>CM053988.1:2889492-3489492 GCA_028641955.1 Protonibea diacanthus | reverse complement strand
CCAGTGCAAAAATCCATCTGTTCACCATTTTGGTTCAGATTAAAATATCTGGGCAACTTCTGGATAATCTCTATAAACAGATTCTGCATATGAATGCACCAAGGCTTCGTCATAGTGTTCTGGGTTCTATTTGTAGTCCAAATAGTACTGACCAAACACATTTGAGTGAGCTTTGGTTGCATGCAGGTAAAAGTGAAGCGCACTGGCCAAAATACAATCTGGGAATCCATCGGCTACCATCGATAATGATTTAACCTTTGAAAAAATTGCCTGCTTTCATATGCAGGTATCTGTTTATAGAGATTAGCCAAAATGTCATTCTCATCATTCTCACATATGAAGTTGCTAATGGGACAACAGAGGAAGTCTTGGTCTGGATATCCCTGACGCTTTTCCAGATATACACTGGCTACATGAGAAGCCCTTGCCGTCATCAGACAATAGCAAAAAAGTTCTATTAGGACTACACCTTACTGACTTTAGTTATACCCTTAATTTTCTATCACCAGCACCATTCATTTTTCATCCCAGATCACATTTGAGCACTCATGATCATGAGCATTGCCACAAGAGGCTGCTGCTGTTATTGTAGGCTTTAAATCTTGGAAACCTCGAGTGTCACTGCTTTTTGAGGATAATTACATTTTGTATGTTAAATTCTGTCTCATCTGTCATGCAGTGCTTTTCACAAGTTGTTCAGGGTTAGATTTGCACCAGGGTCTTGTTTAAACTAAACAGGTTATGAAAGGGGGGGGGGGTGAAAGCCGCCTAATGAAATGTGTTCAGTGTGTTATTGATTCTCAACTTTTGTCAAAAAATGCTGATGCTCTCATGACCAGCCTTTTTCTCATTTCAAGCTTTTCTTTGTGAGAATAGCTGGCTGGCTAAAAAAAATATATATATCTGTAGACCATCAGGAAATCTTGTTTGAAGTTTACTCCAGTGGTTTAGTTACACTTATATAATACTTAGTTACACAATATAATACTAATATAATACTAATCATCTTCTGATCTTCTGAGTTACATCTCATCTCACAGAGCCAATGGGAACAAAATCTGCCACACTTTAGTGTATCAACTAAGGAAATGATGTATATGTTAATGTAATACAAATGCCATATATTACCTGCTTTTAACATATGCCAAAAGGTAGCATGTAAAGGGACAGCATACCTTACACAGATTAGGAAGAAAAATCTAAATGTGGGCTTTGTCTTGTCCCTTTCCTCCTTTGTAATACACAGTATCCCCAACAAAGCTATTCAGACAAAATGGAGTGAAATGATGCATCCCCCCACATTAGAGCATTTTTAAAATTACCCTGAGAGGCTATAGCCCAGGGCTTTCAGAAAACAGATCAAAATGTGGTGACATATTAGCTCAGATGGGCGTTCCATCATTTGTTTCCTGTCGCCCCCTTTCACACTGAAAGGACTGGAGGAATAATCCTCACGAATATCTGGTGTTCATACTTAATTAACGCACACACACACACACTTGCACAAAGAGTTCTAACCTGTTCCTTGACGGAGGCAAGAATGGCGGAGGTGGTTTCAGACTCAGAACCGTCTCCGTTGGAGGCGTTGAGGACGGGGCTCAACATGGTGGCAGTGCTGGCAGTGTCAGACGCCACCTCAGGCACTGGCATACCTCCTGAAAAACAAGAGAACATGCAACTCTTTCACTATTATTAAAGACACTCTGACATCCCAGCATTTAGGCTGTCACACCTACACTCTCCTACACTTGTACTCAGGAACAAACATGCACACAGATATGGACATTAGAGTGAAGAGGTGCAGAGAGACACATACACTTCCAAGCATGCTGACATCATAAGGTCATAGAAAAATATAAGATCACTGACGAACCAGCCTACGACTGGGCTAAATTTGATTCCATTGCAACATTTTGATCATTATTGATTTATGTGCTCAGATTTTTTTTTTTCATTTTCTCTCTGGATTATTCATGCTCTGGGTCATGTAGAGCTGGAGCTTATCCCAGCATGCATTTGGCAGAGGGCAGTGACACATCCTGGACAGGTGCACCCGTACCTCTTTCCAACAGGAAATCTAGGCCAGAGAGAATCAAGAGAGTGTGCAGACTCCAGAGAGACAGTGAGAGATTTAGTGGTAGTCTAGCAATAAAAGCCACAGCAGTCATAGCAGTAATAGAAATTATAGCAGAAGTATAATTAAAAATAAAAAAATAGCAGTAAAGTTCGACTTGGCAGGTGGGGGAAGATCTCAGGTAACCCTCTCAGGCATGGACCTATTTATTTGGTCTTGATACACATTTAATCAATTATCCATTTCCCCCACACAACATGTTTTATCAGACTACGTGTCTATCAAGCTTACCTGGAAACACTGGGAGCTACTGTAAACACATAGCTACCTCAGTGAAGCTAACCTTTGTGATAAAACTACACCAGCCAGTGTACTTAGTTAATCACCCAGCTATTCAGTGCATTATGTATTATTGCACCTACAGTAATGTAAGGAGTTGTTGGCAGCTCTGTCCTGTGTTCAGCTGCTTCATGTGTGTAGGACTAAGCCCTGTCCAGGTCAAACATGGTAGGTCGGCCCTCCCACCCTAACTGCTGTATTTTTTTTATTTTTTTCTCAAACTGAGAATGAGTGTATGATTAATAGACATAATCCATTACCATGACATCCATATTGCAATTTTAGCAACATCAAGGAGGTCATCAACATCAACATCATTAGCACAGCAATAGCATGGATATTAGATTTAACTCTAGTTTTGATGCTGTGGCTGTAATTGTATGTGACGGACCACAAACTTGCCTATAGCCACCCCGTGTAGTGAGAGTAAAAACACATTTGTAGACATATAGTGCCATAAAAAGTGGCAGTGGAAAGTTAAAAAAACTTTCTGATAAGAAGAGGACATTTTTGGCACATGAACCGTATTTCCAGTCATCATGAGATAACACATGCTTATGCACATTACACACATTTGCAGCAAAACAGTTGAACCTAAGGTCATATAAGTACAAGTACAGCCCACAAAGCAAGCATTATGAAAGACACAAACATGCTGTCATTTAAACAATGCCACTTCAGAAATAGCAGTAAACATGAGAGCTGTAGTACTATAATAAAGTAGTCAAATTGTGATATCCTTTGACGGACAACCCAAAATTTAAAGCATGAGGCTGGCAATATTCTAATTTTGTTGCTGTCAACAATTGGAGTGAAAAAAACAAAACCAGCAATGTGTTGGTCTCTTATGCCACGTGCCATGTAATCATGATGCAGCACAGAGCCGCTGAAAACAATGTGCGAGCAGCCTGCGAGCAGAGTGGAGGGATACGTGCGGAAAGGGATGGGGAGTTGGAAAGGTGAAAAGAAAAAAGGAGTGGAAAGAGAGTGAGGCAGGGTGGAGAGGGCAGCGGAGAGGAGAAGGCAAGGTGAGGAGAAAAAGACAGATACATTAGGAGTAGGAGGGTGAGGAGAAAAGAAGAGAAAAAACTATTCTTGCATGCTGCTAGGCAACAATCTGTGGTCACTGAAGGCTGCTAATATGGCTGACCTGGCTTTACTTGTCTTCCATTTTGGAGAGTGTTCCACTTCCTTTTCTATGGATCCATCTCTAGTCACTGATTCTAAACTTGAATTTTTCATCACCATCCACCTTTCTATTTACACCACATCCCTTTCTCCTCATGCATCCTCCGCCTCCTTGTTGCCTTTATGCTTCCCTCTTTCCCTGCTTGCTTCTCTCACTTGACCTATTTCAGTGTTTCCTCATCACTTCAGCACATTTCTGCTTTATTAGGCAGCATGCAGTGGAGGGTGATAAAAGGAGACTGACCCAAAAGGCTGCAGGTTGGATTTGAACCCGCAACGCTGCAGTGCACCTGAGCCATCGCAGCATCTCCACCCAACCCCCTACTCCAAGTGTGCACTGCATATCATAAACACTCGGCTGCTTATGTGGCCTCATGACAGCACTACATGCTCCACAATCTTCACGTGTTTCCCTTTTCCATCTTTGGCTTGCAGGGTCACAACTGCATAGTGTTATCATGTGTGGCACGTCTCCCATCCATCCCCTACGCTCTCCTCTCATATACCTCCCTGCCAACTTACCTCCTTCCGCTGTGCCTCCATCCTTCTAACTTGTCCTCCCCGTCCCCCTTTGCTCTTTGTGTAGTCGCATCACACACAATCCCTCTCATTATCACGTCTACCCATCCCCACCTGCCTCCATCCTTCTCTTTCTCTACAGAATACAATCCCAAATCCATCTGTGGGAGCCTGAGACATTTGTCAACCATAAGCTTTTAAACAGGACTATTTAACTTAACTTAACAGTAATAATTAACAGTTAATATTTGACTAAATTAGACAGAGACTTTCTAAAAACCCAGTCACACTAGCACTAATCAGAAGATGTGTGTATTCCTACTCATAGAGAAACGGTTATGAAATAAAGTGAATTACTGATGTACAACAGAGACAAATACACAGCAGCCATTTTGACATGACATAGTTGAGGTCAGCACAGGTGTTACCAATGATACTAATTAAGGTTCAGTTCACAACAATAGTTCCACAGCAGCACCCTGATTCTGTTTAACCTGAATGGAACTGAACCTTAATTAGCATCATTAGAAACACCTGCGCTGACTATTTCAAATGGCTGCTGTGAAAAAAAGTCTATTCAGTTATTGCAATTTCATTCATAACCAACCAAGATAATTAGTTTTTAGAGTCAATACTTTTAGTATAAAATTTGTTTGCAGTTAAAGTACATCATTTAAAAAAAGCACAAATAACAACCTCGACTTCGTTTGCTAACAGCAGAATTAACCGGCAAACTACATTTTAGCTAGCAGCTAAACTGATGTGTGTGTCAAGAAAATAAATAAAGAACAGTCTGTTCAACACACAAACACTGGCAGAATATGTCTGCTTATCAGCATTTCTTCATACTACTAATGCTAATGCTACTAATTAGCATGACAGCTAGTGGACTTTCAGAGCGCTAACGTTTTTAGCGTACGTCAATGGAGTTTAATGTAGCGAATATTAGCATCGTGGCTAGCGCATATTTCCTACAGTTAGTGACGTGCTAAAAGTTCAGCGGGCTTCCCCAGTGCGTTGAATTGACAAATTAGCAATAGGAAAAATATTTTTCAGGCCTCTGCACATAGGCGTATATCCACACTGTGATTTTATATCACCGAGTTGGTTACCAAGTATGAATTAAAACATAAAAGCACAGCTTTAAATTAAAATGAATTTCTTACCACATGAATAACAACACTTTACTCTGCTCATGGGTTCAGCAAAGACTGGCACTATGAGCTTTCATCTGAGTGACCAGTAAGTGGACACTCAGGAGGTGGGTCGAAGCGTTTGATTGGCTAAGTAAGTAAGACAACTTAAATTAATTGGCTGTTTGCTCAGCAAACATAATCTTCCATAAACTCTCTCAAAAATATACATGTGTAATAATTAATAAGAGTCATATATTTCAAGTGGAATGTGTGATTTTCTGGACATTGATTCAGATCATTATTTTTATTGCTGATTTAATTACTCTAGGCTACATGCATAAATCTAAGACGATCTAAAACGTGGTTAACACTGTACCTGCTAAACACTGATATGGTATAGTGAGCATGTTGGCATGCTGATTTTAGCATTTAGCCACCGTGCTCTACAGAACTGTTCTGCAGAGCTGCTACCATGGCTGTAGAGTTTGGATGTGGTTCCCCATCCCTCGATACGTTGCTGCACCATTCATCTGGTAGGATACGTGTGCACGAAACATTTCACATTGACAGAGCATTCGATCTTGAACTCGATCAGAGAGCATAGGAGGGCGCCTGTAGAACAAAACAAGAGAGAAGCTGTGATTTTGACTGTGCAGACAGGGCATGCAGCCAAATATAGGTCAGCTCAACAGACCGTGTCCAAGCCCTCATCACACAACTGACCAGTACAAAGCTGCTTTCCCCAATAATAGCCGTCACAACTAGGTTATAGAGGCCGACAGCCCAGCTAGAGACAAGACTTTGAATATGGATTAGGCCTAAAGGCTTTATTTCACTGAAGTATAATCTTGGATTTTTAGGTCTATATTTCATCGCCGTAATGCAGGGGTATTTAGTCCTGCATTTCAAAGCAGTAATCTCTGATATTGCTGTTAGGTTGTAAATGCAGCTCACCATGCTATGATTGACATGGCTGACATGGGGAATATTGAGCTTAATCTTTTGACCCTTTAAGCTCATCAGTCAGGTCTGAGACAGTCGTGTTTTGGTGAAGACAGAGTTCATCACAGATCAGCAGCAAATCAGCTAAATGTCCACATTCAAATGTTATTCAAAGATGAATGTGCGTTGTGTACTCGCACGCACGACTGTATACTTGTATACATGTGCACGCGGAGCGCTAGAGCATGCCTGCAGTCCTCCTGGAATGCAAGTGTTTGTTATGTGTTTGATGGGCAGTCCCTCGTCGCCTCATTAAAACTTGCTGCAAGTGTTTTGTTTTGGCTTCACCAGTCATCTGTCCCTTTGTCTAGACCCTGTGCCCACGACTCTTCTTTCAAATTAACATGACTTTAACACTTACATTAACAATGTAATTAGCACTGCCTGTGTCTCATTGTGTATTTATTAGGACCCGGAGTCCACACAGCAGAGTTCTGGCGTTACCTTCAAGAGTTCTGTGATGCGTGCATGATTTTTTTTCATCCAGGTTTCTTTTTTAAAGAAAAAGAGAAACTGAATGAAACACGCGGAAGTTTATAAATCCTCTGATCAGTGTTCTGCATTGAACAAAACTCTACCAAGCATATACAGTAATGGTTTCAAGATGATGCTTTGAGCAGACTTTTATGTTGATTGACTACTGAAGGGACCTACTATACTCTATAATGCTAATGAGAATTTAATTTTCAAATAGCGACCCTGTCTCCTACAGAATATGTTTACCACTAATTGGTTCTCCAACTCTATTCAGCATATATTCTGCCAGAATTAAGCTCACCCGCGATGTTTGTATCGACCTGGGTGTGACGTCCTTAAAGCTGCACTAATCGATATTTTTATATCACCTCGTAATGATGAACTCGCAGACAATTAGTAGCAGACTCTTCAGTGTTTTAGCATCTTTCCACTCATTGTTTGGGTTTTACAGCCTCAAACATACTGCCGTGGTTCAGTGTCAGCACTCTGTGCCCAGCATCAAACAGCAGACAGACAGAGTTAGTGACTGGCTGGTGAGTACAGTGGATCATTTAGCAGCTGAAGACTCTTTCTCTCTTTTTATTTTAAGGAGTTGTTGGAGAGGAAAACAGAGGTAAAAGGAGCATAAATATTGGAAAAGGTGGCCAAACACATGACAATTTATACTGATGTTGCTCCATGTCTGCTGTGATGAAAGGTAGCTGCCTACTATGGCAAGTGACAATGCTATATCATGCTAAAAAAGCTTATTGTAAATAAAAAAATAAATAAGTAAATAACAAAACATTGACTTTTGCATTGGCAGTTGCAGATGCATTACATCTGATGTTTGTTTTGTTTTTTTGATAGGTGATGCTGGGCAGCATTTTGTCCAGCTAATCATGTTAATGCTGTGGAACCAGCTCCCAGTTTGGATATCAGAGGCTGATCCACTCTCCACATTTAAGACGTTCCTTTTTGATAGAGCTTATAGTTGGGGGCTGACTGGCTCAGGTGTATCCATCCTTTAGTTTTGCTGCTATAGGCCTAGACTTGGGGCTTCCCATGATGCACTGAGATCTTCTCATTCTTCCTCTCTCCCTCCATCTGTACACACACTCTTGTGTCATTAATGCATCTTACTAACCAAGCTTCTTCCCCAGAGTTTGTCTGCTTTCTCGTCTCACAGGTTCTCATTGAACACGGCTACACCAAGATCTAGGATTACAGTTGCTGCTATGGTTCTGTTTATCAACTGAGGTGGACATAAACGGGAGAGTTGAAGCTCGGAATCACCCATACGTCATAAGAATCATATAAAAAAATGCATAATCCATGTAAATCCTTTTGAAACATATAAATAAATAAATGGTATAAATAGTTCACTGATCTGTTCATTGTTCTATTTGAACACAGATTTTCATTTCTGGTTTTCCTTGGACTGCAACAATATGCATGGTCTTAACTGTCACTGGCAGTCAATAGCAGATGGCCTAACAAACATCACTGAGGGTTAATCACTTATAAACCAAATCTATCCATGGTGAAAGACACTAATACACACAAACAGATTTCCTGTAGCGCTGTGATACAGTGTGCAGCCCTCAGTAAAGGATAGCTGCTCTGATTGTGAATCATTAAAAGACGACCGGCCACAATAAACAGCTGCTCCTGTGTTGTTATTTTACTGCCTGAATTTCGGGCTCACTGAATATGGATCACAATTCAACTGCGTCTGAGTGATTGTGTTTTCTTTTTCAAACGGCTACATCTGTTTTGGGCGTAAATGCTAATGATGCCTGCTGATGTTCGCTGGCGTGTGATAGAACGTACTGCTGATTACGTAATCTAAATCTCTATAGTGTAAAGTTCCAAGGACAGCTAATAACTTCAATAACAGCCCACTGGGTATATCACTTTGATTCCTTTTTGTCATTTTCCCAGCACAGTCATGCTTTACTTAATTACCCAGAAGAAAGGAAGAGCATCAGCCAACCAATGTAATGATGTAATAATAACATTAATAGGGTGGAAGAATTTTAAAAAACAACAACAGAAGAAGATGTGAACGGTAGTCAGACATCAGGTGTTATAGTAGAACTGGATGACAGGAGCTCGATGATGGTGTTTAACAAACCCCCAGGGTTTTTACAAGACAAACATAACAGCTAATGTGGCTGATTGGACTTGTAACAACAGACAACTGGCCTATATTTAATCTGAAACAGCGCTGAACAGAAATGCAGCTTGATCTAGTAAAATGTGACACAGAAAAACAACTACAAGTGAACAGGTGCAAATAATGCAAATAATGCAAATAAAGCGCTATCATCAACATGGCTCACCCTACTTCCAGGTCGTAGACACCTGCAGGAGCTGCAGCAGGTAAAAAAGACAGCTCCCTCCACAGATTCAGATTCTCAGAGAAAGCCACAGCAAGCACCCTCAACCAAGCTACACCTGCGTGAAATAGTGACAGAAAAATGGTCACACAAACTGTGTGGATGAGATTAACAGCAGCAGGCTGTTGTAAGATGACAGAAATAACACCTTTTAAATTGTCCTTTTTTCTGTTTGCTGCTAACTGCTCCTAGCAACAGAGTGATAGTAAGGCAAGACACAATATCAAAAAGTGCTGCAGTATTTTATCAAATCATGAGTACAACAAAGGCACCTAAACTGGTTTTGCTGCTATAATACCAGCCAAATTACTGGTATGATGACTGGTATTGCCACCAGCCCCATGTTGGAGTAACAAAACCAACATTTCAACAGCAAGTGGCAACCTCCGTGGCTGTGAAATGAAGCCATAGTGAAAGTTCCAAAAACTGCAGTTCCTCAAACGTCCACTTGAGGCTGGATACAGAACAGTCAGTCAGTCAGTCAGTCTCCATAAGCCCCCCATGTTAAAATGCCCAATACAATCTATACAGTCCACAAAAAACAGTTTTAGTCATTAGTCATTTAGTAATCTTTATAGAACTCACCCGTTCAAATTATATAATTATATATTATATATAGTTTTTGTCATTTTTGAATTAGTGGGGAGCCAATGGAGGCGAGACTGCCAACATGGCAGCAGCCAGAGCCATACTGAGCTTCACAATGGCTCTTCATAAGCCTGTGTAATGCCATACTACAACTGTGTTTTATACAGTCTATGTTCATTTGCAATAATAATTGCAATTGAATTTTTGTGGAAAAATCAATTGAAAAATTGATTTTTGTTTTTGCCGTTTGTCACAACTTAGAAAAGTTGGGATAAAAAACATTTTCATCTTTTTCAACTATATACACACCTACACACCAACAGCAACTTGGGGTCACAAGGATTGTCTGGCTGGGATCTGAACAAGTGACCCTCGAACTACAAACTACTACACTACCTGCTATACCACCTGAGCCACTGCCACCCCTAGCATGTAAGTTCCCCTCTCATCATCCCTCTCCTCTCAACACTGATGACAGGAAATCGTTAGGGAAGAAGCAGGATTAGCAGTAAATATTAGAAATTCGGTGGATCTATTTAAAATTGTGAGCAGTAGCATGATTATCAAAGTAGGCACTAGGCATGCGTTAATCTCCATGGGGGAATGGTGGTCATGTCAATCCCAGTGTTCAAAAGAAGGAAATTTGAACGCCCATAAGCGATCATATGGTCAAGCTCATAGTTTTCAGTGTTTAATTACACTTGACTGGGTGGAGGCAACATTCATTGTACTAAGGGAAGTGTTGTACCACAAAGTTTCTCCATATTTCTGCCTCTGCCTCTCTTCGGGTTACTCGCTCCACTAAAACTCGGTGATCCTGGATAATAACTGGTATCATGAAGCTGGTTATCATCAGTCTCTGTTAACACTGAGGTTACAGCTTGTTAACTGTTACAGTAGAAGATATAATTAACAAAGAACAAAGCGAAATGTAAATAATATAATCACATATCTATAACATAAGAAGCTTGCTAGAAATCATTGCCAAATATTAAAAGTAGGTCTCCCTCCAATGTCTGTCTGAAGATTTCGCCCTTGGTACTGGGTTATCTGGAAGAAATGAATTTCACATCCTCTTTAGTGGCAGTCTTTCAAAAAGTTTAAGAGAGAACGATAACATTTAACACTGTTAAGACAACATCATAACTTTTTAGAGCTCACAGATCCAGGTTGGACCAAAGCAGGGAATGTAGAATCAGATCAGCTGTGGATGTCAACTGACTTTTTTGAAGTGAACCAATGGCACCAAAAGCCAAAAGATTTATTATCTCTCTTATAGCTCTTCTGTAATACAACATAGAATATAAGAGAAGAAAAGAAAGTCTACAGTCCTATCTAAAACAAAGCCTTAGGAGCTGTGTATGAAGGTTTAATATACCCCACTCACAAATGATTTGTGTTACACGAGCTTATGACTTCACAGTTTGGTAGATGAAGTCTTTATTGGTCCTAAATTTAAACTTCACACAGGCTAAAATAAACGTCCAAGAGTGGATTTCAATTAGCAGCGTTTCTCTATGATCCAAGTCTGCCGTTTTAACTAGCGATGGCAGCAAAGGCGCTACGGCACACACGTCTAAGTGGCTATGACACTTTAAAGAGTCTCCATTTACAAATAATCAAGGATGTGGACAGGTTGTATGCACAATTGTCTGACAATTCTGTAGGAAATAGCAACTTGATAAGATCCAGTGAAATTACTCTTTATAGGTACATTATATATAGCACACATCCTCACATTTCCAACTCCAATATGTTCCAGTGAGAAACAGCAGCTAGTAGCAGTAATAACACAGAGACTACACAATATAGCTCTGGGCAGCATGGGTAACTAAGCAAGGTCAGAAACCCCTCTCACACATACATGGCAGAAATCGCTCAGTCTGTAGGGATTTGGCTTGGGAACTGGCGGGTGGCTGGTTCAAGTCCAGCGTGGAGGGTAGACTGCTAGCTGGAGAGGTACCAGTTCACCTTCTGGACACTGCTGAGGTGCCCTAACTGCTCCCAGTGCGTCGCCGTTATGTGCAGCTGTCCATCACTCTACCATTTCTATACTTGTGCATATCTATAAGCCTTCTCTGTGTGTGTGGTTGTATTTCAGGTAAAATCCAGGTAAAAACTTATAAACTAACTATAATATATATAACTAACTTATAAAGAAACTATATCAACACAGGATTTAGTGAGTATTATTAAATTTAGGGGATCATGAAAGGACACACTCATTTGTGATCGTTTGTCTAAAAACAGCAGAACAACATGACACATTTTCCCTCCAAAGCCATCACTATGCACCTGTACAGTATAACTGAGTCTGATCTAAACTCATATCAAAAATGATGACCAAAGTATTGATCATGCCCATATTTAATAATTAATTAATAATATTTGCACAACCCATTTAAAAAGCAACATTGTGCAACTTTCATTTTGATGCTACACTGACTTGTAATCAGGTGTCTCATTTATTCCCGCTCTATGGCCTGTACATCTGTTCTGGGTCCAGGTACCATCACCTATGAGAATTACATAATGCTTTACAGCACTATTAACTTAACATACACATTTAACTTTTTAGCGTATTTCCCACTTTTGCCGCATATAAATAAGATTTACAACGTTTCCTGATGGACAATAAAATAACAACTGTAGCTGACTTTAAACGTTGGCTTAAATGTTAGACTGTTTGTGCCACAGGTGTTTTGGAGTGAAGAGACCCCTTAATAAGACCATGGCAGTGACTGTGGTATTGCAATCTCAAACCTGAGGCACTAAAATTGCAAAAATACCAATTTATTATAAGATAGTTCTGTTGATCAGTATTACATAATGATTCAACATATATTACAGGCTATAATTATGCTTCTCATGGGGCACACTGTTAAACGCTTTAACCTCTCTCATTTCAGCCGAAAACTGTCAATCTGCTTAACATTTAGACACCCACAGCATATGTTGTTCTGTTGTGGAGACTCTGTTGTTGCAGTCAATGAAGCTTCACCTCAGTCTGGTGGCCTCAAATGAAATAAGAAAACATCTTGTCACAGCAGCATGAGTCTTAATCGGTGATCTGTGTGCAGGAGTGCAAAACATTTTAATAGTGGCCGGTAGTAGGCAGCTGTAGCAGCAGACAGCAGACTGACAAAGAGACTAGCTTGAGAAACTGTGGAGCTCAAGAGCCAGATATTTCCCCTAGGAGTTGGTGAAGAACAAAAATTCAGGACTGAATATTGAACATACATTCATCAGGTGAACACAAAACATTTAGAATACTAATGCAGCTCTGTGTCTGTTGAATGTTTGCTCTCACGTTAGCCATACCAACTTTAAAAGGTGATAATGTGGAGAAGGCCTGAGCAGAGTGGCTGTAGTAGGAGGCAGATGAGAGAATCTTTGTCCAGATAAAGCAAAATGTGGTTTATTTATAAAAAGTTGCATTGTGCAACACATGTAAACAAATGATTTTTGAGGAACTGAACAAAACAAGCTTTACACAACAGCCAAAAATCAACTGCTTAAATAGATTCTGCTCAGCAGGAATCAGTCTAGGCTGTACCACCACTTATACAGGTAACTCGACTGCTTCTTCTTAAACAGGTAATGGATGGTTATATTCTTGCTGAATTCACAATATAAACACTTTAACATTGTTTCCCATACAACCTACATTGCAACCATGCATAAACAGATCACAAATCAACATAAATAACCGTGAAGCTCATTCACCTTCCCCCACCAGTCTTAATTTTGTCAGACGAGACGAGATACAATGTTCTAAAAACACTGCAGAGAAATGTGCCAATGTGCATTTTTGTTGACAAATAAAAACAAGACGAAAATGTCATGCAAGAAATAAAAAATAAACAAAAACGTCCTCCTTGTTTTCGTCTACTACATACACGTCAAACTCAAGGCCCGCGGGCCAAATGTGGCCCGCCACGTCATTTTATCTGGCCTGCAAGAACGTGATAGGTGCATGACCGTCTTAACATACATTCATTCCCAACTTGTAAAATACCGACAATTTGTCACGCCCCTAGGTGTCTGATACTGACGCAAAAGGTATCCTCCACGTCAGTATAAAACGCTCTGGGTTCTCAATTGACTGTAAACCCATCCGCAGCGATAAGATGCCATCCATTCACTCCAATAATAACCCGATCACGGCGATATATGACGCTGTGAGCATCAATGTGATTAGCAGAGGGTCCTCGGGTCTCCAGTCAGATTGAAGCTCACATATTTTTTTTATTTGCTTAAATAGTTTGAACACTGAATCGAGTAATGTGGGTTTCAAACTTATACTTATAACTTTATTTTTACATCTATGCAAATGCATATGTAATATTTGTAAGCTGAATACATAATACATACAGAAACAGTTATTTAACAATATCATAAGGTGTAGTTTAATTTGTTTCAAATTACATTGCATTGTGTTACATTCATACTGTTAATGTGGCCCATCGAGGGCAACCATTATGCTAATATGGCCCTCTGTGAAAATGAGTTTGACACCCCTGGTATAGGGGTATAAATGTGGTACTGCACATGTAAACATGTCTTTGAGCTGTAAACACTATTGCATTACGTTGCATCAGTTCTGGTGTTAATATTAACTCTTACTCACTCTTCCAAACTGCCTCTCATGAGATGAAAATGGCTCAACATGCCATCTGTCACACTGAACCTTGCGAAGCCGATGCTGACATAGTCAACTGTGTGGGACTAACTTAGGTAAGATATTAATGCCCTCTAATTGGAGAGGTGGAGACAAGTCCACAAATGTATGCCATTGCATAAGCATAAATCACAGAAATGTGCATGTGATTAAGCAAAATTTCATGGTTGGCGACCCTGCTACAGTCAAACTTCTCAGAATTGATTGTGTTGGTTCACTTTCTAATTCTTTCAAAGATTGGTAGTGTCTTTGATATAAGATGTGACCTTCTCTCTTTCTCTGTTCTGCAGTAAACTCTCTATAATTCACAGTCGCTGGTGCTTCTTCTGCTCTAGCTCACCTCACTTAATTTTGTTATATTCATTGCAGCAGCTCATCACACTGTCAGTAGATTTAAACTTACAATCATAGCTCTCTTGCGATGAGGCACAAAACACACCATTGAAATAAGACCCAACAAAGTGTATTTACAAAGACCCACACAAGTGTAGTTCCCCCTGGTAAAACATGATCATTTACACCGGCGTCTACTGCATGACGTTGTCAGACTTTACCTACATTTCAAGCCCTAACAGTTCTGAAGCTATGAGCAGCCTGTGTGATGACATAAAAAAAACAAATAACACCAAGAAATGTATTTCTAAAACCCACAAAGTAGAAGATAAGGGCAGGTGAGGAAGGGTTGTGCAGTTGCTGTGTGTTAGCCACATTTCAGTCCTACACATTTTACATATGCATTCTACTCTGGTAATCTTTCATAATTATATACATCTCACTTAAGACAATTTCCATGATCAGCAGGTGGGCTGCACCCTTGAATTTATTCCAGCATCACTTATCTTCCATTATCCGCTGCTATTGTTGGGCCCCTTCAGACACAGTGTGTCTTTTTTACTTTGTGTTTCTTGTGAGGAGACACGTTTCCCTCAATCTCTCATTTTTATCTCTTTCACACAAAGCAACCGTCTCCTTGTGGTGTTTTACTTGTGAGGACACACTTTTGGTGAGAAGGGTTTCCACACTTGGGTATCAAATAAATGAGGTGTTCTAATCTTTCAGTTGGTGGAGAGCAGGTCATCTAAAAAGTCTGTACATTCAGCGTTAAGACATGAAACTGGTCCAAAATAACAATCTCACATCAGCCTCATCTTTTTCTCATAGTCTTGTCAAGTGAACAAATCCTGAGAAAAGCAATTTCAAACTCTGTCATATCAATGCAAATCTCCATCACAGGTTTGTCCCCGGGATGTGTGTTGGTACCTGGGAGGAGGGAGAGTGCTGGAGCATATTGATGAATCTTGCATTAGAATTAGAGGAAAGTTCTTCCAAGGTTATCCTCTTAGTGTGGGAAACTTGTAAGAAGTTTTATTTTTAACGAAAAACAATCATATCACGTGACTTTCATTCGTCATTTAATGCCACAAGCGTGTGACTGAGAACTTTTATCTACTGTAATTATCATCTGTAATACTCCTCTGTGTTCATTTAGATGAATAATCTCATTAGAAAACAGTTAAGAATAATGCACATCACCAAGAGCTAACTCACACAAATGAAGTGAGGACAATCAACATCAACAGGCTAATGGTCGTTGGTAATGGATATGTACACTATGTGGCAAAAACTGTGTGGACAATATTTGTTTTTTGTTACTCTAAGATTATTTTTTGAGGCTTTTCAGCATTTTATTTTGATAGCAGCAGCTGAAGAATGACAGGAAAACGTGAATCAACTTGAGACATTGTACATAGTGTCACAAAATCTACCAGGTGAGCTACCAGGGGGCACCTGAATAATGCATTCCCCATCTTACCAGGTTTTTCATGTTTAGGGAAATAAATGGAAATCACTATGCTGCAGCATACAATTATATTTTAGATCATACAATGGTGTGCTTCACACTTTGTGGCACCAATCTGAGAGAAGTATATTTCTATTTCAACCTGACAATGCCTCTGTGCACGAAACCTAAGAAGTAATCCCCCAATGTGGCACATGGTGAGGAAGAGCTTCAGTGGCCTGTAGAGAGCCTCAAACCTACCCAACACCTTTGGGATGAACTGGCACACTGACTGCGATCACCCGATATCAGTGCTTGTCCTCACTTACTTCTAATGTCTGTTTAATATGGCTGTGTGCAGCTGAGCTCAGTCACTCTCTTCTTGGTCTATATTTGCCAGAGCAGCTCACCTGAGGCCTGACATTGATTTATTTATTTATTAATGTATATAAATGGTGCCTGATAAATTCTATGGAATGAATATTCAAGAATGTCTTTCACAATTGATTATATATATACAGTAGTAGCAACTCAAAAGTTCCCCTCCAAGCTGAAAGCCAGCTGAATGGCAGTCGACTTCCAGTCAACTGCCTGCTAAGTTCCAGCGGCTGGAATGACCCCCCTCCTTCTCCTGGGCGTGTCTATTTTTTACTGTAACTCCACCTTTTTGTTTAATTACAGGGTATGACCTGAAGATGGCGCTTCTCTCACAGAATCTTTTTACAGTTGTTCTACCTGGAGATGACGTAGCTTACACACCTCATTAGCATTCTCATTGCTCAACCTTTTGTTTGCACTTACGGGGCTTTTTGGTCTCCCAGTGTCACACAGATCACAGAGCGGAAAATGCAGCTGGTTTGACTAGCATATACTATACAGTATAGAGTGCACGAGCGCGAGAGAAGGGAAGCATTAGTAATTATGTAAGTATAGCCTAGAATAGCCTAGATGTTGTTGATTTAGTAAACAGTGACATGTTAGATATAGACACCACAAATACTCTCCCTCCTTTATGACTATTGAATAATAACATAGCCTAATAAATCTGTCGGCTGCTTTCCAGTCCAGTACAATCATCGGTCTATGCGGGCGTAGGCTACATTATGTGTCGTCAATTTTGGACAAGAAGGGCCGTTTGCTTTTTTTTTGTAATTTGTTTTTTTTTTTCATTTACTGTATTTTCATTTTTGTTCATCCCATAGGCCTAATCCTGCATAAATAAATTGAACCATAAATGAAACTCCATGCAGCAAGAATGGAATTTTTTTTGTGAATTTCCATTTAAAGAGGAAGAATTACAGGTGATTATCAGCCTTTTGGAAGACTATATGTATATATAAACATTTCTCTTTCCTCTTCTCTGGCTATTGGTCAACAGTGCAAAGTGCAAATTCACATAGTTCTCTAACCCTTTCTTGTTTAAAACACGGTCAGAGGTCAGAGTTCATGGACTGGTGTGTTTGTATAGTGTCTTTCTGATCACATTCATGCACTGACGAGTCATCAGGAGTGACGTAGAGCTTGCTATCCAAAGGTCACCCATGCACAATCACACATCAGCATCACAGCCATCAGGTTGAGTATCTTGCTCAAGAACACTTTGACCGGACTGGAGCCAGGAATCCAACTAGTGACCCCCTCAATTATCAGATGACCTGCTCTACCAAATGAGCCACCAGGAAAAACGGCAGGAAGCACCTCTTCAAAACACATCTGACTGAAATCATGTACACACACACACACACACACACATACACACTGGTATCCATTTTCTCAGGCAGAAAGTCTTCAGCAGCACACAGAATCATATTGCAAACACTGAGCAGACTTGATTTGTGCTTATAAAGATCTGCCTCTCATGACTCAAACATCATGTAGTCAGTCATGTCCAATTTAAAATGAGAGAATACACTTCTGGCTCCTAGCTATTCAGGACTCAAGACATTAAATAGTTTAAGTGGTGTAATGGCACTTACTGGAATGGCACTGTTTTGAATGTACTATAGAAGTGTTTTGACTTGATAGAAAAATCTGAATCAAATAAGAATAAAAGGCATTAGCATGGACGCTGATGTTAATTTTATCTTTGAAGATACAGACGGAGGAACCAGAAAAACCAAAGGCTCCACCTCTTTCAGCCCTACATCTTGGCAAGCAACACATAAAAGTTAAAAGAAGAAGAAAACAAACTCACGGCGTAGATCCTCATGTTCAATACAAAGTAGCCCTTGTTTTAGCATCTCCAAACAACAAGCTGCAGCAGCTAAAAATACAATCAAATCATGAATTATACATGTCTTTCGCAGATCCTCTGGGTAAGCTACGTTCGCGAGCGGCACACCACATAGTATAATTACAGAGGTTACAACGGCGGTGATAAACACAGTGCAATGGCAAATTAAAACTCGCACTGCCCTCCACCCACAAAGGAATTCAAACCGCTCGGTGACAAGAGATCCCGCATCATGACAAAGCTGTTTGAGAATGAGAGGATTCAGGAATGAAAGTTACATGCTGAGTTAACTGTGTTAGACAAACTGCAGGGTTTTGTTGGACAAAAGCTGCCTGACTCCTGAGGGTTTGCGTATTTATCAGTGAAGTAAATATGTGGGACAGAGCTGTGTTTGCAGAGTTTCAAAGATGCTATACCCAAGATACACCCCAGCATTAAAACAGAGACTGACTGTGGTCTAAACTCCACCAATAATGCCTGACACTGGTGCGCATATGTCGGCTTTAACCACACAGCGTGCTACATTGCTGTGAAAACTGTCTTGGAAATGGCAGCATCTATTAATATCTACATGTTTGATAGAACTCTGCATGCTGCACACCCAAATCCTCCATCTTAACACAAACTACTAAAACTTTTAGCAACAAACTAGCTAATTAGATAGTTTCCAGATCTATTTGTGTTGCACAGTAACAGGAATGACTTAATGTTCACCCCCTCTGAGCAGTTGCCTAGCAGAATACCTGTACAGTGGCAGTATGTTATGATGTTTTTCAATTCAAATAAGACAAACAGTACAAAGTACAGTACACGCATTAGGCAAAATGTATCTTTTACTTATTATCCTACATATTTTGTATAACTATATTTTAAATAGGTGAATTTGAAATCGAATCTGAAAATATCAGGGAAATTTCCACAAGTATGTACAGTTCTTCCTGTGGAGAACATGAATGTAAGGACCAGATTTCATGACAGTCATGACCCAATTAGTGTTGATTCATTTGACTTTATATCAAAATATCAACAAAGCCATTAAAGCACGAAAGTCCTGTTACACTGAATATCAGCATGGCTACACTTCGGTTGTAGGCACAAGGCTGCAGATATATAAAAATATCTATTACAGTCGACATCAAATATAGTGTATAGTATAGTATAGTAAAAAAATACTCTTTCACCATCTGTACTTTTGTCATAATTTACAAACAATGAACTATACAATAGAACTATAGGTGGAAAACTTACAAAATGAACATGTTGTAAATGTTATGTATTTATTATATTGACTTAGAAAGTCTTTATTTTGTGATATTGGCATCAACTCTTTTTTTTTCTTTACAAAGCTTGTGTTGAGATCCCAAAATAATCATCATGTCATGACAAGAAGATTCTTTTGTGTGCTTCCTCTAGGTTTCCATAAAACTTTTGGCTCATCTCAAAACTTGGAATACAGAAAACGTGCAATTGTTAATATGGACTGCATATTGTATAGGGAATGTTAATTGGCTAGATACTGTCAAAATATAGTTTCATCATGATATCTGTCACCTCTGCAGCTAAGCACAGTAATAAAATGAATATGACTAATTATGCTGTTTTGTGTTGGAAAGAAGTGACTGGAGAAGCTAATAAAATCTAGCCCACTACTGTGTTTGCACAACGGTAGCATTGCACTCATACATAACCAAAATAGAACATACGTTAAGAGAAGAAGAAAGTTGACCATGGAAGAATTCAGCCTACATTACAAAGGCTTTCCAGTGCTATTCTCAGCCCTGCGAGCATCACCATTACCACCCCACAGCACTACTAGCACCCTGGCTAGCTACTGTAGTGCCATGCATAATACATCAGGCCAACTTTGAAAGGCTTTTCTCAGAAGAAAATGACATCACTGAAGAAATCGCTTATGGAGGGAGCAGTATCAAAGAGGCGAAAATGCCCTCGGCTGCTGCCCTCGACCATGGCTACAACATCAAACAGCTGAGATGACTGTGGTGTGGACGGCATGATGCAAGTTGGGACACTGTGAGAATAATTGAAATGTCAAGACGCCCAGAGTCGTTCAAAAGCACTCACAAATATCAGCTTTGCCTTTTCAGCATTTTTTAAACTGCAGTAGTTGTACTTTTTATGTCTCGGGGTCACAAAGACGATGGATTTTCTATATTTTATTGTTTTCTGAAGTGGTAGGCCTGGCTGTTTCTTTATCTTGCATCACAAATCAAATACTGTACTTCCTCCAATTCCTTTTATTCTTATCTGATGCCTGTTTGGCCTGACAGTGCTGACATGTTATGCAATTCAGGATCACATCAGTCTAAATCATCTTACATCAGATAGTAGTGGATGACATCAGATGATGACTTTCCCCTAAACACCCACCCATGCCGCTAAAAGAGAACTAAATAATATTTTGCAGCCTCTTTTGATTCTCTCTCACAGGTCAAAGCTCTGTCTAAACATTACATAACATCACTGAAATGGTTCTTCAAGCTGCATGCCCACTTTGACTCGGCTCTTTTTTGGCTTCTTTTCATCATTATCTCCAGCAGAACAGGACATGCTGTTGCGTTCCAGGCAGCACTGATACATTTTTAGCAGTTTGTGCAAAACAGTGCTGAGCTGCAGATGGGTTTCGAATCGTCACAAAGCGACAACACAAAGCCACGACCAGCGCGTCCCCCAGGCATCTGTTTAGCTGTGTGACTCCAAAAAGAAAAAAAGAAAACGGATGGCCAGAAACTTATTTAGCTTCTCACTACTTGGACGTACAATGCTACTGCCATGACATGTGCATTCTAAAAAAAAATTGTATACACTTCCTCTTTAGCGAATGAAAAAATTATGCCAACTCTGCCCCAGAGTGAATGCGGTGTGGCCACTTTATCTGTCTTTCTCTCTTGCAGTGCTATAAATAGTGGAGAGTGCTGTTGTCTCTCATATTTCATGTGTCACTGGCTCCCATAGTCAGTGGTGAAGACTGTTCACATACACATACATACATCAAGCCTCTTTTGGCTTCCTTCTGCACTTCAGCTTCCTCACTATGCTCTCGAATAATCTCTCCTCTCCTCTCCTCTCCTCTCCTCTCCTCTCCTCTCCTCGCTTTAACCTAAGAGGCCAGGCCTAAGCCTTGTGTTTGGAGTGTCTGGGGACTAGATCCCCAAATGTAGGACAATTTAATTTTGAATGTTAAAAAACACTTCCAAATGATAATTCAGTGTACCGCAGCACTGACATGGATACTGTAAGGTTCGTGCTATGACCAGGGTTGTGATGGAGGATAAATTCACACAAAAGCTGTTTATGCACCTGTCAAATGATCTCATAGCATCGCTTCTGTTCTCTGCTGGAACGTCGTACGCTTGGACCAAGGACTGACCAAAAGCAAACACACATTCCACGCTAAAGCTAGCTGAGTTTTCAAGGGCGTTATTTGAAACATGCAGTATGAGCTAACGTTTTTGTTTTTACATTAGTGTGAACCATGTACAGCTTCATCACTCCATCACACGGCTCGCAATGCAGTAAGATTAGGTTGGGTTTGGTTTGGGTAGCGTCACTTGTTTGTTTTACCACAATGGACTGGCCTGGAACCAGTGTCAGCTTCAGCAATACTGTCCACATGCAACACGACTCCTTGTGTAAATAATGAGTTGCCTGGCAGGCATATCAGTCACAAAGAGGAGAGTCTGTGATGTAAAGGTCTAGCATTGTAGCTAGACTCCACAGACATCCAGCTTATCGCTGTCTGATCATTGTCTTCCATTAATTAAGCTAAAAAGCGAGTTAACTGATGACACAGTGTTATTTCACTGCAGCAAATCAATGAGATTCATTAATTTAGCCTGAAGGCTAAGATAAGTAAGGACACACTGTTATTACACTACAACAGCTGAGAGGAAGGAGTGAAAATAAGGAATTCCCAGGCCTAAATTGCACACTTGAGCACATGGAGTGCAGTATGTTAGCCAGCTGAGCGAAAATCTCAGAGGGATTTGACCCTTAGCCAATACACTGCAAACTCTCTTCATCTCTTAGTCAGCCACAATGCTTAGTCATCAGCAAGACGCTGAGCTCAACCTGACAAATCCTTATTAGTTAAAGTTAAAACGTCTGAGAGACAATATTCCTGCTGAAGCTCATTCTGTCTGTATGTGTGTGTGTGTGTGTGTGTGTTTCAATCAGCAGCTGCCAAATGCTGGAGTCATCTTTACCTGTCCAGCTGTGGTAATAAAACACCTGAAAACCTGTCCCCCATAGCTGATGGAGAGCGACCAATAGCTGATTCACAGCGGTTAAAAAAAGCAAGCGCATCTTTGATTTCATTTTGTTTTCATCTCGTTCAATCTCTCAAGTGTACAACGTCCTGTTTTCTTTCTGACATCAAAGCTAATTAAAAATAACTCAATCTCTTCCACGTCCCAGATGAGCTAACAAAAACAACGAGTTTAATCCGAAGAGTTTCCAGAAAATGCGAGTCGACTCAGCGCTCGATACAACCATGATGTAATGATGTAAGGTAAAGATGTCAAAACACCAGTGATCTAAAAAGATGAATTAGACAAAGCGTTCATTAAAAGGTGACTTACAGGTGATTGCGTCTGTGTGTATAGCCCCGATCAATGACAGCAATCCTTTCAACTAATCCCAAATCCAGAGCACAAACAGCAGCAGGGTTGTGGCCTTGTGATCCGGGGAAAATTTCACAGCTGCTGACTGGAAAAACAACATCCTCATTACTTGCTTATTTTGTGCCTAAATATCTCATAACAAGAGCTTTTCCAGCTAATTACTTGTGTTAATGTTTTCACATGTGGCTAATTTGCAGAAATTAGAACTTTTTTCTTTATCCTGGATAAAACTTTTGATGTGTTGACTCATATCTCCTTGAAGAACAAAAGGTCCTAATGTTTGCTGACTCATGATCTCATACGCAGATCATAAACCAAAGCATTTGACAAACATTGACCTGATAATGCATTAGATGAAAGGCTAAAAGACAACAAGGGTTATTGCAATTCATCACGTAGGGAACATAAATGTTTGGGAGCAATCCATCTGAGAGATTTCAACCAAAATAAGTACGTCTGTGCAACATTTTGTTCCAGTTCATTTGGAAGACATTGAGATGTTTCACCGGAGACTTGTTGGCTGCCTGTGTGGTGGTAGATGAAAATTGAGGGGATCACCTTAGTCATTTAGAATGATCCAGTGCTGCCAGTTATTTTCAATGTAAAGCACCTATAGCCTGCTCGAACAAGATTCCATCTTGCTCTTGTCTGCACCTATCCACACACATATTCAAAGAAACACTGTGCTCTAGAAATGTAACACAAAAGAGCTCAGTATTCATTGGCACAACTTATCTTATGCCTGCACATGTCTAAATGAAAAAACTCTACTACAGCTCAGTTGGAGCTAAACCAAGCTCACTACTCCAAGGTACAATGACAACTAATGAGTTGGACAGTCAATGAAGAGTGCTACGTGGCTGCCTGAAATCTTTGGTTTGCATCGAGTACCAAAGTGCTGAGCAAACCTTTAAGATAAAGAGGAGATTAGTTGCTGTCAGGACGCTGGCTGGATGTGAGTACAGCGAATAAAGAGGAATTAAAGCCAGACAAAGCTCAGCTTCACTGGCCTGACGCCACTTCCTCTACTGCACGCTTCCACAGACACACAAACACACTCATAGAAAACCTGCAAGCAAGCAAATGCTTGCACGGGGTTAGCAATTAATGAGGGCTCGGGGCAGCGAAATGCCCTTTAAAGTTTAAAAAATGCTTGTGAAATAAAAACTGTCGGAGGAAGAAAAAAGGTTGCATCCCCTCCTATTATTACTGGCGCTTTTTTTAAATTTGGCTTTTCATTCTCTTCTTATTTAATTGTTTGAGCGGCCGTTTTTTTCTCAATCACCATTTCAGGTAAATGCAGTGTTTGAAAAAATGGAAATGATGTTGGTCAAAAAACAATCAAGGACACAGCCTGAAGCAGAAAAAAAAGCACATGGACACTGTGCAGTCTGCAACAGATCCCACACAAACCACTACGTCAGCAAAATATTAAACAACCAACAGGGTAAAAATAAATAAATAAATAAAAAAGCGAAACAATGGCACCAAGGAGGGTGGAGCGGCTGAGGAAGAATAAAGAGGAAAAATAAATTAAATTTCCATCACTGGGAAAGGTTAAAACAAATCTTAGATGTACTATTTCAGCAATTTTTGCCAATATGAACTCTGTGCAAATGTCTTGTTTTATTAAATTTGACACAAAAAGGACCAAAGATTAAACAGAAATCACAAGGGGGCAAAAAAATGCCCTCTGCAAAACCATTAATTTCATACCCAGATGAAAATGATGTGAAAATCTGTACGAATTCATCCCCTGCCATATCCAGATGAACACGGATGCTCAGTGAGAATTGTTCTCATCAAGGTGTTAAGTGATAAATGAGTATTTGACCACCACAATCTGTCTTTTTTTTTTTTTTTTTTCTTTTAACTTTGCAGCTTCAAAAGCTCTGCAGGACATAAATGGCCCCTCTCTCAGCAGCATTATGGCTAAGAAAATCATTTATAGTTATGTAAGGCCTACTTACACATAAGAGTTTGTAAACGTTAAAGGCATGCAAGAACAAAGAGGAAGCTGCAGCCAGACCAATGCCCACCGCGTCAACAACACACACATGGGAAAAAAGGCAAGGACGTGCAAAGTCACACTTTTAAGCAAACAAAATACAAGAACAAGCAGCTTTTTTAAAAGTACAATTCAGGTCAACAGGTAAATAGGCTTAAAAAGCTCTAATGCGGTTGTTCTGTTCAGTCCATGAAGGGTACATAAAGGAAAGAAATGTGCATATAATATAATATATAATATAATACATACAGTATAATATAATACATTTATATACGCTAAAACAATGGAGCTATTGACTGGGAAGAATAGAAGGTAGCTCTGGTATTTGTGCATGTTCATTCTGCATCCATCTAACATCATTAAGACCCCATGCCTTCATGCTGACTTTAAAATCTGAATCTAAGACAATCTAAAACAAACCTGATCATAGCCGAGGTATTGAATCGCAAAATCATAATGTATTATACTGACTAACTGAATATTCTAATACGTACCATTAAAAAAAAAAGAAAACTGCACAAATAAATATCTTCAAATGTGCAGTTGTGTATCAGATATTGCTCTACAGTGTTGGGTAGTAACACACTGCTTTGCCTTATAATAAAGCAGCAACCTCCAGAGTGAAGTGAAGCTGTGCCGAAAACTATATAACTCACCTACTGCAATAACATGAAGGCTTAAAGTTATACATCATTAAGAGTTGCTTTGACTGACAGGTGGATGCTGCCACAGGTGGCTTGTTTGATCACCTGGGCATCATTCAGCTCCACCCACAGTCATCCAGATGACAACATCCGTGTTTCATACAGTCTATGGCCTATCCAAACCTATTAATATATGTAAGAATAAAGTTATAATAAACTTTGTTTGAGCAACCAGGCTTTATTCAGGTCACCTCAGCTGCACCCACGCTCCATACCTTTGCCCATTTTTGGAGGTTAGGTTAGGTCGGAGCCAGTGAATGCAGGACTCCCAAGTTGGCGGCAGCCAGAGCCAATACACTGAGCTTCAGAACAGCTCTTCAGAAAAACCCACTGATACTACATGTTTTATACAAGATATGTCTTATAAGTCTATCATTTAATAAGCTGCTTGTTTCAGTAATGAGTAGTGTAAGAGATTACAATTTCAATTAACTTAAAAACATGACAGAGGACGGTGACAGAAGGCTGATCGGTCCTCTCTGTGCTCAGTTCATAGCCATATCAACTTTTTTAAGGCCGCCATATGACATAATATTTGTTATACATTTTATGCACACAGACATAAAATAACAAACCAGAAGGGGAAAACTCTCCAGTCCACCACCAACCCACCCATTCACGCTCTCCCTCACACACTCCAACCTCTTTGGGAGTCACCTCTCACTGACCTCCCCTCTCGCACACAAAAAGAGTCATCGCCATCCTCTTGCTCATTATCCCCCAACAAGGGTCGGTCTTGTTAGAGCCCAAACTGCCAGAACGCACCTGGCTGACATCACAGCAAATCCTGAGTCCCCGTTGCCACGTCAACCACAACTTGGCAACCGCAACTTGGCAACGACCCACTCCACGGGGGATTGATTGGGTGAGCAATGCAGTGAGAGGTGGATTAGGAGGAGTATTATTGTCTCCCTTGGTGCAGAGGGACATGCAGGATCTAGGCCTTGCCAGACACTGAAAGGATGGTGGACTCACTGAAACAATGATGACAGGCCGCCTGAACTTGGCTTACTACAAGAGAGATGAAAGATGCCTCTTATTTGTCCATTACTCATTAATTTGCTAATGTGCTGCAGTGATTTCAAAAATAGTGTGGTGTTCTGGCCAAGCAGGCCAAGGCTTATTCCAAATATTTTCTGATTTCTTCTAAGTTGAACTAAATGATATTGAATCCAAGCAGAGTGGAGACAAACATGATCACATTTCACTAAGTTTCTTCTTCTCTGACGTTGACAAACACAGAGATGCCGTAGTAAATATAGCTACAAAGTGATTTTGTAAAGTCGAGGTTTTGGGCTGCAAATGCACACCAACCACCAACCAAGTGAAATGAACAAAACCCAAGTGACAAATGATGTGTCTAACAAACAACCATTACCCTTCTCCCCATAGCGCTCCTGCAGCTTGTTCCTCTTCTCCTTAGGCCAGAGGAAGAGGGAAAGCAGTGGCCTGAGACAGGGAAGCAAAGTGCAGCTGTTATTTGTCATCATCCATTAGTGAACTGGCCGGACCTGCAAGTGGAAGCTGCAGAGAGAGGAAATGGTCGTAGGTCATTTTGTCACCTGCTTTTTGCACTTGATCAGTGCTATATGTATACAGCGCAGCCACTTCAGGATTTATTCTTCACACCTTAGCCAGATAACTTCAATGCTATTATAAAATGCAGAAAGTAGTTTGCTCTTTATGTAGCAAAGGTGCAAAATAAGGGTGTGTATCAGTGGACTTGGATTTCCAGAAAAGCACTGAGTTTAAGGCTGAAACCAAGAGTTCAAGTCCTGTCACAACACCTGTATTTAACACTTTAACCCTAATATGTCGATAATACTATCCACGCTTGAGTTCAGCATGTGCTCACCTCTCCATTGAGGCAAGCTTTGAGTATAGGCTTATCCCGAGATTCTCATCCTTGAATACATACATACAGACAGATTTTTACAAAGTGAGCAAAATGATGACTCAATGCAAGTTGTAAAAAGACAGGCGAAGTATCATCTGCTAATATGATACTACAGGGATCGCCTACATTAAAGAAACAAAGATGAATGAATGTGCATCATCACTAAACATACATAAGATGGATAGGTTGACCACTTCTAAGACCTTTGACACACAGGATTGCACAAAGTGGATGCAGTTATTCTGCATCATTCATTGTTATGGTGGTAACTGGCAAATGTTTTAAATGACATCAGACTGCACCGACATGACTGATAGATTCCATTGGCTGTTATATTTCTGGTATGTCAGTGGTCTTTTTCATGAAAGGCATTTTTTGTTGTATTATTACTTCATTGTTTTAATATTATCTGTAAGCCCACAAAGGCTCCCAGTCGCAGTACGCTGGTGGTTCGGTTGTAGGCACGATGTCGCAGTCGAAAGCCGAAGATAAACACTTCATTTATTTTGCCTTGCAAGTAAATGTGGGGCTATGATGATGCGACTTGTCCTCCTTTTTGCATCTCCCACTGACCTGTTCAAGGAATAAAGAGGTTGTTGACTAGACAACCCATCTTCCCCATCTACTGGAGTGGAAGGGGGAGGAGGGGGAGGACGCCAGCCGTGATATGAACTGATGCCATGATTGGAATACAATGACCCGGCAACACAGTCTAGCTCTCTCTCGCGCCTCTGTCTCTCTCTCACTCTCTTGCCATGTGTCTCTCTCTCTGAACAAGGTTATCACCAGAGATTATCAGGTTAGGACAATAGATGGTGATTCACACAGGTAGTGAAATGCCTTTGGGACAAACGTATCTCACAAAGGGCTGTGGCTGTTTCCAAAAAATAAGGACAAAGAGACATGAGAAATGGTGCACACCAATAATTATCATTATTTGTACCATAATTATAATAGCATTATTAATTGCAGTACTATTATATGCAATAGAACGACTTTAAATATAAATAATCATGCAGTCACACTATTACAAATGCTAAGCATATTTTTATAATCAGATTTTATCAGTACCAAGAATTCCCCAGTTAAATACAGCTGTTTCTTCATATATCTTCCATCACGTTTCATAGGGGATGGAATAATATAACCACTCCTAACAACCATAACTTTGAAGTTACTGAAGCATGCTAATGCTGCTACAAAAGTGGGTCATATAAAGATTCATACTAATTAAGTATTTGTCAACCCCCTATATATACTTTATATAGAGTGTGTGCATCCCTGTTGGCTAGTGTTAACTAGCAGAAGCTGTACAGTAGGCCTTCTTCTTTTTTTTCACGTTACTACAGTAATGATGACTAGTTTAGCAGTTTTTTGACTCATTAGTTGCCACACAACACTTTGAAATGCTCGGCATGAGAGTGTTGATTGCCACACATTGACACATCAAGACAACACTGCTAATGGCACACATCCTAATCATGATTCAAGTTAGCACTTACAGTAATTAGGTTTCTACAATGTTAAAGACAATTGTAGTTTGAAATTTGTCTATTTTTATACTGTAATACCGTACAGACAAGGCATGGCTGAGACCATGGTTCAGCTTAACCTTGTTGTTGTAACTGTGCTCATGTACAGTTTTCTTCTGTAATGATGTTTGAATATCAACACTCTGGTGCAACCGCTTAGTTTCACTGACTGCTTGTGTTTCTTTTGCCCCACTGGACTTGTTGTGGCAAACTGTCGTGGTTCGAAAGTCAGCAATTATTTGCGTGGTAAATTGATATCATTAACTAAGGTAAACTCTGTGGCTGTAAAGCAAATGAATTTCTAGCAGAAGTGCACAAAGCTGCAGTTCCACAAATGTCCACTTGAGGCTGACTACAGTACGAGTCAGTCTCCATAAGTCCCCATGTTCAAATGTCCAACTTCACAGCTGACACCGTATCCGGTGGGTGAGCTTTTATACAACTCACCTGTTCATATTATATTAAGGATTAAAGTTATGCAGAATTAAGAGCATGGCCTCTTCTATTGATAAATAGGTGCCTTACAGGTGGCTTGTTTGGGGTTACCAGGCTTCACTCAGCTTGCCTCAACTCCACCCCAGCTCCACTTTTAGATTAGCTGAGAGTCGGCAGAGGCAGGACTGCCAAGATGGTGGCGGTCAGAGCCACCACGCTGAGCTTCTCACAAGGCTCAGGCTGAGGACATCACATATAACATGCCCATTCTTATACAGTCTGTGGTCATAACCAATAGAAGTGGTGGCTAAACCTGCAAAACATCTGTAAGAACCAAGTCATAATAAACCTGAAACATTCTTTGTCATTCAGTATTTCCATCATTTTGTTCCCGCTTCCTCTAGATTATATTCTGTGAGCTGAGTTGAATGAATTATATATTATTCAAATTAGCTATTAATGAGACCAAGAGATCAGATACAAATGTTTTGCTGCAGGTGTTGTACCAAGGCAGTAATTCAGGTCTCAGTGAAAGGTTATTAAGAGTATGTCCTCACTACATGTATCATCTTCTTAATATAAAACTTAATGAAGCCTGTTGAGGCTGCAGCAGCCGAGGCGCAGCCTTGGAGAAGGATGATAACGCTGCCTAACACTTTCTGAACCATGCATGGAGTACATCACTTTTCAGACTTTTCACAAGGGATGTTAGCCATAGTCACCTACCCATCCACCATGAATCTTATCACTTAGGCAGAGGAATGGAGAGAGGGGCTGGGGGAGGTGAGGTACTATTATACCCCAGAGTAGCATGTGATGGTACTCTGAAGACTCCCTGTAATGCTGCTCGGTGTGATACAGGAACACATGCGGCAACATTTTTGGGGGGATGCAGTTTTGATCAGGCACGAAGGAGAACGTTGGCTGGCAGCCCACCCTCCGTGCATCAAGTATTCAGAGCTCCGCTTTGAGATGTTGCAAATCTAGCTTGTAGCAGTCGGTAAACTCAAGCTGTTTGTGTGCACTCTGGCAGACCAAATGAACACTGGAAACACTGGAAACTGGAGCTCAAACTGTGATCATGTTGAGCTTGTGCAAACACTAATTGTATACATATATTTACTTTATCGACTTGGGATTTGTTCTGATCTGGAAGAAGTCTCTTGGATTAGAGGTGACTGCCTTCATGAATCTACAGCAAAGTCCAGATGCCCCAGGTTCACTCCTTCTCACAGAGATGATCTGACAACTGAGAATCTTCACACATCTATCTATCTATCTATCTATCTATCTATCTATCTATCTATCTATCTATCTATCTATCTATCTATCAATCGGATTATTGGGCCAGAGGACTAGCAAGGCATCATTGGATCAATATGAACAGTAGCTTTGTTTTATTGTGAAATACAGCATAGTTTGCCTCTTTATTTCTCAAACAATTCATAAATCATAAATTAATCAATCCTAACAACTCAAACCCGTGACAAGAGGTCAGACACAAATAACCCCACACACATCCCGTGACTGAACCACATTTTGGTTTCAAGTTAGCTTTAGAGGTGCTAGAAGGCAGATGTTGTTACCACTGGAGGATCCTGGGGTTACTTACACAGTGCTGGCTGGTTAAGATAAGCTTGCTTTGCACTACTCAGATGGTCAGCTTATTTTCACGCTGCCACATCCACTGATCTCTGTCAGTGTTTTTTCCCTTCAAACCTAATGGAAAACATCTGCTCCAGCATGCACAAACACAATGGTCAATCAGAAATAAGCAGTCTGTTTAGCCGCCCATTAAGACGCTCACTGTCAGACACAATCTGCTCTGCTGGCCTAATCAGAAGCCTCTGCCCCAACCCCCACCCCTCAGCGTCCATCACATTAAACTTTATTAGGCTGGGTAGTCCTCCATCTTGGGAGTGATCTGTGATCTACAGCACTACAGCACATTGGAGGAAACACAGGAATTAAGTTTAAATGAGGCATCATAAACACACTGACTGGAGATACTGTAAGGATATATGAGATCTAGGAGGCCCTCATTTCTGCCAGGTCACAAAGCAATTTAATCCACAAACAATTACCACGGTGCAAACATTATGACGCTTCCTCTGTTGAAACACAGTAATCTTGGCAAAGTGATGAATGAGGATTAATACTCCACAGTGAGTGAGGAGAAAGAGCCTGAGCTGATCAAGACACACTGTGGTGTTTTTAGTGGACCAACATGGAGCCATTCAAGCAGGCAGAGGCAGAGAGAGTGAGGCAGGCAGGCCGAGCTGAGCCGAGCACACAAGGCAGCAAGGTGCTCTTCAGCAGTCCATGCCTGGATGATGGCTGATTGGAAAAGAATTAATCTCATCGTCCCACAGCAGCTCCTGCACGGGGCACCAAAGATGGTGCAGCTGGTCACGAGGAGCCGCTGTCACCTGTGATAATGATATGATAAGTGCAATCCAATTCAAAGTAACACAGTTTTCGCATCAGCCAGACACCCCCACCACCCCAACCAACCTCCTCCTCCTCCTCCACCTCCTTCCTCCACCGACCCCCACACACACACCCCAGCCTCGGATGGATGGATGGATGGTGAGGAAATAGGGGTTGGGGGGGTGGTAGGTGTGTGTGTGTGTGTGTGGGGTCCATTTTCGTCCACGACCAATGCAGCACACCACAGCGCCTTTAGCGCATCATAATAAAAAAAAACGTGCAATCCACACCACGCCTCGGAATAAGCGGACATAAAAATAGCAAAACAGCTGGCACGCACTCCGAACAAAACACAGCAGACAGCCACATTCCCAGCAGGCTGTCACATTCGAGCATTTTTTTCAAGCATTCTTTTTGTACAGATGGGAGGTGTGAGACGAGCGGGATGAGGAAACTGGAATGACATTGCGCCTGCTTACTGTAAAATAAATTCCCTCGGGGAGGATGGAGAGCTCCTTCCCTCTTTGACTCTCCGTTCCGACGTGCGAATTCCCCGAAATTCAGACCATGCAAGCAGGTAGTCAGTCATTCCCAACCCTTCCGAAGTATTTGGTCCAGCAAAGCGCGGCGTGTGAAAGGAGAAGGCAAGCCAGCATCCGGGAGGAGAGCCCAGCTGTGGGGAGGAAATGAGGAAGGAAGAGCGGCCGGGCCGAGTACAGTGCACAGGAGAGGAGGCAGAAGAGCGGCAGAGGCTCTCTCTCTCTCTCTCTCTCTCTCTCTCTCTCTCTCTCTCTCTCTCTCTCTCTCTCTCTCTCTCTCTCCCCCTTCTAGTTCACAATACAACATCCCCCCATCCCTGCCAGGCAGACTGGCAGACGACTTGGGTACCAGTGTCAGCAGCGACACCCGCCGGTGATGAGAGGAATGACTGTATGGGGTGTGATTAGTGCCAGCAGCAGCAGCTGGAGACAGAAAGCTCTGTCATTGTGTCTGAATATGTTGCTGCAGCTTCACGAGGACATCATTTAGCTTCAGATGCCTGTCCCATCAACTTTGAAAGCAGGCCGTCCACCTTTAACTGAGAAGAATGACACAGGCCCATAGAATATATGCACAGGCGCACATGCCACATCAGGACAAAGCACTGTCATTGTGTCTGATTGTGTGGCTGCAGGTATGTCTGGACATCATTTCACTTAAAATGTTCATGAATAGACATCAAGTCCAACTGAAATCACAATTAGTCACTCCTTCTTACAGACAGAAACCATGTCAAAGTGCTTTTCAAACTTTTATCAATGTTTTCTTCTTATTAAAAAGAAGAGAAAATATGGGCAGGCCAGTGTTGTTGGCCAGCTGAGGCAACACAGGTTTTACATCAACATGATGAAATGCAGTGCTCCCATAGGATTAAAACAAACAAACACAAAAACCTATTTTTTACAATAAAAAACAGCAGTTGTGGTTGAATTTTTTTGTAATAAATATGCCATATGCCATGTTTAATGTTGCCTGTTTATTCCATATTTGAAAATGTCTGTAGATACTACGGTAAAAAACTGCAATTACTGTAAAATATAAAATGCTACTTTACTGTACAAAATGTCTTAAAATGGCATATTAAGGTTTTGAAGACGGCGTTTCACTGTATGCAGGGAAACACAGTCATACTTCACGGCATATTTTACAGTCTTTTCCTGTCATGGTTTGACAGTTTGTTTTTTTTTACCATAAAATCTACAGACATTTTTTTCACTGTGTAGGGACAAATCCAAGATACAGAGAGGCATGCATGTGGGAACGAATTTTAATCGGGGTAACTGCCCTGGATGCATGCACATGACAGCTTACATGAGCATATTCTACACAATTTATAGATGCTGTGAAGTGAATTTTCTATAGTTAAATATGAAACTTCCTTGAAAATTATATCACTGCACTGCAGAATAGAGGCTCTAAGGAAATGTTACCCTGCATCATTGCACCAACAGACCACATGGCTGGCCTTTATGAGCCACACACGAAGCATGTAGTGCAGCACTAACAAGTGCAAATGTTATTACCATGCTTTATACAAAACCAAAAGTATATACATTACTCACTGCATGATAAGCTACCTCTGCAGTCAGTGTCGTTTTTGATGCTGAAGACATCCCCACAATCATTTAAAGAAAAGTCCAGACGAAATGACTCTCTGAGCTTGCTGTCTCTCAAAAAGCATCTCTGGATCAGAAGTTGGCTTTATTCTTTGAGATCACCATGTGCAAACCATTACACATAAAATAACATCAGAACTAAGAGAGAAAGAAAAGATACCTGCATAATTTACATTTGCTACAGCTCATACTGCCACTACAACTTGAAGCTACTACTAGCTACACTGATCATGTGAACTGTAGTGCACAGGTAAATCATAACCAAATTATAGATTCTGATTGGTCACATAATTTAATGTAACAAAGACACAGAGACAACAATTTCAACAAAGATGCCCTGGTAGCAACTGTAACTTTTTGAAGTGCAAAGGTCCACACAATTTTGCATCCAAATTTACCTATCTTGAGCTTTAAAACGGCTTACAAACTCACTTGCAATGTACTATAGCTGACTAGCTAAGGATCTGAAATCTAGCCTGCAAACTGAGGTTAGCAGTCCTGTTTTTCCATCCGTCTGTTTGGTCGATCATTCAGCAAATCAAGGCGCAAGGACAAGATCTGTGTCCTTGTTTGAAGATGATAGGGCATTAGCTCAGGAAGCTAAAGTGGACTGTTGTTCAAAGTCTGTAGCTCACTGTCAGTCTGTGATCCAAATAGCAGTGATCTTAATGCAAATATAATACTGATAGGCAAAAAACAGTCAATTTGTTGTGTATAGGCAATGAATGGAATTCCAACACACAAAGGGAGATCATTGAACCATTGAATTATTTAACTCAAGGTTAAGGGGGTTTACGGTTCATATATTTCTAACCTATATTCCCAAAACAACATTTAAATATTGTTTGTGATGCCCACAGCTTCAAAGACTAATAAGGGCATTTCCACAGAAACTGGAGTGTTCCTTCTTTAGCTGAAGCCCTTTTTAGAAAGCCTCCTTTAACCAGTCTGCTCTACATTGAAGCCTACTGTGCTAACACACGCCGGGAGAATCTGTCTGGATACGTTTTGGTGGAAAGACAGCCACACTTACTACTGAGGAACATTGTCAGCTGTCAGCTATGTCGCCCCTGATGTCAGTTTCAGCAAGTAAATATACACAGTTCGAAAGCAAACCTTCCACCTTTGTTAAATTAACTAGAACAAAATAGGCCTATACAATATATGCACGCGCCACATGCCAAATCAGGACAAAGCCTTTACTAGAGGGAGTTAAAACACGAATGGAGACTGGAGAAGTCTGTAACCCAGTTGAGCTCTGTACATCCTCTGACTCTCTCCTATCTGTGGCTCCATCTATATTTGTCTCCCTCCCTTTTCTGTCTCTCTTTCTTTCATTTCCTCTTTATTTAACATCTCTTTGTTCACTCAACTGTAAGCTATTTCCAAATGCCACAGTCAGTGGCATCAGTGGCAAACTAAATCTCGCACACATTGTTCCTGCATGCACTGTTTGCTTCGTTGCACAAGAAATGACTTTGGATGTTCAGATTATCCGCACACATTGCAGCCAAAATGTCATACTTTGATGGCGGAAGAATCTGAAATTGAAATGTGTCTCTATATAAGCATATGCAGGCACTCATGGTGTAACAAAGCACATGTCCAAGACCCTTTATTCGCTGTATCATTCCCGGTATGCTCTTTTTGCGCTGTTTCTTGCAGCAAACTCTATTTGAGCTATTCTTATCTGTATCCTATCCTCTGCTGCTCTAATGACCTGACATCTCCACAGGGATCATTAAAGTTTCATCTGACCTAATCTAAAAATTGAAGTCCCCTTAAGCAAGGCACTTGTCTGCTCCAGTGAAGCTGCTCACTGTCCATCAGTAAGAAATGTGTTGTACTGAGAAGCTGCGCTCAGGTGTCAAGTGTGTAAGTGTGTGTGTGCGAGTGAAGCACTGTGCTGCAGGGAGGAACACATGCTCATTGAAACCTATGTTAACACAAAAGAATATGTCAACCCGTGGCTATTGGGTTGAAAGGCAGACAGAGGTGATGAGGTAATGAGGCGATTATGCAGCAGTGGTGAGTTGTTATCTGCGCAATGCCATGTCTAGCTTTTGCAACCGGCAACAAAAAAACACAGCACCCACCTATCACACTGTCGCATGGTGAGATCATGTGGGAGAGACACAGGAAGAAAGGGAGGCAGAGAGGCTGTGAAGGCAAGACCTGCAGTCTATCAGTAATAATGAGCTGTTTCATGTAAATCACAGTTTAACCTTCATTTTTCCATGCGTCATCTATTCACATTTATCCATTTACATCCAGAGCGTTACCCAAGTGACAATCACAGAGGCTGTGAAGTGAAGCCAGCGTGGGTGAGGTGATGGTTCAACCAACCTTGTTGCACTGCTCATGTACAGTTTTCCTGTGCAATAACATTTTTAATATCAACACTCTTTTAATTTATTGACTGTTTGTCTTTCTTGCCCCACTGGACTTTTCACATGTCAGTCAATTATTTGGTGTGTTAAATTGATTTCAAAACTAAGAAGCAAAGTCCGTGGCTGTGAAGTGGAAAACATAATTGCACTTCCTCGAGCAGCCACTTGAGGCTGGCTACAAAACAAGTTCATCTCCATAAGGCCCCATATCAAATTGCAAAACTTCCCATAAACATGTTACAGCCTGGTACAAAAAACTGTTTTGGTCTCTAGAGCTAATTTCCTTGTTCGTGACAACTGTACTGAGGTTGAGGTGAATTTTTATAGATCTCACCTGTTCAAATTATATCAGGGCATAAAGTTATGCAGAATTAAGAGCATGACTGCATTAATTGACAGGTTTGTGCTATTACAGGTGGCTAATTTGAGCAACCAGACTTAATTCAGCCTACCTCAGCTCCACCACCGTTCCAGGTATTTGTTCATTTTACATATATACATATATATTCATATATACATATATATTCTCTCTTATATACACATCTGAAACCAAAACTCATTAACATACTGAAAAGATGTGAAATTATTTTCCATATGTAACTGACACATTTACAAATGACTAAAACATGTTATGCTCACATACAGAGCTGAAACATTAACACATACTAGTAAAATATGCAAATTCTTTTGTATAAACTATTGAAAAGTTACTATTGAAAAAAACATCAAAGATTTGCTCAGTTGAACCGGGAGAAGGTTGAGAAGAGAACTCATTTCAAAATACAGGCAGACTGTTCGTTCCTCACACCTATGTCTGCTGAAAAGCACACAAGTAGAATAACCAAAGCAGTTACTAAAAAAATGTATTTTGTCTTTTGCAAAAACTATGTAAGGAAAATGTTGGTGAAAGGCTACACACCAACTGATATGGATGGGATATTTCAGTGGAAATGATTACATCTATCTTTGTCACACCTCAAGCATGGAAACATGGAACACAAGAGGGGGACCCACATGCAGTCTGAGAGCTTACAGCTTGCTGTAGCCTTCCCTCTTTCTTGTTCTTTTTTGGTTGCTGTTGTTGTTTTCCCCTTCACTAGTGTTTCTGTCAGTGGTTGCAGAAAGAATTACCTCATATGTCCTTTCTTAACCACTTTTCCTTGACCTAGATGGACAAGGTCATGAAATCAAGGGAAGATGTGAAGGAGAATTCATAAGGACTTGGGGAAAGATGACCACGTTGTTCAGAGAATCCGACTGCACACTATACTACATTAACTTGTTGCGTTGACGCTTGACTTCCATCACAGTTAGAGAAGTTTGACAGTCACACTAAATGTGAATTTCATATTTTACATATTCATTTAAATTGCCAGGATAACTTAGAGTGTAGTAGTTATGAACACTATTTTTTAGAACGTGAGAAAGTTTTTCACATCAGCAGGCAGAAAACTTAAACCCTTAAAAGTATGTATGTCACAGGCAGTACAGGTGGGACTGCTCCCAACTCATAGACATCTGCAATGTGACAAGTGGCACACCAGCTAGACACTATGAAACAGACATACTCAAATAGGGTACATGTACCAGAGAATTAATAGTCCATTACAGCTACAAGAAACATTGATTTTGTGTTGATTCTTGTAGCCTTTGTGGACAAAAGTTGTAGAGTTTCATCTGATTTTGGGGGAAGAATCCAACAACATCTGAATAACTAGGAAGAACTATCTAAAAATAGCCATTCTTCTTGCTTACTCATGTGTGTTTATGTGGGTCATACGAGGTATTAATATCAAGCTGAGACTGTTTCATAACAGGTTAAAAACTCCTTGTAGTGCGTTTAACTAAGTGTGCTTACTTTCCATGGCTGATGAAAACTGAATGTGAAAAAGGCCCTAAGAGACAGCAAGTGAGCTGTGCCTCTGTGGATCCTGTCACCGGCACAGATCTGAAGCTAGAAGTGGAACTACTCTTCTTCTGAAGCTTGTGGGAGTGAGTAAAACTTTCCACAGCAGCAGTCTAAGATGCTCATACTGGTCGCTGTTTGAGCTGGAGTCTGGAGCTGGCAGTGGTGGCTGGCAGAACATTTTCCAGGTAGGTCTGTGAGACGTTCAATCAATTTTAGGAAATGATTAAATGCAAAAAAAAAAACAAAAAAACGCATGACTACTTTGCAGACCTTGAATAAATCAAGACATCTTGTTTTGGTCACCTGCACAGGTGAATTCAAACATGTAATAGTTTGTAATGTCTTTATACAGAGGTAAAGCTCAGGTTAATTAACATGTAGTGCAATTAGAAATAATGGTGATGAGTTTCTATTCACACACTGAATGGGAATAAGCATGGGAGTCTGTGCTCTGAGGTGTTGAGATCAGCACAACAAAAACACAACACTGAGGCTGAACATGAACAAACAAACCAGTCAGTGTTTGAGTATATCTGCTCGATACCTGGTTGTTCATTAAAGCAGTGTGTGGACTTTTCACTGTTCATTTACCATGTTAGCCAATGGACTGGTAATGGACTTAATGGTAATGTCTGGGTGTCAGGGGGTGGAAATATCAGTCATCTCCTCTGCTGGACTGGAGATTCAGTCAGCACTTTTTATTCATAATGTAGTCCTTAAGACCTGACCATAATCATACCAACAGCTCATTTTGTATTGCCCATTATTCACCGCCTCATTGGGATTCCTCACCACAGTTCCTGTGGCTGTCACGTTTCTTTATGTTTTCAGACAGGTGCTCCATATCTATCATTCCCAAAACTGTCAATGCTGGATGAGTCCCCATTGTTTTTTAAAAAAAAAAAAAAAAAAACAGCAAGTAAATTAAAACAAGACATAACAGCATAATGGGTCTGGCTAGCCAGGTGTCTTGTGAGGTCAGGTGGAGTTTCTCCATGAGAGTTCTCTCCTGGAATAGATGAGCTCAGCAGTAATTGTGGTCACATGGTCACTCCTCTATGTAGTATAGTTGCTCAAGACTAGTCCTGGTCCTGACAAGCCATTGGCTCGCTTGGGGTAAATATAATAATCACTCCTTTTGTTTTAGTTTTGAAACTGACTGATTGGATAAATGTTATGTCATACGTTACTATCTTGAGTCAGCAAGTGGCTAAACTGCTACACAGACCTGCTTCCTCTGGGAGATTGGCACAGAGCTGTTGAGACACAAAGCATATATTTTGCACAGATGATTTTATATCATATTTTACACATATTACTGGGACAAATATTGACAGTCTGAGTGTCAATGTTGTTATAATGATAATAATGTTATCATAATAATGTTATTATTATTATTTGTGTGGCACCATAGCGCCCTCTATCGGCTCTATTGGCCCTCTAAATTACACTCCTTGTTTTTACATGCTTTGTTACTTTTCATACATGAGAAGGAAAATGACATCATCCACTGTGTCTTCATAAAACAGATGAAACTATCAGGCTGTTGCTTTACATTAAATATACCTTCATAATATATAAATATTTGTGCACCTCTACATTTATATGAGTTTTTTTTCTTTTCAGATCTGTGATGCTAACAGCATCACAGATATATACTCTATGTATTTATTCATGCTGACAGCAGTGCCATCCTGTGGTATGAAAAAGAATTTTACACATCTCCTGCATTTCATTGTTTACATTGTTTCACAAAAGAACAATTATCCCCCACACCAACTACACCTCACATCACACTCTCACCCAATGTCAGCAGGAATCAGCCCCCGTGACGCTGACAAGAATAAGCGGTTATGTGATACCAAATCATATCATAAATATCATATCATTATCAAATCGTAAAGATGTGGACGCTAACTGATATTATTTTAGTCAGCATTTTTCTGCCTTCTGCTGTGGGAAATATAGATCGAAAGTGATAGTGGTAGTAGTATACATTTTTTATTCAGATTTTTCTGTATTTTCAGTCACAAAAGTTACTTTGAGTTATTTGACTTCATTTTTAGTCTCCACAGTGAAGCACATTGTTCTGCATGTTCTGAAATCTGCTTGACCTACAAATGTGGACTCCGTCTCTACGTGTTTTCCACCTAAAACTAGTCTGCATGAGTCTGCAAAAGCCCTCTGAGGTTGTACTACTTAACCTGTTTCCAACACTGAACAGCTAAAAGCTGAACAACACGGCAGAGAGATGGAGAAGTAGTCGACATTTCAGGCGCTAACTGCTCTGAGATTTACGAGGGTACCGCGAACGCATCACGATCCTCGGCACTCTCTCCTCGCATCCTTTTGTGTCTCCCGTCCAATCAGCGCTCAGATGCCCTTTGCCGGCTGCCCATTGGTCGCTAAGGAGGAAGATGCGACGGCCATGGAGAATGGACAGGGGACTTTTCAAAGCATCCCACTGATATGATTCATAATATCAGATTAACGTTCATGCATTGACTCTTCCCGGCATGTAGTGTGAGGCTTGTGGACCTCTGCCTGCTGGACTCGGCTCGGTTTCGGTGTTTCTCGTGGTTTGTTTTTGCTCCTGTGGATCGCTTCATGTGATGTCGGGCCCGTCGCGCTGCTCTGCAGGTGAAGTCACTCCCTATAAATGTAGCTCGGGGTTCCAACACTGGTCGAGTTATCACTGAAGGTGAGGACAAGCGGACACAATCAATGCGGACGTTAGTTACTATAGAAACCTAAAGTGAAGCGTGGTCCCGGTTTGGTCCCTGACACTTGACTTGCGGGCCTCACAGTGAACCGGCTGTCTGCTCTGATTACAGCACATACTTCAGACTGTAGAGCTGTGACAATGACTGGACAGCAGGGCACAGATTTGACACATGCAACTGATTCAGTGGATTATTAGTTATTTAAATGCAAGTGCAATTGTCACTGTAGTGATATTTTAAAGCAATATGTGCATAATAAATATGCAGATGACACTGGAGCTGCACAATTAGCCAACTATTACATTAACCAACTGTATTTACATTAAATTCTCTGATTTTAGGTTCTCATGCGTGAATTTTTTTCCAGTTTCTTTAGTTTTCTATGTCAGTAGAGCAAAAATTATTGGTTTGAGGACGTCATCAGTCATCATCATAACCAAATCAAGTAATGTGGATGAATTCAGAACAAATGTGGATATAGATTTAGACAGGTTTATCCCATGTTGTGGGTGAAGGTGAACCGAGATGATGTTCTGTTGGAGGGATGAGGGATGAGAGTCGAGCAGGTGGATGGAGGGTAAGAGATGAGGGTAGAGGGATGAGGAGGAGAGGAGAAATCGGGGTCATAGACTTTGGAGATGGATCAGTGTCGGCTGGCGGTGGAAAGACGGAGGGGAACAACTAGGGAGCCCCTTCGGTCGCTCTATGGTTCGAGCCCCAGTGGTTCCTGTATTTGAATGGAAGAGAGAGAGAGACAGAGAGAAGGGAAGAAAAAGTGGATGTATAAGGTGCACTTTAGTACTTTAGGTGCAGAAAGAGTTCATTAGTGGTGAAGCCCTTCAGAGAAATGAAATCATTTTTGTAAATCATTTACTAGATAGTCACAGTGATTTCCTTTTCTACCATCAGTTTTGTCACATGTATGGACAGATATGAGATATTCAGTTGCTTTCAGCCATTCCAAGTAAGTGGAGTTTATTTTACAGAGCAGAGGGCTTTCAGATTTTCCACATGGAGTCTGTTCCTCTCGGGAAGATGAATATATTATTTTTATACATTGGAAACAATTTTTTAGAGCAGTGATCAACATTTTTCTGACATTTTATGGACCAAACAACTTATTGAGAAAGTGATCGTCAGAGTAATCGATAATGATATCGTGTATGATATCGTGGGAGCTTTAATGCATCTTTAATGTTATATAAATGTTTTTTTTAGATATTGCTGTGTGAATGATGCACGAGCGATGTCTGATGTTGAGGCCACGTACGCAGACTTCATCGCCTCTGGCAGGACGGGACGCAGGAACGCCATGCACGACATCCTGCAGAGTCCCACCGACCCCGAGGGACGTGAACTGCCCCTCACCCTGTCTCTGTCCCAGCTGCACATCAACACAGGAGGGGGAGGTAGACTGCTGCAATACACAACTTTAGTCAGCTCCAGCTTCAGCTTTCACCTTCATCGTTTATGTGTCGCACAAGCTGCAGATAGAGCGAGGCTTAAGAAGCTCCGCAGATATATCAAACTACATATGTCAAAATGATAAAATAAATACAAATATGTCATGAAGATGAAGGTCATAGTGCGTTTTACATCATAATATTAATTTTAATCATGACAGTGAACTGTGTACTGTCAGCCATTGTGTCACCTCAGCTGTAGCATCCACATAACAGCAACATTGCCTTTTTAGCTCTGCAAGACAAAGTCTGTCACACAGGGATTTATTTTAGTCCTGTCTTGCATAACTCAGTCAGAACCTCAGGATTAGCAGATTAGTACATTTTACACCTGGTGTTTTTGAGGAGCACTTAGCTGAGTTGAATTTCTGGAGGGGAAGGAAAAAATGCATTCGTCTCTCTGACAAGGCTTAATATCCTACAGCCATGCTAGTGAAAGATGAGTCTGATGGCAGTGTCATTAGTTTTGTAAAAACAGTCATAAACAAATGTATCTGGCAAATCAGATATTTTCATCCGATTATGGTGCTGGAGAGAAAGTCAAGTTATCATTATTGGACCGTCTGTACAAAATTAAATAGCAATCTGTCTTATATTTCTTGATGATATTTCAGTCTGGACCAAAGTGGTGGACCAACAGGCCAATCACTAGACTGAGACTGCCATGCCTAGAGCGACGCCACTAGCGAAGCTAAAAGTTGAGGATGATTGGGATCAAGCAAAACATGAAGAATCCTTTTAATATGTAAAACATGAATGTAAATGTAAATTTCCTCATTTGTTTCTGCAGATGGAGACGACACTGAGGACAGCCAAAGCTCCTCTTCCTCTTCGGCCCACAGGGATGCTGAGCAGAGGAACAGCTAACCTGCCACACGCTCCTGCCAGTGGACAGGGAGTTGTGAAATGGATTCCAGTCGCCACTGTAATGAAGACATTTGTCCAAAGCGGGCTGGTAGCCGGAGGGTAGCACCGCCAACGTTGAGGTGCCTACAAGCAGGGCGCTGACCCCCCAAAGTCCACTGTTAGAGGCGCTGTGCTGCGATGTGATCACCCAGTGCTGTCATGTCCCTGTAGCTCTGCTGTGCACTAGAATAACGGACTGCTGGCAGGGGTGGAGTAAACAGAGAGACACATTTGTAGCTCTTGTACAGCTGATTTTACTTTCAGTCGTAGTTACTAAACACACAGGCTGGATGACTGGAATCAAAAGAGAAAATAGACAGAGAACCTATGTGAGTTTTGTAGTTGTGCAAGCAATCTGTAAGACCACTGAGACGTACTGATGTAATGGCTCACAGTGGGAGTAGCATGTTTGTAGTGATGCTGATAGAGATTATATTGCCAGTTAATGGCTTGTGGTTCCTTTAAATTGACAATAATGTAGAGGGAATTGGACTACTCCGCTTTAGTAGAGCTGGAAAACACCATGAGGAAAAACACACCGGGGCTCGGTTACTTTATCTGAATAGTGTATTCACTGATTCTGTTGTGTTCGACGGATAAATCCAGTCATATGCTGTATGATTCAAAAAACATGAGAGTGCAGCACACGGGGATGACGGTGTGATGGTTCTGTTGACACCAGCTTGAGTTAATAATACATTTACAGTGCGTACGGACGACATGTTTCAATAGCTCGGTGGTTCTAAAAATGACGATGGTGCGCTATCTTTTAAAATGTTTATACTTTTGTTTTTTTACTTTTGTAATAACGTCATTATAATCACAACCTTACAGGAGTGCCTTGGCATTTTGGGAAATGACGCTTGAGACACCACTTTCATGTCGGCACACCAACGACGGCTAGATTATTTTAGGATAAAAACAGCGAGCTTAGGGTAACAAAATCCACCTAGCAGCATCTCTAAAGCTCACTAATTAACATGATATTCCTTGTTTGGAGCTGCAGTTACACATTCAGTGTACAAACATGACGTCAGTCTTCTAACAGAACTCTGCAGTAAAGTGAATGAGTGTATTTCCCAAAACGCCAAACTATTCCTTCAATGTAGATATGCAATACTCAGTGGAGCTTCCAGTAAGTGTAACATGTTTGTGTGAAAGTTTCTGTCTCAGACGTTGAGGCTGAGCTACATTCCCACTTCTTTGTGTAATAACAAATACATCCCATAATCATCATCTGCAACGACTGTCATGCATGCGCTGTAATAACTCTGTACTTTGTTATTTTCTCTCCTGCGTAATCCTGCTGTAATAATCGAGTAAATATAACTCTGTTTAATAACACTCATCCAATCAGGTTTTCAAGTTATATACTGCCATGTGTATACTGTATAGTGACTCACACACACACACACACACACACGCTTTAACGTTGCTGTGTAAACCCAGCTGTCCACGACTCAGCATGTTGAAATATGGGAGTTGCATGACTCTGCTAAATGTATTGGTGTTGGTCTTACTGTCTATAACCATGTTTTTTACCCTGTGTGTCAAAATAAAAGATAACTGACGATAGTAAGGTTTCTTGTTTTGTTGTACTTCTGTCATCTGGCCAACAGGTTGCACTGTGGGACAGTTTCTAAACCTGAACACTAAGACACACACGAAAACTTTGTAAAATCCTAAATTGTGTAGATCATGTTTAACATAGATAAGATTTATTTGAAACGATATATAAATGAAGTATTTGATGAAAATAAGTGATGAGATGTCATAGGCCATAAAAATGTTCAAAGAAGTTTGCTCATGTCTTTTGTGATAGATTGTAAAAATCTTCTCTACTTTAACATTTACAAATGTAGTGTTTCCGTGCTCTGGTACGTGTGTGTGTGCATGCGTCTGTGTGTGTTGCTGATTATGCAAATAAACATTAGACAATTCTACCAGGAAGTTTCAGAAAGAAAGAAAAATCCCCTGCCAGTTTCTCTTAAGTTCCTCATTCTGGTGGCTGAGTGTAACAGTCCATGTCGACTGGCTGACCCACTTGTCAAGCCACATACCATCAAATCTGTCGCTCCTCCATGTCACAACCGTCTGATGAGAAACGCAGAGAAGAGGACTAAAAGGAAAAAAAAAACTTCTTCACAGTGGATGAACTGTTTCCTTAACCAGTGATACACACTCAGAGAGGTAAGTACAACTGCAGGTGACTGACAGTGCATCAGTTATGTGTTCATACTGACACACACAATAGCAGAGTTGAAAAGACGCGTAAGTGCATTTAATCTGTGAGAAAAGTGGAAATTTAGCTGACTAAGCTGGAAATTTTAGCTTTACTTGTGACACTTAATGTGTCAATCCATTTCAGAGAAATACATTAAACAGTTTATTTAAAAATGATTCCAGATTTTTCTTAAAAGTCAAGACTTGTTTGATATACACTGTGGATGGATTTGTGGAACTTCAAGTATGGTTTGCGATCTTTGAAAAACGCCTGATTTGAATGATGTCCTGTAATAAATCATCAGTTTAACTTCATTAATCGAAGCTTTACTTCATTAATGGAAGTACTTCTGCACTACTTTATCCCCCTTTCTTCTTCTTTGATTTCTTCACCTCTCCAGTCTTTTGGCTCAGTCCATTGTTAAAAGAGGAAGTTTCTATGTTGGTCATAGCATAGCACACTGGGTGTGTGCATGTGTGTGTATGTGTCTGACACCTCCTAATCTCTCTAGACCCTCAGTTTCCGGCTGTTTGCTGACTGTAAGCTTCAAAATATAACAGAGGCACTGAACCATTATTAACATATATATTAATATATTAACATTTACATATAACCAGTAACAAACTGTTGGTTATGTTGGTTATACGCCACTGTTTTATTCACCAGCCTTTACACTGACTTTGCTGCTCTGTCTGTTCCATTCATAAAAATAATTTAGACATGCTAAGAACACACTGAGCACCAAGGCGTGTCCCTTTTCTGTTTGCCATTGGGTTGGTGATGCTTGAATTTCTTTTTTTTTTTTTTTTTTCACTAGCTATTGTTCAAACAATCTATTCAAGTCAGATTCAGGTCATGAGGACCTGCATACTAGTACACAAAACTATGTTTTGTGATGTGTTATGCTGTTGGATATGCCAAGGTTTTAATGCTTTCTGTATTTAATATATGTGGCCAGATTTTAACCACACTAGGAGCGTGGCTCCTCCACCAACTTTGTCTGCTGAAATTCAAGTTGTTTGAGACTTAGAGAGCTGGTAGCATGGCTGAACACTGTTTATCTTTCCTAACGCTTGTTAAAAAATGAATGTCATATTCAGGTAAGCACAGTCCAGTCCTCAGTACTGCCCTGACTTCTACCAAGTGAAACTCCATGACAACATTATTGTTTTGCATGCTATAATTCAAATGTGTATCACAAACTTAATTGCCTTGGGAACGAAAGCACAGTTGTGTGATGGTCAAGGGCTCAAAGTGCAAAGATGGGCAATTAAATATTCTTTTTCAGCTTAGTCATTAAAAAAATAATAATAATTATAATGATCATGAGTAGTGTGAGTAGTCTGTGGTTTGTTGTTCCCTATTGGTGATTCTTCCTGACTATTTGACATGTGATTTACTTTATTTTCTGACTGGCCAGACACTGCACACTTTAGTTTCCAGTGTTAGAAAACAGGTGTCGATTTATTATAGAAAGCCAGAAGGCCCGTATTTTCATTAACGTCACTCTAGTTTCCACCAGGCGTTGACACACACCGTTCTAAACAAAAAGCAGATCTTTACTGATTGGAAAGTTATTGGCCACAGGGTGGAAATCATTATCAAATGCCATCAGGCATTTTTTAAGCACCAGCAGCCTCGCCATTTATTAAATGCCTGAATGCGAGCCTTTCCATAATTTATGACCCACATGCGTCCGCTGCTGTGATGTCTCAATTTTCCTGCATTGTATCAATCCAGTTAATCTAATCCAGTCAAATATGTGTTGTGGTTATGCTCCTTTGGCCATAATCTCTTGTGTAAAAATGTGTGTTTGTACTGGATTATTACATTCTTATTACGTTCAAATTATGGCATTATATTATCAGTATTCCTGCATTCCTGAAATATGACAGTGAGCTAGACTTCTCGCATTGTAAGCAAACATCTGGTATTAAGATAATGATTTACACATATACAGAAAGGTTAATTATTCCAATAGAATTAATAGAAGTAATTATTGTAATTTTCTGTCGATTAGTCGATTAACATGAACAAACATCAAAACTGACTTTAGCAAGCAGAATAGACCAAAACAAGGAAAGAAGGAAAGAGAAAAGGAAAGTAAATGGAAAAAATATCTTAAGAATGAGGAAGTAATGTAATATAATAGTATATGTAATACAATACATCATTCATAAAATAATTATCTCTTGAAGTCTAAAAAGATTTTGTGTGTGATTGTGTTGCACGTATCTGCATGTGCTTGCATGCAAATGTTATGTTCTATCAGTGTTTGTGGGCTTCCTGCTGTCTATGAGAAAAAAGGCCAGTGTTAAGCCACAATTTCCTACATAGGTCATATATAGAGGCTGATGCGGCATGTTGTGTTTGATTTCTAAACCATGTAACACTTAATAGGTTCATTTTTTTTAAGCAAACCTACTAGCACAAATACACTAAAGATATTAAACGTGTTTGCTGGAAGCTAAAACCAATAAAACTCTTCATTTAGTGAACGACTCCTTTGAGATTCATTCTCATATTTTGTCGTAGCACCCACTCTTCCAAGCTCACTGTTGATGTGGGAGGAAAATATTGTTTTTTACTCTGCTACATTTATATTTCTGTGGGCTATTACAGATTTTTAGTACACGATCATGGTGGCCAAAAGAATCCATATCCATAGAGAATTTTAAAAGATTTAACCTTCATTGTGTTTTGAGTGTGAGTGAAGGGAGATGGAGAGAGAGAGTCTGTAATCATAACTGTACATTTGTGAACAAAATGAACAATTGCACTGAGTGTGAATCACAAACTGAGGAGGGAAAGAGAGGCACTGGAATGTTTACACAAAGTTTTCATATGTGTATTATTATTGCATTATTATCATGATATAAATATTTTATTCTTTAAATAGCGTGGTTATCATCAATACGGGTATATAGTGACATTCTATACTTGATATTTCAGCCAAAATATCGGCTCATCTTCTAAAATATAATGTGTTCCTCTAGATTAAATAAATATGATATATAATTCCCTGAATAATGAATATTTTCACCTGCTCATTCTTTTCTACTTTTTATAGAATCCTGAATGCATCATCTTTACTTGTAATGGAGTATTTACCACAGTAAAAGTGGAGTATTTACTTCTTTCAGCACTGATCTTCTCTTGTTCCTCTTTGTATTTTGCATAAGGTGGCATGCTCAGTATAGTACACTATTGTAACTCTCAGTACCATCTGTATGTTTTGGCTCTATTCACCGTATTGCTTCCTTAGTGATAAAAATGAAAACAGTGACCACCACATTAGGACGTCATACTCTACAAACATAGCTGGTAGGTTGTTTTTTTCCTGCTGCTCACACTTCATGCTTCATAATCATGTGTGGAATTTGGAACAAGTGGGGATTTCAAGGAGCACAGAGCAGACTGTGATTTATACAGCTTAGGCATGTCAGCGTGTGAATCATTCATGTGTTCACAATCAGTGTGATGATGATTTAATTCACATTTTGTGTAGTAGACCACATGTGCTGCAACTTGTTTCTGAGTGTATATGTGGATTTCCTATGTGACATTTTTAAATACAAGTGATTCAAAAGTTCACAGTGAACCCGTCTCAGGGTCGTTTCTGTCTTATTTTTATAAGAGCTGGAAAGTTGCAGATGTTTGGTACCAAATATATGTGTTGTTTTTTGTTTCACCACCTGTTAATGGTAAATGTGTAACCATCCAGTTCACTCTTCCTTTTTCTCACTTCCTCATGCAGACAGGATGGGCTGTATGAAGTCCACGCTGAGCGAAGGTCTGAGCGGAGGTGTGGAGAGGAAGATGAGCCAGGAGACTGTACGTACTGAGCAAACGCACTATGTCAGAGACCCCACCTCCAATACAAAAAACAACATAGTAAGTAGTTAGAGAATGTATAGATTAGTTATTTTTATGAGTTACAATAAGGCACTGATTTCTTTCTCTCTGAGATAATGTAGGCAGAGTATAGCACTGCTGATTTTAACAAAGCAAGTAAATGAAATGAACAGATCGTAGTAGTAGATGTCGTAGTCGTAGTTATTTTGGTGCAAACTGGAATTAAACTGAATAGTCTTTAGTCATAGATATCATCTGCAATCACAGATAAATAGTGTGTAGACAGTTAAATAGTTCTAAATATTGCGTTAGTAGTTATTGATCTGTTATCAGAACATTTACATTGCATAACTCTCGGTCTGTCTTTGCAGAATAATTCGCTCTTACCGGGTCAGGTGTTCCAAAAGATGGAAGGTATGTTTCATTCTTTATTACTTCCGTTAGTAATTGTATTGCATACTTTTAGAAACACATTGTTGGATGCCAGGGAAGCTGAATATTGCAGAAGGAGTCTAACAGACTATGTTTAACATTTTGGGGGAGGAAACCCTCAGCTGGGCCTAATGTCTTCAGCTGTCCATGGATCAACTGCCTTCCTCTACAGTGCATCATCTGCTATGGTTTGACCACTAACCTCCCATTGTGGAGCTTAATGATGAGTCCCCTACTATCACCCTATGATCTCACCTCACTTTACTCCCCATTACTTCACCTTTCAGGCACGTTAGCTCTGCCCATTTTAAGGCAGCTACAAACCATCAACTACTTTGCGCTGGCTGTGCCAGCTTTGATTTCCAATGGAGAGAGCACCAAGGTTGCTCTCAGGTACTGCTGACCTTATAAAAGTGCAAACAATGAGGTAACAGCTGCATATGACGTAACGTAGCAACAACACATGCAGGCAGGGAAGGCGGAGAACAGAGATTTAACTATGCCAGGTGTGAATGTGTTTTTGTTGACCTCACTGTGCTCTGTCTCTGCAAGCACTGTACTCTGTGATTATCCTCCAGTGATCAAAGAGCAACTATTTCAGCACATGAAAGAAGCTCTGGCAGGCGATCACATCAAGATGCACAACTAGAAACACTTTGCCAGCAAAACCATTGTTTACCTATACTACTGCATGGCTTGTGTGCATAATGTTTTTGTGACACACCGCTTGTCCTTGTCCACCACATGACCCAGGCAGCCAATCAAATAAAGCAAAATGCAGGCTTTAGGCTTCTTGGAGTAGAGCCGGGCCTGTGCAGAATCAATTATCGGAAACAGTTAGGTTTGTGTCCGACTTGCTTGTCATTGATGCCGTGCACATGTGGGCAGTTATAACCTCACAAGATGGAGGTAACCACAGTTTTTAGAGCCAGTTGCCCTCCACCAACTGATGGGAAATGACTGGTTGTCAATTGATTAAAGAGCTGACTGGCTTAAATTTTGACCATAAACACAACATGTTTTCCTAATTTAATGTGTGATTATAATATTTAACACTGGATTGTAGGCTAGCTTCATATTTATGATGGTTAGTGATGTATTGTGGGTCCATATGTATGTTTGTTCATCACCTCTTTAACCTTTGTCTGATGTTTTTGTATGAATGCTTGTCTGCACGTGAGAGTATTTAATATTCCAATGTTTTGTTCTGTTTCTCTCAGAGAAAAAGGGGGTTGTTAAAATAGTGGTTGGCCTCTACCCGTATGCAGCTGTGCATCCTGACGACTTAGGATTCAAGAAGGGAGAAAAGATGAAAATCTTAGAGGAGTAAGTGTCTGATATTGATGGTAGACTGATTCAGCTGTTATTAATCATTCATATATTGCATCATGTATGCCAAGGACCAAAGATTAACACTTACATAAGCTATGAAATGGAGCACTGTTTCAGCTGCATACAATAAGAGGAGACTGACAGAGTTGGATACAGTTCACCATAAATTCTTCAACCCTGATAGATCAACTGGTCCATCCATCATTGCAGACTCTTGCATCACTAAAAACTGTTCAAACTCACAGAAGATACTTTAAATTCTGGTGAAGATACAAAAGTTTGAAGTGATACTGATGTATTTCAGGCTGAATTTGTAGAAAAAAACATTGTTCAACTTACCGTAAACTTCATAGAATTGCAATGAAGTACTGGAACAAGCTGATGTTGATTTTTTTTTCTACTTTAAAGCTTGAATGTCAGAGAAAAACAGCAATTGTGCTAAAATAGATTGATGTTTCCTACAGACACGGGGAGTGGTGGAAAGCAAAGTCAATGGTAACCAACAAAGAAGGATTCATCCCATCCAATTATGTTGGCCAAGTTGACACCATGGAAACAGAAGAGTGAGTAGCTGGACCACGATAAATGACCTTTGGATTGCTGAGTAAACATGTTTCATTTTAAACAATTCATGTTGATGATTTGTACAAAAATAATTTAAGGTGAGGTAGGAGATGTTGGGAAAACGGTTCCAACAAGCTATATTTTGAAAATACACACCCTTGCCTTTTCTTCAGACCTCCCCTCGAAACCACTCCTTCAAAGTAATGGAAGGGTCTCTATTCGTTCATGAATAGGTGAACTCACAGAGGGGGAGGGAGAAATAGACTGAAGTTTGATGGACGTGTCAGGATCCAATTATAATGCGCAGCCTCATCAACATGATTGGATGGTGTTTTCCCATGATTTCGCCCTCTAGACTGGACTAAAACATTTCGTTTTTTTGACAAACCTTCTATTTTACTGGCTGCAATGGGGTCGTAAAGAGGTTTTCAAGCAATATGCAAAAAAATGCTCCAGAAAAAATCTCCTATCCCACCTTTAATCTACACAAATTACAAAGCTTATTCAAAGTTATTGTTCATGGTTAAGTTCCCATATTTAATCTACTGATCACAAAAGAGGATTTTTAAGACAATTTGTAAAAATGGGTAGAAAGTCAACATGAATGAGGAGTATGTCCATTTTGTATATTCAGTGCACTTCCTGTTGCAGGTGGTTTTATAAGGACATCACGAGAAAGGATGCAGAGAGGCAGCTGTTGGCACCAGCGAACAAACCAGGCTCTTATCTTATCAGGGAGAGTGAAACATCAAAAGGTATGGAAATTACAGCAGCCCTGAGAGACAGAGACACACTCACACCTACAATATATGGACTTGCCAGTTGTTCACTTTTTTAATTTGATGGTTTTTCACAGGAAGCTACTCGTTATCCATCAGAGACGTGGACGCCCAGGGAACAGATTCAGTCAAACACTATAAGATCAGGGTGATGGATAATGGCGGTGTCTACATCTCTCCTAAAATCTCCTTCAATGACATAAGCAGCATGATCAAACACTACCACAGTGAGTCCTTTCAAAAACGTCATCCTACCCCTCTAATATGTTTGGTATCCAATATTTTTATTGTCTAAACCGATGAGAAAATTAGACTAAAAAATTTAAACCTAAAATTTGATTCTCAGCATTTAAAGATTACTTGAACAGGTGTTCCATGTTATCCATTACCACACTAAAAGATAGAAACACTAAAGCAATGTAGAGGTAGTGCTCATCATGTGTTTGTACCTTCCAGACAAAGCAGATGGTCTGTGTCGTAAACTGGAGCGTCCATGTGTGAAACCCAAAGCTCAGAAGCCGTGGGATAAAGACGCCTGGGAGATTTCCAAAGATTCTATTAAGATGGTGAAGAAACTTGGAGCTGGCCAGTTTGGAGAAGTTTGGATGGGTGAGTACGGAGAAAACTTTAGACTTGATTTGATTAATAAAGTTGACAGGAACAGCTGTTCCAAGAGAACAGTACAGAGTACTGGTCAAGGCTAAGGCTAAAGACAGCACATTGGTACCTTAGGTTAGGGGGTTTGGCACTGAAATAGAAACATATGTGGTTGTCCTACTGTATGACCAGTTTTCAAGAGTAAGTCATTCCAAAAAACAGCCTGCTTGTATGTTCCGAGAGAACAAAACAGAAAGGGGAAGAACCTTTTAAAATTTCTTAGAATGCAGATGATAGCAAATTAAAAGGTTGATAGATACTGTGTATAACATCATTTACTTATATATTACATATATACCTATATACTTATGTACTTATATGTAATTTAATAACATTATTATTTTTATGAATTTATTATTATTATCGTCATTTATTTACTTTTCAATGGTGCTAGCCGACGTAAGACAGGGTAATTGGGTAAAGATGGGATGACATACAGTTAAGGGCCAATTCATGTATAATAGCACCTTTAAATATCTTACAAATGCCACTGTAACCCTCTGACCTTGGCTAAATGATATTGAATGTGTCAGTTATGCATTGTAGATTCAATGCTGCAGAAGTGAACAATTCATTCAAATGTGTCTGTGCATACCTGCATGTAGTGAGGCGGGGCCCAGGACGATCACGTGTGATGTCGAGTATCAGTTTTATCATCTATGTAGGAAATGTTTGAATCTGAAGAGAGATTTGCATCAGAAATTTGGTTGATGACACACACACACTTCACAAAGGGGTGTGTTGAGAGGGCTTATAGTGACTTATGTTACAATAGACTTTGTCATGTTTCTAGATCAACTATTTAACTGCCTAAAGCACAACAACTACATAGGTGTCTTGACTTTTATTGGCCGAATAGATCCATCTTAGGACTTTGTGGTTTGACTGTACTTCACTGACACCACACGTATTAACAAATGGCACAGGTCACTTAACAGGAAGTCAAGATGTCATTTAGGCTTGTAGTCACATATTACAAAATCAGGTTGTGGTTTCTTAAAGATGTGAACATTTCCCAGACAGGAATGGTCTAAAGAAAGATGTACACACAGCTGACGATATTTTGATACCTGCATCATGGGAAATGTAGGAACCAGTGTATGAGGCTAAAATGTGAACATCTTGACTTCTGCCATAGCATAAACAGTAAATATGTGTCTTGCATCGGAAAGTCATTTTGGTTGAATAATTAGTTGTTCAGAAAGTTATAGTAGAATGAGAAATGTTCTTTTTCAGAGTTATGGGAGCACTGAAGCCATGTACATGATTTCATACTTTCATGGAAATTCATTCATGTTCTCCTATTCCAAATCTCTCTGTTGCCCTCTTCTTTGACTTTCTGCACAATCAGCTTACTACAACAACGCAACCAAAGTAGCGGTGAAGACGCTGAAGCCAGGCACCATGACCGTTGAAGCATTCATGGATGAAGCCAATGTCATGAAGACGCTACAGCACGACAGGCTGGTGCGGCTCTATGCTGTCGTCACAAAGACAGAACCCATCTATATCATTACTGAATTTATGGCAAATGGTAAATGAGCTTTTTTTTTTTTTATAGATGATATTCTTGTCTGAGTATAATAAACTTAGATTATTAGATATTATAGGCTGTAATAGGAAATGCAAATGTCAGGAGTTTAGTATTGTGACAGACATTATTCATTTGACGACACACTAACATATTTCGCACATTACAAAAAGTGTTGCAGATTAACATCACAGCTAACATAGACACAGAAATACACACATGCAAACCAGTCACTGACGCTGTTTCCTATTCTGTCTTCTCTTTAGGAAGCCTACTAGACTTCTTAAAGAGCGATGCAGGGTGCAAACTTCAACTTCCCAAGCTCATCGATTTCTCAGCGCAGGTGATTTTCACACAAAATGGCAGTGTTTTCTCATTTCATGGTTGTGAAACAAATATTATGCCACTGTTTCCATTGGTGAACTGGAAGGAGGAAGAAGAACCAAAAGCACAAGTCAGGCACTTTCTGTTGAATCCCTGCTTCTGTGTCAGCCGCAGCTGTAGCACGTTAGCAGGGTGTTGGTCAATGATTCTATCAAAGCCAAAGAACACTGATGTTAATAAATGTTTCTCTGTGTACTTTAGGTAGAAAGCAAAATTTAAAAGCCAGTACAAGTAGCCTTTATGATAATGAGAATGAAATGTTTATTTAAATACTGTAAAGACAGGGCCTTTCTCATTAACAGGAAACATAGAAACCTGATTATCCTGTTCTTAGCTTCCTGATACTTATCTTGATTTATTATTCATACAGCTTTATTTTATGAGCCAGTTCTCTGGATATAACACAAGAAAAAAAAGGAATATTAATTCATATTGAAATGGAGCAGGTTGGTCAGGAAAATTACTGTTTTCATGTACGTTCAGTTCACAGTATTTCAGGACTAATTTTTAAGACATACTGTGCAGGAAGGATTTATAATGATAATGGTGACACAGTGTCATTCTCTCCTGTGCTGTTGCAGATAGCAGAGGGCATGGCTTACATAGAAAAGAAGAATTACATTCACAGAGACCTGAGAGCGGCTAATGTCCTGGTGTCAGAGAGTCTGCTCTGTAAAATAGCTGATTTTGGACTGGCGAGGGTCATAGAGGACGATGAATACTCTGCCAGAGAGGGTAAGCTTTGCGTGTCCGTTTGTACGTTTAGTTATGTGCGTGTGTGTTGTCCAGTTTTGTCTTTGTCTCTGTGACTAAGTAGTTGTGAAACACATTCAAATAAAAATCCCCTTTAGAGAAGCAGAATCCACACCTCCGTGTTGCACAACAAAGCCAGACTTTTGGTTTAATTTTTGTTTCACTTTTTCACACTCAAAGTATCTCTACCCAAACCACGATGGGTGCTTTTAACCCTCCTGCCAGTCTAGGAACACATGAACACATCTATTACACAATGCTGTACATAGACATGTGGAAAAAAGTATGTAACTCTGCGTCATGAGGTGTTCACTGGTCTGTAACAATGAGAAACAGAAACTACAGTAACAGGAAAGTCCAAAATAAATGCATCTTGCTTAAAATGGAATCTAAACACTCGGTGCGGATGAGATGTGTGGGAATGTGTGAGAGAATGGCTTATTCACATTATCATTTACATATTTTATCAATGCCATTTTTGTACAACCTTGCGGAAGCTGTGTATGTGTGTGTAACTCTGTGTGTGTGTGTGTCCTCTGCAGGAGCTAAATTCCCCATTAAATGGACCGCTCCAGAGGCCATTAACTACGGCTCCTTCACCATCAAGTCAGACATGTGGTCCTTCGGGGTTCTGCTTTATGAGATTATAACCTACGGAAAAATCCCATACCCAGGTGATCATTCAGTGGACTATATGTTATGGTTATGTGTCTGTATTATATGCCACAAACTATCACATGCTTTGTCACTTCAGGGGTTAAAAACAATATATTATTAGTATTGACATTACTCTTAGCAACAGTGTAAACACTTCATCAGTTAAAATAATAATACTAAAACAGTAAGGAAGGCCTTTGGTGTTTATTCCCAACAAAGTAATAACTGATCATATTACTACAAACCAGTTTCCCCAAATAAACCTGGGCATGTTATGGTCCCCCTGGGAGTTTGCTAGCTTTGCTTGACTGGTAATCAAGCTTTGTTTCATGTAGACAGGATTAAATATAATGTTGGACTTTATTAGACTTGAACTCTGTGCTGTGAAGCATTGCACTGCCCTCTACTGGTCATTTTTTTAACTTCATGACCGCCTGTAAAAAGTGTATTTGATGCAAAGATTTCATGTGTGATGCCAATATGTTATTATTAATTACCACCGCTACAGCTACAATCATTTAATTTAATTTAATCACTGCTACTAGTATTATCATTACTTTTAGCACAGTGTGCATGCTCTCCTTCATGTAACCTGTTGTGCATGTCTGTCCTCAGGTATGACCAAAGGTGAGGTGATTTCCTCGGTGCAGCGTGGCTACAGGATGCCTCGGCCCGACAACTGTCCCACTGAGCTCTATGATATCATGATGTCCTGCTGGAGGAACAAACCCGAGGACAGGCCCACGTTTGATTACATGCAGAGCGTCCTGGATGACTTCTACACTGCCACGGAGGCACAATACCAGCAACAACCATAGAGAGGGACACGTTAAACGGATAAAGACATTTCACATTCACTCCAGATTATATTGGAGCCACTTTATATATGTTCTTATTTTTGTAATTTTTGTACATTTGACACATTCTATATACATTTACATATTGTACTTCTTTTAAACATTTGCTGTTGAGAACATTCAGTATGCAGGTTACAGAGTATTCTATATTATGGTTACTCAAAGTGCCATCTGTGTGTACAAATACTCAAACCATAAACATAATCTGGGGTACAGAGGAGATGGATTTTGCACAAATTTTACAAAACTGATGATTTGTTTTATTTTTTATTTTTTGACACTAAAATCTCGTGCTAAGGCATTCAAATATTTGGTTTGTTACATTTCAATATACAGGCTGACCAAACCAACATTAAGTGTCTTAGTAAGGTGTTGGGCCACCACATGCAGCCAGAGCAGCTTCAATGTACCTCTGCATTGATTCTACACGTTTCTGAACTCGAGAGAACACCACAACTCCAAAAGACAATCCTTTATTTAGTGTTTTAATGACACTGGCGGCCCAGAATCTACCCATGGGCGTTCAGTTGTGTTGAGATGTGGTGACTGTAAAAACCATAGCATCTGATTCACATCATTTTCATACAGTACTCATCAAACTATTCAGTGACCCCTCTTATGGATGGAAGCATTGCCATCCTGGGAGAGATCACTCCTATCAGGATAGAAATGCTTCATCACAGGATAAAGGTGATCACTCTGAACAACTTTGTATTTACCTGTAGCTGCCTTCACCTCTGAGTGGACCCAAACCATGCCTGAAGGAGTCAGCATTCAGCATTTTACCATTTATACCTGCCATATACCATGTTTGGATGTTAACTGCTTTACTGTGCCACTGAATCTGCATTAATTTATCCAGGTTTTTGTTTTAATTTGCCCCCAGTATTGTTTTCTGCACAAAGAGTTGCCTAACAAAGACTGTGTCTGTGTAAATAATGTGTAAAAAAAAATAAAAAAGGACATGCAGGCAGAGCTGTTAGAATGACTTACAGGTACTGTGAAAAGCATAGGATTTAAGTGTCTGCAGACTTGTTACACCTTTAGTCATACATTTATTGATCATATATTTCACTTCAAAATGATAATGTGTCATTTTATTGGTGTTATTTAAATGACTGACTTGTATTCTGACCATAGCTAGTCAACAAACATGATGTCCATCTTCCAGGCCTCTATCTGCCCCATGTGTGAAATCATCATTACATGTTGTGACTTTCCACATTAACATTTCAGTTTGTGTAAGATTATAATTATCCATTTCACATTTCATTACTAATCATTTCATAAGCTGCTCTACCAATAATATTAAGTGAATACTGAATATAATTACAGTGGAGCTGTTGCTGTCTGCTTGCTGTTTCATTGACCAGTGAGTGTTGGTCACTTCATATTGAAGTGTTGCAGCTCATGTTTGTTTTGTCCGTTTGTTTGTTTGTGAGAACCCATTATTTTTATCATTTCATCATTTCAAACATGGCATTACAGTTAAACGTGTAATTGAGTACTTGAGTAAAAAGAACTTCAATTTAAACTTTAAATATACAGAAGAAGGATAATCAATGAGCTGTGTGTTTGTTTGTCATTTGCTGATTATTTGAGCTGTATGCTTGTTGCTATTTGAAATGAGAATGTACATTTCGTATGGAGTAAAGGTGCAGTAAATTCGATTCTCTGTTGCATGTCTTTGTACATTTAGCTCATATTTAAGAGATGTAGCTGTCACTCGTACTTTGAGAATGAAAATACTTTGAGAACCTAAATGATTCCGTGGATTTTCTCTGATCACATATCATATCCTTGGCATCAAAAACTACACCCAAAAGAGAAGATAATTACATTTGCATTTTAACAATGTAACATTTTAATGTCTACAATTTAAACATGAATTATGAGCAACCAACCAAAGATCACAGGTCAGTTTGTTCATTAATCAATTGACTCAACAGACAACATATGTCTGTTGAGATGTTATTTGAATCAGATCAGAAAGAATATATTTTATCTAAAAATATGATTTTGTTAAATATATATAATTAAATATGTGGAGGAAAAGAAAAAAATGTTCTTAATGAATGCATTGTATTTTACAAACAATATAAAAAGAAAGAAAGAAAGAAAGAAAGAAAGAAAGAAACAAAGAAACAAAGAAAGAAACAAACAAAGAAAGAAACAAAGAAAGAAGGAAGGAAGGGAAAGAACAGAAAGAAAAGAAAAGAAAAGACTTTTATTTTGAATCCGCAGCTCGTTTCCTGGTTTGGTCACGTGGACTTTCAAGATGGCCGCTCCCTGGCAGCAGCAGGAGGAGGAGGTGTAGCGACAGTTGACAGTTGAGGAGCCGCAGGCTGCAGGTCGCTGCTGACAGACAGACTGTAGACACATAGAACACCTCCTCAGCCTGCCGACATGAGCAAGGACGGTTTAATCCTGTAAGTACGCCACTTATCACTGGGAACGTAAAACATTTCATTAAGGCTAACGCTAGCATATTGCTAACTGTGAGTGACGTTATGAAAGCTGCTCGTGTCATCGTTATAAAAACATTTCTCTCATGATTTGAACGCGTTTATAATTCTCTTCATCCTTTATCGTCTTAAATTAACTACGTAGTAACGTTTCCCGCTCATTGACGCTATCAGCTCATCAGCTATCAGAGCTGTCATTCAGAAAACACAGTTTGATATGAATGCTCATATTTAAAGGTGCAGTCCTTTTACAACATGAATTATGAGCTTTAACCAGTCATTTGGGACTTCTGATGAATTCGGCATAGACATAATTCATTTAAGAGTAATTCTTGGTTAGGACAACTTCCACTGTGTCCTTGAGTGAGAAGACTTCTGCTGTTACTGTCATTGTTAGTTCAAAACCCGAGTCATCCAAGACAAACACCAGCTGTCACTGAAGAGTCTGCATATGTAAACGTGTTATATATTCATTGCTAGAAGTAACTGAATGACACCTATTGTTAAATAAGCATATCGAGTCTTGCTTGGAGCTTTCATCATCGATCTAACAGTTCGATTTACGTTAAAGTTTGAATTCCAGTCAGGTTGTGATGCCACCCTGATACATCCATCAACCGTTTTTTCTCCTGCTGGATGACGATAAGAGAGCAGAGGAGTGTTATCTCTCTTAATCACATAGGCTGGATGCCTATTATGATTGCTGGGGACAGGGAGGGACGTGTCTGTATGTCAGATAACAGAGGCTTGTTATCATATTGGAGGACACCACCACCTAAACTCCATCCACACAAAGGGCAGTTACTTTTTGAAATTCATATTTGGATTGTCACACGTGTTTTTTCTCTATTATCAGTTTGTTTTAACAAAAAAAAAACCTTGAATAATGAGTGTGACTGTCCATCAAAAGAGTCACATCCCTTTGTCTCTGTGTTAACATTTACACTACATTTCATGTATATATTCAGAGCCGTCTTTGTTCTCTTACTGGGTATGCCTGCAGCTGCTGCAGCTGTGCTGTACTGGTTAGGAAGCTGCGGTATTATTCTGTTTGACTGTAGCAGAGGTTGTCTTCTCTCTGTCTGATGCCACCTTGCATCATGAGCACAGAGAGAGTTATTATTGTCATTATTATTATTATTGTTTTTGCTTTCAGCCCCAAGGACTTCCCTCAGCTCCTAAACGATACATTCCTGCGAGCTGCACGAGGAGAAGAAACTGAACATGTCCCTGTGTGGTGTATGAGACAGGCTGGAAGATACTTACCAGGTACTGTGATTACTGTCTTTGTTTCTTTCTTTGTATCACTGTTTTGTCTTTCTTTTGACGTCATTTCAATTTCTTTAAACATTTAGCGAATATAATAAAGCATAACTATGTTTTCATTGGTGTATAATCACCTGAAAATAAGAATATTTATATAGTTTTCAGCTATAAATTAGACTTTTATATCTACAGATGCTGCAGGTTTTCTTCCACAGGATCTGCATGTTTCTACAGTAACCCACGATCACCACAGTCCAACACACTGGTCCATTAAGACATCATGAAGACATTCACGTTTTTGCCAAATCTAATTTTCAGAGTTTCGTGAGTTCAGAGCAGGGAAGGACTTCTTTGAGACATGTCGCTCACCAGAGGCCTGCTGTGAGCTCACGCTGCAGGTATGACAGTGCTTTTCAAACTTATTGTGAAAGTTCTCATGTGGATGATTTTAAAGATATGTTTTCAGACAGCAGTGTTAACATAATGAGATTTTGTGCTATGCCCACTGGAAATAAAATCACATGAATCAGATTACAGATTACTAATAGCATCAGAGTTGGTGAACTGTGATAGAAATGTGGTCTTTTAGACAAGCATTTTTAACATTTAAGATACTTGGCAGTGGTAAATAAGTGTTATATTGTGTGGGTATTTTTTAAAAATTTCTCATTCACTTCCAGCCTCTGAGACGTTTTGCCTTCGATGCTGCCATCATCTTCTCTGACATCCTGGTTGTCCCACAGGTAAGGCTCGGCTCGTGTTGTGTCTCAGAAAGCTCACAGGAGTCCAAGATGTCTTCCGCTGAAAGAGTTATTGAAGCTCGATCAAGGAGAATGAAGGATGTATCAGTACACTTGGTTTTGCGTGACGCTGCCTCAATTCTGATTTGTCAGCCGTGATGGCAACAGGGCCCACTATTCTCAGGCAACTCAGCAAGACATGTACTATATGGGTCAGTCAATATGAGTAGTATGCAAAGGGACAGTGAACGTTTCTGTACCAAAATACATCTGTCTACTATCTACATGCAGATAGAACAGTTGATGACAGTCTGGCAGGCCCAATGCTGGAGCTCTGATGAGAGCATGTTTCTAATCGTGAATGTGCATGTCCTCAATCCATTCTACCACAGAGAGAGCTGACTGCACTGTAGCAGCTCATGAAACAGGGTCCATAGCTCAAAACTCAAAAATCCAATGCAGCAGTTTCACCCTTTCAGGTGACAAGAGGCGCTGTCCATCCCTCAGGATGTGACCCAAGTCTGTCCCAGATTGCATGGAGCGAGGCGACTGATGGAGGACAGATGTGGTACCTGACCTGAGGTCCTAAGTGTGTTTCTGCTTGTCTTTGAGAAGCCCAAGTTGTTGTTGTTCAGAGTCAGGAGTAACAGCTACAGAGATGTGTGGAAATGAATCTCTCTCATCAAATCATTTGTGCATCATTAGCTAATAGATGTCAGGAAAGAGCGCTGCACGTCTTTACCTTCAACAGTTCTTTGAGTCTTTTGTGTTTGCACTTCTGCATTACAAATACCGAAAGACTTCCAGTGGTGATAAAGTTAGTGTGTGTTAGTTAGTGGTGTTGGTGAACATACATGCTCCAAGGCTTTTATACTGGATATAGTTGCTCCACTACCACAAAAATATTAACAGTATTATGATTAACGTAACTCTGTGTCTTGAGCAGGACTTGTAGAAAGTTAAATTGTTGCTGCTGATGCTTGTAATATGTATTTGTAATTGTAATATGTGTGCTGTGCACTCACAGTCCGTGCTTTCTTCTCAGGCTCTGCCTCCTCACTGCTGTCTTCTAATATATACCTGACCTCCTCTCCTTGGCTGTTGCAGAGTGGAAATGACTGTGTGTTTCTATTTCCTTCTTCCTCCTTGCCTCACAGTCTGTCTCTTTCCTGTCCTGTTCTCTCAGTCAGCCCTGTCTCTCTTTTCCTGCTCTTTGGCATCTCTCTCTCTTTCTTTCCTCTGAGTCGTCTCTGTCTCTATTTGTCCTGAGCTGCCCTGTGCTCTCTGTCCCTCCAGCACTGTATCTATTAATGTATGTAGAAGAGAATCCTCATCTGCTTTTGCCTGTGCTAAACCTGTTTGCTCAGTTTGATGACAAATTGTTTGCACATTTTCACTGTCTTGGGTTTTGGTGGGGACAATCATCATCTTTTAAAACAAATTGGCAGGGGTGAGGGTCAGTTTTAAAGGTTTCTCCCGTTTCTGCTTTCTGCCAGTTTCATGCCTGAATGACCATCCCTTCAGATGGAGTCTTAGGTGTTTACTTTAGGTCAAATCAGAAGTTTGCTGGGTTTTTTAAATGATTTTAGTCAAAGGCAGCCATGACTTTTAATTCATCACTTCAGTTCATGGAGAAAAAGTGAAAATTCCCTCACAGCTAACAGGACCAGACTCATTTATTAACATTTCTGCTTCAGACATTTGTTTGCTAACATGTTGATAGCCATCGACATGTGGTGGGCTGTCAGCTTGTTGTGATGTTTTTTCTGCTTCCTTAAAGGTCTAGTGTGTAAGATTCAGGAGTTTTAGGAGGATTTCTTTGCAGCAATGGATTATAATATTCATTATGTTTTCATTAGTGTATGAACACCTGAAAATAAGAATTAAAAAAAAAAGAATATGTTCAAAAATATGTTCATTGTGTTATAATGAGCCCTTTATATCTACAGTGAGTAGATTCAGTCTGCTTTTCTGTTTTCAGTAACCCAGAGCAGACAAACCAAACACTGATCTAGATATGGATGTTTGCTTTTAATGTGAATTTGGCAGCCAGAGTTTTTCCTACACGTTTGGAAGGAGAGAGTGAGGCGTGGGAGAGTATTCATTTGGTTGAAATCTGCAACTTCACCGCTAGATGTCACTAAATCCTACACACTGGACCTTTAATGAAAATGCTGAATGCTTCAGCTTTTCACTGTGTTGTTTGAAAACAGTTTACGTGATGAATTTAACTCTTGATATTTATACATATAAATATTATTGACGACTCAGATTTAACTCGGGTTGGTTCTATAAATGAAATCAGTCAAATGTGATTCTATATAATATAATAATATAACTGGGTTTGGTAGTTTTGATCATTTCACTGTACTAGCAGCACTACTTTGCCCTGAAGTGAGGGTGGTTGGTGCTTGAAAACTCTGAATAGTTAACCATCACAGCCAATGAGTGTTCTTTGATGTGTTCCCAAAACTAAACCAGCGATAAAGAGTTACATATTTCTATTGTTCATTAAAAAAAAAATACACACCATATGTTTGATGTATGTGCTTTCATCTCCAAATAAGCGCTTCCTTCATACACATGGTGCAATATGTTTCTGTCTCCATATCAGATTGCAGCCATCTGTTCATTTTTCTGTGCATCTTTATTTATTCTTCCATTCATCTCTCTCCCTGCAGGCCATGGGTATGGACGTTCAGATGGTGCCAGGTAAAGGTCCTACATTCCCGGAGCCCCTGAAGGAGCCAGAAGACCTGCAGCGTCTGAAGACCAAAGTGGACGTGGGCAAAGAGCTGGGCTACGTCTTCAAAGCTATCACGCTGACCAGACACAAGATAGAGGGCAAAGTGCCGCTCATAGGATTCACCGGAGCTCCGGTTTGTGATGATACAGACGCACGTAATGACGTAGAGAAAAGCTCTGATGCACTAAGCTGTGATTCTTACTGTCCCCTCTTTCCTGTGTCCCTTCACAGTGGACGCTGATGTCCTACATGATAGAAGGCGGAGGATCCAACACCCACTCTAAGGCGAAGCGTTGGCTGTATCGACACCCTGAGTCCAGTCACATGCTGCTGAGGATGCTGACAGACGTGATAGTGGAGTATCTGCTGGGACAGGTGGCAGCTGGAGCTCAGGTTAGACCCCCTTCAAATCCATGGACACATGTTTGCAGTGTGCTTCAGATGACTGAACAGAAACAACTTTTTAAATTCAAAACGACTGAAAACCAGAGCTCAGAGATCTGGTGTCAGGCACACTGCGTGGAGTATTTCAGAGTTTGGACATAAATACTATCTGCTGATCGTGGCAGCGCCTGCACACACTCCTTATAGAAACAAACCTGCTTCTCAGTCTCAGCACAAAATCTGGTTGAGGCAGCAATTTTCCCCCCAAGAAAGTCGAGCACAGCCTGAGAGCACAAACCGGGATTATTACACAAAGTCTAGACAACGTAGGGTACCAGTGGGGTGTGTTGCCATTTTTTATTGCAGTTTTTCAGTATTTGGGGCAGCGGGGTGGCTTTAGAGTCTGCTCTTCTACCTCATTTGAGATCCCCGAGCAGAGTCAAGCATCCTCTCTGCTGGTTCCCCACAGAAACGTTCTTTTAGCGTCTTTTAGCTCATTATTCTGGTTTATGCAGCAAGACACTTTTTCAGCAAAGAAGCACATTTGTCCAGCTTCCATCCGGAGTCCATCCAGACTGAGTACTGGACTTGCATTCATCAGATGGATGCATGCACGATTCTGAATGATAGTCATGTTATTCCCAGTCCCAACTTGCTATCAACTTAATAGAGTGATCATATGTCAGTGTTGTGTTTACAGCTTGTTATTGTGGGTTTTAAATGATCTTTATCGTCGTGTGTGTGTGTGTGTGTGTGTGTGTGTGTGTGTTTTGTCCAGGCTCTGCAGGTGTTCGAGTCCCACGCCGGCATTCTGGGTCCCATTGAGTTTAAAGAGTTCTCTCTGCCTTATCTGCGAGACATCGCTCGCCGTGTCAAAGATAAACTCAAGGAGGCGGGACAGGACGTTCCCATGGTGAGAGACAGCTGCACACATCATCGTCAATAAGCTTTGGTCCAAATGTATAAATATGCCACAACAGCTTGGCAGTAACATTTTACTTGTCAGTGGCTAATGATGCACACACATGCACATCATCTAAACTGCAAACGAGTCATTTTTTATTTTCCTGCAGTGTTCCTTCGTTTGTTCTCATGTTATAATTACGTTCTATATTAGTTTCAATACTCTGTTCTATTCTTATCATCACTCTGTTGCTTCAACAACAGTCTCCCTGGAGGGATCATTAAGGATCCATCTGGTCCAACATAAATAACTGCTCTGTGTTTTATTTACCAGTAGATGGCAGCACTTCACCAAAAATGGTTTGTGATGCTCGTGCAGAAGTTCCATTAAAGATCTGCTCTTAATGTTTCCATGCCCGTCTGTCTTCCAGATTGTGTTTGCAAAGGATGCTCACTACGGCGTAGAGGATCTGTCTCAGTCTAATTATGAGGTGGTCGGACTGGACTGGACCATTGACCCACGATCAGCACGGTAACACACACATAGAGATACTTTGACTTTATTACCCATAACTACCCGATAATTTTGTAACTGTGTTACTGCACCAAGCTCTGTGTTCAATAAGTCACATCAGCCCAACAGCTGTTTGTAAAAAAAACAAAAAACAGAGCTGGCTCCTCCAGTTGTATCTCTGAATGTGAGCAGGAATAGAAAATAATCAATACATGAATTTCCTCAGTTAAAAGATACAGATACAGCCTCAAAATCCACTGTTCTGTCTACGCCTATAAATAGATCTCATGGGTGTAGCCGGTAATGTGTAGCAGCATAGCGCTAATCATGAACTTTACTGTTGTGTTTCTTTGAGGAGCAGGTTAACCATTAGTGACCTCTCTCTTTCGCCCCTGGTTTGTCAGTGGGTGCAGGATTTAAGTCAACAAACGTCTGTGTTTCCTGCCCTGCTCATCAAATACTTAACCTGTTGGTTAAAGGATTACCCTGTGTGTCCTGTGTGTGTGTGTGTCTGTGTGTCTGTGTGTCTGTCTGTGTGTGTGTGTGTATCAGGGAGCGCACAGGAGGGAAGGTCAGCCTGCAGGGAAACATGGACCCTTGTGCTCTCTACGCTCCAAAGGTAACCTCCACTCCCACTTCGGTTTAGACTGTCAGGGTTGGCCATTTTGAAAACACAAAACACCTTCAAGCATTTTAGCATTTCAGTCCTGCCCATCCCCAGTAACACAACAGTGTCTGTTACAGACTCCACAAGCACAATACTTCATGTAAATAAGTAATTACAGGGTAAAATAAATAGATTTAACATACCGATTAGCCATAACATTCAGACCACTGACAGGTGAAGTGAATAACATTGATTATCTTGTCACCATGACACCTGTCAGTCCTCAAAATTGACGTGTTAGAAGCAGAAAAATGGGCAAGTGTGAGAATTTGAGCGGCTATGACGAGGGCCAAATTGTGATGGCTAGATGACTGGGTCAAAGCATCTCCAAAACTGCAGCTTGTGTGGGGTGTTTCTGGTCTGCAGTGGTTAGGCAAGTGGTTGGGCAATGTTCTGCTGGGAGACATTGGGTCCTGCCATTCATGTGGATATTACAAGCTTTGTACCATCTGCATTGTTGCAGACCATGTCCACCCTTTCATGGAAACCATATTTCCTGTTGGCAGTGGCCTCTTCCAGCAGAATAATGCACAAAAATGGTTCAGGAATGGTTTGCAGAACACAAGGCGTTCACTCCGCCTCCACACTCCCCAGATCTCAGTCCAATTCAAGCATTTGTTGGATGTGCTGGACAAACAAGTCCAATCAACGGAAGCCCCACCACGCAACTTACCTGACTCAAAGGATCTGATGCTAATGTCTTGGTGCCAGATACAGAAGAACCGCACACATTCAGAGGTCTTGTGGAGTCCATGTCTCAACAGGTCAGGGCTGCTTTGGTGGCAAAAGGGGGACCTATACAATATTGAATGAAATGATGAAAATGATGAAACCTACACAATATCAGGAAGATCATTCCTCCATGCACGCAAACTATTTGTAATATGTCTTAAAACACGCACAGCTGACCTCTGTCATGTAGTGTGAGTTGTTCAATGGTAGACGGCTCCAGAGAAGAATCTTGCATATCACAAAACAAAAAGAAGGAAAACAACAGAAAACTCTTTTCTTAACTTTTTCTCTCTCATCTGCTGCTATTTTTAGCACAGCAGTGTTCTCCTGCTGTGAATCCTATCCCACAGTATTTCCATTCCTATATTCCTACCTCAGGTGAAACTTCTGACAACTTTATTCTGGCAAACGTTTACACGCTGTATGGCAATTTATAACTCTTCACCAGAAGTTCCTCAGATTGTTCCTCCCCTGACCCAGTTTGAGCAAAGTATATCTCATTCTAAATATTCTACAGCTGCAGTTGAACCATAATTGATCTAAAAATGTCTGGATGTTAACCCCCGTCTCTCTTTCACTCTCTTCCTCCTTCAGGAACAAATTTCAGACATTGTGAAGAGGATGTTGGAGGGTTTCGGCACGAGGGGCTACATCGCCAACCTCGGCCACGGCCTTTACCCCGACATGGACCCGGAGAACGTGGGCGCCTTCGTCGAAGCTGTGCACCAACACTCTAAACAGATGATCAAACAAATGTAAAGACTGATGCGTCTGTGTAAGCCAAATATGCTGATGATCGTGGGCGGGGGGGATAAAGTAGAGAGCACAATAATGCATTATTTTGTTACAAATTGTGAAAAGCAGTAAAAAAAAAAAAAAGTCCAGCTTTACATCAGTTTTCAGCAGAGACTACATTCCCACGTTTTAGAAGAGCATTTACTCGCATTCAATTCAATTTGTCAGATACAATCATAATTCAGAGTAGATTTTTATGATAAACAAGATATTCGTTTTCTCAGACAATATTTTATGTTCATCTATAATAACTTGATCTGATCAGGAGTAGATTACGTGTTGGCAATGGATGAGTGACATCATTTTAGTAAGTAGATGTACGTTACAGATACATTTCCAGTTCTAAGGGATTTGTATTAATACTGCATCCAATCAGCAAACAGCTTTGACTGAAAAGTTATTTGTCATCCAGTCAAACTCAGTTATTACTTATGTTGCTACTGATAGAGACAACCATTTATAACCTCTTAATAGCTGTAAACATCTTCAATCAAAAGAGAACTTGTCTTCGGTCCTGTTTATTGAAGGCTGTGAAATCAAAATCTGGTGTTTGAGTTTTAGGCACTGGATTTTAACCCTCTGGGGTTACATCTTCACATCTCCTGTGAGCAAAATCCCCCTTCTGGATCTCGGCATTTTATTTTTACTCCAGCAGATACAACATAAAGAAGATGCCTTATGCTGTTTTTGTCTTTGTCCTTGACCCTGAATATCTTTTTTTATCCACTCAGAGAGACTTGTAGAAGTGATTTATGAAGTGAATTGCCTTGTAAGCATATCAGAAGAGAATATAAAAACTCATAAATGTATCTTAGTATTTTTTTCTCTGTCCAGAAAAATAAAGATTGGTTTAATTTTAACGAGATTCATGTTCTTTTGTATTTTATATGAAGTTATTAGATTTGTCGCTCAGCCAAATGGCTTTGAGTAAGAGATGGTAATTCCTCCTTTAATAGTGTTACAGACACAGTTTACATGATGTTTAAAGGGACCAGGTTATACAACTTGGCATTTATGTTATGTATTGTGATTCCTTAAAGGTCCAGGATTTGACATCTAGTGCTAAGTTACAGATTGCGACTGACTGAATACCCCTCACCTCACATTCCCTAATCTTCCAAACATGAAGGAGAACCTACAATGGCTACAAAGAACACAAAAGCCCATAGAGCCAGTGTTTGGTTTGTCCCTCCTGTGCTACTATAGGAACAAAGTGGTTACAAATGGCAGACTTTGTAAGAGGACCTGCTCCCTCTGCACACATAAAAGTTTAATGCTAAGGTAACAAAAACACAACGACTCTTATTTCAGGTGATTATACACTAATGAAAACATAGTTATATTTCATTTCTACCAACAGATAGAATTGTTACCCACTGGACCTTTTGAAAGAGTACTTTTCTCCTGGATCAGAATGAATGCATCAAAACTAGAGGAACGTCACAGGTTTGGTGTGTTATTCTAATAGTGGCTAATGTAGACTCGAGCCATTAGCCTCAAGCAGAGATCAGGTGAACTCATTTCTTTCTTTCATCCTGAGATTTGTCTTTAGCCCCAGCTGATGCTGACTCATATGACATCACTTGAATCAATTTGTCAGACTTCACACAGCTCCCTCTGGAGCCCCAAAAAGCTTTATCCAACAACACATTTACAGTAAATCTCCCCAACACTTGTAGACCGATTTGATATAAATATAATTTATTGATTGCTATCATCAATCTGTCACTTTGATTTGTGACAAAATACCACAAACCTTTAGCTCATGGCAGCTTTGTGCCTAAGTACACCCTCACAGAACTTCTACCTAAGCTGTAGATAAATGAAAACTATGTATCTATGTACCTGTCTCACCTACGCTCTGATTGTCTTCCAATGATTTGTCATTCAGGAATTAAAGCTACTGATGTACTTGTAAGTCCCATCGGATAAAAGTGTCTGAATAAATAATAAGCACATTTTAAAAAACACCATTAACATACTTTGTGTTTGTTTTGGTGGTTTAAACATTCGAGTTGTTAATCCTCTGCTGACTGCGGAGACTTGAGGCAGAGGCCTGGCCCAGTAAATGGGACAGATATATGACAGTGACTGGGGCTTTAACTGGGACAGAAGTGAGAGGGTGTCCTGCCTGAAGGTGTGTTAACACCATTTTATCGTCCAGTCCTGAAGTCCTTTGAGACACACTTTGTGATGAAGGTCTTTATAAATAAACAGCTACAACAAATACAGCACAGTGTGGCCTCTAGAACATTAACTAATACAGTAGTAATTATAGTGTATTGAAAAGAAAAAAGAGAGCTCAGTAACTAAAAAGTTAGAGAGAGAGATGTGATATCTGTGAAATGGAGATATAATAATCAAAAATACTTTTTTTTAGGTAACTGCATTGATTTGTAGCTGCCTGATCTTAGAGCACTCCTCAGTGAGCAGAAGTCTTCACTGTCTTCTCTACCTGACCTTGATAACTTTAAGGAGTTCTGACAACATGTTACATGATTTGTGAGTATTTGGTTGAGACCTTAAAACTTCAAATTCTGTTATGTGTTGCTGCCACCAAAGTGTTAAAGTTAAATTTGAGTGCTTGTTTCACATCAGCAACAACAGAGAAAAATGGAAGCAATCAGGAAACTCAAATGAACGTTTCAAAGTGATGTCACAGATGGTAGATTAAGTCCATGTGTTGTGGTTACTAAGATTGTTTTAACAACCTGCACATAGTGCTGGTACAGAAAAAAAGTTATTAAGTTATTTCTCAGGTCACCATTTTAATTCTACTACTTTTTATAAAGTTGCCCAAAAAACAAAACTTGGATTTTTTTCACCCATAATCACATTTTCACAGCAGCAGGCCACATGTGGAGGAGGCTTGCTGCTAATAAAGTACCTGTAGACTGTTTAAAACATGGACATTATACGCGTGATCTCACCCAGAGGCTGCTTAAGAGCTGTTGATCAGCTCAGAGTGTGGTCAGTCTGGCTGCCACCATCTTAGTAGTCCTGCCTCTGTTGGCTCCTCATTAATCCAAAAATGGAGCTTCTTCTGTAGCCAGCCTCAAGTGGCTGTTTGAGGAACTGCAGTTTTAACACTTAAATATTACGTTTTTTCAAATTATATATATATATATATGTATGTATATATATATATATGTATGTATATATACACACACACATTGGTATTATACATTGGTAGTATGATAACATCTCTCTGTGTCTGCAGCAGAGCTCTGTGATTGTCAGTAAACCGTAAAATTTTATACTGTAAAATGTGTAAATCACAAAAATTGTATTATTTGAAACACATGATAAAACAACACAGAATAAGAATTTTAGGCAACTAGATGCTTCCTATTTCAAGTGGCAGATAGCATCCTTGGTTATCAGGTCTTCACTGTCAAAGTTTGAATCCCCTTTGTTCCATTGTTAGTCCAACAATGTCACAGGAGTGTGATGCTTAACTGGGCTGTCATTCTAAACTGTCCTGCCCATTCTCACAAAAGTGATGCCCATAATTTCTTTAGGCTCATCTGAATGTGGCTAAAATCATGGTCAGTGTTTTTTGTCTATTGTAATTCCATTCTATTCAAATAAAATGCTTGTATTTTGCAAACACTTTACAAAGATTTCACATTCAGTCACTCAGTCTCGCGCCCTAAACTCTAGAGTGGACACACTTTGCATTTTCAAATCTTTTTATCTGTGCTTACTTTGTCTGTTTTTTTTTCTTTGACATGATTTAACCTTAGGTAGTCAGGTATGTAGCTGTTTGGTGTCATTTCTAAATCTTGAAGGGTCATTTCAGGTCAGGCAGAGGTGTTAAATTCAAGTTCCCCAATCAAGACTCATAACACCATCACAACTTATAAAATGCTGGATAAAAGCTAAGAGGACAATACCATCCAATCACAAACCTCAAGATCTTTTTTGTTTCCATGTGAATGTAACAGTGTAGTACATATGTGATAAATACAGAGCTTTTTTTTTTTTTTTTTACACAGAATTTGGCTTAAAGTGAAAATTCTGTTTATTATTTATGCAATCATAATGGAAGCTCTTTACATGAGGAATTTGGAAAAGGGATCAGTTAATCCAAATGATGTTTTTCTCTGTGAGGCGGCTAAGAACGTCAGATAAGCAGATTCTAGTAAATCCAGTTGTTGTTGTCGCTGATGTTGTTGTAAAGGATTCCAGCAAAAATCATAACATCACATGACCACATGATTTCAGGAAATCCCTCCTTTTATATATATATATATATATATATATATATATATATATATGAAGAGACACAGAGGGGAGTGCATCATTATCATCATCATAACTAACCGATGGTTCAAGACATACCTGAGCCATAAAATCTATCAAAAAGAAACATCTTAAGACGACTCTTAAAAGTGTTAAGGGTGTCTGCCTCCCAAACTTAACCTGTTATTTTAATAGTTTTGTTTCAGTCTGCATTACATCCCTAAAAATAGAAATAATGTCACCTCCATAATGGAAATGTACTATGGAACACTGGTCTATATGTACACACCATGAGTTCCTGTGGTGGCTGTAGCTCCCTGTGGTAGAATGGGCTGTCTAATAATGGAAGGATTGCTGGTTTGATTCCAGTCATAGTGTCCTTGGAGAGATTCTGATCCAAGATCCAAATTGCCCTTAGTATTAGCTATTGGCTTAGCTTATTATCATAAGGCTGTATTGCTCATGAGCAGCTGGCTCTCTGGGTATGCATCCTCTGCCATCGCTGTGTGAATGTGACACGTGTTGTAGACCAGAAAAGCTATTAAAGTCCATTTATAACATTAAAATTCTGTTCATTTGCCCATCAATAATGATAAAATTGTTACTTTCAAGGTATTTAAAGGGAAAGGTTAATCAACAAATGGGGTAAAAATGTGTTTTTGGCTGCATGTCAGTTTCAAAGGGCATTAATATTAATAGGCCATAATTTGAGGCAAACTGAGTTAAAATTTGTTCAGTCTTTTATCTTTAAAACCACATACTTTAATATATCAAACCATTAATTTATCCATCCATTAACGCCAAAGAGGGAACAACCTATTGAGTACCTGGATGCAACGGTGTGTCATTTATGTTTTCTAATCATTTTGTCATCAACAAATGAAGCACTATGGCACAGAAGAACGAATCAGACTTGAACACAACACTTGTTATATTCCTATTTATAGCTATATAATAATAATAATAACACAATAAGACAAATTTAGAATATTGCCAGCCGTATGAATTGAATCCTTCAAACTGAAAATGTCCAGGGTCAAGGTTAGCTGAACGCTGTTGTGGATCCTTTATGGATGAACACTTGAAATGGAAGGAAGAGATGAAATGCTGATTGAAGCCCAATAATTAAGACTGAGGAGGAAGCAAGGGACTCGGTGTTATTAATAAATACACAACAAAGTCTCCAGAGCAGCTGAATTAATGTTGATGATGGGAAAAATAATTTTTTCTTCAATGAAAGTTTGTTTTCATTCATCTCGTCCTTGTGTTACTGTAGTACCATAAACAGACAAACAGACACACACACACATAAATACACACACACACACACACACACACACACACAATATCACACACACACACACACACACCGACACAAAGCTTTGTTGTGTCCCCCCACCTCACACACTCCCTTTGTGTAAATAGTGAAGACAAATGAACAAAATCACAGCTGGATTGTTGACAGGTAAGACTGAAGAGGTTGCCACTGTGTCAGGGGCCATCTGGGAACAAAATGTGTGTGTGTGTCTGTGTGTGTGTGTGTGTGTGAGAGAGAGAGAGAGAGAGAGAGAGAGAGAGAGAGAACAGAGAGGAAAGGTTCTAACAATGAATCTATGCCTAGAAATGGACTCAATTTCACTTATTGCCTTTAAAGGTTTTGCAGGAGAATTATACAAGTGTGTATATTGTGTGTGTGTGTGTGTGTGTGTGTGTGTGTGTGTGTGTATGTTTGTGTGTATGTATGTATGTGCATGAGTCATTTCTTTGCATGTGCTCATGTGAATTTGTGCCTGTGTGTCCGGGCTTTTATGTGCTTATGTTGTGCAATTGAGACTGAACAGGTGATGTGGGTTGTGGGCTGGTGGGTTTGTGTGTGTGTGTATGTGTGTGTGTGTGTGTGTGTGTGTGTGTGTGTGTGTGTATGTGTGTGTGTGTGTGTGTGTGTGCGTGTGTGTGTGTGTGTTGTGTGGGTGTGTGTGTTTAGCTGAGTTCAGGCTCCATCTTCTCAGCAAATCAGCAGGCCTGAAAATCCAATCTGCCTAGAGAGACAGCAGGCTGTACATCATCTGCCATGGATGGACACTATCAGCGCTTTATCAGTGACCACCCCTAAACACACACACCCATACACACACACAATATCTTTCAATGACCACATGCATGAATGAACACACACACATCTACACACTGTGATTGATAGGCATTATTACTTTAGTGGTTATGGAGGGAGAAACTGAAAACTCTGAAGACCTTGAGCTGCCTCACACTAATGCAGATGCTGACAGCTGAGATTGTCCCTCTTGCTGATGCACAAACTTCCTATACCACCAGGATCAGATTTGGACCCAGAATGTGACCAGCATGCCTGCAAAAATAATATCCTGCACCAGACATTTCACTTATTTGCATCACCTGAATGTTCCCAAAATATGGCAAATTTTTTTTGTAAAATACAGTCGCTAGAGATTTCTTTTAAATGATTTGTAAATGTAGGATTGGAAAAATCTCCGATATTAAATGACTAATTTTATTTATACACTCACTGATAGCCTGTCTGCCTCTGTGTCAAAAACTTGTAAACCTCAACTGGCCACACGACGCTGGCCCCAGAAGTGAGTCAGTCAGAAGTTCCTCACAGTTCAAATGTCCAACTTCACAGCAGAAAAACAGTTTTGGTCTTGGTGAATTTCCTGCTCATGACAACTGTGCTGGAGGGTCAAATTATATTAAGGCTTAAAGTTATGCAGAATTAAGGCTGCTTGAAATATCAGGTCAGTACTGTCACAGACAGGTCACGGATACTAAGTCCACGTTTTATTATGGCCCGTTTCTCCAGCCACATGAAACTGTAAAAGGGGTTTTGTCCTTGTTAATATGTGACCTTAAAAACAGCAACTTGAAGAACTGATACACACCATATATCTTCTGATACTTTTGATACTTTTTCTGATACAGAAAAAGTCGCACTAAGTCAGCAGTGGCAGCAGATAATCGATGCTTCTCTCCACAGCCACATCCCCTCTATTTGTTTATCTGGTTAATTCATCCTGTGTGTTCTGGACAGACATCCAAGAAGGATACTAAACAGATGCTTTCAATCCACTAACCACTGGCTCCTCAAGAGCACTGGTTCTAGCTCCTTCAGACATTCGAGCTCTTCTCTCTGTCCCTAAGGGCTAAATTATGCCAGATGAGAACTAGTTTATACAACGTGTTGTCTGACCACATCGGCAGGCCAAAGATGGTCTGAACGGCCACAGTGGGAGTGGGAGTGAAAACTACTACTAGACTACTGGTGCCTTAAACTGTGTCTACACAGGAGGGGTAGCTTGAGGAACACTTTAGCAGAACAGGAGCAGCAGTTTCAGTGCTCCGTCTTTGTCAACACAGGATGTGCTCAGGCGGAGTATTGATTGTAGGTCACCTGCATTTTGGCATCCCTCAGAGCCCAACACACAATCATGCAGTGGTTATCCTCACAGAATGGATGAAATAGACTTGAAGCATAAAAAAAAAAACATACACTTAGAGTCAGTTTCATGCATATGGTGTGTGTGGCTGCACGAGTCAAGGAGCTGATGGTGACAGAGACACAGATTGAGAGGCGCAGGGGCCAACGGAGGAGATACAAAGATTGAGCATATAACAATCATTTCTCCATCTATCTTGTCTGGATACTTAATATATATCTGCTCATTTACATTATGCCTTCTGGATGAACTAGCATACATCACTGTAAAAACACTACATTAAAAACTTCTTCATACACAGTAGCACTTAAAAAGGTACTATAGCTGTCAGATAAATGTAGTCCAACTGTCACTGAATTGAATTACAGTTTGAAAATTATGAAAACTAAATAAGCCATCCGCAATGAAATTCACAGGCCGCAGGTCACACCTCTTACCTTATTCTGTAGCATTTATGATATTTATAATGTACTGTCTGATACAGAGAATAAAAATCTCTCAACCAGTGAGGTAATCATAAGAGAAGATCTAACACCACAAATGAAAAAGAATCATAGAGCTGACTGTAAATGTATTTAAAGTTACTCATGGTACTGGACTGTACTTATGTAGCGCCTTTCAGTGTCCTGACCACTCAAAGCACTTTACAGTAAGTATCTCATTCCACCTATTCACACACATCCTTCACACTGATGGCATTGGCTGCCATGGTGCCAACTGCTCATCAGTTTGAGGAGCTAACCATTCACACACATTCACACACTGATGGCTTCAGTTTCTGCCTTGTACACTTTGACATGACTGGACGGATCCGAACCACCACCTTCTGATTAGTGACTCCACCCGCCTAGTTCGAGCCAACAGCCGCCCCCATCACTCCAAAATGCACCAACAGACGTCCTTTTCTCAAGGGTGGAGAATTAATTTAAACAGAGTGTGTCAGTATATTTTGATTTTGATATTTTTTAAAAACTGAAAATATCATAAATACTTTAAAATGTAATTAGTCTCACCGATCCTTGCATAGAGTATCGCTGTACAGTTATATACACAGTACTTGAGTCAGTGTCGGTAACTTCCCCAGATTCACACACAGGAATATCATTTACAGAGTTATGTGTTGGTTCAACACAAATATAAAAAGAAGTCGCTGTAACGTGTTTCACACTTTATTCATAGAAAAGCACTGAGATTCCAACACAAATCAATATAAAATGGTAGTAGCGTTACATAAATAGTAATACCGCTTATAGACAGTAGCTCAAGAAGTTGCACAAAAATTACAAATTAAAAACAACAAAAAATAAAACAAGTGTGGATGATGTTTATCATACTTCTGTGGCAACAAATACTGAAATACTTTCATAATCAGTAGCACAAAGAGGCAAATAAACACTAAATGTCCTCAAAGTTTAGAGAATCCAAACAAACCAAACTGGGAAACAGTAGGCAAACTAGATCTACCAGCAAACAGTACTCTCCTATGGAAAAAAGAAATAAAGAAAGAAAAGGGGGAAATAAGAAAACTTCTCAGGAAGTGAAGCTGATACAGTTAACTAAGACCGAAAAACAGAGGGAGGAACTTCTTGTTGTAATGCCGTCGATGCATCACATAAAGGCAGCTATTGGAGCTTCCAAGTTGCTTAGTGGTAAAACAATGTCCCTCTTTCTTCTCTGACTCAGAAAAGAGCCTATCATGCTAACATAGCAGCCACTTCTAAATATCAGGTCAACCTTTTTATCCTCATTCTGGTAAAATCCTGCAGCAGACAGATGAAAATCTACTTTTTCTTTTTGTCGAATAAAGTTTCCACTTTGTGCACATACAAGGTCGCTGCTGATGTCTCGAAAAGGGCATGGTAGACACAAGAGGAAGTGGCTGCACTGGAAAGCTGGTCACTTGACACATTGCTGCATTGCTTCGAACCAAAATCCTCCCTGCGTAGGGGATAAGATTAGAAAAAGAAACTACGGTAATGAGATAGAAGAGGTGAACTCAGCCGGCTCTGTAGGCTGAGGCTTGTGTTGAGAAAGCAATCGAAAAGAAAAACAAGTTACAGCCGAGGAATGAACACAAGGTCATCCACAGGCCGCCTTTGTTCATACAGTTGCTGTTTCAGACTCTCTGGACACTTGTGTATTGTTCTGTCTTGCTGCGGTGTTGCCACGCGGGACCGGCACCTCCAAGAAGACACACTAAAGGCTTCTTGAGTCCTGATTAAATAAAAACCAACGGTTGAAGTAAAGCTAAAAATAAACTTTGTACATTGATCGGTCACAAAGGCATTTCCCACCATTCACTCATCTTTTTTCCTTTTTCTCTTTCTAAATGTTGCAGTGTAAACAGGTTTACTACGTACATTGTCCAAATGTGATGCCAACAGCATGTTGTCCGGTCTGCCCCATCCTCCCCTCTCTACTCCCCTCTTTAATAGTGGTCTCTCACGCAAGTTTTTTCGGGGGCATTTTTAAGAGGTGATAAGAACATCAAAGTTGTTCTGCAGTATAGTCAGGTTTTGAATCTGTTTAAATGAATGCCTTCCTCGTTTCTCCTGCAACTTCTAATGACATGCTTCCTTTTTGAACACAGATTTTCTTGCAAAAACAAAACAAACAAAAAAGAAAATAGTAATAATAATAATAGTTATTATAGCAAAAGAAACACAAAGAAATGTACACAGAGCACCTGAGAAATGCCTTAAGTCTTTGCTCTACAAAATACGCCTGTCAAATTTCCCATCCAAACAGTTCATATACACCGGTCCAAAAACATAAAAATGAAAGAAAAAAAAACCCAAACACATAACATACTCATCATAAATAATTATAACTTTACAATTTTCTGAATTGACACTTTAATATTTACAATATCTAAATGCTTAATGCTACTACTTTTTGTTTTGTTTCTTTTTAAGGATGTCCCCGAGAACTGAGTTTAGCCTCTCTTTACTTTCTTTTGCTCAGTTTTCCTCCCCCATTCTTCATCTGCTTCTCAGATCAAAAAAGGCCCAGAGCTGTGACTGACTACTCCAGATAGAGGGTGAAGGTAGTTCTCATGGAATGTAAAAGCAGACAAGAAAATGTCTCTCCATACATACAAAAGACAAAACTTTTCATTTATGCATTGTCCCGCCATCAAAAGGCTGGACTCCATTTGCTATGTTCTGCTTGTGTCTGCGATTCCTACTAAGTCATACAAAGTTACCGAACAAACTATAATAAATAAATGCTGAAGCAGGCAGGAACGCATTGAAGAGGTATTTGTGTGAAGTGTTTGTAATGATGACGTTGTCCGACCAGTAAAGATTCGCCTTGCTGTACTGCATACTGCCATTAACACTAACAACACTTTGCCACTGGTTACAAGAGGAGTAGCGTGAGCTGTCGTCCTCATCCAGAAAAAATTAATATTTCCTGTGTCAAGGCATGGTTTCAAACATGTATGATTAAATACAAAGTTTTTCTTGGTTTTATTCTGCGACGCATGTAAAACTCCTTTTGAGAAAAAGACCAGACACTCATCTTCACAGTCCAGAAAGACTACAACCAGCAGCATTCCTACAGGTAAGTTGCTTTAGTAACTCTAGACCCTTTCCATCACAAGACCACGAACTGAAGGAATTGAGTAAATTAATATTACTGCAAGTATCAATTTAAATATCAGCCTTTTGTTTTTTTGTTGTAGGTTATCTAAACACTACTTAACACCACAGTTTAATGGAACAAGCTAACGCAACAATGCACATACAGTTGCTATGGCTAACATGTTAGCAAACAGTTTGCAGAACTGAAGCTGAACTCTGAGCAGCTAAAGTCTCCACTAGATGCTAACTTTGTCTGTCTACTGCTTGACAGTCGGTTAATTTTTTTCTTGGAGAACAGCCAATCCTGAATGAGGACAACAGTGAGACTACAAGGAAACAAAACTTTTAGGTTGAATGAATGAATAATATATATATATATATATATATATATATATATATATATATATATATATATATATATATAGAACTACACTGTTATCAGTCCAGGATTGCTTTGCTGTTAAGTATTTATTGCCTCTCACTACTATTGTAATTTAAGATAATTATTATTATAATTATGTTTATCATATTATTATATTAAATACTAATCAGCAAAGGAAAGTATTGCATAGCTCAACCGAGAATAGCAACTGGTAAAAGGTATTAAGTTGGATTCATTTAGGGGTTTGAACTATAACCAAAACAACTAAAATTGGAACCAGATTTCTGCTCTGCTTTGGGCTCACGAAAAAGTTCTGGGAAACAAACAAAAAGTTCCTGAGTTCTTGCAAAAGTTCTTGAGATGGAAAAGGAACTTTAGCTACAGGCAGAGTAAACAACTAACAGTCACTAAAATCAATGTTCCAAAGCTTCCTAACGGAATAAAAGGTGAAATTAATGCCGCTCGGTGCTAAAAATGAAGCGCAGACTTGACTAATATTGCTTTTTATCTAAATCTTGATCTAGCGAGTGATAGGTGACCGCTGGAGTCTTATAGGTTTGAATGGATTTGGCCACAAATAGCTGTACAGCAGTGCAGTGTTAACTCTGGAGATGGGAATACTGTGACCACTCCGTTCATCACAGTTGTGTATTGTCACTGTTAATAAGCTTATAGGAGGACATATGAGATATACTGTGTATATATGTGCACGTGGAACCTCAACTACTCTACCTTAGCAAGAACAGCCTGGATAAAACATGCACTCTGTGAAGCAACATGGTTCTTCTTAAGGAAAAGCACTGACCAGGAGGCATAGGAGCTAGTCTAGAGTGGCTTTAGTCAAGTTTTTTTTAAACCCGTCGGTACTGACTTCTTCTACAGAGAGACCACACATGTGTAGTTCCGTATTCTTCCCTCTCTACTCTAAGATGCCCTGAATGAAACAAGAGGCCATTTCTGATAGAGAAGTTAAAGCTGACAAATAATACAGTCGAGGTATGACAGTAATACTATGTGTGTTTTTCGACCTTGTGGGTTTTTTTTCTCCTTTTGGAATAACATGTTCCTTCCACTTTGAAAACCACTTCCTCTTCTCTTTAACCCCGGCTGAAAATGTCTCCTGACTCACAGTAAGTACCCCATCCAACAAAAGCTTTTGGTTTTTAAATTGTCATGTGCCACCGAAAAATAAAAGTTCCTTTTTGTTTTTTTTTTTTCCCCATCACAATCTTTTGCCTTTTTCATACTAGATTTAACATTAGTTGGAGGAGCTTGTTTTTTTTTTTTTTGGACATTTCAAGCTATTTCCCCCTTTTGCAGTCTAAATGAAGTAGAGCAATGCACTGCGAACACTTCCTGGTTCACATTCAAGAAACAAAACAACAAAACAGGACAAAAACTTAAGACTTAGTCAACAAATGGCTCAACATAAGAAGTAAAAATACAAGAAATCCAAAAAACCTTAAATAGAAACAAATAAGTTTATCTACTTCCCAAGAAGAGAGTCCCTTTGAGGGAAGGGCATGGTCAGCCGAAGCGCTCCCTGACCAACATCATCAGTTTCTTCTTCCCCTTGTAGATCTGTTTCAGGTTGTCTATGAACTGAGCGAACTGAATGTGGCCGTCCTGTGCCAGCAGGAAAGTCTCCCGTGCTTTGCTCAGGAACTCTATGAACTCTCCGTAGTGCCGTGGACTGATGTGTGTCAGTCGAGAGTGTGTGGTGTTGATGTACGCCGAGATTGTGGCGTCCAGGAGCTGCCTCAGCGGCGCCTTGTCTGTTGACATCAGCTTTCCAGAGTTTCTTCTCCCGGGAATGCCGGCAAGACCTGGTGCTGTCATGGTGCACCGCCGCAGGATGTCAGACAGTACCGTGGCACAATGCACGCTTTTCACCACTAGGGGGATAATGGCTGCAAGCTCGTTTTTACCCAGAGAGTGGCTGAGGGCGCAGGCCCACAGCACATCATTAATAGCTGGGTGCGTGTCCTGGTTGTAAGCCAGATTAAGGTGGGTCATGGCGAGGGAGGCCAACTTGAAGGACCGCAGCGGATATCCTCTGTGTTCCATGTACCTCGCGATGGTAAACAGCTGGGAGTAAGTCATACCCGTGGACGCTGCGTCGATTACGATCTGGTAGGCTGTCTCGAAGGCGATGTGGTCCTTCTCGCAGAGCGTCAGAGCCGACAAGGCGCAGTTCTGGGGGTCCTTCATGGCGCACTGCAGGGCCAGGGTCCTGGCACAGCTGGCCAGCTCCTCCCGCTGGGGGTAGTCGAGGCTGAGGCGCAGGATGGTGTTGTGGGACATGACGGTGGCTGCCACGATGCTGGTGGCCTCAGTTGGTGTGAAGAGAGTGTACCAGCTCTGCAAAATGCTCACCAACGCCCGTAGACCTGAGGAAGAGGAAGAGACACGGTTAAAATCTTACAAGAGAGAAGAAGACAAGAACCATAGTGTGTTTCAGTTTGACTTCAACAGAAGTCAACATGCTTCAGAACGATCAGTCAAAACGCATAGCTGACAGCCGGATCTCCAGCGTATCGGCATGACTGCATGCTGGATCTCCGGCGTGCTGCCGTTGACTGTGAAAAAAAAAAAGGAAAGATTGTGCACCCTTCGGTTCGTCCAGATTTATCTAGACATTTCTCTGAATCCAATCGATGTGCAGCTTTCATTCTAGGCCTACCAACCAATCAGAAGTAGGGTAGGGCGGGACTTAGGGTAGGTGTCGCTGACAAGTCGAAAGTGAGCATCATTAGCCTGCAGTAACAAGCATTGTAGCCTAACCCACGGATGGACCACAGGTTCATGAAACCCGGGGGATGACACTAAAAATGTCAAGGGTATCAAAATTAAATGGCGCTGGGTGTGGATGTGGTGTGGAAGGCACGGTATGTGGAAGGCGTGTCATGTATGGATCTAGTGGCAAAAAAGCGCTGTCTCGGCACAAGTTAGACCCTCGTTATACAGCAGCTGTCCGTGCCATTAAACGTGCATCACGTAATCTGGGGGCTACAGCCACGGCCGACAATCCGCTGTCAATGACGGATCGTGTGTTGGATTTAAACATTTGCGTCTGTTTATGGCCGAACACGACTGTAGTCAGAGTATGCAAAGATCAATGTGGTAATATGGCAGATAGCCTAAGTGACAATATAGTTAATAGATCGTATTAGCCTTTCAAATAATGTGTATAATAATATATATGTTGAATTGTGACGCATACACCCCCCAAAAAAGTTCAGGCTCAGGATTTTTTTCCACTATCAGCCCTGAAAATGTGAGTTCTCTACTACCGTCATTTAACAGTATCGGTTCCTTTCCTAGAATGGCATTGTAAGCTTTGATCAGCATTACATGTTATTGACTTGTTCCTGTTTTATCAAGTTAAGGAACACACAGAAAGAGTGACCTTAAGTGTCTCTACTTAAATGATCAGTTTACTTCATCAGGTTTACACTGCTGCGGTGCTTTAGTCACCAAGTTATCTCTGCTCCATCCAGCCACCAGATGTCACATATTTAGCAATATCACAGCTCTGACTGCTAAGTGCCAGCAGTCACAGCTAAGTTAAATCTACTGGTGCCAATTACAGGCAGCAAATTATTTCAATTAAAGAAAAAAAACTCTTAATAAATAAGCAATGAATGCAGATGCTTCCACAGAGGACACAAGGACGACTTTGGAGCAACACGTTAGACACTCTCCACCACCATCATCAAAACATCAAATGGGGGAATGGTGTGTGTCCCTCAGAGGCTTGAAGAAGATGAGGAGGAGCAGTGAAGCTGCTCTGGAGGATTGTGGTGTCCCATTGACGGTTTTTCATTTAATTTCCCACCTGACCTTATCTTAACGTCAAATTCAGCCTTGGAGCAGAATTTGAGTGCTTTACAGAAGACAAAAGAAAAGATCTTAAGACACTATGGACGGCATAATTAGACCATGAATCCTGTTTTACTGTGTGTGTGTGTGTGTGTGTGTGTGTGTGTATGCGAAGGCATCACATACCAACTTCAGTGGCACAGGTTACCAGCCAGCGAACCATCTCTCTCCGTCTCCAGTTCAGTGTGGACAGAGTCATCCTCATCACCTACAAAACACACATGCAGAAGATGTTTTCTGAACTACTGTGTACGATGGGAACAAGAAGACTTTAAACTTATTACATCGGGACAGTTTATTGATTGAATATTGACAAAAACATTCTGTGTTCATCATAGTTGTGACGTCTTCAGTGTTAATCTACACTGTAGAAACGTCTGACTCGTTCCGTATGTGTGCTCTTCATAATGTGACGGTGTCTCCGGCGATGACAGATGTACCCAAAATGTGTTCAGATTTACGCAGATGACTAATTGAGACTTGTCCATTTTGAGCACTTCATTCAGCAGTTTTTGCTAACACGAACTCAGATCTAAACACGAGGAGAGAAGAGCCGGCTTGAGCCACAGCGACACTGTAGCCTTGATCATCTGAAGAGTTTTTCTGTGTTTACTGAGGAACCCGAAAGGTTCAATTATGTGGTTTCTTCTCATCAACAACGGTAAGACGCTGTGTAATGTTTTCTCTGTTAATTTGTAGAGAGGCTGTGGAGACCTGCACAAATTACAAGTTCAAGGAAACTGTTGCATGTTTTGACTGGTGACCAGCGCTCTCATTCTTTTTGTGGTGAAATGCTTTTAAAGAAATGACGGTCTCTCTCTTACTTCACTCACACACGCACACACGCACACACACACACACACACACACACACTACCTGAAGTCCTAGCTCCAGTGCCACGTTGAGCAGAGTTATATCAGGCGGGCTGTCTGCAGGTGTGGCTATCTTAAAGGCATCCTGGGCCAGTTTGAAAATTAACGAAGAGGAGTGGATGTTTTTCTGGATGGCCTCCAGCACAGTCCGCAACCTCAACATGTCACCTGTGGGTAAAAATAAAACTTCAATAACAAGCAGACACTGCTAACAGAGACATTTCTTTCCTGCACATACAGTGCTGGCTACGTGGATGTGTTGTCAGTACCTTTAGCAGCAGTGAGCATGGTTGAGGCCAGCTCACACTGCTGTGACTCCAGGTGTCCCAGTGTGAACCAGCGCGGGTATCTACTCGGAACTATGGAGATGCCGTGATGAGGGTGGCCCACATCCCCGGAGCCTGCTGAGGACTCCAGCACCGGCAGCCTGACAGAAACACACAACGTTAGTTATGCTTCATATATAAACACCCATGCTAACATGTACTTTAAAAGTCTGAATTGGGAAACTGACCTCATGGCGCGGAGAGCCACTTTATAGGCCAGGTCTGCGTCATGTGGCAGCAAGGCAGAGAAGAGGTACTTGGCAAAGGTGTGCATGGGAACACTCTCCCTGTGGATGACCTCACCTAGACTGCTGAACGGACCAGCTGGACCAAGAGACAGACAAAATGATGTTACATTTATGTTCTTCTCAACAATGTGAAGACAGAATTACACAGCCTGGATACACTGACAAGAATCTCAGTGAAATTGACACACATAGATGCCTTAACACAAAGTGAAGAAGATGTCGTTGTCGTACCTTCTAGTAGCTGTATGGCCTGTTTCCGAAGGGTCTGAACCAAGAGATCGTCCAGCTCCAGTTCTTGAAGTTTTGCAACAATCTGCTCCTCGTTACGACACACCTAGAACATAATTCACAACGTGCGATTTAGGCACTGTCATCGTGGAATAAATGTTACGTTCAGTATCAAAGAAAATGAGGACAATGCGCTAAAATGAGGGTTCTATTGCAGTTGTGATTTATAACTATTTAATTATAACAGAATACTTTCAAGTTTAAAGCCTTTAAAAAAAGAAATTTAAGGATGTTTTAATACCACTCACTTTGCATCTGTGAATACTTTATATGCTGTATGTTTTATATATTTTACATTGTGTTTTGAACTTCACACAGATGTTTAATGTTTTTCCACCATGGTGACAAGCAGCCTAGCATTACTGTATTTTCAGGTGTATTTCAGGAATAGCATACCTTATCCTGAGCGTAAAGACCCTCAGGCATTATCCTCTGCTGGCCCATACCCATCAGAGCCACCTCTAAGGCCAAAGTCAGGTAGGACTCCCCTCCATCAGGACTGCCCCACACAGGTACATGGTGGTAGACGGGAGGCCTGGGGTCACCTTCTGAAAAGAAAGAAAGAAAACCATTAAGATATACTCTGATAACACTGAGCTTGGATACACTAAAAGCACATTTTATGATAAACAAGTCTCTGGAAGTCATTACAGCTTTTTTGAATTTTACATTTTACAATAAACAATAACTCCTCTATTTCCCACAGTTTAGGTGAGTTAGGGAGGTGAGGCTGCAGGGTGGACACAGAAATGGTTCCAACGTGCATACAGGCGTGTGTGTTTTCAATCATTCAGACCTGAAAAAACTGAAATGTTTTTGTCTCTCTGAGAAAATTAAACTTGGTATGACCGACGTATGTTCTGTATAACATCGACTCTGTATGTAACATTATAGAAATATGGCATTCATGTTAGATTGTGGTCCCTAATCTAAGATGGCTGCTAACCCTCCACCAAATGCTCGACAGCCATAATTGAGAACAGATGCTGTGAGAGTCTCAGCTGTTGATTGGTGCCCATTTGTTCGCTCACGATCCCCCACCCCATCATTCGACTTAAATCCCCTCTGAGCAACAGATCCCCTAAATCCTGTTTATTCCACAGATACGTGTGTAAGTGCATATGTGTGTGTGTGTGTGTGTGTGTGTGTTTGTGTGTGTGTATGATGAAATCTAGGGAAAAGTTGAAACTGATTTTACAGACTTAATCCCAGTGCTAACTAATTTTTTTGTTTTTGATTCACGGCCTGTTGTGTGATTGGTTGATTTAAAAAGATCAGAGCCTAAACTGCATGTTCATTGGCTGACACACAGTCTGGCTCTGCCCCCCTTTTAACAGATGTTCCCAGCTGTCATCCAGAGGGAAATAAAGCATGGTGACCAGGCTATCCACACGGAAAATAGTCATACCACTCTCCTCAAATTCCCAAAACAACATAAGACAATCATTCACTCTATCACCAACACACACACACACACACACACACACACACACACACACACACGAATGCACCAGTGAGTGCACCAGTGGTCAGTATTGTTTGAATTCACAATAGTTCCCTGTAGCCTGGTGACAATGGGAAAACCCAGCCCCTATTCTGCTCTGCTGCAATGGCCGCCTGGTGAAAAAAATAGGCAGGGTGAGAAATGCAAATGGTGATGGATTCTATACATACCACACACACACACACACACACACACACACACACACACACACACACACTCAAAAGGACACAAAAGGAGTGTGGTCTAAATGAGCAGGGTGTTCCAGCCCTGATCCATTCATGTGCTGCTAGTTTATGGCTGTCTGCTGCACAATAGCGTCCAGTCCTGATGTAAGAACATGAAGTCTGTTGTCTGATGAGTCACTGCTGGTGTCCCCGATCACCTCTGCTCAGAATTACACTGCATCAGCTGGTGAAGTGTGCCAGGAATTAAACCCAGTGTTTGGCAAATAGGCTCTCTGATGAATGTATCGAGAGAAGGCTGGGAGGGGGTTCATGGATGAGTGTGTTTTGATGAAGTAGATGCTTTAGCTTATTTGTGGCGGATGGTAGGTCAGCTTAGAACATCAATGGCAGTGCTGTGACTGCATAGGACACATAGTGTAGTGTCTTATGCTGTGACTAAAGTTTTGCATTTTGTATTAAAAAAAAAAATCAATAAATGAAAGCAATGCTGGAAGTTCTTGAGCTTGTACAGAACAAGGTGAACCTACAGGCGATAGAGATTCATCTCATCTCATAACTAGCTATCTCTAATTCTTCTCTTACTGTACTGAGTTTTGTGAGGGCGAATGGTCGAACATGTCAGCCTTTTAGTCTGTTAATAAAGTGAAGTTATTTAGTTATTTCATCTTAACTTCATCTTAAAACATTTTTTATGTTTTGGTCAGATTTTGGCAAAATCTGCACAGACATTTAAAATAGAGATCACATCACATCTTCCATACCTCCAGTGTCCATGGTGTTGTCGTCATCCACACGGCAGGTTTCGGTGAGCGTGGTGAAAAGACATCCGATCGGGTCTAAGGGGTGGCCCACCCACCCTTCCAGGTTGGTGGTGGAAGTAACGCCCCTCTGGAGAAGCTCTGAGAGGAAGAAAGACAAATGTTAAAATGAATGGACCAGAACAAACAAACAGCACTCTCTCTATGTGTGTGTGTGTGTGTGTGTGTGTTTTACCTTTCTTTTGGTGTTTGTAGATGTCCATCTGCCTCTGTTGTTGGAGACGCAGCGTGTTGATTATGGCGACAGCCAATCGCAGAGCTTCCCTTGAGTAACCGTGGGAACGCAGGGCATCGACGCGAGCGCATGCCGTCGGGACGTGGTCTGTGTGGTCGACAGAGAGGGAAGGTGGAGTCAGGACAGCTTCACACACGGGCGCAAAGAAACGCTTTGCTACACACAGTCACAGTTTCTTCCATGACACACACACACACACACACAGTGCAGTCTCAGCAGAACGCCACTGTGCGTCTGATAGCTGGCTTAAGTTGCAGAATCTGACAAATCTTAGCTGGAAGCTGCTTACTGCAGATACTGGCCTCAATATCAGCAGAATTAGTGTGTGTGTGTGTGTGTGTGTGTGTGTGTGTGTGTGTGTGTGAGTGAGTTAGGTCGACTTTCAGTGGAATTAGAGATTGTGTGACTTGCCACGGAAACACCATCATTCCTCCTGAAAACGAAGCTTTTCTATACTGTTGTAATGCAGAAGGTGCTCAGATGAACATATTATTTAACAAAACAAAGCATAATAGATATGTGTACACCAGGTAAATATGGTGACGTGTGTGTGAGTGTTTACCTAGCCAGAGTGGAAGGCCCTGAGGGTTGAACAGCAGGCTCTCCCCCTCTCTCTGGTAGGATGGAGACATGTAGTGGTCGCTGCTGATGATCCTCTGTAGGTGGCTGTCCTGCCAGTGGAGGTCGCAGGCCTCAACTGCCCGGCTGAACACCGTCCTCCTCGGCCTGGACAGAGAGTCTGAGGAAAAAGAACACACGGTCAGTAATAGTGTCATGTTGCCCCACCTCATCATACATAACAGTATGTATATTTGAACGTGAGAGTGTGTGTGTGTGTGTATGTCTGTGCTCGTGCTCACCCTGCGCCAGGTTGCTCTGCGGCAGTGCGTTAGTGATGTTCGGAAGCTCGCTACCGTAGTTGCCGTCCTCCAGCGGGCAGACGTCCATGTCGCCCCATTTTTTCAGCTGCTTCAGCCAGCTGCTCTTCTCCTCGCTCTTACAGTGGGGGTTTAGCACCACGCACACCCACAATGCACCTGGGGAAATGAGTGTCGGTCAGAGGCCAGGATGCAGAGGTTCTGGAGTGCCGTTTGTTTTCACAGAAATCTCACAGTGCTTAAAATAACAGTGAATAAAGATTTAGTCTTGGTGACATTTTGGTGACATATAATAAATATTTTTTTATAATAGCTTAATGATTTAGCCATTTCCTGAGGAGCAAATGCTTCTTTTACTCCTCAAAAGTCAAGATTTGATGCTTAAATTGAATATATCTGTGTTCGTGTGGTTTTTACTGTTGATTGAACAAAACAAGCAAATTCAAGATGCACCTGAGGCTCTGGTAACTTTGGATATGCTATTGTCTGATACTTCCCAGCCTGGAAAATGTATCTATTACTCAAGAAAGCGTGCCAAGGCTGAATCCAAAACTAAATCTGTTAAAGAAATGTTTATTCCTGAAGAATGTGCAGCTCTGAAATCTATCACAGCTGTGCTGTTACATCGAGGTAGTACAAAAATAATGTCTGCACAGTGCATGAAATATCTTTTTACCTGCCCGACTTCTTATTGTGTGAGCATCAAAAATAATATTGGTAATACCAACAGGCAGCTTGGTGGCCTTCCTGACCTCACCTGTTGGACGTGCACAGATGTTGAGCTGGGTCATCTGTCGGATGTCTGCACTTCTGAGAAAAATGATCAGGCAGCGAACCCTGACTGTCTGGCTGTTATTTCTGTCTGTCTGTGTCATGATCTCCCTCACTCAACCAGGAAGTGTTCTCATTGACCTCCTAAATGTTGAGATTGATTGCAGAGAAGCTGAGCAGCCATATTGATTGGCAGCCTTTATCGTTCGCTCTGTATGGGGAGCGAGGGGAGAGGCCCCGAGCAGGAGGAGCAGCTACTGACTGGATGACCTAATGGCTTACCGACTGGGTGAATGTTTACCTGACAAGGTGACTGCCGATTTGTCTGAGTTAATGACAGACTGCACATGTCTGTTGGCCTGACCTACAGTGACTGATGCCCCAACTAGCAAGCCGATTGGCCGACTTGAAAAATTCAAAAATAATTCATTTTGATGGTCAGTCTGTTCTGTTCTGTTCTGTTCTTACCAAGCTCGTCCCAGAGCTGTCGACACTTGTCTGTCATGCCTGTGCCCTGCTGTCTCCATAGCGACAGCCGGGGGTCTGCCATAAACTGTTCCGTGATGAGCGTCAGCATTCGGGCGCCGTTGGAGTCTCGCATCCGTAGCATCTCCCTCACCTGGAAAGACCCAGCGTTCTCAGGCTTAGTCACTGCATGTAATTCAAACACGTTGACCTTCTTCCATCAGGTACGTACATCCTTGTTCATTAGAATGTATTCAAGGAGAGAAAAAGAATCCAGCTAAATGGCTGTTAAACTCCAGAAGTTTCCAGTCTTCATGCTAAGCTAAACTAGACTCCTGGCTCTACTTTCAGAGTGAACAAACATGTGAGTTGTAGTGATTTTCTGAGCCACCAGCAAGAAGGCGTACCTCCTAAAATGTCAAACTATTCTTTAAATACTTCTGGATGATAGAAGGGTGTCTAATATCTGTATATGACACATGAAAATCTGAGGGAATAGAACAGACACAGCATGATTTCTGTCTTCTAGCACACTTAAGGTTGCAAAGTGTCATTTAAGATGTTATAAAATCTTCTGAATGCCATTTCAAACAAAATAAAAGAAACAGTTTGGTACTGAAATGGAGAGCGGGCTTGTTACAGTTAAATAAATCTTCAGATGTCTCAGGACCTGCAGTGAGCGTTTCTTTGTGCCATTTCTACAGCTGGAAACCACCCAAACCAGAACTTACAGACACAATGCTTCAATTTCTGTGAATCCTTTTATCCTATGAGAGTATAGAATTAGTCGTGGGTTCAATATGACGTCGGAAAGATGTTCTGGCTAAATTATATATCGCAACAAATCGATTTCGTTTTCATAATTTCGGTGAGGCTTTTCACAGATTTTACACATAAAGATGAGTTTGCTAACAGTTTATGAATAACTGGATTAAAAATCAACATATCTCAGTGTCCGCTGCATTGATTCTGACCAAAGTGGAGCTCAACTGAGCAAAACATTAATATTAATTAATAAATGGAGCAGGAACAGGAAGTGGTGGTGGGTACCTTAGCGAACATGGAGTTGAGTTGCTTCCCAGAGCCATAGTATCCTCCCTGTGACAGAAACTGTTTGACCTGCTCCCTGACTTGATCCTCGTCCAGATGCCAGCAGTTGTCGTCGTCAATGCTGGCGCCTGCTGTCGGGTCAGGAGCACCTGAGAACACACACACATACACACACACACACACATATTAAATGACACACATCTACAAGGATAGAAACGTATGCAGATGATAAACACTCTCTAGTCTAAAAGCACAATTTCAATCCAAGATGAACATCCATCAGTCCACATCAAAGCTCCATTCCTTCCTGTTCCCACACATTCACACATGAACACAAAAATAAACTGATGGTGACCATGGGAAGTGGAGTTTCGATCTTTTTACAATCCTAACATTCAGTCCTTCTAGCTTTCCTCAGATCTTCTGGATACTCACTGCTCTCTTTGTTTTACATTTAACTCATCCTGCAAAAGAAAAGCTGTTCGATTTAGACTAATCATGCACTGAGGGACTATAAGGCCAACTTTATTTTTCTTCTCTCCAACGCTGGGTGTGTGTGTGTGTCTGAGTAATACTACGGGGAAATGTAGATATGTTCAGGAGGGAAGGGGGGGCTGCTTTGATCTAGCAGGAAGCGAGCTGAGGAAAGCCCAGAGATGTGTTTCCAACTGGCTGGGAGTACGTAACAGCAAACAGCAACATTCCCCCATCAAAGAAAGCCTCGCTCCTGGATTGACTGAACTTCAACCCCCATGATCCCCCTTGTCAAACATAGACAGGAAACACAGCACGGGGCTTCCTGGACAGGAGAGCTGGAGAATGTCAACATTTAGCGAGGAGGATGAAATAGGAAAACATGAAGAGTTTTGTTTGGTGAGGGGATGTGTCTAGTTTGTGTTTTTCGCCAATGCTGGTCTGCTGTTGTTCTCCTCTTCTTTTTCATCTCTCTACTTTCTCCTATCCTTTCATCTTTTCCCTCCTTCCCATCTCCTCTCACCCGCCTCTTCCTCTCTGTGTCCCTTTCCTCTCCACCTCCTCCTGGACCATTCAACTCTCTTTTTTTTCCTGTACTTTCTTCAACGTACTCCTGCCACTGGACGGAGGTAGTCACAGGAGAGTGGGATGTAAAAAAAAAAAAAAAAAGAGCCGTTTGAAGCTTGCCTTGCTGCTCCTCTGGTTAAATCACAGTTCTGAAGAATGACAGCTAGCTGTAGGCTAGCGTTCAGCATGTTTCAAGTCTGGAAGCCTTTAAGTCTGCTGCTGTGAAGATATCACTGCAGAGGAATGGACAGCACCTTGACACAGCTGACTTTTCAACAATATGTTTCCTATTGACTGCCATGGATTTATGAAAATGGGTTTTAGATGGATCTGGTGAATGAAAGTTGCTCTAAATATCACATAATCTTGCACAAACATGAGCTAAAAGTTTGGCGCGGACGCTTGCCCACTCACCGTGGACCTGGTTGATCTCAGAGTTGGAGGAGAGGATTTCGTCGGCCAGCTTCTGGGCGGTGGGCAGCACCTCAGTGTGGTGGGCTGTGATCAGATACTGGACCAGCTTCTGCAGCTGATCTCTGTTCATCTGGAACAACGTCTCTGAGATGGGCAACCGCAACTTCACCTGACCAACACACACACAGAACACAGAAATTACACCTTTTATGAAAGAAGAATAAATTTTACACGAGTATAAGCTCTGCTGCTCTCAATTACAAGTGCTCTTTGGATACTTCAGGTATACAGTGCTTGTTTCATTATACACCAATCCCACTGTGTTCTTTGTGTGCTTTGAAAGAGTCTTTGAGTTAAAGTTAAGTTTTTAATTTGTACACTTTTCTTTAAGACCATATTTCAGGTGTGCAATGAGCACGGAAAAATCTACACAAAAGGGTGTACTGGTAGAACTTGATTTCTGTCTGATTTACATTTGAGATGTATCGTACATGATTTGCAGTTTGGCACTACAGTACATTCCCCATCATGCTTTAGTTGGAGATGTCATGGAGCGGTTTTATTACTTGTTAAAGGGCAAGACCTGAAGTGCTAAAGAGCAGCTATTTTACATGACCTACAGAACATGACGAAGATTTCTGGATGTTTATTTTCAGCACACATCACAAGAGTTTCAGCAGTATGTGTATGACATATTTTCAGTGCCATGAATATATTTTGCATGCTGTGATTTCTACCTGTTCAGGTTTGCGAATCCGGTAAAGAGAGAGCGCTACCACATGGGCGCAGTAGAAAATATCTCTGTTTCCGCAACCACAGGTGACAGAGGTGATTTTGCATCGGTCGAAACTGATGGCCACCTTGTGGGTGACCTCTGGCTCTGATGATGTGGTGGGTTCAGTTACCGTGCCACTGAGGTGAAACCCTGCAAAGACACAAAGAAGAGGAGAGGAGAGTGAGTTTCAACGTGCAGCGTGATGAAATGTTTCCATTGTTTTAAAGAGCTAGCAGAGATACAGCTTGCATGATCTACACAGGTTCTAGATTGTTTCCCCGGGTAATAATAGTGATTAATTGTTTTTAAAGTTGTTCAACATTGTCACTATGTTTCATCTTTCCTTATTCTAGTCACTACCTGGATCCTGTGTGGACTGCCAAGGAGAAAAAAGCACAAGAGAAGAGGAGAAGCAGCATCTATGGTAATCTGAGCCTCTAGAAATTTACAGAGTGAACCTTCAGTACAAAACACACGCATCTTAATAAGACATCTCCAACAACAGGGCACTGTGCCAGCATCAGATGATACCCTCTCTACCACTCTCGTTCTGCCTATATCCATTTGTGTGTGCAGTGAAAAGGGGGGTTGCTCTGGTGTGATCACTTCCTGCCTCTCTGTCCTCACTCACCGGTAAACTCTTGACAATTCAAATTCAAGACTGTTATGGCATTGATCTCAAGTGCAACAATATTTTGTTTTTGAAATTATGAATGGAAGAAAAAGAGTAGTGAATTGTGGGGTACCTCAAGGCTCTATCCTAGAGCCACACTGCTATGCTGAGGACAAACAACATGTATATGTAAAGCCTGTAAAGTGTGGAGTGCAGATAAAAATGTCTTTTTGGCTAACTCATATTTTAGCATATTTTCAGAAATGTTAGGAATGTGCACTGTCCCTGTGAAATAGTTTAAGTGACAAACTAAACTAAAAACTAACTAAACTTAAAGAACAGCCTGACTGACTTGAACGTCTTTCTCAAGCTCAGTGAAAAATGATTTAGCAATATCAGACTCACCCTGAAAGCATCCATTAAAAGAGAAAGTTATCTTTGATTCTAATCGTACTTTTAACTATCATGTTAATAAAGTACTTCAGTCCTGTTTTTATGATTTCTGTCAGTGCTATAATTTCTGTTTTACTTTCTTCTTCTGCTTTATTGCTCCTGATATTTAATTAACATAAAACTTTATTAAATTATTTTAAAAAAAGAACAAATTAAACCTTCCATTTCAATGTCATGCATTAAATGCATGGATCCTGAAGAGCCCAGGTGAAAAGAAATAATGTGATGTGAGAATAAGAAATGACCAAAAGGTAAAGGTGGAACAAAAAGCTGAGTAAAAGAATGGTAAGTGAGGAAGTGGAGGATAAAGGGGATGGGATAGGAGGAGAAATGTGAGAGGAGAACAGAGAATGGGAGGGGGGAGTGTATCTGGTCTGTCCTGTCGTCTCACTGTGACAGGTCAATTATTTATGAGGTGAGGTGTGTGTGCGTGTGTGTGTATGAGTACACATTGGATTACTGTATCTTGCTAAACCATAGCAACCCCACTGCTGCTTTCACAGCTAGATAGATAGGAGAAAGAGAGAGAGACAAAGTGGGATGAGCAAGCTAACTGGAAAGCAATGAAATGGCTATTTTGGGCATGAGCTGCAAAGCTCTGACAAAATAACACACACACACACACACACACACACACACACACACACACACACACACTTAAATTCTGGGGTATGGGCCAGCATGGTAGCGCAGCCTAATAAGTGCATGTTAAGCCATCTCCCTGGCAAAAACCCACAATAAGGTTTTCCAAACCAAATGTTGTGAGTGCACACACACACACACACACACACACACACACACATAAATTCACATGCACACACCCAAACACACAGAGACCCAATAAACTGCAGAAAACTGACCACATGAGGGGTTAAAAAGGAGTGATGCATGCCGTGGTTGCACTGCTGATTACTGGCCAAAGAACGTCCTGAACCAAGACTAAACTTGTTGGCTCACCGCTTCCCACCGGTATAATAGTCGCCTGCTGTTGAGATCGACATCTCAACCCACCACCCAGACTGCCAACATACAACTATCAAAACACAAACCTACAGACACAACAACTCAGAGTGGATCTGGACCAAAAATAACAGTGTCTCGACAAAAATGCAAGGGCCTATGTTGGTGTGGGTGTGCTGCTACAGGAATGAGGAGACAATATGATCCAGTAAGTCCAGTTTTTGGTGCAATACACCAATGAATATAGGATAGGGATGCACTGATCCTACTTTATTCAATATCTTGTTTCACAGTGGGAACCACACATGTAGATACCATCCGTTCACCTCTGCATTTCCATGACCCACACTCCAGGTGAGATACCTTGTAGTGTGAACCAATGTGTCAATTCTATTACTACCTTGGAATGTTCTAGCAGAGGTTTTTGTCCCAACCATCTTGTGTCCCCTAACAACTGCCCGGTGATGTACAATTTTTAATACGATTTTCTAACTGGTACCTGCAGAAACATCCAAAGCAGCCCCTTTTGTTTTTTTCTAATGCTATTTTTGGTCCACCCATGGCCAAAGGAACTACCCACCATGAGACTAACACACCAATGTACCAAATGTACCAGCATTCATCAAAACCAAATGTCTACCACCAAGTGATCTACTGACCAACATACTTACAAACTGACCTACATGCCAAACAACTCGCTATCATACTTACTGACATACCTACACATCATTATGCCGAATGACCACTTCACTGACAATACTGACGACTAACCGATTTTCCAAAAGGACAATGCTGACCAACACAAACCGGGCCAAACAGGCCATCTGACTATGACAGGAGACACTGAGAGAGAACAGATTGCACAGAAAGAGAGAGGCCGATGTATCTGCCAATGATAGACATAAAGAATGCTCCAAATTATTGAAATCTCTCCCTCCCGCTGAGTCTGCCTGTCAAACCAATCTTTGTGTCTCGCAGCTCATGGGAATATCATAAATGTCAGAAAAAAGGCTTTCTGTTCCTTCCCTCCGTCTCCATAATGGATATACCTGTAGAGCCAATTTGCACTAACTGCAGCTTAGTGTAAGGGAGTCCAAATTTTATCTTCCGGTGCTGAAATCATCACAGCGATGTGCAAAGGATCAGGCAAAAATCAGGGGAGTGCTTTTTTTTAAGAGCATCTGGGGAACATTTGAGAGCTATCCTCCCTCCAAGCTGTCTAAAGAACATCTAGTCAGTAATCAGTCAAATCTACACTTGTCTCCAGAAATTCATTTTAGCATTTCAGATGAGAAGTTTTGAGGGCAGACAATATTAGGGTATAACGAGTTCCCCACAGCTGGCAGTGCTGCTCTCTTTCAGTGTTGACTTCGAACCTAGACCCCCCTCTCCCTCCGTCTGTGTCCTTTAGGCCAAAGCCTATTGTTGCTCGGGCCACAGGGATGAATGTGATGGTGACATCGCTGCTCTTTTCACTTTCAATCAAGTCTAAAATGGCACAGACAGAGTTTACAGTCAGTCAGTCTGTCTGTCTACTCATGCTGTCTTTTTCCAGTTTCACATTTAAACATAACCGTAAGTATCTGTAAGTTTGCAGTTTGAACCGTATCAATCTTGATGTAAGTGATATCAATCTTCTCATCTAACTCTCGGCAAGAAAGTGAATATGTGTATTTCCCTGAAATGGCAATCTAACCCTTTAAATTAAATACTCACCTGACTCACACTGACAGAGTGTGTTACACAACATGTCATAACAACATTCAATACTGATAGAAGGGGACCCAGGTCCTTAAGGTGCTCCATAGTCGAGTATATTCTCTCCTTTTCATTAAACGTGTGTCTGGTCCCGATTGCTTGGTGATTCAATACTCAAAGGGTCAGTGTAAAACTGTACCCCGTCTTTCTGCCGCTCTTAAACACAGAGTGCTTCTGTGTGTGTGTGTGTGTGTGTGTGTGTGTGTGTGTGTGTGTGTGTGTGTGTGTGTGTGTGTGTGCATGTGTGTGCAAAGGCTGAGGAAGACAGTGTGTCTTCAGCAGATGGGGATGCAATGACACTTGATAAAAAGACGCTGCATCAGACAGTCTGTGAGTGCGCACACACACACACACACACACACACACAAAACAACCTTTTCAGAGCCTGTCTGTATTTGTTCACAGCAACAAAACAACACAAACTAGTAAGTGAGTAGATATCACTAATCTCTCTCTTCGTCACACACACACACACGCACACACACACACGGCTCTACACCAAGCTATTGGACTGGTTCTGCAAAACCGATGAATTTCTAACAAAGGTGAATTAGGAGTGTGATGTGTGTAAACTGGGAGTGTTGCCAAGTACAATGATCTGGCCTAATCCTTGGGGAAAATCACATGGCCCTGTGTGTGTGTGTGTCATGTCTTTTTGTCGGTTCTGATGCAGGTATACATGCTTGCCTTGACAAACCACAAAACAAATACACACACACACACACACAGATTGTGTATGAGTGAGTGTCATTTGTGCTTTTTAACATCACTTTCATTGTGTCTCGTACGGAGCTGTGTGCATTTAAATGTCTATTTATTGGTGAAATCCTGCCGCACAGACGTCACGATGTGTGAGAAAAACACTAAAAGTGTGAAGAAACAATAAAAAGAGGAGAAAAGACCACCATTTCTTTTGTAACTACCCCCCCTGCTCACTCCGATGTATATACACACACACACACTCCTCCCTGCCTCCCTCCCTCCCCGTTGTACACCATCTGTCACTCGATGGCAACTCCGCCCACACAGAATCCAGTTAGCCAATCGGGAGGCAGATAGCTCCTCACACTCATAGGCCATTAACCCCTAATCAGCTGGGGAGATGGAGCCAGGCAGTGAGCCAAAGTGTGCGCACACACACACACACAGACGCGTAAACCACAGCCTTATTCAACGCAGACAGACAAACCCCGCTGCTTAGGGTGGATTTTAAAGTCTTTGATTCCATTCATCTATCTGCCCCACAGAGATGCACCTACACTACACACACTGTGCCAAAGAGCCACTCCTTCATTTAGCTGCCCACACAGGATCACTGCATCCCCGGTTTGGTAAAGAAATACAGACGGGTGGAAAATTAAAGGAAAAAAACAAGATAAAGTGTCCAAGTAAGGCGTCGGTCCACCACAATCCCTCATTTTGATGATTGAGGTTAATTTGCTGCTTACAGCTCCGGCTCCAAACAGTCACCTCCCCAGCCTGTACTACAGAAAAAACAGAGTGTGTTGTGTGCGGTGTGTCGACACAACCCTCACCGCACAATAGCAGGCCGACTTTAATATGTTAAACTGAACCATGAATTGTGGCTGCAAGAGAGAAAGGAGCTGTATTTTTTAATGCTCATAAATTCATGCATTTATTAACCAAGACAGTCAGTAATTCATTTGTGTCAACCACAACTAATAAAAAGAGCAAAACAGTTTGTCTGAACAGTAGTGAGTGAGTTTACCTTTCGATTCTCCATTTTTTCACTCGACTTGGCCAATAAGTAACAAGAGTTTGCATTACAGAAATGCCAAAAATATGTTTTAAGTTATTCATGTCACTGTTTTTTAGTTTGCCAGAAAAACAGACAGTACTAAAGAGTTTTACAGTATTTCTACTGTAAAATGTCTTACTTCGCACATATCTTTGCCTCGACAGCTTTGAACGACCTAAAACATTCATCGTCAGGGAAAAGAAGCACAGATACTTTTGTCATAAAGCAAATATTAAATAAATATATATAACGACTATTGTTCAGGCTGTCGTCTACTAACTGAACATCATAAAACAAAACAACCAAACACACACTTTCCTTGTCAAACACACTGGCTTTTCCTCCTCAACCACCCACAAACTGACTGTCTTTGAGTGCTTCTCTCACTCTCTTCGTCGATGACACACTACTATTTACTCTGATCAAGAAACAGCATCTTCAGCAGAAATACATCCAGGAGAAAATAAATCCCACCACCACCTTTTTTTTGCTCTAATCTCACTGCCCCTTTCCAAAAGTAGACCTAGTGCAGGATTCATCCTCCTCCAGCAGCCAACACATCCCTCACAGCCTGCAGCCCTTCCCATCTCCCATCTGTTCTGACAGCTCCAAGGTTTACCCCCCCGCCTGCTCTCATTCACACACACAGACACCCACATGGCCCTGTATTCAATCAGCCATCTATCTCTGCACAACAGACGTGCGTACGGACACACACACACACACACACACACACACACACACAGTACACTGAATCTTCTCCTCCCATTTGCCTATCCATCATCCATCCATCCTATCCTTCCATCCTTCCCTCCCTCCCTCCCTCCTGCAGTGTTTGCTGATGCGATAACAGCTGATTGATTCATTTGTGATTTCCCAGCAGCCCTGTCCCAAACACACACACACACACAAAAAATCCTTGCTAACCGTCGGGACTCATTTGTCATGATTACATTGAATTGATTCCCTGATTTGCTCCATTTTGTTGCAATGGGGGAGAAAAGGGAAGAGAGGGAAGGAGAAAGGGAAAGAAAGAGAAAAAGGTGGGAGAGAGAAAGGTTTAATCAAGTCCCTTTCAGCTGATGTGTCAATGTAAAAAAAAAAAAAAAAAAACACAACGAGAAGGGCTGAAGTGTTGGTTCCCAAACTGACTGAGAAAAGAGCAAAAAAGGGAAGAGAAATAGAGGAAATGGAGGGAATAAATTCAGAGGGAAGGAAGGCAGCACTGGACGTAACCAGATTACCCTGAAGGGAAGATCGTGTTCAGCAAAATGCTTGTTGAAGACAGATAGAGATGCACCGATCAAAATCATCAGAATGAGGAAGAACATATAAGGGTGTGTAAGTCATGTTTTTGACACACACACAGACATTTTGCTTGCGATAAAAACTGTAGCCTGTGAACACTAGAGAGAGGTGGTTCGAGGGAGAGATGGCATCCTTCGCTTGATGGAGTCTGAAATTCAATCAAGAACATCCGTCTAATCTGAAAGCAAGCTTTACAACCTCAAAGCCAAAGTGGTCCAATTCAAGACTTGCATACATTCTGCTGTTAATGGAGAGTCACTTGCTTGATTCATACCATTGTAAGCATGTGCACCACTAGAATGAAGGTTATTTGGGTAGGAAAAAAGCCAGAAATGCTGCTTTTCAGCTTTTCAGGACAGAAAAACATAGAGCATACAGAGCAGCATCGCTTCAATGCAAATGCGAGAAATACATTATACAGAATACAAAGCTGAAGTTGGGTTGAAGTGAAGCAGAGTTAAAAGGGCCTTGGTGTGTATGTGTCATACACAGAAGCTGTCTTTTCTCCACTGTGTGTAAACCCTGTTCACCCAAGGCTAAATTAGAGATAAGAAGGCCATGTTTTTTTTTTTGTTCCAGACCTTTGTTTGCAGTGTAGAGGCATTATTGTGCTGCAGCCTTCTCTGGCCACACTTACAAAGAGACAAGCAGAAGCAATTTATTTAGCTGCAAACACTCGAAGAGAGACTCATGTCGAACCCCTGCAGGTGATAAAGCCTCATTGTCTGCTGGAAAACTGGAGACCAAATTAGACTTTGCTGTCCTTGTTCGTTTTTGTGGTTTAGACGTGTTTTTTTCTACTGTGTATGTTAAGCATGATCCTTGATGCAAGTGATGCAAGCAATGTGTGTATTCAAATATGAAGCTACAAACAGACAAGAAGCAAAGAGGGCCAGTAATCCTGAAGGGAAACCTTCTACATAAGAGCTGCTTTTCTACAGTAGGAGAATTCCCCAGGGGGCTAGTAACCTTTGTTGCAATTCCAACTGCAGGGACCACGGACTGGGCGAACAAGTTCATTATTTTACCCCCAAAAACTCCCTGCTTGAGTTGAATTTTGGGGGTGGGGTTGCACCACTAAACATTTCTGATTGGTCGAGTACTTGCAGCATTTCTTTTCAGAGGCCATTTTAAAATACCTGCTGCCGCAAACTGGTTTTGTTCACCGTGCTTCAACATTTCAAAATGGAGTCACAGAAGAACACGTATGACAGATTGACAGACTGCGACATATAGTTATACGTGCATGTCATAAAAAACAGCCGTGATCTGTTCATACTTCAGCAGACTTATTTGCCTTATCTTAAAAAGATCTTGCAACAGTGATGGAAATGCAGACAACGGGCTGAAGGAAAATTTTAGTTCCTTGAAAATTAGTTCCTGGGACTGAAAGAGGAACTTGTGCGAGGTCCAAAGATGCCAAAGCAGCAACAAACAAGAAGACAATAGGACCCTGAGAGAGGTTTAATGTTTTGCAAATGTCCTAAGTTCCACTGGGTGACCGCTCATATGAAACAATAGCACTTGTGTTAATTCCCACAGAAAACAAATGCTCAGAGGTGTCCTATCGCCTAATCAAAGCTGAATATGTAAATAAGATGCTCAGCACAAACCAAACTGCAAATATGCCCGAAGGCTGCAAAATCACAGAGAGGCAAGAGACAGCCTTCCTCTTTGTGCATGTACATGTGAACACACTGACGAGTTATGGAATCAAAGACACATCAGTGTGAGGAGTATAGCATACAACATATTTTGGTGGTGTCATGAGACTATATTACTTTTGTAACCAGTTAGCATACGTCCGAAGTTACTATAGCAAAGGCAGAATTTTTGGATAAAACCCAGGACACTGAGATCATTGTCTCAAACATTTGTTGGCAGCCTTATACTTCAGTCATTTCTGATTTTCTCTTTAAAATTTCCCAGATTAATTTCAGTGTTGCTGTCAGAGCTAAAAGCATAACTGGGACAAACAGTGGGGCAAGTGCACAAGACAAACTGAAAATGACCCCCAAATGTCCTCCAATGTGAAGAAGACAAAAACACAATATGATGTGGACACTGAGGTTGCCACAGTTTCAAAATTTTAAACTTTAATACAATACTAGTATTAAAAAAAGATATTTGATATGATGGCATTGCAGCCTTGAAGTGAAATCTGATTGTAAATCTGTTTTTTCTCTTCAGTACTTTTGTTACTATCCAATGGTGGTAATGCACTGTTGTGAACACATGGTGATGAAAAAGCATCGACTTATCAGTACTTTTGACAGCCTTAATGGATACACACACTAACAAGGCGCACACCAACATGTGAGCATGCGAAAGGAGCTGACAGCTGTGAAAGGTCACTGCACTGAGTTTAATCTCCAATTACCAATACATCAGTTTACTGAAGACACACACACAATTTACACATGCTACAGCATTTTTTGAGTTAGTGGAACACCAATACACACATGTGATATGTGTTCCATGTACAGATCCTTCCCTACAGCTAATCATGTTTGTGTTTTAATCCAGACAGAATGTGTGTGTCTGTGCATATGCATCAGCAAATGTTAATGTGGTTATCCACACACATATGCACATTTAAAACACATGGATTTCCTGTTTGTATGCCCAGCCAGTTGTCTCCGTCTCTCCCTCTGCTGCTCTTTTGTCTCTTCTTATTCCGTCTCGCTCGCACTTTGCCCTTTTCCTAAACCAGCCGCGGCCTTAGCCATGGTTTTTGTTTAATATGGCGGCATGCAAAGCAAAGGAGCAACCATCTGCCACATGCATGCAGCCGCCGTCTTAGGAACAACAAGGGCTGGCATCACAATGCCTCTTTAGTTAGTGTGTGTGTGTGTGCGTGCAGGCATGTGTGTGTTTGTTCTTCAAGCGCAGTCTGCAGGGCAAGATAAGTATGCATTTAAGAGGCTTATATTTCATTTCAGGAACTGAAGGAGACAAAATGGCTCCATTCTGAGTTGGCGGACACAACACAAGGAACGGTGAGGTAGCAACAAAAAAAAAAAAAAAAACAAAGCGAAGAAAAAGCTCACTCTGACGCCGTTTGTGTATCCGCACAGAGGAGCGAGGCACAAAGCCGAGCATTTGTAGTCCGAGGCGCACAAACAACACAATCGGGCACAAAGCTGAACATTTGAAATACAAATCCAGCTTTATTAATCAGCGTGTTTGTTTACTGTACGGCTAAAAGCAAATATCTGATGAAAGCAGCCAAATCGATGTCTGAAGACTGAACAAAAGTAACTTCAGGTACATTTTAGAATGAGTGAATATTGACCTGGGCTTGTCAGGCAGATGAAGAGCTTCTCTGAAGGCAGATGCTGCATAGAATTACCAAAAAAAACAAACAAACTTGATATTTTGCAGCGACTGACAGTGGCTTCAGTACAGTATGTCAACTGTACTTCACAGTGTAAGCTTGTGTGCTTTATTTCTGATAAACAACATTTTGAATACACTTGGACTTGCAACTCATTTACAGACGCTGACCTTCATTCTGTGATTTGCTGAAGGTGAATCAGTGTTTGGATTCTCAGCATACCCTGGGAAATGAAAATAAATGCTGTTGGTTTACTGGTTAATCTGGCTGCCCTTTTACCATAGTAACAGCTCGTCCCACTGGGCTTCATATTAAACAAAAGAAGCAGAAATTGCAGGCATGGCCTCCGTTCAGTCTCTGCTGGCACTATAGGTTTCCTGCAAATCTGAAAATAAATGCTGGCTGTACGTCTTTTCTGTGTGATGTTTTGGTTCCGCTTCAAGATAATTTTCTTTCAATTCTATTCTGGGAAATATTTCATCTGCTGGAAAAGGTCGTGACATTTGTGGTTTTGTTGGACTGTCTGCACTGTCTGAGTTTAAAAACCTTTCCACCTCCTGATTAGCCTCCACCCCTACAGAGCTGATCACTGCTCTCCTTGCACAATCATGCATGAAACATGAATAATGAAATATAATGAAAACAGCTTGCAAGCCAATATACAAGCTGATGATCTACACATGCCCCCTTTGCTCTCTCTTGCGTGCACACACACACACACACACACACACACACAGAGCTCTGTGAGGGTGAAACATTCATTTATCCATTAGCTGAAAACCAATCACAAATTTGCACAGAAACATACACACACACACACACACACACACTCACAGAGGGGTGGGGGGACTTCTGGTTGACTTCATCAAGTTCTCATCAAGCCAAGCCACCATATGGGGATGGGGCCCAAAACAGAGGGGGATTGGATTGTGTGTTTATGCATGTGTGTGTGTATTACAGAGACCCGACACCCCCCACCCCCCCACCCCACATGCAACACCAACACAAAGGAAGCATGCATCACCAAATCAGCTTTGTCTTGCATGCATTATGACGCTGCTGCCCCATTAAGAAGAAACCCCTCCCGACACACACACACACACACACACACACACACACACACACACACACACACACCCTGAAGGTGTGTTGAGCTCGAAGCAGCTGAAACAAAGCAATGAAGAGGGCCAGACACTCTGATTACTACCTCCTCCTTTTTCCTATCCACACACACATTTTTCCTTCACTTCCCCTGCTGTGTCTTTATTCCTGTCTCTCTAATTTCTAGCTTTGGCTTCTTCCCCCTCCTCTTCCTCACCATGTTAACTGGCGAGCCAGCGAGGCACCCTGAAAATCCTGGGAATCCCCACTCCAAGCACTCCATGGCTGCCTCCTCACACACTCACACACCGTACCAAGGGCAGCTTGCTGACGTAGGCAGACAGTTGTACGTGGGGCATACATTGAATTTTAATCTGGGCATGACCTGCTTTTTCATGGCCTCGCCCCAGACCCCCACCCCAACCCACACACTGGCTGCCCCCATAGAGTCAAGCCTTTCACAAGGAAACCCCCCCCCCCACCTCCCACAAAGTACCACCCACTCACAACACCCCCTCTAAGACCCAGACTGCAGGCCTCAAGGCTGGGGCCTCGCCTGCCATTGTTAGCCCACAATGGGTGAGAGGCGGCTGGCAGGCAGGCAGCAACCAGGAGGCCTTGTGGAGGAAGCCATGGGAGAGGAGAGAGCTTGTGGAGGGGGAGGACGGCCGCAAGTTGCACAGGCAAACCACACATGATTAACCTATTTGTTGATACGAACGAGAGACAAATGGCGAGAGCCAAGCCTGAACTCACAGAATCTGGAAAATAGAGCATAGCAGAAGTGGAAATCTTAATCTCTAACGGGGTGTGAGTGACTCAAGCTTCACTCGAAAAGCCACTATAGCATGACACTGGACGCAGGCTGTCTACTCCATTCAATCTGTGTCTAAAGCTGCAGCTCTAAAGCTTTATTTCATGTGAGAGGATTTGTCACTGCAGGCAGACCGCAGTGCAAACTTGATTTACCGTAAGGCCGTGTTCAAACCAGCATGTCAGGGTTGCACAACTTCATCCAAAGACGCACTGGGCTGGCCAGTCAAACACTTTCAAGCCAACATTTCTGATAGATTACTTTGTAACATGAACTGTTTTATGGGGAATTATTGCTTTCCATTGCTTTCTGTGACAGCTTTTAAGAGCTGTAAAACTGTGCAGAGTTTCTGATTAAGTCCCATTACTCAAACTGGAATTCCTTGATGGGGTTTAATCTTCTCACTTCATCACTTGTAGCGACATGCTCACACCATTGCACTCAAGTATTGCACTCCTGCATCATAGCCTTCACATCCCGTAGTTTCACGGCTGTTAAAATCTTCCTGCATCATATATTCTTTATCACGTTGTTCCAGCTCTCCCTTGAAGTTATATGACGCATCCACTGAGAAAAATCCAAACCCATAGCTTCATGTTTTGTTAAAGCTCCACCATTCCATCATCTGTACACACTTTGTCAGTTTAAACACATTCACCTGAAATTCTGCTCTCTTCTTCAGCACACTTAAGAGACTTCTGCAGAAATGTCAAACCCAGCTCGAGTGTGAATAAAGTTTGGCCGCACGGCGTGAGTCTGTAATGACTTCCCCACTGGTGAGATTGAAGAGGATGAAATAAGCGGTTGTTGAATGGAACAATCTGCAACTGCACAGCTATTTTTTCACCTCTAATTCATCCACAGATCGCCCCTGGTAAATAGTTAAGTAGAAATATGTTGTTTCTGGAACAGCTACCTCGTTTCGCCAGTTTGAAAACGGGGAGAAACAAGCAACGATAGTCAAGTTACAACCACTACATCGACTCAAACTACCGCTGAGAAACTTAAACTCGTTGACCTGCAGTGTGAGAACACACAGACAAGATTTCAGCAACATGTTGCATGAAGAAGTCACACACACGCGAGGAAAGGAAAGGTTTTCTTACAGGCAGAACTTGTCCTGTCGAACCAAGGGACACATTTCAATGAAAACTAATCAAGTGTGCACAAAAACAATCATCCAATGATGACACATAAGCATGCAGCCCTACATGGACACACACACACACACACACACACACACACATACAGACAATAGTTGCGAATAATGTCAGCTGTCATGTACATGACAGCACAGACACACAGGCATGCGCGTGCACACACATACACAGACGAGTTGTAGGAGCAATCATCTGATAATGTCAACTGTCACATGACTGACACACACACACACACACACACACACACACACGCAGGCAGAACAAAGGAGTGGAGGCTGGTAAACAATGCGCCACAATGCTCTCTGGCAGAGACTTGAGATTACAAAAGAAAAGGTTTCCAATTGCGAGACATTCATTCAGTCTTAGTCTCTCACACACACACACACACACACAGTTGGGGAGAGAGAGAGAGAGAGAGAGAGAGAGAGAGAGAGAGAGAGACCTTTACAACATTCAGCAGGGAACATACTGACAGACAGACAGACCATTCTGTCACTTAACCTATTCACTCATTCATTGCTCTTTTCCCCCTCCTTCCTCTCTCCGCTCACCTTTAAAGCACTTTGAAAATAAGCCATGCACTTTTCTTCGCAATGATCATTTCACTCATTCATCATCCATCGTAATATATAGAATAGATAGACAGGAATGGGCTGCACTTGTTGGGCTGGCTTGGTACGTCACTGCACACACACATGCACATAAACTCGCACACACATCACATCCTATCACAATAGCCTGGATTCACAGAGTGCAGGGATAGCTTGAGATTGAACCAACAGTGATGCAAGCCTTCCAATCCCCTCTGTGTGGACAATGAAGGGCTACTAACAACAACCCCAGGGCTACAGTTGTATGGATATGTGTGTGAGTGTACTGCAGAGATATGTGTGTGTTTGAGCATGTGTGCTGCTGGTGTGCTGTGCTTTTCATTTAAACTCAAAGCTCTATCAAATGATTATCTGACTCGTGTTGCTACAAAACCATTTTTCTTTATTTTTGTTTATACCCTTATGAAAACAGACTCATTAAAGCTGTACAAATATACAACATTTACAACATTTGAACATTACAACAGTGAAAAAAAAGAAAGAATGGATTCCTATCACCCAACTCTCAGTTCTATAGAGCATTTTTATGTCTTTCAGCTCATTGCTTTGGTTTTACAGCCAATTCAGTTAAAGGTCCAGTGTGTAGGATCTAGTGCCTCGTAGCAGTGAAGTTGCAAACTGCAAACAGATGAATACTCTCCCACACCTCATCCACTCCTTCCAAACATGTAGGAAAAACTCAGGCTTGCGACATTCACATAAAAAGCAAAAGGTCATATCTATATCAGTGTTTGGTTTGTCTGTCCAGGGCTACTGTAGAAAAATGGCCACTCAAGATGGCTGACTCCGTGGAAGAGGACCTGATCTTACTGTACGGCTCATTTTAAAGGCAACAAAAATTCTTAATTTCAGGTGATTATACAATAATGAAAATATAGTTATACATATTCTATTCAATTCCTGCTAATAGAAACTCTTAAATGTTACACACTGGATTTCATCCGAACAAGTTCCTCTTTGCTTCAAACTACGGTGAACTTCTTTGCAGTCGCTGACAGTTCAGACGTGTATAAAATCCTTAACCTGCTAATTTGACTCCAAACCAGACAGCTTTTTAGTTCAGTTGTCAAGAGAATGAAGCACCGGTATTTGTCAATCATTCCCCACTTCCTGGTATTTTACCCCCTGGCACTGAAAATTTGCTATTGTGAAACCTCACTGAAAGAAAAGCAACCAGCATTCTTTTACGCTTGAGTGGTTTCTTTTCAGCTTAAAACTCGTCTTAAGCAACGTAGCCTTCCTTTTACCTGAAATGAAATAAGTGAATAAATAAGTTTCATGTTCACTACAACAAACAGGATACCCAAAGAGAGTGAATTATAAGAATGTTTCCATCTTTGTAACTGATGTAGTTACTTCAAGAAATAACGTGTGCTTTGGTGTGGCCTTTTGAAGCAGCTGTTAACTCTACAGATGTGAGTTAACTGTGCTGTGTTGATGATATTCAGTTATGCATTACAGCGATCATAAGAGGTACATTTTTTTTTAATTCATCACAGATATTCTAACATCTGGAGGAAAATCCCAGAAAGAGAAGTTATGTCCCAACATGAAGTGGCTCAAACTAAATGTGAAGGCCCCAAGCTAGTAACCTTGATGTGCTTTCTGATCTTGATATGAATTTTGTGTGCTGGCCCATGGGTCTCCATGGTCTTAATACATGCTTGATTACATAAAGGCACTGTAATAATAAAGTTTGATTTGATTGGACATGATTTCTGTCTGACTTCAATGCACCACATTTAAGTCACCACTGTGGGTGAATGGAGCTTGATGAGGGTGTATTCAGATCCTGTGGAGGCTTCAACTGAAGATGTTGGATGACGTCCATCCTGACCATACTTTTGTTTCAGGCATTGACATATTTCTATTGATTGGGCTGTAAAAAACAGGTTGATTTCAATGCAGCTTTGGCACAGTTAAGCTCAAAGGGCTGATCAGCCATAGCATGAATTTGATGGTCGAGGAGAGAAGGGACCGTAAGAGCACGATGACAAAGGAAACATCACGGGGAGTGCTCAAGACTCTTCATTTTGCCAATGTGCGTAGCGGAGACTCATTTAATGCCAGATGGTACACATTCACATTGTGCCAGTTTTGAGTATGTGGCAATGTCAATGGTTTTCAACTGTGGAATGACGCTAAACTCTGCCAAGGTTGATTGGCGAAAAGGACGTGATGAATGAGGGACGAATTCCCCTCAACGCCTATTCTGAAGAAGAAGCACTCAAAGTGTCTCTCTCACAATGTTTAGATAATCAAGAATTCTTTTAATTGCATGACTGTAAATTAAATAGTTGAACATCTTGTTTTTCAAAACCACTGTGGCAGTTTGCTGTAGCGGTTAACCGACATCTCACTTTGCCAAATGGTTTAGCTTTTTTAAGCCACGACTGTAGCAGCCCGACTCCTCAGCTCATTTTGTCTGTTTCACTCTCACACACACTCCCTCTGTATGATGTTCTTTCTCTTTCTCACTAATTCTCTCTTATTTCATCCCCTGTCCTCTGCGCCCGCACGCACACACACACACACACACACACTATCCCACACACAATGAGAGCCTGATTAATAAGTGTGTTTCTCCCTTGTTTCCGGAAAGTGTCAGGACAGGGAAGGCCATTTGAAAGGCACTTCAACCCAAATTATGTAGGTTTAAAAACAGCTTTGGACACATAAGGTAGCAGCAGGAGTTTGTGTGTGTGTGTGTGTGTGTGTGTGTGTGTGTGTGTGTGTGTGTGTGTGTGTGGTGGTGGGGGGGGGTTAAAAGGGTGGTGGAGGGTTTCATTAATATTCATGAACAGACACTTAAAACATATCCTCTCATAGGTCACCACAGGGGAGAACCAGCAGAATCAACTTCTTTTGAGACGCTCTCTTTCTGTCAGTCATTCAAGTATGTCTGTTCTGTTTCATTGGCATCGATGTTGATAAGCACTGCCAAAGCATTTAAATACAGTTGAATGAAAAGGATTCTAAAATATGACGATTACATAACAGTTAAGATCAACCTGTCTATCACACATCAGTTAAACAAAGGGCAAGTGTCTTTCCATAGAAAACCTCCGTCATAAACTCACTGGAGCTAGGTAGCTCAGAGAGCTTTTTTTTATCCCCTTTGAAATGAAATGATGTACCACTCTGAGAACCAAAGGAAGCAAAAAACCCAAGTGCAGACAAATCTGAAAGAAGTTCAGACACCTATTATGACCAACAGGCGCTAGCTTGTTCATGGCTGGCTAGTGAGTTAGCTGTTGACTCACCAGCAACAGCAGTCTACAGACTAGCCCTACAAGTAGTCCTTACCTCAGCAACCTTCGAGAACTGTATACTGGGCAAGAACAGACCTTTGCAGTATCACTCATTTTGCTTCAAACAAGCTAGTGTGTAGGGGTAGGGTGAGTCGTTCTAACACATCTGAGGGCAGAAATACTAAGGCAGGGCAAAAAGACTGAGGGGGTTGCAAATAGTTCCTATAGTGGTTGTGTGAAGGATCAAACCACCAACGCTTCAAATCCTCCATACGTTCTTGCCTTCCATACTTCCATACGATCTGTTAACTGATCATTTTGAGGATATTTCTAGCTCCTTTCATAATTGCCAACGGCACCCAGTGGAGACTATGAGATGTCAGGCAACAGAAGTCACAAACAGGTTCTTACCGCAAAGCCAAGTAGCACCCCTTCACCTCTTTGGTGTATCAACATATGAAAGCCAGGGTTACAGTATGTCCAAAGTCAAATATTGTTGAATATTAAGTAGGTAATTAAATGTAGCAGCATTTAATTTCTAATTCTTTCTATTGCTCTCTATTTGTCCACTTGTGTTTCCAGTTTTCTCCCCACATCAAGGTCATTGCCATAAAAGACACACACATACACACAAAAGGGGATGAGGGAGGGAGAGCAAGCGAAAGGCTCTTCACAACAATGTGTGTTGTGGGCTGAATACAGAGCATACCACAAAACAAAAGCATGAGCGACAGCCAGCTGGCTTGGCACCACTTGGCACAGGACAAGCCCGCTTGTCCTTGGCATGACAATGAAACACACACATACACATGCAGACGTAAAGGCACACACAGACGAACACACATAATTTCTCCCTCTCTTCTCAGGTATAAAGAAAAGTGTGGACCATAGAGAGGCTCGACACTTGAAACAAGTCTTGTTCATCAGATCCCGGTGAAAAGAGGCAGTGTGGGGCTTCACCACAAAAACACAACAGGATCCTCTTTTCATCTCGGAAACAAGAGTGGGGAAAGAAATACAGAGGAACTTGAACGAGACTCAGTTGGGGGCTGTGGAGGGAGGTGGACTAATATTTGGGACAGGCTTTTGCTTTGAGTGTAGTGCTGGGTACTAAGTGTTTATGGGCTCAGAACTGATTTGAACATGTTGTAGCTTAATGAAGGATAAACACCACTTAATAATGCAAACACTGTCAATTATCACAATCCATTATTTCACATAGTTCCGTATGAAAATAGATTTTGACACAAGTCAATTTCACTCACTAGTACCACTTCTTACATCTTCCTGACTCCAGGCTGTGTATCAGTATTAGAGTTGAGCATGGTCTTGGTATTTCCACTGTGGCCATGTGCCCAATATGGACAAATCTACAGCAAGCACACCGGAGAGCCACTTGGAAGGTTGATGTGAAACCAGATATGCCAGCGGATTCTTTAGTCGCTGTTAAAGTGTACAATCAGTCGGTACTGTTTAAATATGCAAACTTGTTGAAATGTCAGCTACATACAGCTTCTCTTGACCACATGGCATTCCAGGAAACGGATCCATGAGACATGGCCGCCGCAAGTTAACCAGCATACTGTACATGACACGTTATTTCCTGTAGAGGAACTCCAAACTTCCATCCACTGACGAGCAGATAAAGCATTATCAAAGGCATTGTTCCTGAACAAAAGAATATTGTTCCATGTGATTGATTAAAAAAACAACTGTTGGCCACACAGATCAGAAGCCAATCATCAGCATGGAGCTGTAGACTGCAGACTCACCAATGGCACCAGCTGTAATTGTACATTTGCAGTTGTTTATGGCTTTGTGTGCAAGAGCACAAAGACCAGTGCAAAAAGTTGGCATGGACCATTGACCTCTAGTCTAAACCTCATTTAGTCTCGCATTCATCTCCATTAGTAACTGTATATAGTAAGGTTAGATATATGTCCAGTAATAGTCTGTTTAGGCTTTAACTAGCAGTGGAGTGAACAAACATTAGATTTGCAGTTTGTTTAATGGGAAATAAATTTCACCAGAGGTAGTAAAACCGCCCTCAATCACCAGACCTTCAAAAGTTAAACAATACAAGCATTGATAAAGGAAGGGAGGAGCTTGTCTTTGTCCAAAACACTTTTATTTAGGCAATTTATATTCAAATGTGTTGCATCTCCTTAACAGTAAATCACCTGAAAGCAATGAGCACTGAGTATTAATAATCCCCAAATCAGGGGTGGGCATGTGCCTCCTCCTTTATTCCAAAATCTGCGTTAAAGAATGAGCTGGAGGCAGTTTGACCATATTTCTCATACCAGGACCAACCTCCTTGAAAATACGTGCAAGTGTAATCATCTCTGACTGGACAGCGTGGTAGTAAAGAACACACGGCCTGCCCTGTTTTTTTTTACTAGGCCCCTAAATACTGTTATTATCGGAACAGTAGTCATTGTACCGTTTACAGTAAGCAAACAGCTCAACACTTGTCCCAGTGACTCAGACGTCATTCATTGTACATATCCATGAACAGCCAGCATGCTTTGTGTGTATGAGTTTGAACAATGGCCAAAGTAACCAAAGTGTTGCTACATCTGCGCTTAAGCTTGTCTCTATATAGTCAACCTCATTCATATAAAGCTATACTCTTGCTTTTGCAGCAGCCTGTATTGAATATGAGTCACTGTGAGAGAGGGGGGGGGGATTGGACAAGCCTGGCTATACACTACCCGCCATTGTGAAACATCATCTATATCTTAAGGCTAAATGTAGCTGCCTGAATCCCCGATGCCCCACCTCTAATTCTTAGCTGTTGAGACATTACTGCCAGCAGGAGAATAAAGACATGACTAATGGCCAAAGTTAAATCTTCACATCCAGTTACAACGTGTCAATTCAAAAGCATTCGGTGCAGCTTAGTGATGCTGCAATACGGCTGATGGTGAAAACCTTTTGAAGGATTTGACAAGACAGGGGCTGGCGTCAGGGAAATGGGTGAAAATGGGAGTGCCTTTGGTTTACTTATCCTCTGCAGGTTGAGGACGTGTTTAATATGTGGGAGGAGATGAAACGAGACTACTGTGTGGATGGGGAACGCAGGGGGAGAGGAGGCTGCTTCTGAAAACAAACGAGAGGTACAAAAAAAGAGAGAGCAAAGTGAGGAAGAAAGAGAGAGTGCGAGGGCCTCCTTACTCAGCAGGAGCTGTCTGCCAAGGCAGGAGTCAGGCAAGGGGCGAGAGAGAGACAGAGAGTGTGTGTGTGTGTGTGTGTGTGCAGTGTAGGAGAGATAGTGGCCACGTGCCAAATACAATGACCCGCAAAGCTGGCAGGGCACCGAGTGGTTCTGAGTGTGTGTGTGTGTGTGTGTGTGTGTGTGTAGGAATGTGTGTATGCTCTCATTCCTGGGACGCATGCTGCCGGTTTCTCCACAGTAACAGTGAGAGGAGGCAATAGACTCTGTCTCAATAAGTGTGTGAGAGGGAGGGAGGGTGAGAGGGAGGAGGAAGAAGGGTTAGAAGTGGAGGAGGTGCTGATGTAAAACACGAGCGACGGAGAGCAAATTGGAGATTGAAATGGGAGACAGAGCCACGTGTTTCTCCTCTGTTCTTACACACCATTTTTTATTAAAAAGGTGCAGCATACAGTATAACTGTATTACTGATAAATGATTTGAATCTTCATGAAATAACTTTTTTTCATGATGTACTACTATATGTCTGTGTATTCTGTGTGAAATCAGCTAACAGGAACAGGTTCTAAGCGATGGAGATGTGGTTCAGCAGGTAGAGCAGGTCGTCCACTAAACGCAGGGTTGGAAGTTCAATTGCAGGTGTCAAAGTGTTACATCAGGACAAACCTAGGATGGAAATTACAATGGTGCCTTTGAATTTGCAGACTGGATGGAAGGAGTGACTCGTTTCCATAAATACTCTTTCTGCGATGGTAAATTTCCAATCCAAATGCTTTCTCTTAGCCATTGATGATTGGATGGTTCTCATCATAATGCACCTTGGGTGTCATTTAACTCCTCCCCTCATGTATTAATGTAAAAACATTGACATATTTATCATCAATGAATCAGATATTTGATGACGATTCAGCCGGGACAGTTTCCATCCAACTGTCAGCCACTTTCTGCAACTCTATTTTGGTATTGCTGAAAATAGAGTTGCAAAGTGGTTGACACTTGACTGACAACTCTATTTACAGCATCTACCATGTGTTGAAATGTGGATACATAAGGTAGTTCTAGGAGGTGTATTACTTAAAGGAACTAGTTATTGGAAGATCAAGCTTGAAATGATTTTCTAGCCATGAAATATCATAATAATGTCAACAATAAACAATATTAAGGAGAGTCAACACAGCCCTGCTCGAAGACAACAGAGAGAAATGTACGACTGCACACAAACCAGGAGGATGAGAGCTGGAGAATGCGATGTGTGTGTTTCTATACATGTGAAGAAACACTGGTCCCATCTGGCAAGGACACAAACACACACCCTACCAACACACAGTCACACACAGCCATTGTCTGCAGGGGGGGGGGGGGGGGGGGGGGGGGGGGGGGGTGGGGGGGGGGGGGGGGGTTAAAGGTCCCCCTCCCTTCCTGACTCCTGGATGCTTGGAGCACTAATCCTGTTACCTCGGTCCCAATAAGAAATCAATTAATGAATAGTGCTTGGAAATATAGCGTAGTGTTTGGTGACAGCTCTGCATGGAGGCCAGCAAGCTCTTGCTTAGGTTAGCAGAAAACACTGGGAGGATTCTCCGTACACAAATTTTCCTCCTCATTTCAAAAGGAAGACCAAACGCTGTTCTATCTAAAACACTTTATTTGACAGTGACAAACTAGAAACACCACTATGGGTCTCCCTGGATAAGAGCTTCAGCTAAAAACTAAATGTAATATAATGTTTAGGGTAAAGTGGTGATCAGACCCACTTTCCCCACAGGGGCCATTAAGGTTTCAGACTCCCAGTGGAAATTATGGAGAAAATGTAGAAAGGCGAAGGTCCACAGAGAACTCGCCTTTTAGAGCAAACACTTCTTTATATGGATTTTGTGCTGTTCAACATCCTGTTTTAGTTTCATGCTTTTATAGTCTTGCAAACAAACCTACTGGTTCCAGCGACTGGCTACTTCATTCAGGTCATATGCATTTACTCAAACTGGCTGACAAGCAATGCATCCTTAACTCCGCTTAAGTTGTATTAGCATTTTGCCAAGAGACACAGATTCTACAACAGATCCAGTGGGGTGCCTTCAATTCAGGGTTTTGCCTAGAACCTAACTGATGAGCAGATTTTATCTGCTGATATCAGCCTATCAAAGATTGATAGAAAGGAAATATGAGAATGAGGATAGTGACTTGCACTGCAGATATTTAAAGAAAGGTCTGAATATGGGGGCGGCTGGTCTCACTTTAAACCCACAGGGAACAAACGTCTGATTGGTGATACATACTCAGGGTTGTTTGAGAGTGTGTGTGTGTGTGTGTGTGTGTGTGTGTGTGTGTGTGTGTGTGTGTGTGTGTGTGTGTGTGTGTGTGTGTGTGTGTGTGTACACATGGGTGCAAACCTAACCCTGTTTGCAGCTCAAATATCTTCTGTTGTATTTTTAGAGAAAAAAAGTCCATTGACTGTGTTCCTATGATAGGAAGTCAATGCAGTGATCATTAGCTTGGAGTACGTGAAATACAACAAAGAGAAAAGACAAAGAGAAGCTCTAAGTTTTCAAGCTTGGGGGTATGGGGGGGTGAGATAGGTTCATCAGTGTGTGAAAGAGTGACAGATTCAGACATGGAGATCTTATAGTTGCTTTCTAGTGTCATTAACACTCCTTCTCTCTGCTTTGAACTCAATAGAAATGTCACAGCAGCCTGTCCTTGTAGACACACACACATACACACTCACAAAGTATTTATGGCAAAAGAAGAGGTCTTTTCAGTGTGAGGACCTGAGGGAGAAGAGACAGGCGAATGGGAAACTCCCCCTTAAGTTAGCAGACAGCCATGACACAATACTGTAGAGAGGGAGAGAGATGTGACTACAAAGACAGAAAGAGGCCAGAAGGAAGAAAGACAATACTACTCATGGCTTTTACATAAATTCACTGATTCTATGTTCTATGAATAACCAGCCTAAAATTTTGACTTAAGTTTTACAGTTACAGCTAATTTTTGTCTGTCTGCTGTTTGGTGTTGACAAGGTAGTGTATCATGCTGATGTATCAGAAATTTCACTGAAAACAGCTGCCTACAGCCAGAAAAAAGGTTGATAAGAACAGTGGTGGGGGACCAAACAGTAAAGTTACTGGTCATAAACAAAAAAAAAAATGTGCTGAAAGAAGTTCAAACTTTCTGAAGAGCTGGGCTGCACTGATGGTTGACAATTTTCTGTGGATTTTAGCATAGACAGCAACAACTTTAAACCAAATTACATGCCTTAGGTCCTTTGCTAATGTAAAAATATTGCTGATTTGAATTCTAATTATATTAGATCAGACAATACAATAGTATTGCAATTAATAGTTTTCATTGTGATTAATATGCCAGTTGTATTGTCAATTAATCAAATGTTTATTGGGCACCAGATGATATCTTTAATTTGATGATTTTCTCCAATGACTCAAATGAATAGATGAATGTTTACAGGTGGGTTCTTCATGCCTCAGCTCCTTACATAAGGTGATGGTCTTCAGCCTGGATCATTTACGAAACTCTCTGAAACTCTGTATCTTGTTAGCATGGGGAATGTAGTTTCCAAGAATAATCAAGTAACAGGTTTTCACAGAGTGCCAGCAGCATTTTAGAGCTGGTCCTGGCAAGCCCTCCGTGGCCTTTCTTGGCTTTTGGGAAAATGACTCTTTCTTGGCTTTGTGGTATTTGATATCAAAAGCATTCTTCTGCCTTCTTCTCACCAGTCATCTACTGTTGCACTGCAGTCTACTGAGCCAGCTGAATCAGTCACCTGGCAACGCACTAAAACTAGTGCCTGGTTTCACCTCGGAGATTCAATACACCGAGTCAAACTACCAAAGGTTCTCCTAAACGGCGTGCATAGCAACCCCATTTCAAAACGCCAACGAGGCTGCCTTTCATTTTTATTTGTTGGTTGACACAATTCCTCAGGCAACAGTAAAACCTCCGCTTTCAGAGAGACGAGCTGGACAGTGCACCTAAAGCTAAAGGGCGTCTGACTGGAATTACTTTAGATTAGGTTGAATGGAAAGGTGGTGAGAAAAAGGAGGAGGAGTAAAAGAAAAGAAAACAGCAGGAACTGGACAATTGAAGGGAGGGGGGGGGTCTGATCATAGTCTAGTTTCCCACCATAGGACACACACACAGTGTGGCCCCAGGCCTCCGTAACCACTGGCTTCCAACTGAAATGGTCTTTGTAAGTTAAAAGGTGTGCCCGGCTTGGCTATAGACCCCTGCAACAAAAGCAGTGGTTAAATAGCATGGCAACCCACCTCGGGATGTAGGCCATTCAGTGTGTGCCTGTGTGAGTGTGTGTGTAGTTAAATACTTTTAGTTTAGTGTGTATGGAAACAATATTGAGACTGTAATAAATCCACAGAGCATTGAGTCGCTCTAGTTGCCCAGAAGTGTCACTGTACAGCCTGAAGTCTGATACCTTCATTTAGTAGGGTTAGGGTTAGGCTTGAAAAACATCTACCAAAACTCTTCAGTGTGCGATAGTCGTAATCATTTCTTTAAATCAATTCATAGTGTATACATATGTTTAGTCCACATGAAACACTGCCTGCTGTGGTCAAAACAGCCTCTTCTCTAAAAACAAAAAAAGAAAGTTTAAAAAAAAAACAAAAAAACAGCTGGACTGAAATTCCATTTCGTAGCTTCTTTCACCAAAAGCCCATCAGCTGCAGAGCGGCCGTGTCAGGTCAGCGAAACAATCTGCACGGCCCTGGGAGACACTCCAACTGCAAAAAGGCCTGTGCTGAAAACAGACTGCAATCAGCTGCTGGATGCAAGCAGCTTCTGTGCCTTGAGTTAGCTCTGTTCAGCACATTCAGCTTCATGGAAAATTCTCTTCAAAACACACTTTAATATATGTATGAGGAGTTCCACTGATGATTGAAATGAGTGAAATGATTCACTACCACAACTCAACTTATTCCCTGAGAAAACCATGTTCCTCTTTTATGTCGGACTCGTGCCTCAGTGGACAGAAGCAAGACAGGAGGGAAAGAAAGGGGCATAACGTGAAGGACAAAGAGGCCGAGTCAAGGGTAAGTAGCAGCTCTGACACTCACCGCGACACGGAGAGTGGACAGTGACTCCAATCAGAGAGAATTATCCTGACAAACCCTCTTCAATCACACAGCCAGCCCCCACCCCACTACCACCCACATCGCTACATCTCTTTGCTTTCCCTCACCCGTCCTCTTCCCGACCCGACCACTCTGACTGAAGAGATGAAAGATGATTAGAGGTAATAGCTGTGAATATACCTGTTTCATTGCAAAAGTGGAAAAGACGGAGGAGAAGTAAGAGTGAGCGGGGTGAGGAGTATTGTTCGTTTATTGTTGCATAATGTGGCTTTAAACAGCTCTGAAATCAGCTCATTTGTTATCTCACCATGGGAACATGTCCTGTAATGAATATGGATACTGGAACGCCGGCAGGTGCAGCAAACAGCTGAGCAAACCTATTTTGAAACTTCTTCTTATTTTATTTTAGATTTTAAACCAACCAAACACACTACAAAAAATGACATGAAGTGTTAAACTGATTTTTTTTCAAGTTATAAAAGGAGTAAAAAGTTGTAGCACACATTTGACAAATTCAAATAACCAATCAGATGTAAAGAACAGTTGGCTGTCCACCAACCAGCGGCGTCTGTCGGGAAACCTGCGGATGCCTCCAGAGAAGTAGACAAAAAACTTGAAAATATGAAAGTGCTTTTTTGGTGTTAGAAGCAGATGAGATAAGATAGCATTTAATTGCTTCTTTCATAAGCGCAGCTTTTAATCCCATTGTTACAGAAGTGGTGTTTCGTCCCACTGAACTCACAACACTTTGAACGCTGATTTACACACACACACACACGCACAAAGACTTCCTTTCTGCTGCCATGGCAGAAAAAAAGTGCTTACCATGCCACATGCTCCCTTTTTTGAGGCAAAATTTAACTAGGTGAAAATTAGACTTTAAAATCAAAAAAAAAAAGAAGAGAACATACAGGTCATGGTTGGTGTGTGTGTGTGTGTGTGTGTTGAATGCGTAAGACAGGAACAGAGTTAAAAGGAGGGAAGACAAAAGGGAGGAGAGTTACAGATAGGATGTTGGATCTTTTTCTACATTCAACACCATCTCTGTCAAGGTTAAGACACAAAGTAAAACCAAAAATAAAGTGAAAAAGTAGGAAGTGAAAAGAAACACCATGACGTACACACACACACACACATTCACTTACAGTATGCACAATCGCACGTACACACACACGCGCCACTCAAGGGCCCCTTGAGGGTTACAGGACAGAGCAAGACCCCTAAAGTCCACCAATGGACAACACACACACACACACACACACACACAATACAATGGTCCTGTGATGTAAGGCAGTAGAGAAGGCACGTAATCTTATTACAGCATGACAACCACGCTCTGACACACACACACACACACACACAGACACACACAGACAGAGCGAGCAAAGGAACAGGAAATAATTCACAGCCTTAAAGTGGACATTTAGTAACCTATTATGTGCTTCCAGTGATGGACAGTTTACTGGCCTCATCTGAACTGACAGTTTAAGTGGTTTGGGTTCAAACGTCTTGAGGCCATCTTGCAAAGGTAATGTTTCAAACCGCTGCATTAGCGAGAGGCTTTTTTACCTAGGATCCATTTGTTCATTATATATCTGTGGAAATTTATTTACAGCTGGACACAGCTCTGATTTTGTCTCGCTACTAATGTGTGTGCTGGTCTGCTCAATGTGTATTCAAGTCCAGGAACTGATGTTTGGCAAGAGCTGCTGTCGGTTATAGGAAGAACTCTTGTGCTCTCAGCAGTGATGCACAAATGCATTCATAGGTGAGTCAGACTACTTTTTCTATTGTTTGCTATTTCTGACATTTCTAACTTTAAATGTTGATATTACAGAACTTTTTTTTAATTTAAGACCTCATCTTTCATGAGTTAAGTTCAACATTAGTGTTTGTGAACTTTTATTCAACAGCCAGTCACAGACATGCCTAAATATCTCGAATGTCAGTGTATATATACAACTAAAAACATACAAAATAGTACCAGTGCTAGTCATTTTTCCATTGCAGTACAACTAAGGGAGAAGAAAAAGGCAGAAGCCAGTGAGTTATTATGTGAAGGCAATACATTTTTTACCATGAACCTGTTACAAACAGTCCTAATTTATTATGTCATCTTCATTGCAATTGAATTCACCGTAACTGTTTATGAATCCTATTCCCCCTCAAAGTTCAGAAAACTGAGCAATGGGTACTTGCTGTGCTCACTTAGTTTTTCTAATTTCATACATAATAGGCCTTTAGAATCGAATGAAATGGAATATAGCAGTCTAATGGAGCATAGGAAAAAAAATCCACTGTGTCTGTCTCCTCCATCTTTGTTTGGGTGCGAGGAGGGAAGAGGGGTAAGGAGGGTGTGTGAATAGCCGGGCGAGAAAAGGCCAGGGAGACACTTAAAGAGGAGGAGGGCAACTTTTGTGTGTGTGTGTGCGTGTGTGTGTGTGTGTGTGTGTGTGTGTGTATGCGCATGCATGTAAAAGGGTGAGAGGTCTCAACCAGACTGATCCTCACGGCTGTTGACCACATTAATCATGCTTCATAGGAGAGGACCGGTGTGTGTGTGTGTGTGTGTGTGTGTGTGTAATGGGAGCTTGTCCTCTGCTGTCCCCTGTGTGTTTGTGTGTTTGTGTGTGTGTGTGTGTGTGTGTGTGTGTGTGTGTGTGTGTGTGTGTGTGTGTATGTTGTGTTGCTGCACTTGACTGCTCCTATCAATTCAATTTCATTCCTCCCTCTGCCACTGCTCCCTTCTTTTCTCAGGGCATCCACCTCCCCCACCACAGAGCTCAGTAGTCTCTCTCCCTCTCTCTCCCCCTGTGTGTGATGGACTGCTGAGAGCCTAATGAGGTCCCTCCCTCCCCTTTGGGTTTTTTTGTGACTGCAGTGTGTGTGTGTGTGTGTGTGTGTGTGTGTGTGTGTAGCCAGAGGTGACAGGTTGGGTGTATTTCTACATTTGTCTTTCAGCTCTCATCTTCTTCCCTCCTCTCCTTCCTTTCCTTCACACACTCCCTCTCTTCCGTCTCCTTCCCTCTCCCATGCCTTCATGTCTTTTCCCACCGATCCCATCCCTGCCCCATCCTCGCCTCCTGTCGTCGTCGTTGTCGTCCTCCTCCTCCTCCTCCTCCTCCTCCTCCTCCTCCCTGCAGTCAGTCTTACCATTCATTTGTTGGTGAGACTGCGGCCTAATGGGCCGTATCAGGCCTTCCACTAAAGAAAGCCACACTGAGTGCTGTTATTAGCAGGCATGGAGATAAAGTGGAGAGGGGAGGCAGGCAGATACGCAAAGAAAGGAGGAAGGAAATTGTAGAAAACGCAGTAGAACAGCATACAGACAAGACAAGATAAAAAGATTGGACAAGGGAAAAAGAGGTAAACTGGAGTGATTCACATTAATGCAGCGTTCAATTAACGAGCGGTGAGGAGGAGACGCTCCAGCCTGATCTGATTCTGTCTACCAGTTAGCTGCCTGTCTTGTTGGTAGAGGAAAAGGCCTTCGACAGAGCAGAAGTCACAGTGAGACAGAGATACAAAAACTGTTTCTCAGAAATGTAATAAAAGGGCTGAAGCTGAACTATGTGGACATGCAAATGCAAACAAATTTCATTTATAGAATGCAAAAAAAAACATTAGCAAGCATTAAATGTCAGACAGGTTGTGAAGATGCTTACAGTTTATCTATCTAGACTATCGGAACCACTTCATTTGGAGGAAAACTCAACACCAGCGTACCCAAAACATCAGTGATGAACCACAATCCCAAAAACTGTGGCACATAACTACGGCAAGTATGCTAGGACAAAGTTAAACCACCATGTTGAACTGTAAATAGTGATGAACGTTTATTTAGCAGTCAACTAGAGCATTTTGTAGCTGATGGACTCTGTGGAGACCAAAGCTTGAAGAAGAGTGAATATTGGACTTATTTTAGCTTTAAGGAATGTGCCTGTCTGCTACAACTCTCCAGAGGTCTTCTGGTTGGTTGAATGGATATCAGATGGTGCATTTTCATACCGTGAAAAACATTTTTGTTTCTATTTTCATACATACATATCAGATTGGGCTGAATGCTTTCCTAATCAATCCTATGAGGTGGTTTCATTTTAGAAGTATTAAAATTTTTGCCACTTTTCAAAAGGTTTGTTGGACATTCGCAGCTGTATGTAAACATAGCTATAGAGACTGATAAAGTGGGCCTGACGACTGGCACAAAGGGAAGTGGGAGTGGTTAACACTTTTTTTTTTTTTTTTTTAGGAGCATTGGGGGGGTTAAAGAGTGGTGCGCTGGTCACATTTCACATTCACACAGCAAACGACTCAGAATAATTCAGCCACACAGGAGGCCCTGGCCCATTTGCTAATGCACACTGACAGTCTGAATCACCATAATAGGGGACTTGGTCTCTAAGTGATATAATTATTCGTAGTTTTAGCACTAAGTGCTTCCTTTAAAACCTTATCCACACATTTGGGGAGAGAAAAGGGAGCGATGAAAAGCACAAGATGACCAGAGGGAGACAAACCTTAGCAATCAGAAAAAAATCAAATCACTTGAAGAGGTCACCGCGTTGAAAGGAACACGGCAGAGTTACGAAGAGGAAGCACATCTGTGAGCCATGATAATAATAATCTGCACACATGCAAAAAGAAAAAAAAAAGACATGTATCATGGTTGTTGACTCCCATTTCCTCTGATCATAGTCAACCAAATGTATGGAAATAGTTTCTAATCCAACTATAATGGATGCCTCACACACAATGAACTCCTATGGGCCCTCGTCTGTCTGGTTGGCAGTAATAGCACCGTTGTTGAGAGGGGCTTTGAGTGCTGCTGAGATTGGAAAAGCACATAGGATGCAGGCACTCGCCGCAATACACAACCCATGTGTGTATTCAAAAGAGGAGTGATGGCTATCAGTGCCTGATGTCTATGATCTACAACTGCCCATTTCAAGTGGAGATGGGGCGACAACAATAAAGCACTGCGTTCAAAAGAAAGATGGAAAGCATCAGTGCCGAGATCAGGAAACGATCAGGACCAGCTAACACAAAGCAGGGCATTATGGGGAAAGTGTTAGAGTGCTACAGATGTGTGGAACTCGCATTACACCTACTGTCTATTTGTTGTCCTATATAATATTGTGCTGAATATTCATGTTGTGTACGTCTGACTGTAAGGTGTACAAAGTCAGAGTATTCACAGTAAACCTGGTTCCACTCTGCCACACAGATCTATCCCAGAAACCTGCAGCAGATGACGCTGTGCGGCGTAAAAAGGTCAAATCTAATCTAATTGGATTGGAGAGTCCCTGATCTTTTCAGTGTTATCGTTTAGTCTCTGTATCCGCTCTTTTAGCGCACAAAGAAAGAACCAAAGGGGGAAATATCATACATACTCTGACGGGAATAGTTTGACATTTTGGGAAATATTCTTGTTTGCTTTCTAGACTAAAGATAGATGAAATGATTGATACCAATCTCCTGTGTGTATGCTAATATAAAGCTACAGTCAGCAGCTAGTTAGCATACCCCAAAGATTGAAAGCAGTTTATACTTTATGTTAAGCTAAGCGAAGCTAAGTAGCTGGTGATTAATGTACCCCAAAGGTTCAACATTTAAACAAATACACCAAGCAGCCCTTACAAATTTCACTCATGAACAGGTTATATCCTGGTTGCAAATAATTTTATGCTAAACTAAGATAACCGGCTGCTGGCTCTAGCTAAATATTCAATGTACAGAGATTAAATGGTATTAATCTTCTCATCTGAGATTGGCAATGAGGCAAAAATTATTTGAATATATGGTCATGTTTCATGTTTACTAAATTATGTTGGATTTAAAAGGGACTATCCTTTTATCTCACTGATTTATTAATATAAAGATATGTCCGTCCGATATGGCTGTTTGTCATGGTTTGAAATGTTTTTGTGTGCTGCAAACGTGTTCCTTGATCATATCACCTTATGACAAAAACCTGAACTATCCCTTTAAGCTTTCAGGGTTTCTAAAAATGCTTGCAGCTAATAAAAAAAGAGAGGATAGAAAATACACACACACACACACACACACACACGTCGACACACACTTTGAATAAGGGTTCTGCTTGAATGAGTTCTAGCCAACCATCAAGTAATCAATGACAGCGCAGAGATGAACAAAGTAATAGTGGAGGAGGAGGAAGGAAAAGAGGTTTGGGGGTCAATAAAATGAAGACATGTTTTAGGTTTTAATCTGGGCTAGACTTCTTATTTGTCTTTTATGTGGCGGGTGAAGAAATAAAAGCAGGAAGGATCACAACCTCTTTACGTTTTTGTTACCTGCTTTCCTCCCCCGCTTGAATCATCCTGGATTTCCCCTCCCGTCGTGTTCCATGCCACGGCTGTTATGTCTCTGAAAAAGTCTCACTTAATCACCTGTGGGATTACTTGTGAGATTATATTACATGAAAAAGTAGTATAGAGAATACTACATCCCCACCACCATGACTAACAACCTTGATTTGGGTCTATTTTGCATTTCAAATAGCTCCTTCTCTTCCACATGTGCCCATTCCTCTCCTTTCTCCCCAACATTTGTTAGGCAATTACAACCAAACGAGGACATAATGGTCCAGTCTGCAAGCTCCAGTCTTCTCTTTCAAGTCCAGCCTCTCTCTGAGACATGGACAGGGGCCAAATGTGTACAACAACCATGATAAACACACACTTGAATACACACAGAGAAGACAGGTGTGGAACAGTGCAATAACGGAATACAGCAGGCTGACAGCTTAAAAAGCCAAAAAGGAGAAGCCCACCATTGATCTTGGCTGATAATTGCACACCCACAACGCAAGGTAAAAGCAATAAAGGCAGAGGAAAACACACACAGGATGGGTAGGTATGAAAACAGGACAGGGGTAGTAAAAAAACACTGTTTGCTGTGTGTTTTTATATCACATGTGGAGGTACACACAATCTCTGTACGCACATGTACTGTTACACAACTGTGAGAAGGGGGCTGCCATTGAGGGATGGAGCTGAGCAAACAGTACCAACGGCAAAGAATGCCAAGTCCGGAGTGGAAATGGCATCGCTGGAAATCGCAGCGAGAATGTGGTTGAAACACCTGAGGCCAGGTTTAAACAGGAAGCATGTGAGGGGAAATACACACGAGGAAAACACCGGAAAGACTGATACAGCACAAAAGGAGCAATTCAAAATAATAATCCAGGTAGTTTTTCATTAATTTTATGTTAATGTTGGTACTTTATTGTTTTCAATAACACCGTATGCTGTACAAACTGTAATGCTCCCAGAGGCACATTGTGATGTGCGATATCGGGCTATATAAACAGCTTAACAGTGCCGATAATATCTAGACTCAGCTAATGAAAGCTTTTCCATTTGCTCCTCTGCAAACAGTTGAAGTGTCTGTTTTCCCACAAGACGTTTTATTCTGCTAGGAAGTGACGCTATTTCACTCAAAAAGTTTCCGTCACGTGATTGAAGAAATATGTACAGCTTGAAACAAAGTAGCTCTTCCAAATGGCCGCGGTGAAAGGCGTGGGGTGGAGAGCCTGTCGTCATAGTGACGAGGAGCAATAATTGATCAAAATGGGGATAACGGCGCACGCTTTTGGAAAAGCTTTCCTTCAAGGCATTCATGGTGTTGTACTCTTCTGCAGACACACATGAAGTGATGGAAGAGGTTATGTGAAGAATGAAAAAAGGCAGCTTGAAAGAGGTTCAAAAGCTGCTCTATTCTCACCACCTTGCCAATCGCTACGTGAAGTGGGTGTGAATGTCAGACTGTAGGTATCTGTAAGATGTCCAACGATCCCACCATCTGATCGTGATGTCAGAATGGTGTGAACGGAGGGGGTTGCAGACACTGTTTGATCATCCAACAAGCTCTTTAATTGGAGAATAAATGAGGCTATCAGGCCTGGTACGTGTCTTCACATTACTGCAAACACACCCGCAAACCTCCGCATTTATGCAACTACAGCTGGCACGTGCCTTTTGAAATTTACAACATTACGGTTTGTGGCTGCGCTGACTGCATGCTGCTCTTTGTTGATGACCAGGTTGGTGGTCTGTTCCAACTGAATCACTTCCTCTTCGCGCTCTTTCAAAGATGCAAACATAAAACTACCAAATTACACCAAGGCAAAACAAGTGCTGTGCAGTGACGACGATGTCAAGGTTTTGACAAGGTGCTTCCTTCCTGTGTGTAAATTTTGTAGTGCCCACTGCAGTCCCGGAGAAGGATGGCAACTTCCGCCAGGTTGTCATCTGACAGTGAACACACAGCCACAGAGGGGATGCTGCACAGTCCAGGTTGATAATCAACAAGACCTCTGAAGAAGATTGCAGCACTGGACCTGCTGTTCAGCTGACAAGTGTCGAGCACTTAGCAACAAGACTGGGCACAAAAGGAGAATCTGTGAATCTCTGCTCTTTTCTATCAAGCTTTTTGTGTCTCTGTCTAACGTAATGTACAGATGGCGGCCTCGCTGTCTGCTGGAGGCAGCCCTCAACAACAACCTCTGATTAATGATTTTATATAATCGGCCCTTATGCGCTCTCACATGTGTGTACAGGTGCCTCTCCCCCTTTGATGAATACGACAACAGAGCGTCTTCCTAATGGCCTCATCTTTCACAGGATTCTCCGGGAACTAATAAGAGTGCAGGGACGATTTGTTTTACCAATTTTCTCTTTTCAAGTGTGGCGGCCATGGAATTAATTACGTTGATTAAATATTGTCTGTCTGCGTTGTGCGCTGGGGAAGGACTGAAGATAGACTACGTGAGTGTTTGCGCGTGTGTATGTGTGTGTGCGCTAAGTGGCTAAAGTTGTGGCTCAGAATGGGTTCGACTGTGAATATATATGGATATATAGATTTACTGGAACAAATGCACTTAAGGATAAAAAAAGAGATGTGCTTCTGCAAACTAATGTCCAAGCATTCAGCTACAATTACTATTGCAGCTAAAGTTTAAGCACTTCACCATGTGTCGCAGTTTAATATATAAACAAAGGGCTTCACAGCAAAAACAAGACAGGAGAATTAAATGACACTGCTTTAGATTAATGGAGCAATAGATCATGCAAAATATCTACAACACCATACAAGTAAAATTGAGGAAATTAATGCAAATAAGATAAGACTAGAAGTAAGAAAAACATAACCATTGGATTTGTTGCCACTAGGGGGCAGCATGACAAGCTGTAAACATAACAGCGACATATCACCATCATGTTGATGCTAACATGTCACAACAAATATAAAAGTGTATTCACTCAAGTGTAATTTTTTTTTGCTTTCCAGTAATTACTGGGGAAAATATGTAGCTTTTTTTACCTGCTAAATTTGACTTCACGACTGCAGCTAACCAATAATTTCATTACTAGTTTGGGAATGCCAAAAAACGGTTACTTATTTCCAAAGTGCTCATTTAATGTCTTTAAATTGCTGTTTGTGCAAACAACAATCAGTTATATAAATTCATAAATATTGATTACAGCAGCCTTAAAATTAAATCTTAACAAGACTTTGAAATTAGATTGGACCAAAGAGCAAACAGCATGCAGGACCAATGAAAGCCTCCAACACATGTACGTGTATTCCTGGATACGATAAGTCATATGGGGGTCTGAAGTTACTCATGAAGTTACTCAAAAGAACATGAGCCAACATCCCTACAGTGTGGAAATACTGTTGAGGCGCACGCCCAGAGTGTTGTTGTCAACTCAATAGAGTCATGACCGACTCTTTCCAGCTTCTCCCAGTCTTCCTGCCAAAACCACTAACACTTCCTCAACCAGCAGCAGCCCCGCACATGAACAGCGGAGGAGACGGAGGGGTAGAGGGAAAAGGAAGAAAAAAACTTTAAGATCTCTGCTCGGCCGACTAACAGCTCTTTACTAAGCTGGAGCCTGCAGACGGAACATGATCAAAGTGCGAGTCATCTTTTACTGATGTAAGTTACAGAAAGAGAAGCAGTGTGTGTATGAAGAACATAAAAGAGCATGGAAGATAGAAAGCAGACGTGCTGTTACACAGAGTGAAAAGCGGATGAGAAATTAGAAAAGAAAACAGAAAAGTAACGATGGGACGGAGAACGGACGGAGCGATGACAACTTGAACTGTGTCAGTGGACTCGGCCCCTCTGAGTGTTGACTTAAGAAGAAAGATGGGAGATGAGGCAAGCGAGGATGAACTCACCGCCTCCTCATGTCTTTTATCGCAACGCTCTTGAGCAACCTAAGAGCACATTTACACCAGAGGCTCGCAAGCTTTTCCACAACAAGGAACCCCGCGGCCATTCTGCCAAGAAATTACATCTGAGGAAATACTGGCAAGTCCAACCACCCACACCTCTCCCACACACATACACACACACACACAAACTCAGCAAATCATACATGAACTAACAATGAGTAAATGCAGTGACATCACGTATAGTAGAAACTAAAAACAAGTGATGGTGAATAAAATATGCAATCCAACTCCTGCTCTTTTATTACTTCTATGACGGTTGTTTTTTTCTGAGGTGATCTTCATTGCGTGCAAGAACAATCACTAATGGATTTCTCAAAATGTGCAACATGTAGTCACAGAGTATATGTAGCTAAAATGATTAGTTTACGCAAAGAATATTAATTGCCAACAACTTTGCTTCTTGAATATATTGTTAAATGTATGATTGTTTTATATCATCACAACTGAATTTTTGGGGGAGTTGAACTGTTGGTTGGACAATCAGAAGAAGTCAGGAGGTCTGGAAAACTTTCTTCCACCATTTCATAGACTATACAATTAATGAAAAACATAATCGAGAGATTGACTGATAATGAAATTCATTAGCTGTGGCCCTAATAGACATTAATCAAATGATTTGGTTGGGCTCTTCCAATTGCCTTCTTGTCTCACAGTCATTCACCAGGGAAATAATTTCCAACATTTATATACATTATCTGAATCAATTAATCTATCTTGGATCGAAATCTTCAGAATTACATACTGAACACGAACAGCTACTTTGTGCTACTTAAAAGGAAGTGCTTGAAAGTGCTGAATACTAGTGTAAAAGGGACACACTGAGAAATACAGGCATGTTTTGTTCTGCAAAACCGCTAAAGTCAAGTGGAGACAAATAGAAACGTTCAGTGAGAAAAACAGCTAAATTAAAGCTAAAAACTGATCAACTATTTGTACTCTGCTGTTTTCAGCACCAAAAAAGTTCTGATGTTAGATACCTTGTTAAAAAGGGACAGTTTTAGGAGGTTTTTAACATTTCGGGAGCTGAAACGTTCACAATTTTTAAGAAGCCCCACAGTGGTCGCAGCCCACTGACTGACTGTCCCACACAGTTTAATCCTGTTCAACTTGGCTGCCTCGCTTTGTCAGAGTCACCGGCGCTTCAAAAGGCGTCAGGGACCCATTACAGCTTTATGTAACGTTGTGGAAACGGGGATGTACACACACATATACACACAGATCCCCCTCCTAGCACCCCCACCACCCCTCCCTTTCTGTGAACAAGGGCTTTTTCTACAGCTGGGTAACAAAGCATGACCCAATAATCCCAAAGCTTGACTCAAAGCTTAAGAAACCCCCCTTCCCTCCCTCGTCTAATATCCCTTCCTCCCGCTTTCTGAGGACTTTATAAGGCTCTGGCAAAAGGGGCTTCTGGGTGCACGTGTGTGCGCGACATGTTTGAGGGGTGGTTTACATATACAAACACGCTTAGCTTAGATTATTCTAATTAAGACATGGAGAGGTATGATTTTTAAAATTGAGATTTTGCACTGCTTTAACATCTTGTACTGTGGAAACATCAGTCAACAGTTGTCCTAGTCTGGTCTTAAACTTTCTGTGACCCAGACATTGAATTTGGCAAGTATAGGAGCACACCACAGATCCCATTAGTGATTACCTGGGAAAAAAACACAAGTAATTCCAGTCCTGGCTCTAGGCACACCGATTCCGAGAAACTGCAACAAAAACAAGTATAAAGACGAGCAGGAGTTTGTAGGAGAAGAAGCTCCTGCTGAGCGTGTGATAGCTGTGAGGAATAACAAAAAAATATGACATCTCATGATAGTCTGGCCTGTCAGCACATCGCTTTAGTGTTTCCTGGTTGTTCGCTGCATCATGACTGAGTCATTTAGATTTTTCATCGAGTTAAAGGGTTACCGTAAGGGGGCCTGACTTGCCCATAATCGATAGACTGGTGGTTTTTAAATGTTCAGGACACCCACGTAAACCTGGCTGTCTTAACTACAAGCAAACTACAGTATGCAGCCTTATCTAAACAATAAATGTGCCTACCATGTGGTTCAATTGTTTAATACCAGTTTTCCAACAATCTCATGACGCCACATTTTAAACAAGACACCATCAACATGCATGCATCAGCACGCAGCCATGCCTCGCTGCTAATCACTCCCCAGCAAGAGTCTGTGAGGCTCTTCCATCTCGTCTCTTTGAAAACTTAGAAAATTAAAAAATAAGTATTGCCACTATTTTAAGTGGTGATTAAATTATGCCATGTCAGGTGAAAGCAATCTTAAGCCTGTTGTCTACAGGTGTGTAACATGATCCTTAATGAGTGTATTGTGAATGAGCGTGCTTGGTTGCCCAGCCTATCTAAATCCAGCTGACACAGAAGCAGGGCAAAAGCAGCTTTCCTGGACAAAATGGCAGAGGAGAAGAGACCGAAGAGGATGTAAACAGAGGAAGACGCCAGACAAGATTAATCTGGGACTGACTTTTAGTGGTTGGTGAGAGCTTGGTGAAATAAAAGGCTGAAAGACAGACGCCGAGCTGGGCTGACTGCTGTTGGACTAGTCAGTAAGTAGCTGCTGCTGTGTCTTGATGTTTGGCTGTTAGCAAAGTTGTCAAACCGCTAGTTTTTGATCATAAGTAATATAATCAGAACAGATACCCGTGTAGAACTGTGCACATGTGAAACTGGGGGACGCTAAATCGCAGAATTTCCACACAATGCTGTCTTCAAGTCAGTGGGTAAAGCCTCCACGCTGACTGGTTCCCATGGTGCGCAGAGTGACGAACCAGCCCAATCTTATCTCGATGTCACACAGCTATTTAAGCCCGTTTTGTGTTTTGTTGACAGAAAGACAAAACCATGCGCCTGCCCGCCTGCCTGCCAGCCTGCCAGGACTGACCTTGGGGGCTGGAAAACAATTCACGGGTACAGGCAGGTAAGACTGGAAGTGTTTGCTCACGGGTGTATGCTTTGTTTTTAAACGTTTCAATTTAAACTGAGTTCATACCCAACAGGATACGGCTTCTTTCAACACCAAACGCGCTACAGACTTCACCCTGTACTGCTGAGACACATGGTTTCACCAATGTGGGTGTCCCAAGTTGAGGTGTTAGTAATGACAGGAAGTGTTAAAAGTAGGTCATCACTTTTAACTTGCGCCAGCATCCTTCGCTCAAATTATAGTTTACAAACTATCTCTGCATCTGGTACAAATGTCAAGCCTTGAGGCGATGAACTAAAAGCCAGAACTAAATGTGACTTGAAGAACTCTGAGTCCTCCCAGACTCAAACTTGCAAAAAAAAAAACAAAAAAACTTGCAGTCAAGCCAGACAGCAACAAATCTCCCTGAGAGTGAATATCACTTTCATATTCATACGGCTGGAATTTCATTTAGTTATGGGGTGAAATCGATGAGCATTTATAAGTTGCAATTAGATCCAGCAGCCACAGTTTGCACCCCTCTCCCCACCTCCCCCAGATACCTTGGAGCAACATGAAACCCCAGACAAGCTCCAGTGGCTCTCACACCATATGGCCTTAAAAAAATCCTCCCGGAAACCATAAAGGCTTTTTTTTTTTTTTTGGTTATCCATCGGTTTCATTTCATCAATTTCCCTGATGTCTGAAGCTCATTTTGTGGCCGTGTAGAGCCCGAGGTATGATGAAGCTCATGAGAATGGTGAGTGGAGATGTGGAGCTTTGCGGAATGGCCCTTTGTTTGGAAACAGGCTCTCTGCAGCGCTGGAAATGCGAGACACTTATCGATCATTTCAACTGGAAGCCTTTTGTGCTGCGAGCGACCGAGAGAGGCTGCGGGCTCACGCACTAATAAAAGGCAGTTTAACGTTAGAAACAGAGACGTCAGGGGTTAACTTTAAGAAGAAAAACAACACAAACACTCGCAGCGTGCATTTTCCACGTTGGTGGCGACTGCGCTCTTTGTCCGGTCCGACCAGCAGCCGCAAATAAACAGAAATCGTGGGGGGGATTTTTTTTTTCTGGATTAGCGCTGGATTAATCATAATAAGAGATCCAATCCAACCGCCTTTGTTAGTTGCCTAAGTCACTCTCAACCGACGGCGAGTTGAGAAAAAACGACTTTTACAACAGGGAATCCACACAAACAAAAATAAAGCCCGACGCTGTAACGCTGGCTCCTTTTGTATCCGCGTCTGTCCGCCCTCCTCCTCCTCCTCCTCCTCCTCCGCGCCCCCCCTTCTGCCTCTCTGCCGGGGTTACGGCTCCAGCCAGCTCCGACCGACGACGAGGAGCCCCGGAGAGGAAGAAAAGTGCTGATAGAAAGTGTTGTAACACGGCTCGTCCCGTTTGAGCCCCCCCACCCCGGTACACACACAGCGAGCGAGGCTTTAACGTGAAAGGCAAACCGGGGCAGAGACACCGTCGCCCGCGGTACAGCTACAGAGTAATGAAGAGCCACAATAGGAAGCCCTTTAATTTTTTAACAGCAGCTGGTCGGCTAAGCTAGCGAGCGACCCTGTCTTCGCTTCCCTTTTCCACACACAGGCCGATAAAAGCTCCAAATTTCACAACAGCTGTTTTCCTGTAAGCCCACGAAACTAAAAACACACACGGAGCCGTGTGTGGGTATATGTGCGGGGAAAGAGACGCTTTGCATACTTTCCACGATAGCAGGGAAAACTTCCATCAATCATCCCCAGTGAGGCTCCGGCAGCAGCACACACACTTGGAAACGTTCTCCAATGTTAGTGCCGAAAAGCTTCGCCTCGGTTACACTGAAATATTCCACTTACCGACTTGTAAAACGTTTTCCACACAGCCGGTCTCTAGTAGCCTGATACCACGGCGGAAAGGTAGTCCGTCTCCCGTTCCCACTGCTCCGGCTGCCCCCACAGTAGCCGTCGTACCGGCGGTAGATCCTCCGCCTCCGCCGGCGGTTGTAGCTCCGGACCCAGCACCCCCAGCCCCGCCGGTAGCCGCCGACGGACCCTCCTCGCCGGCGACTCGGCACTGAAACGAAGAGTACATGCATATCTCCTTTTCGTTACGAGGAAAAGACCAGTAGACGATGCGGCGCTGGACCGGCTCCGGGATCCGCTCGAAGCGCTCCTCTACTCTCTCGAAGGCCCACTTTTCCGCTACTGCCTTCGCGGCGCAGTCCAGAAGGGACTCGGGGGAACGATACCGGGAGCTGGGCAACCCACTGCCGTGTCCGGGCCCTGGGCCGGGACCGCGGGGAGCAGGGCGCAGGCAGGGTCGCTTGCTGGCCGGTGGTAAGGAGAGGAGAGGATGTGGCTGTTCTCTGCGTCCTTCCGCCATGGCGAGCCGATCAACACTGACGAGACGGACGGTGTGCGGACACCGAGCAGCAGCAGGAAGCCGAGTACACACACACACACACACACACACACACACACACACACACACACACAAACTCAGCAGTCAGTGTCAAACCAGACAGGATCTCAGACAAGACTTCCGACCACAGCTTTCAAAATAAAATGAGCTAGTTACAAAGAGACGTAGAATTCAACAAATTTTACAAATCAGATCTTTTCTCTCACTTTGGAACACACTATGATATTTCTATGATATTTGATATTTCCATCATCCATTCATCTCATTCTTCAATGTAGTTTCCATATACATTGTAGATTAAATAATGAACATATTAAAACTATGAAATAACACGTGGAATTATGTGACACCCCTATTTTTGCATGTGAATATGATAATAATGTGTGACTATAGTCAGATCACTGATTAATATTTGTTTTTAAAACTTTTCTTCACCATGCAACATAATGCACAGACAACTGACACATTATTACTTCAAATGTCAACTTTGCTACCCTTACAGATGTATTATCAACATTGTTTTTAAATATATCAGTTTTCAAAATCCTTTATTGATCACACTGTTTGCAACATTTTTTTGTCATACATGCATACATGCTGATCCCTTTTAGCTTCTGTAGCTATACTTTAAACCTTAAGGCTGCTACCAGTTGTTCTTTCAAGGCCTGGTCTGGTGCACTGGCACCTTATTTTATCATCCTGTAGTGTGGACCTGCTCTGTTTCGTCTCTTTCTGGCCTCATTTTCCTCCATTCCCACAGCTGCAGAAATTGGTATATCTGCCATTTCCTTCTCAGAGTTTGTTTGAGCCTTTCACAGTATTACATTATGTTTGATTTGAGGAAAACCCAAATACCCTCCTCTATATACAGTATGACAATGGAATACAAGTGTTTAATGCTTCCATGAATAACATGAATACACTTTTTAAAAAATACCATCAATAAATACTCCACATGTTCTTCAATCAAATCTTTATTTTCACTTTTCCTTTCTTACTTCTTGTATAAAAAACATATTTGTATCGCCTTTCTAATAAACAACTTGGTTCAAAAATGAACTGTATTAATTTCTTGTGTCATATCATCCATGGTGTGTTTAGCCATGTTTTGCTGTATCTTTAAAATAAACAGATCAGTCAATATCAGTGGCATTCATTAAATCATTTGATTACCACACATTATTGTTTTGATTTTTTTTCTTTATGAACAAATGCTAGTTTTTGTATTTCCACATCAATTTTCCACACACATTCACTGCAGACACACTACAGTTTAATATCAGTGCTGTTGGTTATCACTGATATGTGTACATTATGTGTAACAAAGTGACAACTATTCAAACTTATTATAAATATTGAATATATTATTGTTTGTTTCAAACCATGTATTTTATTTTTTGACATGTGTAATCGATCTAATGTCATATTGCACAAAATATTTGTGTTGTTATACTATGAAAAAACAATCAAAGCAAAGATTTCTGGGTAATAAACAAACTAAACAATGAAACCGATATTAAAAGATATAGCAAAGAAACAAAGAAACACTTGGTCATGCATAAAATCATGTGAAATGAATTTTTGACGCATGTTGTGTATTAGAATGGGTTTGCATAACTTGTGCATCAAAAGGTTAAAGACAAATAGTTGTCCTATTCATATTTCACTATAGACATACCTCAAAACCTCAACACAGTGTCTAAAACGTGCTGCAACCTTGTCGTGCATTATGCAATCAGTTTATTGAATTAGACCTTTGGTAAGAGTGTCTTTTATTTTAAAAGGCAGTTCTCTTAATTTCCTGTCGCTTATGCTATATGACTGTGTGACTTGATGCAGCTGAGCAGACAGAGAGAGAGAGAGAGAGAGAGAGAGAGAGAGAGAGAGAGGAGGGGGTCAATAGATTGATGGGAGGCTCAGGATGTTACACATCACTAACCAGCACAATAACAAAACACTCTCAGTCTCCGATCAGCATGGCAGCATGGTATGGCAGCTAGGATCTGCTGTCTCGCAGTCAAATATGCTTTATTACATTTATGAATAGGTGTAACCATTCATATGAAAGCAAGCACCTGACCCAGCCTTAAAGGGTAATTTTCATTTTTCTGTATCAAAGTGACTAATGGGGACAACAGGTTTTGAATTTGGTCCAATATTGAGTGAGACCACAGGAGGCTGCAATGTAATCCTTATGGAAAATTACACACTGGCTTTGGTATTATAAATTGGTATATGTCTGACAACACCAACCTATGCAGAAATCAAATGTATCTCACTCAAGAAGGGATAGGTGACATAACTTGTTGCAGGAAGTCAGCAGTGGAAACATGAGCATAGTAATGCACTGACCAGGAAGAGTGTGTTGTATTGGAGTCCAGCATGGAGTTATGTATAGGATTTTCAATATTGATCTCCACAACGGGGATGGTCAGCTGTATTTATTTGAGCCGGAGGTCTGTGGAACATAGTGAGAAAGAGCTCCTACAGCAGTTAACGATCCCAAGTTCTCCTCATGAATAACAAAGTTACTGTTTTGCTAATTGAATTCACACCATTATGTGTCCTATACATATCAATTGCCTCAGGTCAGAGAATACACATTCATTTGAATGGGTGCAGCACACAGTAGTGTGGCTATTTACCACAGCAGGACACAGAAGGCTTGGAGCCAACTGCCGACTAATACTGCTTAACTTAATACTTTGAGAGTAATGAAGCAATATTGTGGAGCAAAGTCTACAAAGAAAAAGTACTTGCAAACACATGCTTATTACTGCTCTTAATCGTCTGTCTATATGGCTTGTGTGTGTGTGTGTGTTTATACAGAACCTCAGTGTAATTTAAAGAGCGCTATATCTGCATGCACATGTACAGCAGTAGCATTTGGATGCAGACTTTGGTGCTGCTGTGTCTCCAGCTTTAAAAGAAAACACTTTGTTTTATTTTTTACTATCAAATTGGCCAACTTTTTAGTTAAGCACTTTGCACATACATTATGCATGAATGAAAACAAACTATTCTGATAATAAATGTCCATTTCTAAAATAAATACACACACTGTTTGAAGCAAAGACTTGTGGCAAAGATAGATTCACGAGGCAGGCTAATTTACAGTTGAACAATAAACCGTTTTTTTTACAGACTCTGCACGACTCTGCCAACAATAGACTGCAGAGTGTGCTGCTCACAAACTATATGACGGTGGCACCATTCCTAAGGCCACAAAAATGCAGATGTATATTAAATCACACGTTTCAGCTCTCCGTTCACACAGTAACATTCTTTCATTCACTTTGTGATACACAGCACCAGGGAGAAGATTGGACAGAAAAATTAAACAACGTCAATGTAATCTTTAAAAGCCAAAGCAATCTTCAGAGACAAAGACAAAACAGACAAAGACAAACAGCACTGATTGCAGCTAGCATTAGAAATTGCTTGCCATATTAAAACGGTTACTGAAAAGAAGCTTACTGAAACTTCCTTTAACTTGCTTTATGCTGTTGTCACTACGTACGATCTCCACTTGCACATGCTTCCTTTTTTTGTTACTATCACTCACTCACTCACTCACTCACTCATGCCAAAAAAAGACTGTAGCTTTTGAATAATGTTGTGCACAAAATGTGGACTTAAGTGGATACATGGATAGTTTTGGCACTTATGTCAGAAGACCAATCATATTACTTCAAAGGCTGTGTCTGAGTGAAAAAGCAATCTTTAGCAATTATGTGGAAAGGCACTCTTGACTAGTGCTCGACTAACTGAATGAAATAAAAACCACCTTGATAGATTTTTGGAGTGAGTGCCCAAAACGTCTGACCCTGTATGGACAGTTCTACCATCTCAGTTTCACAATAATTGACAACTGCACAGGCGGAGGAGACGATTCATCAGCCTGGAATATAAAGGCAATCTGCGCATAATGGCTGAAATGTGTGATGAATGGACACCAAGGTTGAAATCATCTCCTCTGAAGTCTCTTTTTGAACTCTTCGGAGACAGAAGAGAGACATTAGTCGCTGAGCACCGAGACAATATCCAGATATGTGTCTCTCTGTGTATCCCCTTCCCTCTTCTAAAGACTGCTTTTTGGCGTGCAATTATATTGAACAATAGGCCAAAGCCAATGGAGGATGCAACCCGTTACCATGGAAATGATTATGATGGATTTGTGGATAGACAGAGCAAGTAATTGGAAAAAGATTGATGGGTGACAGGGTGAAGGAGAGAGATAGAAAGGGATGGAAAGAGAGAGGGATAAATTACCAAAGCAGCAGTGGGAGGAGAGACAGCCCTATTACAGCCTATCTTTCTGGGATTTACAATTATATAATGATGCATCCTCTCTCTCATCAAGTCAATAGGCAATCACTCTTTTTGGCTGTTGCAGTTACTCCTTCTTCTCTCTTTCTTTCCCCTGCATTAGCCTGCCTGCCTCCCCCTCCATATCCTGTTTTCTCTCCGTCTCCCTCTCACTGTTTCGCTCTCCTGTCTCCAAAGAGAAAAGTGAAGAGGCTGCTTTATGACTAGAAGGTGAGGAGCCACAGACCAGATTACAAAGTCTGGGTAAGGGGGATGAAAAAAGTGATTTTTTTCACCACAGTTTCTGAAATCACTGCTATCAACCTGCCCTTGAGCAAGGCAATGAAGTCCCAGGTGCTGCAGTGAGTCAGCTCAGTGGGCAAAGATTGCACACTGTTTGTTTTGGGCAGTTCACAGAGGAAACAAGGCAAAATAATTGAATGTGAAAAGACGTGGCAGTGCTGTCTGAATGCAAAAGGATGAAATGTTGATGTTGATTGCAATAGAATCAATAAAACAATATTCTGTATGTACAGTTCTCAACACGTATTAATATATTAGACAGTTTCCTCCACTGTTCGGTAGATGCAGCTGCTTGACCAGACGCATTAGAAGTGTTTTACAGTCAGTCACATTGTGTCAGTAATGTTATCTGACATTACAGGTTCTTGTATCGACAATCCAGTGAGAATCTGACAAGAAGCAGCAACAAAACAGACGAGACAAACTACAAAGCCAGGCACACCATTTCTAAAAAGGTGAACTAGCCTGACATTACCAAGTGAAGCGGATGTAACGTTAACACTACTTTCTGTCTGCTCTCTTTCGTGTTGCTATTGGAAGGAATGAGCAAGTTCAAGGATTAACATCAATGCTAATGCTATAGGAGACCATGAACTTTTTAAATTTATTACTGAGAAGATAAATACAACACACCATGGTAACTGAACCCAACAGGGATGGTGATTGCTATAGCGTCAAAGATATAATATAGAAGGCATAATATTAAAAATGCATGACTTTGAGGCCCTTTTCATTTCAGCTCAAATTAAACAGATGACCAAATGGTAATTGTCACACAGTTAACCTGGGGCTTTGGGGACCTTGGTGCAGTTTCCCACTTTGCACAGTTGGTAATCCTGCCTTATTTCACTGTCGGCAGCTCACAGCAGTTCACTATAAATGTTTCAACAACTTTGCCTTGAAAAACAGCAGTTCAGCTCAAAGTTGAAGGACAAAAACTGGTAAGTTTTCCATGACAGGTGATGATGGTTGTCTTGTTGAATCCGACTTGGGCTGAGTGTTGTTATTTTTCAACACTGCTGTTGATACAATACCAGAGTTTCTGTACCAAAATGCTATGTTTTAGATACCTGATGATACTTGATAAGAAAACACATGTTTACATGTATAAATGTAAGCAGCTGTACATTTTACCATACATCTGTCTCCAGCATTTGGTACTCCATATCAGGCTGTGTAGATGCTCAATAGTTTACTCAATATTAAATAATACATTTTAGACACTTCATTATTGTAACATTTTCACATTGATAAAATACAGCACATTGCATTGTGGGATTGCTAGCAGAAAGTAGGAATAATATAGGAGACAGTAAAAAGCCAGCAGGGTGTGCATAAGCCTTTTTCACAGGAGACATGTTGACATGTCACATTAGGAAAAGCACAGGTGTAAATCATAAAATGAATGATGGCTGAATTCCATTTAGCGCCTTCAGTTTTCTACCGTTCAACCATTCTGTTATGGTAGCTTTCTACCATTATGTTATACCAGGTTTAGGTTTTAAACTGAGAGGTGGTGAAGTCTGATGTCCGGGGTGTGGTCTCTACGGAGTGGGGTGGGGTAGGAAGCTGGCAGAGGAGTAGAGTTGGAATGTGAATCTTGAAATCCAAACTGAGCTGAGCAACTGGCAGTGTTATGCAAATGTAGGCTGAGGCGATTGTACAACTTGGGAGACTGAATGATCTGGCAGAGTCAGGTGAATGAGCCAAGGTTAAATACCGCACAAGGGGAAGCCAGGCCCTGCACAGACACACATGCAACACTCACCAACACACACGGATGGCAATGGAAGACTGGGAACAGACATGGAAAATAGAGGGGGAGAGGGGGAAACACCAGGGCAACACAGGGGAAAGGGAATGGGCTGCACAGAACCCTGACACAGTGACACAGTGACATATTCAAGTACTGAAACTCATGACAGCACTATGTCACTCTGTTGTTACAAACTGCTGTCAAACAAATTTTGATGGAAGGGAGGTTGTTGATGATGATCCGTGTCCTTTCCAAACAGAATACAGCCTTGGTATTAATGATAGTGTTATGATGCTTATTTTCCTCCATTCACAATGAAAACTGCTACTGTACAGCACTGGACTGGGGTAATAATTCAGGCCTTGAAGTCCGGGCCAGCCTTTCTTTTACTTTAATTCAGACAAGCTGCTTCAAAAAAAGCCAGTTGTGCTTCTGTTACTAATGCTACTGGAATAAATATTCATACATATCATTTTTGGAGTATTTGTTCAGAGCTCTGACTGGACACGTGTTGATTATCACAAAGTTGTGGTAGCTCTAAGTAACTAGAGGTCGTCCATTGTCCATTTTCAACTTTATTTTCTAGATTTTTTCCACACAGACACATCTCCTGAACATGATTGTACAAGTGTTGATGATTTATTATTTTATTTAAATGAACTCTGAATGAACTCTGGAAGTGTAGTTGTGTTATTATGATGTGCAGCCTCCTAGCATGTATTTTCTTTTTCACACTGACTGTGTCACTTGCTCCTGCACATATCTGTAACTTTGCATATTTTAGCATCTGCTTCCTGCAGGGCTTTTCAAACCAAAAGCAGGTGGGGGTGCTGATGGTCTACAATTCTGAGTGAGTGTATCTGCCCTGTGTTGTATTCTCATTTTGCATTTTTAACAATGTCTTGATATTCCAGGTCAGTCAGCTGGCCAGGTCACCAGAAATGATTAGGTGCCTCTGATGGCCAAGTCCAGACCTGCTACTTCAACCTTTTCCATTGTCTGATGCCTTAAGAGATCAGCATGCTTTAAACAATGTACTTATTGAAACCCCAGTCTCAAACTCCTTCTGTCCACTTTACACGGTGGTTGGATAGATGTAGGCAGGCAGAGTTTGAAATGATTCCTCAAGCTCTCCTTCACACAGTTACTAATGCCACTTTTTGTCTGTAGCCTACAACCAAGTGCAAGACCATCAACGAAATGATAGAAACGTGTACTGTTATCTTTTTTTTGCACAAGTCTTTGTATCGAAATCCTACAGAACTACAAAAGACAGAGTGATTCAGCCAGGAGTGGAAAGCTTTTCTTGGCTTTTAAATGTGGAAATATCGTTGTGTTTATACCTTAAATCTCCATAATGTAACTAATAGACCTTTAACAACCAGTAGTAGTATGGTGGATGTGCCAACTGAAGGAAGTCATTGCAAAAAATGGTCCCACATGTATCGTGTTAATTATTGACATAACATGTTAATTAGTGAGCTCTGAATGTGTTGGTATTCAGTTTTTGTTCTCTCTGGATAGCTGATGGCTGTTTCCAGTCTTTATGCTAAGCTACTGTGTTGTAACTTCATATTTACTAAACACATTACAGTTGTATCAATATTCTCAACTAGCTCTCAACAAGAAAGTGAACAAGCATATTTCTCTAAATGTCAAACTATTTCTTTAGGCATTCACTGGCCAAACACAAATCCTATACCTCCATTTTAAACATCTTTCAGTTTTTAAGCAATGCCAACTCACTATTAAAGACTGTATTGATGTTTTTTAAATGTCATGCTTCCTTCAAAGTTCAGACTGACAAATAGAAACAATCCAACATTTTCAGCGGAGGCTACCCTTTAGGGATTCATAACTATGTTTTCAGTAGTGTATAATCACCTTTACTTTTTCACTTTTATATGTACAGACCTGCATATCCTCATTCATGGAGTCTGCCACGATGAACTGGCATGTTTCTACAGTAGATCAGAGTCGACAAACACATTTCTTCTTCACTCTAGGAAGGAAAGAATGATAAGGCAACACAGTGAGGTGCCACTAAATCCTACACACTGGACCTTTAAAAAAGTCAGAGATGCCATCCATAATACCAGGAGACCAATGTTTGCAATATTCTGATGTTGTGACATGTTGTGATATTCATTATTTAACCTTGATTTATCCACATATTGGTGGAGCTTTGCTTCAATCCATGAAGGATATTGTGTTTACTGTGAGATGACACAATGGTTCGGAGGTTGGAGGTTTTCCTGACATTCAATTTTGTCAGCAGTTCCCATCAAGGTTCCTTTCTCATGTCACCTTGCTTCCTTACATCCCTCTGTGTGATTGACATTGATTTCTTTCAGTGCTGAAGTCAACACTACCTTTGTCCATTTCCTCGAACTGGACAAAAGGCTTCAAATACTATTACGCTCATATTGCTTCAAAGAATATTGCCATAATACATTTTTTCCTGCCTCGTATTCCATCTTTAGTAAATACATACTGCTCAGTGCTGTTGGTGACAAACAAAAACATGAAAACATTATTATGCTATTGGTTATAAATGTGCACTGGTGGTAGATGATTCATCTCTGTCAATCATGTATCAATATGTATATATATATATATATATATATATATATTTATAAAATTCATAAATCTAACCCTGAAGGTTGCTCTTTCCATACTCCAGCAGAGAGACTAAAACACAAATTTGCAAATGATGTACATTTAACTGGTATTTATCCACCAGGGATTGTTTGGTGCAAAAGTAGCAAAGTACTGAATGTGGTAACAAAACCATGACAGAATAATTGTAACCATCAATGCCACCAACTACTTGACAACAAATCCAAATGCTCCAGGCAGGTTTTTCGGAATCAGCTTGACAGCTGGGTCATTATGTAGCCATGCCGTGTCTTGTTGTGAGGGTGTCACCCCATTTAATGACCCCACTGTGTTGTGGAAAAGTGTCTAGTGGGTGCCTGACTTGACATGATGATCAGAATAGACCTTGATGTGCTAGCTATTAGGCTAGCTGAAGTAGCCAATTGAAAATTCTGCATGCATTTCATGAAATTACTTTTTTTTTTCCTCTTTATAATGAGAATTTAAGTTGGACCTCTGGACTGTCAACATGCTGACAAAACAATGGTATCTTTTTTTCTTTTTTTTTTAAGATGAATTTTTGGGCTCTTTGTCTCCATTGACAGGAAAAGCAGAAGAATGACAGGAAAGAGAGAGGGGGATAACATGCAGCAAAAGCCATGAGTTGGAAGCTGTGGTAAAGATTCAGTGGGCCACCATACTGACCATGTTTATATGTAAACATGGACGCCCCTGATCTGGTAGGAGGTTCCAAGGCATCCTTGGTAGAGGCTCTCATGAGCTTTGTAGCGTTTTTCATCTTGTCAAAGACTTAACAGTTTTTCTACCTGCTCAGCAGCAAACATCAGACAGACACATTTGGCGACTAGCTGGTGAACAAAGTGGAATGTTTAGCCCCATAGAAGTTGGTAAAGACCAAAAAAGAGTTGAAAGAATGTGAATATTGTACTTTCTAGGTGACCAGAGACATCTGGCTCCAAATGAGGGCTACATAACCAGCTGTTTGGTAACAAGTTCACCATAAAGAAAATAAATACAGAAAATTACAGATTTAAAATCTTGTTATGTTCTGTTGATTGACTAACATATTTTTCCTAATTCTAATTGTTTCAGCACTTAATATGAGGGAATAAATCCAATGATTTATGGGTAAAGCTGCTATTAGCTGCTAGCTGGCTGCCAGGCGTTCCTTGTTGCAACTTCAGATCTTATTGCTTAATGCAGTAACTGTTTCAAGGCATGCACACAAATTAAAGATTTTTTTGGGGGTGGGGGTCTTTTCAAACCTTTTATTTGATAGAGACAGCTCAAGACTGACAGTGCGAGAAAGAGCCACAGGTTGGATTTGAACCCTCGGCTGCCACGGCAAGGACTGAGCCTTTGCACATGGGATGGTTGCTCTACCAACTGAGCTAAATGACACCCCAGCATGCACAGAAATTAAATAGTGTGAAGATACAAATTAATAAATAATTTGCATGTGTAAGTGAATTTCAATAGAGGAATTACCAGAAATATTACCTTTGATACCTGCCAGGCTCCATACATTGTCATGCAGATGCGTTAATCAGGCTTTTCTTAATCCTTTAACCTTGTTAAAGAAAGCAGGTTTCTAATTTACACAACATTTCAGAAATGAGGTTACTGCTGAAAGCTGAGAATAATCGGATTTCTTAAGTGCATGTAAATGTGGCGAGTGTGTGACAGACTCAGATCAGAGCAGAACATTTTGTCAGCTTGACACAGAGGTGATGATTAAGACCGAGGTGTCAACAGGCTGCGGACTGGCCAGACAGCGCATGTGTGGACCAAGTGTGTGTTTGTGGTAAGGGGGAGGGTGGGTGTGCAACCATCAAACCTATGGTAAACTCACAAGTGTGCTGTGGGGTAGTGCTCTCTCAAATAACGTTTCACTCATGTTTTTCTGTTTATAGACATACATGGGGTCTGAATAATAACTGAAAAACAATGTCAAAATGTCAGTAGGCATTATATGTAATGGAATCCAGTTTACTACTCCAAGAAGTAGACATATCCCAAATCAACAGAGACAATTTGGATTCCCCATTGAGTCAGCCAGCCAACTTGAACTTATGTTAACTGAATAAATATAAAACTAAAACTACCTTTCTTGCTAGCTCAGTCATAATATCTGTGTTTTCCATAGACAGATTATGCCTCCATGAAGTTCACACGTATTTTTAAGCTGGTAGTGGAGTAGTAATGATGATCCTTATTATTATCATTTACAAAATCACAACATGTTTTCATTTAATAAAATATTCTGCTTCAGTCCATATTCAGTCCAAACAACATTTTCTTTGTGGTCACAACTGCCTCTGCACATAAGAGCTGCACACACCTGTATAAGCGGGCATTCTAGCAGCAAAAACAGCACCATAAATCATATTCTTTAAACAAAGGTGATTTAATTATTAACAGCTGCAAGAAACAGCCTAACAAGAGGTCACAGTCTACAGAGGCTTGCTGTGGTTCTTGATTTATTCTCATGAATAAATTAAATAAATTCACAAATGAGACCCTGTTTATAAAAATATTTTATTTTCATGAGCATTTGTTGGATACTTCAAAGGTTTATACAATATACTAACATCCAAATTTTATTCATCAGCTTTCCAGGCTCTTGTCTACATAACCTTTGAAATAGAGAATAAAAAATGTTTGAGATTCATTTGTTTAGTAGCCGTCTGTTTTCGAGCATGGTGTGGTGCCATGCTGATTTGATCATGTTCAAAATGTCTACTTGACCAATCAGATTGCTCGTGACCAATCAGATTGCTCGGTTGGGAGCGTCTCTGATGAGATGTTTTGAGAAAAGGCTCCTCCTCAACAGAGGTGGCACAAGCCTTTTAGCAGCTACTTATGACCCTCCATCCTCTCCAATACACACTCACACACAGGCTCCAGGCAACCAACTCTTTCCCTCCCTCTTTATTCAAAGCTTGATTTCTTTTCATCAAGTCTGTCTCTTCTCCTTTTCTCATCTCCACCTTTCTACTCCGCTGGATGCTCTTGTTGGTGTCAAATCCAATCCCTTCTTCCCTCATGGCCTTTCTCTTTCTCTCTCTCTCTCTCTCTCTCTCTCTCTCTCTCTCTCTCTGCTCCTCCTTTCATCTTTGTCTTCTCTCTATTATCCTCTCTCCGGCCTCTTTTCTCTTTCTCTTGTTCTATCTCTTTCACCATGAATATCTATCCCTCTCCCCCCTTTTATTTGCCTCCTTTTCTCAATATCCTTCTTCTTTACTCTTCCTCCGTCCTGTATTCTCTGCTCGCTTTTCTCAGCCTGCTCTCTTCTTTTTCTTCTCTTCTCCTCTGCGACCTCTCACCCTCTATTTTGCCAGAGCCTTTCTCTCTTCTCTTTTCTCTTTTTGCAGCTCTTTTCTCCTTCACTCAGTCTCAGGGCTTTGTGGTGGCTCTCAGCCCCCAGTGGGACATCCAGTGGGAGAAAGAGCTGAAAAGCAAACTGTAGGACCAGGGAGGGAGGGGAGAAGAAGAAGGGAAGGAAAGATATAAGGGAAAAGGGAGAAAGAAGGAGTAAAGAAAAGATGCATGAAAGTGGTCAAGGAGATAAACCAAAGCCCCTGCAGCTGGGGACAGTGGGCTCAGCATGTTTTAGCTGGACCCCTACTTTAGCTCTTTTGAGCATTGTTTTTTAAAATGGTGATTCTGATTCAGGACATCATTTCATTTTAAGCCCATTTCAGTATCCTGTCCTTGCATGGTATTACCTTATATGCTTGATAACATTTATAAATGTGATTAGTTTGAAATAATCTAGCAGTGATTAGTCCAGTTTAATCAAAATGGCCCCTTTGGCCTTTGCCCATTAGAAACCCATGGGTTAGCCCTCATCTACATCCCATGTGGACCCCATGTTGTTGACCCATATGGACTCCACGCTATTGGCCTCATTTACCCCCTATACGACCCCACCTGTTATCTGGAACTGCGAACACGTTTGGTTTCAGGCTATTGTATGACAGTATGTACTTCAAATACAATGCACAAAATGCAGTATACAAAAAGACACATAGAGTTTGGGTCAAAGTATCAGTTTTATTATATTTACATCCATCCAAACGCTCAGTGTCCACACAGAAGTCTTTATGGCAAGCCATATTTGTATGTGGAGGTTATGCTATATGTAAGAGACCAAAATTATTATTTATTTTTAAATGAATCAAATAATGTGTAATTTGAAAAGGTTGTCTGTAATTAGGGAATCATTTCAATAACACAAAGTTAGCAGCCAGCAAGCTAAAGAGCCATGGTAAAGAGATGGTGGAGACCAAAACAGAGCTAAAGATAGGGTGTTGTATTGTTACATTTATTAGGTGGTTAACCCAACACCAAATTAATCCAGTCAGTGTGTCCTTGGGCAAGATAGTAAGCCCCAAATTGCTGGTGTGTGTCTATGAGGAGCTTAGTATCATCACTGAACGCTTTGGATTGGAAGCACTGTATCACTCCTGATGAACAGTTGTCACGTTGTATGGCAGACATCAATGTATAAATGTGCCAAATGGATTTTAAAGCAGCTTTACTGGAAAAGCACTGCATAAATGCAAGATAGTCTACCAAGCCCATAAGATATCTGTGTTGTGTTTTGGTGCCAGTGCAACACAGTCAAATGGATCAAAAATATCAGCTTTTGGTTTAACCATACCTATACCATGGTTTATCTGTTTTTACAACCATTATTTGCCATAACCACAAATTATTGTATAGACTACACTGATGTGTAAATAATTTAGAAAACATTAGCAATGGGTTGCCAAGGTTGCCTAGAAGTCTAAGACACTGACCATAAGCCACGTCATCCCTGGTTCAAGTTGCAGGGGACCTTTGTTGAATGTCATTTCCCATTTCTCTCCCCTCATTTGCAACGCTTGAAACAAATTGTTTTGGTGATTTTACTTTGAACTCTGAGCTCCTGATCCTGTCCTGACCTGCACACGTGGACAGTTTTGTCTTCCTATGAATGGAATTTCACTTTTTTTCAGCAGTGACCAAATAAATGGCATCCTTGGTAGAAGTGTCCAAAAATGAGTAGAGTGGCTGAGATAAAAGAAAAGTACCTGAGACAATAGTTTGAAGACAAAAAAGAAAAATAAAACTAAAAAGGTAAAAGCTGAAAGAGAACATCAAATATCACACCAAACAGGGTTTTTTTTGTACCACTGATTTTAGCCTTCAACTCGGCTCCTTTCACTCCAACAAAATAGACTCCCATCAAATGAGAGACTTCTATGTGAAATTGTGGACATTACTTCAAAGCTACAGAAATCAAATAGTCTGTCCTGTATCTCCCAACCCCCCAACTCTTTTCTGCCCATTTCTCTCTCTGTATGGGCTCATTGGGTCCTGATTGGAGAGTGCATGTGTGTGTGTGTGTGTGTGTGTGTGTGTGTGTGTGTGTGTGTGTGTGTGTGTGTGTGTGTGATGTCTCTAATGGTGATGGGGGTGATTTGAAATGTGTGTCTGTGGTGTGTGTGTATGTGTGTGTGTGTTACAATGTGATTTCACAACCAGCAGCCTTATGGTCTCATCAGCCACCATATTGGCCAAATGGCCTGTGTGAGTTGAGCACATTGTTTGCCTGGTGTGTGTGTGTGTGTGTGTTCCCATTAGCTGATATAGTGCTTGCTTGAATACATCCTACTGTTTGTTTGTGTTTGTTATTATTTGTCTGTGTATAAATTGGTGTGTGTGTGTGTGTGTGTGTGTGTGTTATTCCTTGCTCCTTCATTTGCATGTTTAAACAGGATTAAATGTATTGAGAGAGTCAGCAATGAACAGCTCTTTGACAGGAGACAAATATGACAGATTAGCACTGCAGATCAGATAATGACAAGAAAGGAAGCTACTTTTCACCCTCATGTCTTTGTTGCGTGTACGTGTGTGTGTGTGTGTGTGTAGTGCTTCTGTGTCAAGGTTTTGAGGAAGGTGACCATAGTCAGTATAAATGTGAATGTCATATCTGTGACGTCACCCACAGGTTTCTGAAGAGCCATATGTGACGCTCAGGGTGTGGTGGCTCTGGTTGCCTCCATTGTGGCAGTCCTGCCTCTGCTGCCTCCTGGCTAATCTAAAAATCAGCAAAGACATGAAGGCTTGGTTGCTCAAACGAGCCATCTGTAACAGCATAATTCTGTGTAAGTTTTAATATCATTTGAATAGGTGAGTTCTATAAAAATTTAGACTTACGGTAGTACAGTTGTCATGAACGGGGAATCGATAGAGACCAAAACTGTTTTTTGTACCAGGCTGTAAACATGTTTACTTCTGCTGTGAAGTTGGACATTTGTACGGGGAGGTGCAGGGCTGGTGCTGGCAAAATCCAAGAAATGGGGAACATGACAAGACTGGGCTGCACGTGGCAGACGAGGCAGGCAGAAATCCTGAGGCAGAGCAGAAACAAGGTTAGGAACAGGGCGATCACAAAGGCAAAAATACAAGAGACTGACTGACCTTAGGGAGACGGAAAAAGCTGATGGAGCCTGAGCGACTTGATTGGTTGACAGGTTGCAGATGTGCTGGTGATTAGCCAGGTGAAAGGGAAGCAGAGGCCACACCCAGAAACACACAAAAACATGATTATATGTATACATTATAGACAATCATTTATTTTCATCCCTTTATTTTTCCATACTCTGTCCTTATTGCTTATGCTTTTCCTTTTCTGTTGTCAGGCTATATTCTTAAATCTTAGTGGTTAGTTTCTGTGTCAGAAAACAACAGTCCAGCTGGAGCAGAGTGTGTAAATTACATGGTCAGTGCAACACACACAGAGCTACAGCTTCATGAAAGACCAGAAATAGCCCACTATTTTGTATATGTGTGGTCAGTGTGAGGGCTGAAACTGGGATAGGGCTTTGTGGCCTGACTAAAAGTTTGATCTCATAGGGCCCAAAACTGTACATATTGTGCCATTCAATGAAGACAATCTGTTTACCTAGTGTTTGTGTGAGTGTGGCACTGTGCCACTGTGAACGGGTTGTACATTTCAACCCCTTTGTGCTAACTTGGACTTGTGTGTGTGCTATCCTAATAGGCTATCCTAATAGGCTTTGCAGTCAACATCTAACATATTATCACCTTATGAAGTGAATAACATTTATTTGGAGTCATTTTTGGGGACCAATGCTTGAACAAAATATCTGGGTCCTTAGCTGCTAAATGCTCCATACTAACTGGTCTGACAGTTGGTGCTGTGCAGATAGCACACTTTACAGTGTAGTGGAGCTTCATGACTGAAAACATCTGCATAGTCATTTTATCCATCATTGAAATACAAATATTGTGAAGTGCGGGTTTTAATATATCACTGAAAATACTGTGCCACTTTGCTAGACAGCATATTTTATCTTTTTACTTCCAACGGTCCACTGGCACGATGGGCCCCATGGTATCCTGAAGGTAGATGATCACACCTTTATACTATCTGCCCCTTCTGAGCCTGACCTTAGACTATGACCTTCTATGAATAGTAAACTAAACATTCACAGAAAATAAATTTCACATATAAAAAACATAAAACTGGAAGGCTGAGTTCAGTCCTTTTTTCAGTCATCACAAACCGTGTGGAGCATAAAATGATTTTAGCTGGTGGAACACAGCTCAAGCTTCAGAGGTTATCGAGCATATCATGAGAGAGCACAGGAGAAAATCCAGCTTTAACTCTGTATTATCTTCTTCACCTCAGCCATTGTCTTCATTGCCCTAAGCCATCATTTTACCCTCAGTCACCCTCCTCTCCCTGCTCCATCCCAACACTACACTCTATCATCTCCACCCATCGTCCTCCCATCCAACCCCCTACTCCACTTATCATTTCTCTTAACGCAGCTAACCATCACACACTCCAGATCTAGGGATCTTGAGTTGTCAATATGTGTATATATTGGACTGGCATCATCCTTGTCATCATACAAAAATGGAGTGGTTTGCATCAAAGAATGAATGGAGGTACTGTGTGTGTGGTACTGTGTTGATTGGAAACATTTTAGCTGGAAATGGATTGAACTCCCAAAAGAAATGCTGGATTTTTCTGTGGGTTGAAAGTGAAGCAATTCTTTTTCTTAAGGAAACACTTGGTAAGTGTGTGTGGAAAAAGGAAAAATGTAATTTTTTAATGTTAGAGCTAGTTCACACCAACTTTAATCCCTTGGAGTGGTTTGTTTGGGTCCATGTGAACATCGGATTTGGACTGCGGATCAAACAACCACTCTCTGGACTGCCTAAAAGGGGTGGTCTCGAACTCCTGTCAAGTGGATTCTGGAGCTGTTCATTTCTGGTGTGAACACCATTCAAACCAATGACAGAAAACATATCATTTTATGTGTAATTTCATTGGTAAAAAAAAGTTTCTTGGTAACTGATGAACTAGCAATGCGTCTGCCCATCAGAGCCAGACATCTTCTGTGATAATACTGTCTGATGGCAGAACATCTTCCTCAATGTGCCTGCATCATTAAATTATTCAATACCAGCTGTAGAGCTTTCCATAAGTAGTGGCCAACAGCCAACTATTCATTTAAGCCCAGCCAGCTACTTTTATTCCAAGAAATAAAATCCTATATCACTGCTAATGCAAACCGAACACTTTCATTGTTACTCTGACTAACTCTGCTGTGAACGTATTTTATGTTATCAGGCAAACCAAGCCTTGGAAACAATTACTCACACAAAAACTTTTCCACTGATTTAGCATCTGGCCCTTGTGTGGGTGCGGCCACTTCCCACCTGCTAAATTGACAAATCACCAATAGAGATATACCCAATATTCCCTATGTGCTGAGTCATACCTCTATCACCAAGGGTCTGAATGGGCCTTCTGGTGGTAAAATATGAGCTATTGGAAGTCATACTTGGAGACACTCGATAACCTCCCCTGTTGGTCTTGTATAATCATGATTGCCCCCTTTTTCACTGACATCTGCCTTTTCTCTGGGATAGGGGGAGGGTGGTGTGGATGTGTTAGTGAACATAACCACTATGAAACATTCAAATGACTTATTTCTCTGATTCATCAGGGGTGTGATTCTTCCGAATAATTCCGGACATCCGGATTTTCCGACCTGAAAATGAGGGTCACGAAGTGACTGCCATCCAGCCTCACTCACGTTGTGTTTTGGTTATTTTGTTGCCCTCTCTTGGCCCCATTTTGGGTGTTGGTTTTCCTCTTTCCTCTTATCACTGTGTCTTGCCCCTGCAGGCCGAAGCCAGCCAGAGCTGCTTCGGGCCCTTTTCTCTTTCAGGTTGACTTGTTTGCTTGTTCTACTGCATTTCTGTAACTGTAATGTACTCTTTCTCTGAATTTTACTGTCAGCCTCTAGCTTGTTATCCCTAATTTGCGTCTCTTGGTCTACAAACCACCCTATCCTAAATTGGGTTATCATTATCTGAGCAGGTTGGTGGGTCTACTGGCTGCTGAAAAGCAGAGGGCATGGTCTCTGATTCTGCTCTATTTCTCATGTTCTCTTTTCCTTTCCTGCTAGTCCTTCATCTTCTTCCTGCAGTAGTTTTCTCATCATTTTGACTGCACTGACTTGTGTCCATCCTACTTTCTTAAACCATCCTAAATCTTCCATTTCCTCTTTTGCCTTTCCTCTAGCCACTCACATCTTTAGCCTCATAGAGCCATATTAAAGGTGCCTTCCTTTGGACATCTTCACCCTTAACACTTTTTCATGCAGTGTTGAATTTGTTTTTGTGATCTGAGTGGTGTTTTATTATCGGCCCTTTTCTTTTCCATGTCTTGTCATATAGTGCTTGTCAATGATCTGTGAATTTCTGTTTCTCTGTCTAACTCTTTTGTTCTTATGAATATTGCAGGCTTAACTTTTCTACCTTATTTGATTATATAGTCCTGCTTACCTGTTTGCCAAGTAACTTCTCTACACCTAATTGTAATACACAGCCATGGATTTATATTTCCTCTGTTCAACTAAGTGTTTGTAAATGAATTATTGATGACTAAAATAATGTTAATATGACAATTTATGAGATTCTCTCACAAACAATTAAGAACAATGACTAAATATGATTAAAACTTACATGAACTACTGATTTCAGACTGACACATAATCCTACAAGAGCTGACAACATGAAAATATGAAATATAATATAATATATTGTATTATTATAATAAAAATATTAAAATAACACACACAGAGCCAGTGATTCTTGTGCATCATGGAATTGTATGGTATTTATATTGAGCATCTATCTCTATTGTCTTTATTATTTATGTTATTTAATTAATAAATCTGTTCTTCTTTCAACACCGATGTTCTGCTACTTGTGGTTGGCTCCAGACAAACAAATTGGTTGATTTTGAGCTGTTTTGTTGTGTACAACTTGGAGTCAGGTTATTTTAAATGTAATTTAAATTTCAATCTCATGTTTGCTCAAAGTCAAATTCAATTTCAAAAACAAATTTGAAGAGTGAAAATTACAGAGAATAATTCACTTCTTCCAGTGTTATATTCATGAGGTGCACATCCAGTCTGACTGAATGAACACACATCTCCATTTATGTTATATTTTATTAGTTTTATACTGTTGATGTAATTAATGTAGGTTGACTGATGTCTGTCTTGCCCAGTTAAATCTAGCGTCTACATTTTCTAACACACACTGCTTCACTGGGGTCTCCAACCTGCATGTTCTTTAAGCACTCCTTTGCTTCGCTGTGCTAAGCTATGTGTGGCTATATGGCCAAGTACATTACCAGTCCTTAAAGGAAGAGAGTTGTGTTGCTGCGCTGTGTCTTGATCTTGATGTTAGCCAGTGATCCTTTGAGCCAGGTCTGAGGAAAGTTCTGGTTCTGTGGAAAGTCTTTGAAACTGGGTTGCTCTGTGCATTGTCATTGTCAAATGAGCTGGCAGATTTGTGTGTTGTAGACAGTAACTTGTTTACTCTCAGTTAGTGGTGTGCTAATGAGCAGACATCTTAAGGACAGGCCGAGATCCTTTCTCGTCCTTTTTCGGAGGCCTGCACTGAGGTGAGACCATCAGGTCCAGTTGTAGAGAGGGAAGAGAAGAGAAGAACAAAGGGTGACCTAGATTTTTTTGACCAGTTCAGGGTGTCAGTTTACAGTCACAGGAAGTTACCTGAGAACAGGCGTGATCTAACATTGTATATTTTCACAGTAAGGTTATGTTCAGACAGAATCTGGCGCTGCGGCTTGTAGCCAGTGTCTAGAGGTGAGGGGGTTAAAGGAGGCTGCTGCAAATGTCTCTGTGCTGAATGTAACTGCTGTGAAACAATCAGGAAACAACTTTTTATCATCAATCTGATCGTCTGGTTGGCAGCTGCAGCATGATGTCTGGCTGCATTTTTCCAAAAGTTGGATCCGGCTCAGCTTCTTCACTGCATGACGCGAGACACGTGCAGCCCGCACCATGTGCAACCAAAAACGCACTACCACCACTCAAATGAATGGAAAAACCTGTGTTTTTGCCACAACACCATCAATAACACATACTATGCATTTCAGCAATATTATCTTCAGTAAAGTAAGTTTTACATACTGGATCTGCTGATTTTAAACTAAGATAGCTTGTTTTTTTAATGAATTAATTTGTCCCTTTTGATCCATGTGTGGATGTACTGGTGGTTGAGGATGGTGACATGCAATAACATAACATATAACATATATATATATATATAGTATGGTGTAACTGAAACTCGGTGCCCTTATATATACATATACATATATATATGCCCTATATATATATATATATATATATATATATATATATATATATATAAATATACTCAGTTTTGATTGGCTCAGTGGCTCAGTGATGGTGACAAATTCATATATATATAATATATATATAATTCATATATATATATGTCTTGTGTACACCTTCGAGCTGGATTAGAGTTATTAATCAAGCTGTGGAACCTACACATACGGACGCTGAGGAACAAGCTGCACAACATCGTGTTTCACAAAGAGAGCGATGCCCTCCTACATGCCTGAGTGACTACATGGGTGCAACTCTCCTTAATGAAGGACAAACCCAACCTGTATGCCAGGCCCCGTCCTACAAAGGCTCACGCAGTGAGCGAACTCGCAGCTCATCCAAAAGGACCTCCAGGTCAGCTCAGACAACATTACACTTCTGGATCAGCCTGCGGCTGCACTTCCTGTGACTCCCCCTGCAGCATAGTTAGTCACACCACCCTCTCCGCTTGTAGCTTCTCCACCAGCAGACCCACCTGATAATGTAGCAACAATGAACTATCACTCTGCTCCAGCATCTGCTACACCTGCTCCACCATACTATGTAACATATCCCATCACATCTTTAGTTCATTCATCACAGACTTATCAACCTGATGCAGTTTTCAGACATCAACCTAATCTAGGAGCCCCCACCACTCCAGCCTGGATGCCGTTCAACCCAGATCATACACAGGGAACTAGTATGAACTCATTTATCGCCTCATCTTATGGCCTCCCAAGACCGATGGTACCCTACTTTGATAGTGGTCAAGAGAGTGACTTTGCACTACTAAAAATGGCCCTCGACAACCTGCTGAACTGTCACCAACACCTGAGTGAACAGTATAAGTATCAAGTGCTCCTTGGCCACCTGAAGCTTCCTAGTGCTCTACAGCTCACCAAAGCCTACATGCATGACCCAAGGCCGTATACTACAGCCATGCAGGCCCTACAGGACAAATACGGTCAATCCAGACAGCTTGTTCAAAGCAAACTGGGTGCTATTCTGAACACTCCAGCCATTAAGTTCGGAGACTCCGAAGCCTTTGATGCCTTCACCCTGTCTGTCCAATCTCTAGTTGGCATGCTGAGAACTCTGGAGGGACAGAACGGCTATGAACTAAGATGTGGATCACATGTTGACAGACTATTAAGCAAGATGCCCCCAAGCTATCGTGATGGATTCGTAGAACACTGCCTGAACCATGGCATTCTTTGCACAGGTACTGATCAAACCTACACCCTACCTGATCTAGCATCATGGCTACAGACAAAATCACAGGCGAAGCGCATAGGTGGCAGAGCTGCAGCTCTCTACAGCCATGAGACCCCCAAACCAATAAAGAAAGAAACACGTGCTTTCAGCAAACCAAAGGAGAAGTCTGCTGCATTCTTTCTCACTACTAGTAACGACCAAAGCCCAAAAGGGCGGCCCCCACAATACAAGTCTTCAAACAAACCTCAGCCATACTGTCCTTACTGTGACAACAGGGCCCACTTCCGAAATGCCTGCCCAGAGTTGAAGAAACTAAGCACAGGACAGATCATGAAGTGGATAACAGATGGTCAGTGGTGCTGGAAGTGCGGACGATCTCATAAGCCTGACGTTTGCACCCTCAAATGACCTTGTAAGACCTGCAAAGAGCAACATCTGACCGTATTGCATCACGCAGCCGAGCAAACACAGAAAAGTGTGCTAATGATGACTGTTCCAGCCACAAAGGTGTACTTGGACAGACCAAGCAGGTCCCCAATGGTGATGCTAAAGGTTGTGAAAGTCCTGCTTCACCATAGTGACAGAGTTCTGGAGACATACGCTGTCCTCGACGATGGCTCTGAATGAAGCATCATTCTCCCACAAGCTGTTCAACACCTGAACCTCCCTTCAGTACCTGAAACCCTCACTCTACAGACAGTTCGTCAAGACGTAGTACAACTCCAAGGTGCTTCAGTGACTTTCCAACTGAACACCTGGCTCTTTCCGAGCACTCATACCCAATGACAAATCTCCAAAGGAGATATAACCACCTCCGCAATCTGCCTTTACCTCCTGTAGACCGCGTCCATCCTCTGTTACTTATTGGGTCTGACATGCATCACCTGCTGATGCCTATAGAGACAGTGCGTTTTGGACCACCAGGTGCACCCATCACAGTCCACACCAAACTTGGCTGGTCCCTTCAAGGCCCCACCAACATCGATCAAATTACTGCATCCAAACAACAGTGTCTGCTTATGACAACAGTCTCACCGACCACTGACCTCCTATCGAATGTGGAGCGCCTCTGGCAGATTGACATGCTTCCTTACGCCAACACAAAGCAGGTGACTCGCTCTAAGCAGGATCAAGAAACCATAAAGCTGCTCCAGACATCCACCACGAGGATCGATGTTGACGGCATACAGAGATATGCCACACCACTACTTCGCCGACCCAACATCCCCATTCTCAAGGCCCCAAAAGAAGTAGTATTGCCATGCCTCAGAAGCACAGAGCGGAGACTCGCCAAAGACCCAGATCATGACATGATCAACTGCAAAGAGATCCAAAAGCTGGAAAAGATGGGTTATGTAGCAGTAGTCCCACCTGAGATAGCTACAGGAACCCCAGAATCCTGGTACATACCTCACCACATGATAAGACACAATGGCAAAGACAGGATAGTCTTCAACTGCTCTTTCCAGTACAACGGGCAGTCCCTCAATGACTATCTCCTCCCTGGACCCACACTTGGTCCATCCCTATTAGGTCCTGCCACTCGTAAACGGCTTTGAGATATGCCAGTGGGCCAGTTGGGTCCGTTGCATACTTACGGACAGAAGATGCCCAGAACCAAGTCCATGTCTCATTTGTGCTGGCTAGATCCAGAGTAGCGCCAAAGAAGCAGCTTTCAATGCCACAATTGGAACTGTGCGCTGCCCTCACCGGTGCTCACCTAGCCAGTGTCCTTCAGACTGAACTCACCATACCTATCCAGAAAGTCATCCTCTGGTCTGACTCCACAACAGTTCTCCACTGGATCAAATCAGAACCCTGCCGCTACAAAGTCTTCGTGGGCACACGTGTAGCTGAGATGCAGAACCTGACTGACGCAAACAATTGGAGGTATGTGGATACTAAAAACAATCCCGCAGACGACATTACACGAGGTAAAACCTTGAAAGAGCTGTCACATCCACATTGTTGGAATCAAGGTCCTGAGTTCTTGTATCACACCAAAGTTAACTGGCCAACTAGCCCTTCAGCCTATCCAGAAGAGGATGATGAACTTAAGAAATCAGTTTTCTGTGCCTATGGCACGGTCAAACCTGGCCCTGAGCTCCCTAATGTCAGCACATTCTCTATCTGGAAAGACCTGTTGTGGCCGACCCAAGCTCTAGTTCACACAGTGAAGCATCTGACTACATCAAGGCAGAGAACCTCGTTCTAAAGCAGGCACAGTCTGATTCATTCCCAGAGGAGGTTAAGCAGAGCATCTAGAATGGGACTCAATCCATCTGATTGTGCTAGAATCCAGTTATCCCCTGACTAAACTGATCATCCAAGACTTTGATGAGAAACTCCTTCATCCTGGAACAGAGAGAGTTTTAGTTGAACTGCGTCGCCGATTCTGGGTCCTGCGAGGGAGGGAAGCGATCAAGAAATATCAGAGGACCTGCACACAGTGCCAAGCATGGCGTGCCACCCCTTCCATCCCCAGGATGGCTGATTTGCCACCAGCCTGCCTGCGCCTGTATAAACCACCCTTCTACTCAACAGGTGTAGATTGTTTCGGCCCCTTTACTGTAAAGATTGGACATCGAACAGAAAAGAGATGAGGAATAGTTTATAAATGCATGACGGCTTGACCTCCTAGAGAGTCTTAACACAGATGCATTCTTAATGTCTCTCAGGTGTTTCATTGCCAGACGAGGCAAACCCTTTGAGATCCTCTCCGATAATGGGACAAACTTTGTTGGAGGAGCGCGCATGAGGCCTTTGAGACCATGGCCATGACCATTCTTACCGAAGTAGAAGGCATCCTGAATGCTCTTGGCTATGTCTCTACAGATGTAGCGGATCTGGACCCCATCACGCCCAACATCTTCATGATGGGACGCTATGATTCATCACTTCCTCAAGTCATCTATGACTCCAGCAACACCCTAGGAACCCGCAGATGGAAGCATAGCCAAGTCCTCATCGACCATTTCTGGTCCAAGTTCACCAGCCACTACCTGCCAAGTTTGCAGGAAAGAGGGAAGTGGCGGACAGATAGAGAAGACCTCACAGTCAACCAAGTGGTACTCATCGTCGACCCTCAGCTCCTGCGGGCTCTCTGGCCAGTCGGAATGGTGACATCCACTTATCCTGGAGCCGATGGTTGTGTCAGAACAGCTGCTATTCAGGTCAAAGACCGCACCTACCTGCGACCAGTGTCTCGTCTCAAAGATGACAAGGTTGAAGAGCCTTCTACCTGAGTGGCCTTTCTGCTATTTGTTCGACTGTCCATGCAGACACCTAGGAGCAGCTGTGTAAAGCCCACAGTAGTCATTAGCTTCCTTTTCAGAGCGTCATTGTTTACAGTGCACTGATAAGTTTCGTTTTGATGACGTCATCGGTGCAGTTGGTCTTTCGTTCTGCAGTCGTTGATATACACAAACGTTCACAAATGGTTTTGGTTTTCTCTTGTTTCCTCACCCTTTCTCCAGTAGTTTAATCATTTTACTGCTATGTGTAAATGACAAAAGGTGAGCATGATGTTAATTAACTATAAACCAAATTTGTTATTGTGTTTTTCATAATATTAGTATTTGTCATATGTTTTTCTCGTTATTGCCTCACGGGGGCAGTATGCTAATGCTAATGTTAATCAGCCGTTAACACCTACTCATTCTGTATTACAGTCCTTATTTATATTTCAGTATATGTTTGACTGTTTGTGTTTGTTACCTTGTTAAAAGTACTTATTCTATTTTATCTGTATTTTGTTATGCAGAACCACAGCAGGATTAAATCAACTAACGAACTGTAGAAGGTGTAGGAAACAGGGGGGCAAATGGCCACCCACTTGAGTTTGGCTGTGTGCTTACCGCCAAGTGATATGCAAATAAATAAATAAACTCTATCTGTTCAGGCTCACCTGTGAAATTGTGTTTAGATTCTCCTCTTCCCTTTGTCACTAATGAATGAATGAGATGTGAAAGGCAGGGATGGGTTTTATGTGCGGTGCGTGGAGGGTTACTGCACTCATAATGCTCTTCACTCTCACTAATGACTGATAACATGAAAAGTGCAAGGTGTCAGCTCCAATCACTCAATGCAATTACAGGATCGCTTCACTCACAGGAGCGAGCATGTGTGTGTTATTGTATGTGTGTGCATCTTTGTATTTCCGTCTCATCTAATAATAATGATGTCATGGCTGTAGGTCATCTTTAGGCCTGACAATCTGACCTGTCATAACCTCTGAGCAGCGTATGTCAGTGCACTACAATAACAAAGTGAATGTGGCTTTTGTCATGTCACATATGGGGTTATATGACTCAAGCATGTGTCTTGAGGTCACTGTAGGGACAGTGTTGAATCCTAGATTGTTACAGGGACACTGACCTCTTCTCCTTGAGATACAGAGCAGCATGTTTGTGTTTAGGAAAGCAGACGCCATTCTGATCATTACAATGGCAACCGAAGTAAGAGGTATAGAGTGTAAGAGCGTAAGAGTATAGAGCTGTCGCATTCCATAGACAACAGATAGGTCCATAATGTAGAAGCCTTTACAGAGGCAAATAACCTTGTCAGAATAAACACCATTCCTTGTTTGGACTAATTACCAATTATCAAATACCTTACATAAATGCTCCATTCTCCTTGGCCAAGCTTCAATAAACCAGTCAGCATAAGACATCTCGAAATCTTAATAATAATTTCCATATTCAAATACTTATATTAAATTATTAATTACTAGCTAGCAAATGAGGTACTGATAAGTTGCCTTTTATGCTTGCAGTAAACGGTTTTATGTAAAAATCTTGTAAAGATCTTTTTACATTTTTTCTCCTTGATGCATAAATGGTTAATCACTGAACTAGTTGATAAGATGATCCAGTTTAATGTTACATAGCTTGCACACTCATGCAGTGAGTGCAACATTAGAGTGCAACATTAGAGTGATGTATGACTGAAAAAATTGAATCTGGTCTGCAGCTGTGCTGATCTGTCATTTTTGCTCTATACCAATATGCAACTTCACATCAGTAATCTGTTCCTGCTGGGACTGACTGTTTGAAGCTCTCTGTTTTGACACAGTCACCCAGTAAACTGAAGTTAAGTTGCATAAAAAATGTTGCATGTTACTGTTTTTCCAGAATGATTTAACAAGCCTTCATGTTCTTTCCTTTGGTGTAAAAAGAGCACTCCAAAAAGCTAATGCAATACAGTGAACTTATGGAATGATGGAATTTCATGAGCAGGTGTATTTTGAGAAACATCACTCAACTCAAACAAACACAACTATTACCTTTACTAGTTAGCATTTAAAGTTTTTTGTTTACTTAATGCCATTATGCCATGACAGTCAGCTAATCTTCCTTGGGTCCACACCAAACATAGAACACATTATATAACAAACATTAATTGCAAGGTATCCCACTGTGTTGTAGCACTGTAAATTATGGGTTTTTTTTTCAACACCCTTGGGCCGACTACTATGATATAACCCATACCGGCTAATCTGGTGTTGTGATTGTGTGTGTTATTACAGTAAACTATCTGAACAGAAATGTTGGCATTTAGTTTATTGTTCATCTGAGCAATAAGGCAATGACAATATGCTTCAGGAAATACTTTATTCAATGGTGAGCCAAGAGAGGTTGAAGTACATCTTTTCAGGACTGGTTCTAACAGAGCGGTCCAGAACAAGTGGCCCTCTTTGTTTTAGATGCAGATGAGAACACACACGCATAGACAGCAAAGTTTGTGTGTTTGAGAAGCAAACACTCTGAAACTCTGAATATATCTGTCAGATTCAAGTCTAAATATCACATTTTAGATGGATTAGTGACAGTCAGCTGTACCAATTGTCTAAAACTACCATGTAATCAATTGAGTTAATATGCCCTCACTTTCAATGATGCTGTTCTGACTTTCAAAATCAGAACATAATGATATTATTGTATAGCCATTGTTTTTGTTTGAGTAGCTAATGATAATTCAAACATGTTATTTCACCGTCTATTAGCAAAGAAACAATGGTATTTCAAAATAATACATTTATGGTTTATGAGCTGTACTGTATTGATTTTTTTAGCCCACACAAACAATACTTTTGTTTAGAGATTAGCAAGCACAGGATATCTGATATAAACCATATTTTATTACTCTTTTATTCCATCCTTCCCTTCTTCCTAATCCTTCAACATTATTAAGTATGTGGTTGACAGATGAATGTGTGCATAGATCCATGTTTATACGTGGAAATGTATGGTGTTCAAGTTCATGTGCTTGTATGTGTGTGTATGTGTGTATGTGTGTGTGTGTATGTTTGCCCACATTTGGAATATATTAAGGAAGTGTTTGTTTGTGTGCGCAAGTGTGTGTGTATAAGTGTGTCTTCCCATGCTGTTGTTCTCCGTATTAGAATGAAATGAAGTGTGAAATAAGCTTTTCTGTCTCTGGAGTGTAGCTGTGGGAAGTCCCCCCCACTACAACACATCACACATGTTCATCTATCCCTTCATCTATATACCATCCCACCTCGCCATAGCAACATGGTGGGCATATCATGATGGATATACTGCTGATGAATAGGCACACTGAAGAGACCATGGGCGTATTATATATTGCATAAATCCTTTGTATCAACAGCAATTTGCTCAGGTTTTGAGGTGCAAATGACAAGCTATACATCAGGCACCTGCATATATACAAAATCTGTGTACACCCAAAGAAAGACATAAGAATACTCAGAAGAATACTACTGCATGTCAAGAAGAAAGCAGTGTGAAGCTGGGATACCTAAAATAATAATACCTGTGTGGCTTGGATGTAGTAGCCTTACAATGGCAGGCTGAAGAAGACAACAAGAGCTGATAATGCTGACCCAGTACTTTACCTCCTGTAAAGACCTCAACATTTTCACATAATATGTGCCTTTTTATGCAACTTTGCCCTCAGAAATGATGTCTTTGCATTTTCCCTCAAATGTATTTCATCCGCTTCATTCAGTTATCCTTCTCATTGTTGCAACACATTGTGCAATTAATGCTGCAAATGGTGCACATAGTGGCTGTTTGCTGTGTAAGCCAGATATTAGTCTTTGGTACGTATGAATGACATTTTTTGTTGATAGGTGACCTTACTATAATGATGACAGACATACTGTATGTATACAATTCTTTTGGATTGCTCAATTTCCACCCCTAAAATCATGTGTGTTTAAGTGTGTGGACAAAGGTGTTGATGAAAAACTGGATTGTATGTAATAACGGAGCATCCACTCCCGCTTTAGTGACATTCTGATTAATATTTCCAGAGATACATGTGAGAAGGTAGACACTGTTGCTTTTGGAGAAGCCTTAATTTTCAGTTTTGGTTTGGGGGAGGTCCCAAACATCAACCAGTTGAACAAATATTGCAATGAAATATTTTTTATATAATATTAACATCGTACTAAAGATATTAAAGTTATGTTTGTGCTTTGTAAGGCTAGGGGTTCACTGTAAGAAAAACTGTTGTTTGTACGGTAAAAAGTGGCAGCTGTGGTTTATATTTTATTTTTTATATATTACAGACATTTGTTGTCATGGTTTAGCATTCTTTACATTCTTTACAGCGTGCTTCAAAAAGCTAACTTTTTTGTGAATTTGTTCACTATAAAGAATGAAGAATATCACACACACAAAGAAACCATGTAGGAGCACACTATCAATTAACCTTCAGCAAAAAGCAGATTGGTCACTGCTGTGATTTTATTGTTGCAAAGTGAGTATGTTACATTAAAGTCTATCTAATGTTATATAAAAAAAAAAAAGCGCTAGTAACAAAAACATTGCTGAATCATGATTCCAGATGACGATGTTAGCGTTTCTCTGTGGATGATGGATGAGGTAGCAGGTATCTGGTATCAGGTATCTATTTGCTGTCAAATGTCAAGGTTAAGGTTTGAGTTAAATGTTTGTATGTGTGATATACAGCTGTTTGTTCTGCCCAAAAGTGGAAAAACAATGATAAACATTTCTTTTGTTTATCACAAGTTGTTGTGGGTTATATTGTGACTTTTTCTGAAAGAGAGAAGTAATCACTGAGTGCAGTCAGTGTCAATGTTGAAGCACTTTCTTGCGATTTTGGAGGAAATTGTTGACGTGAATTGCATGATTTGCCTGAAATATCTCTCTCAACTCTGCCTATAATCAGTTCTGTTAGCTCGAGTTGACTGTTTATTGTATGCCTGTCATGTTACTCTGCGAAGAATAAAATCTGATTCATTTTCGAGTAGCTTTAGTGTCTGCTGTGATACGGAGAGGCTTAGTGTTTGTCCTCTGTTGAGTCACACTGGAGATGTAAAAACATACTGAGCACTCAACTGAAAGTAAATGAGATTAATGGAGTATAGACTATAGAGTATACACACACTGACTGGAGTTTACTGAAAGCGTTTCTATGTGTGGATATTAAGCTCAGTATTTAATTATGACTGCCACATTATTAATATAATAATCATTTTTATTTAACTTTAAACATTTATGCAACAGTTTGTTTCCAGGGAGCTATTTTTCGGAAGGAAACGTGATAATAAAACGTCTCCTTACACAAAACTTGATGCATATTACCTCAATGTTGAAAATGTTTTCTCGTGAATATAAATCCTAAAAGTGACATTATGTAGAAATTGTGGTTAGTGTCCATAGTTTCAGAGCGTAATTCTACTGTGGTCAATGGTCAGTTGGATATGTGTATTTGTGACTATATTATATTACTTATGATCAAAAACTAGTGAGTCGCCACTTTGCTAACACTTTGTTGTTTGTCCCTGGCCTGAAAACCTTCTATTCCTGATGGTCCGAAATGCCTGTTGTAAAAACACTAACACTACCTCAGTGCTCTGAGGTCAGAGTCCGGGCAGCCTGGCTAACAAACTGGGCTAACGATAGTTAACAGCAGCTATAGTTTGGAGCAGTTTACTGTACTGTCCATCAAGAAATTCTCTCACAGAGTTGATGCACAGGAGCTGGAGGACATCAGAGGAAAAGCAGAACTAATTACACAGAAACAGAATTAATTACACATCAATGTAGCATCAACATCATTCAAAATCATTCTATGCTAGAAAAGTTACAGAATGTTACTTGAAGTCATGGAATAGAAAAATCTGATCAAATCTGGAAGAATATTCCAATAACACTGAGTTGAATCCACAAAAAGGGGTATGTGAATATGATAGTGTAAGTATAGAAGTGTAGCTCCTTACACCCCACTGCACATTGCAATTTCTAGCCTGTACATATGTGCAGTGGATTACATTTTACATTGCATTACATTTTAATCCCCAATCGTGTCCCTAAGGGCCGGTCCACCAACCCAACACTGGATCTCCATTAGTTGAAACCTCCAGAGGAACGTTATGGCCTCACCTTGCCCCAAGGCTCTGCTCCAGTTTTCATTTATTGTCAGAGGACAGACAAAGACACTTGTCAGCATCCACATTCACCTAAGCACACACATAACACATTCAAAACACTTACACACGGACTCACAAGTGGGTGGAAGGTACTGTATGTTTTTGAACATAAAATCCTTCTTAATCTTTTATTTTAATAATATTAATATGCTGCAGGGAAAATGTTACCTGCCAATGAGCCTTGCTCAGGCAATTACAACAGCCCCCTAATCAAAATTGTGGATGCAGACGTGAGGTGACAGGGCTGCAAATTATTAATTCCCCCTCTGATGCACAATAACTAAAGTCAGTCTGCCACTGATGAATGTAGCAACATCAGACAAATATAAAATCGCTACGACTCGCACTTTTCTCCCATGTCTTTGTTTCCTCTCCTCCGTTGGAGTCCCGCCCCCTCCTCGTCCTCTCCAGCTGTTAAACCAATTAAATGCTCACAGAGGGTAGACTGCCCACTCTCCTGTTGAGAAAAATACATGCAATAAAAACCTTCGCTGTGCAGAGCCATTGTGCAACGGCAGTGCCGCCATCTTTAATTATGGCCTACGCCCCCACCCTTCTCCTCACTGAATAGGAGTGGGCTGTAGGTACAGACAGCCGCTGGCACCGGATCAGGTTTTTGTGTTTTGTGTTGAGCAAGTGGCTAAAAGGAGGTGAGATGGTGGTTGATGTTGAGGTTGCACTGCAGAATGGTTTGCTTGTTTCAGAGAAAGTGAAATGGTTGAAAAATGGTCAGAGAAAATAATAGGAAGAAAGTAGGCAGGTAGTAGTAATCACAGGATACTGTAATACAGCAATACTGTATAGATGTATAATTTTGGTATGCACTCTGATTATATGAATTCAAGCAACAAAATGTAACAGGGAAAGAGAGGATTTCAGGAAAAGAAGTGTGTGGGAGTGAAAAAGAGAATGGATGTAAGAGATTGAGAGAGGTTGTTAACTGTCAGTTTTATGGCTTGCTGAAAAAAGAAGGGCATCAGTAAAAGCTTAGAGCTTGAGAGAGAAACCCTTCAGAAAAAAAGAAATGTGGTGGTAATGGTGTGGTGGGAGGGGGGTCTAAATGAGCGATATTAGAAAGAGAAAAGGAAATGGGGGTGTAGAGAGAGGCCCGTGCTCTGCCAAGTGCCCTGTGCCTTAAGGGGGGACCCAGGGCAGGTCTGGGGAATGTGAAGCATGAGGAGGTGGGGTGTGGGGGGACAATGCTGGCTACTGTCCCCCAGAGAGAGGCCTTGTTCTGGGCCAGGGGGGTACAAGAAGTCAGCCACTCAAATGTATGAATGGATGGATGGATGGCTGACCTACTGTCTGGGTGGATGCTGGTTCCCCGTCTGGCAGGCTGCTTGCCCACAGAGCCGGCATCTAAAGGAACCAGGGCAGGTCTCGGGAATGCAAGGCACGATAGGGGAACAAAGCCAGCTACTGTCCCCCTGGAGAGAGGTCCTATCCTGGGCTACAGGGCACGAGGAGTCAGCCTCTTTGGATGGATGGATGGATAGATGGATGGATAGATGGATGAATAGATGAGCTTCCTGGCTGACAAGAAAGAAGACCAATAGTTTGAGTGAACACCATGTACTCCACGGGCTCTTTCAACTGAGATATTACAGGTTAAGTTATTTGTAAATTGATTCCTAGTCTAAATGACTCTGTTGAGTGGACAGGATGATGAATGTGCTTAAATTAGATTCAAGGTTTTGTGAACAGTGACAGTCATCACTGCGACCTCTCTGTACCCAAATGTTACCATGAAATCAAGGACAGACTCAATGGTGTTTTATGTAGTTAATTAGTGTTAATGCCATAAGCTTCCTGTAAAAGCACTGGCTACTCTCTTGTGCATCGCATGCTGGTGTCTGCTAGCATCTGCTAGCTATTAAGAAAACAATTAGATAGATATTTCGATACAGTGTGTTTTACTGGGGGAACAACTATTCCTAACCCTTCCTTACCCCTAACCCTAATTTCTTGTCTCTAACTCTCCCTCTGTTAAAACTGTGACAGACAGAATGCAGGACTGTAAGCCCAAAGACTCATGGAGATCTTTAGGACTGACTGTGGGAATGAATGCAGAAGTCATTGCAGGACTGAACGTCTTAGTGAATGTAGAGCTCATTGTAAGGTTGAATAATATAGACATGAATAAAGGACCACTGTACCAGCAAACTAGTCATCTTGACAGTACAGTACAGTCCTTCATTCTTAAAACACCTCCACATCCGATGCACTTAATGGATGAAAATGTTGAAATTTATAAGAGTTATAAAATCATATCCTTTGTTTCTCTGGTCTTAATCCATCTGTCCAGTCTTTCACTAAAATGCTTGTTCTTTTCAGGGTTGCATTGGGCTGGATCCAATACAGTCTGTTCAGAGATCATTGGTATGTTCCAACCACAATATTGGCCCCCCTTCTTCTTCTCCTACATCTTTCTAATGTTGCAATTAGGAGTCTGCTTCCAGCAATTCTCGTAACTCTCTGAAATTTACGATCCAACAAGCAAGCCCACTTTACTCAGTGTTTGGCCAGGTGTGTGAAAGTTTGAATTTAACCTGAAGCTCTCTTTGTTCATTTTTCACACAATTTCTGGTACATTTTGTGATGTACAAAAGTTTGTGTTCACCATTATCCCCAAATTTAAACAGTCAGTGCATCCTGCTGCTGTCTGTGGCAGAAGGCTTTTCAACCTGCTGTTCAGAGAAGCCAGAAACACCTTTGTCCTTTGATATGGTCGCCTCGTTGAACAAACTAGTTTGTTTTCAAGGCTTTATATTGAAAGCTTTTCCAGAGTACCAGTGTTACCACAGTTCTCTGAGAGAAGTCATGCCAGAGGGCATTTTACTTCTGAACTGGCCCTTCCAGAGATCCAGGTCTTTCATACAGTTGATGAGAAAGTTCTGGAAAGTTCTGCAGAAATACTCAGTGAGGCATCTGTGTGATGCTCTTTTCAAATGTCAAATCAAGCAGTTAGTCTTACTCTTTGAAGTCTTTTCTCCTGGAAAACTGAAAATACAGTTTCAGAACACTTCAGATGAAGCAAAATTCACACGTGTTGCTTGTTGAGGTTTGTTAGTATGTGCTTACGTATTATTGCCTGTGGTCTTTTGGGGAAAAACACCTGCAACAACTACATTTCTCAGTGTATATTCTCTGTATATTTTCAGTTTTATCCTCATTCATGTGGATAATGAACTCAGTGATATGCTATACTTTGATGTTTGCTCAGATACAATCAGCCTTCGGAAACTGAGTATAAATGGGATAAGTGAACATACACAAAGGCATACATTTGTGTTGAAGTTCATTGTGACAGAACAAATGAAATAATAGAAGCATATTGACCAGGGCCGTGCAGAGACCTTTGGAGGAGCAGGTGCTCAAAGCACATATAAATACCACTGTAATGTGCTTATAAAGGAAGTATGAGTGAAATACAATACACTAAAGAATTTCAAAAGACGAAAAGTAGATTTTTTGTCATTTTTTACTCAAAATCACACTTCAAACAGTACTAATGAAGAGTTTTTGAATGAAAATATTATTTGTCAATCCCTTTGCCTGATTTTGTTTGTCCATTCATTGACTGCGTATGGAGTCTGCCAAACATTTATTTTTCCATTGGTCTTTTATCTGGTAGCATAGAACAACAAGGAAACCACACATCTCCGTGTTCAGTGGAATCAAAGGAAAACAGTGCAGACATTCACAGATATGTAAAACCTTAGAGTTTTTGGGCAGAGCCGCCCAATCCATCCCCAGAGGGTTAAGTACTCCCTCTGGTCTTCGGTACCGTAGCAGTGACCGTCTCTAGCAGCTTAGCAGCGCTTAGTTATAGGGCACGTCTACGTGGATCATGTGACTGACCGAGGGTAGATCTAAATTATTGTTATTTTGTTTTATTTATTGTTTTGGGCCACACATCCCAAAACCCCTGCCCCTGCACATGCCTGATATTGACAGAAAAGCAGGGAGATCTTTGTCAAAGACAATAGCTATAGGCTGAAAATTCATGCAATTAATACTAACTTCAGCTCTACACACAGCTCCCCGGCTTTCTTCTCCATATAGACTAACCGTCTTTGACCAAGAAAGAACTTAAAGCAAATTGCCAGTGTTACCATGGTTATTGCAGGTAATTTCAGGGTTATTAATGCCTAATGTGCCAATCACATTGTAGTATGTCACCCCTTCATCATCCTACACAGAGTATTTTCTCTCTTTTGCTGTTTACTAGTTTTTAGTATGTCTCAATACCTCCACTGAATCACTTTCCTTCTCTGCATACCTTCATATAACACACTCTGTAAGCGCTGTGATGCGAGCGGTTCTGATTGAAATTTGAGCTGGGGGAAGATTGAGGTACTTCAGTAATGACACATACAAAATCAAGTTTTTTTTAATTTTGTTTCAGAAATTGGAAACCATTGGTGTCCATTTCATGAAGTCACTTTGAGTTAACTAGTAGCACTAGGTTACATGTTGTGAGTAAAAGTTTAAGATATTTTTCCTGTACCGAATCAGTTCTTTGTCTCTATTATACAAACTAATGTTACCGAAGGTTTTTTTAGGTGTATCATAAACAATTTCACAATGGCAATGGCATCCACTTGAATGAAATCGTATTCATGGCCAAAAAATATTGTTTATTTATAGTATTTTTCATGTTTATTTATTTCTTTCTACAAAAAGTGGAGAAAAAAAGCAAAATCTAAGATATTTGACACAAAAATCCCTCAACTTTTGGAAAAAATAACATAACTCATTCAGTTCCTGTAACTACCAGTGAGTTTCTTACACCTCTGTAGTTTTGGAACACTTTTCTTTTACCAACCAGGTCTTTCAGATTTAAAAGGTTCCTTCCATCAAATGCTGTCCACAGGTGCTCTATGGGATTTAGATTTAGACTCATTGCTAGCCACTTCAGAACTCTCCAGCACTTTGTATTCTTTGAGTCACTGACCTGCTGTAAGACCTATGACCTTGGACAGAGACCCAGCTTTCTGACATTTGGCCCTACATTGCACCCCAGAATTCTATGGTAGCCTTTAGATTTTATAATGCCATGCACACAGTCAAGACATCTGGTGCTTGAAGCAGCAAAGCAACCCCAAAACATCAGTAAACACCCACCATGAAGGCAGCAGACCCTCTGCTGACTCAGAAACCTAGCATTTATAATTGCAACATTTTTTTGGAGAAGTAGTGCATTATGTGACAGAAATGCAAGAGTGCCAATATTTTGGCTATGATTGTATTTATATGGACATATACAGTATATTTGACTAAGAACTGCACTTAGCATTAGCATAACTAGCTAGTTACTCACTGTGGCTCAGGTGGTAGAGTGTGTCATCTAGTAATCAAAGGGTCACTGGCTCGCTCCTCAAGTCCAATTGAAGTGTCCTGGTGCAAAATACTGAACGATAGTTGTGACGTTAGTGTGTGGGAATATGCGTGTATGGGTGAGCTAATCATTGTGAGTGCTTTGAATCAGAAGCGCTGTATTGTTCCCGGTGAGCAGTTGGCATCAGGTGTGTGAATGTGACGTGTTGTAACAACAGGACAGAATGTTCTAATACAATAAATAAAGTAATATTAAATGGAATCTAAGTCCAGATTATTGTGGATAACAAGCTAAGACTACAACCCTATAATAGATTTATTCATGAACAAAACCCAAACAGTTCTTGGCATAATCTGGGACATTTATCACCATAATGTTTTATGGCTGGAGTGCATTGGATCCAAAATAAACCAAGCACCCACACCAGCACTGCTGAAGACTGGACCACTAATTTTCAGCTACATACTGTACAAGGTTTTGTCATACCTGGTTCCAACCCATAGTCTAGTACAGGTCTCCACAGCTTCACGTCTTCCCTCTCCTTTACAGCCATATTCAACATTTTCTGTTGGTCTGCCATAAAACCTCCCTATACGAAGCTAACAAATCTCAATTTTAGCTTTTCCCTCATACATTATGTACATGCTATGGATTTGTTTGCTATAGAGCATGCAAGGCTAATGCTACATATAATAAGTGATGAACGATGGAGAGTGAAGCACAGATGGTGGCTGAGGAGCCAGTGGAAAGAAAGTCTGGGTCTATAAGCACTACAGTATTGGCTGTATCTATTCTTTCATTACCGCACTATCTTCTAAAACCTGATAAAAGACCAGCTTTGCACCACATGAAAATCAATTATAAATGTAATATTTTTCCCCGACTGGGACATGTGCGATTAACCTATTTTCCTTCCTATTGTTTTACTGAACACATGACCATGCTTTCTGTTACACATGTAGCAATAAAGTCTGCCTCTTCACCTCACACACAGAAACACACACCACGCTAGCTAAAATTTAGCTCTTTCAGAACATTTTTCCTGCACAAACAATCATAATGGTCGCCATGATATGAAATGTACTGTAAAACTACGCAAAGAAAGAAAGACTCACTAAATTACAGAGGGTCAAACTCATTACCACCACCACATACTACACAGACTCATGGACTTGGACTACAATGTAATATGACGTAATGATGGGGAGAAATAAAGCCTTTGTAGAGGCAGTGCTTGAAACACCACTTTTTCCACTGAATTTGTGCCCGATTATAGTGCTGCTTCAGTACACCGTCAACAAGTTGCCAAAATGGCGGAACTACAGAAACTGTGACTTAAGAAATAGTTTCTGAGGAATGCAAGTTCATATTGTAGATTGGCTCCAAGTGTACTTGAAAGCACAAAAACAGAAAGAGCAACAGAAAATCAAGATGTTAAGCCATTTTCATTCCACTCCTGGATGCCAAGATGGAGACCAATCAGAAAGAAGGAGAATGGTCAATCAGAAACAGTAGCCTTTGAAATAGCCAATTAGGCCTGTTTGTCTGTGAAGACAAAGGAAGTGATATTGCAGAGTGATTGCACCAGCGCTGAGCTACACAAACATGCTCAAATGACACCTTGCTTGTTGCCTTCCAACCCTAATTTTCCAGGAGTGTAAGATCTTGATTGCATCGGTGCCAGCAAGAGAGGACGTCTCATTATTACACCAAAACAATCACCACCTCAGAGGCAAAAAAACGAGATTTTGTTTTCATTAGGGAGCTATTGAGTCACCAGCACTCGAGTCAAGGCCAGCACACATGCACATACAAACACACACACATGCACTGAGGCACTAGTAAGGCAATTTTATTCAAAAGATTTGTACCTTACTCCAGTCCACTTAATGAAGCTGTAAATTTAGAGACATGAGAGCCTTTACAGTGTTCCTCTGAGAGCTGCTACAATGATCCTGGGACTGAGCTGGTTAATTAACTGATTATTTGCTTGGCTGGGAGCCACAGTGAAATAGGGTAGATGTGGAGAGAGACAAGAAGGGGAGGAAAAGGGAGGACATGAGGGCAGAGAACGAAAGAGAATGGGAGTACAGAAGCTAAAAGGAAAAGAAGCCGTGGATGAGGAACAGGGGGCACGTTTAAGGAAGGAACGTAAGAAAAGGGTAGAAGGAAAGTAGAAGAGATAAGTGAAGAAGAGAAAATGGCTAGTACCATTTTTATGCTCTCAGCAACTGTCAAAAAATTTGATCAGAGTTAACATATTTGCAACATATACAGTAAGTACCATGTTAAACAATAGTTCTGTTACATTATAGCTTCTGTCCACCAGTGACAGCACAGTGTACTGCCCATAGGCCCAACTCCAATCTGCTCTCTACACCCTCCACCTACCCACTCACTATGTTTGCGTGTTCATGTGGAGTGGTCTGCCACATTAAGTGTCATTCCAAACCAACTAATCTTATGTGGAAATAGGTAATAAAGTCCTCCAACAACGAGTGTGCGTCGATGCAGGCTTACAAACCAAACTCCAAGTGGAGCAAATGCGCACATATTTTTGTGTAAATACAGATATGAGTTCTGTACATTCTTTCCAAATGATGAGTTGCCTTACTTCAAACATTTGATAGACTATTTTTGTGCAGACAAGACAGAACTAGTCACATAAGAGTGGCAACCGAAAAAATTTTCCTGAAATTTGGGTACCAGGTTTATCATTCAGGAACTGGTCCTTGAGGGCCAAGTGTCCTCGAAACAGGTTTCTAAAGAAGTAGGACAACCTGAAAAAGAAATACATGGTCAATGGTGTGCCGTCATCGAATATGCATTGTTGGTTAGAAAGATGTTGATTGGGCACCATGCTGCCGAATGTTCCTGTTTCGAGAAAGGCATAGGTGTCCCAAAGTATATTTATACCCTGTGTTTCTGCCCACAAGGCACAACCTGAGTACTGGCTTTAGATGGGGCCTTTCGTCCTGTCTGCAGAATCAAGCTGAGCACATTTTCACTGACAGTGAATGAATGGATGACTGGGCTGACAATGTACAGCAGTCACTCCAACAGACGAGATGCATAAATGAATGAATAAAAAAATATATGCAAATGCATTTTGAAATAGCTAGTTTATCATTTATAAATTATTGAACTTGCAGGATTTCTTGTACTTGTAACCGTGTAGTCTGAGATGTCATTCTGAAATAAAGTCATCAGACTTTGTGAAAATATCAGAATAAGTACTCCCCTCAGTTGTAATTATCGCACTCTAATATATATTTTAATTATACGGCACAATAAATTAGCACTTGTCACTAAACTTAAATTGTTGCTGAATTCTATTTAAAAAGGGTTCTAAAGATTATAACTTCTTTTGTAAAAGCTGATCAAAAGTAAAAGCCTTTACATACATTGCAGTGTTATTGCATAGATTTACAAGCGAGATACTGCAGTAATGATGTTTGATATCTTCCACCAACCTAAGTTAGTATATATGGGTAACAAATCCTGATACTTGTGTAGCGCTATGTAACATTCATTCATAATGTTTGTGTTTTATAACTGATATGAAACATCTTTTTTTAAAAATTAATCTTCAGAAAATGTCATTGCCATTTCTAGTCTGTGATTAGAGACAGATTACATTTCTGTGCTAATGAGGCCTAAATGTTGTCAAGGGAACCATGTAAAAAGCATGTATAAATCAGCAACAGTGAAGCATATTTCTTACAGTCAAAAACATTCTGTAGCAAGTCCTATGTTGCTACATCTGCTGACAAACCCTAAGCTCCTAAGATCCACTGACTTCCTTTGAGCAGTGACATTATACAAAAGCCTTTCCCTGATACTTGTATTAAGTCAAATGATTTCAAAATATTTAAAAATGATCTTCTCATGTCTAAAAATCATACATTATCCTTAAAGTGTGGAACTACAAAGAAAAACAACGGACCAGAAAGCAGATAGAATGTCAGTATGTCAGTATCAAATTTGTAGTTTATTAATTGCAGTATAGTTCTGAGGTCTCCATTGTAACTGTAAGAGGTCCAAGGTCAGTCAGCGTTTAGAGCTTCTTGCTGGTTCTCTTGAGCACTACAGAACCAGCTTTGGAGGTCTAAGGAGAGAGAAACAGAAAGAAAAAGTATATTATTAAAAGAAGGAATATGTTTGCCAGTGCTATATGATGATTCCTAACCACAGCAGTGTAAAAATGTAAATGGTGGCTGTAATTGTTTCAAAAGCAATTCCGCTGGTCATAATTATATGCATTTTAGTTTGTGACCTTTTCAGTAAAAGATCATTGTTAAACATACTGAAATACATTTCTCAACTTACACTCACATTAAATGCATTAAAAACAGCCACTTTGACGTATTAAAATCAGCATAATATCACACTGACTCCGGTTTAAAAGGGTAAAATGTGACACTGTGGAATGTGAGACCGTTTCTCCCATTAGCAAACGTCTATCCTTGGCTGCAGAAATATAACACGAATGACTCTAATAATCCCTGCAGGGTTTTGAGTATAATAAATGCTGTCAATGCACTTGGTTCCCAGCATTTAAAGCCTAAGTGAGTGTGTTTACCTCGATGAGCTTTCCTCCGCAGATCTCAGAGGTGTGGTGGTAGTTGGGGAAGGCCACACTCAGCTTGCCGCCCTCCATTTGCACAGTAGCCTGAAAACGCACAGGTTATAATCATTTTGGGAAAACGAGGTACATTTATCCTCGCCTCCCTACCTGCTGGCTCTATAATCACCTTGATAGATTTATATTTCTGCCCTGCACAGCTGGAATGTTAACCTCTGGATTCTTTGCTTCCTACCTTGAATTTCTTTCCTCCGATAGTCTCCATGTCGCACTCCTTGCCGATGGTGAACTTGTTGGTGACCTTGGCGTTTGTTGGATAGATCTGGGTCCAGGAGAAGTTATCGCCATCCTCAGTGACCTCTGTGATCAGCTTGTAGTCACGGCCCTTCTCAATGATGTCATCAGGGATACCTAAAGTGGGTAAAGAAGAGGAGTGTGTGGTTATAATAGCCCAAGTTAGTCCATGAAATCAGAAGACAGGAGTAAAATGCATGTGGTGTATTGGCTGAGGAGGATTGTTGATTGAATCTCTCACCAAGCAGCTTGCAGAATGCATCATATCCCTCCTGGGTCTCAGTTTCCCATCTTCCATTGAAGGCCATTTTGGTGGTGTTGGTGGGTGGAAGTGTGTGAGCAGAGCTGAGCTGGCAAACCAAGGTACTGAGACCAAGACTGTTCCCTGTTTATATACTGTACACCTCTTGCACCTCTCTAATCTGCATACGATGACACAAGAGAGCAATTACAGCTTAAGAGGATGACTACAATCGGCTACAAGGGAGAGGGCAATAACCTGCATAAACGGGCGTTTATGGAGTTCCCAAGCAGTGAGTAAAATGCTGACTGCTCATCAGGGTGAGCTGGTAGTTTACCTTCAGGTCATTGAACTTTCCTGCAATGGCTTTATGGTCATAACCGCCACTTTTACTGCAACCGGGCCTAAAATCATATAAAAAGCTTTGTTTTAAAATACAATCCATCTATTTGATGTGGTCTGTTATCTTACATTGTAACGTGCACATCTATAAAAAAGAACATAATATACTCGTTCAAGGTCTTTAATCAATGCTGGCATTGAGAAAAATGCAGAATATGATGAGACCTAATGAGTCATTTCAGTGCTTTATAACTCTTTTATGTAAGGGCATACAAATAAAACATTTGTATTATTATTATTTATTTATTATATTATATTATATTATATTATATTATATTATTATTATATTATCATTTGTATTATTTATAAATGGGAGTTGTCCAGGGTGTACCAGCTACTTTCCTAATGTCATCTGGAATTGGCTCAAGCCCCCCATGACCCTGACTAGGATAAGCAGTTATGGAAAATAGATAGATGAATTATAAGCAGACCCCAAATGCACCATATTCACTGTTTGTCATTTTGCTTTTGATTATTTGATTCATTTGTTTTAGAATTTGCACTGCACACTACATACAATGCATTGTAATATAATCTTATGGCTGTCTGGTAGAGGGGCTGCGTTTCAAAACTCAGTTTTACAAGCTTAATAATTTTCTAAATCTTAATTACTGAATCCAGTTGTATCTAAAGGATACCAAGATGTCTTGGTAAGCCTGTTTGTGGGATTCTTTCCAAAGCACTGACGAACATATACTTTATTTTTTTAAAAATAAACTGGGGATTACTTGCATGTGTGAATTTGGTACACCAGCAGGTATTTAAGGCGCTATGGAGGTGTATGTGGAATGAGGAATCATACAGTAGTATTAAGATATAGTTTTTTTTATTGATACCCACAAACATTTGTGTTTAAAACTGTGTTTGTTCTCAATCATATTTTTTTGTTTAGCCTACCTTAACCAACCTTAAAACTACAGTGTCAGTGTTTTCTTTATATTCATACTACATCATAGATGGTAAATGGACTGTACTTATATTGCGCCTTTCTAGTCTTCCGACCACTCAAAGCGCTTTACAGTGCATATCTCATTCACCCATTCACACACATTCGTACACTGATGGCATTGGCTGTCATGCAAGGTGCCAACTGCTCATCAGTTCAAGGAGCTAACCATTCACGCAATTTGGGGTTCAGTACTTCAGGACTTCCTTGGTACTTGGAGGGGGGAACCGCCGATCTTCTGATTAGTGGACGATTCTCTCTACCTCCGAGCCACAGCCACAGCTCCTATCATTCATGGTACATTACACATAGTACACAGGGCAGCAAATGGTTTATAATAGCAAGTAAGGTTGTACAGTAAAATTTGATATTAAATGAATGTGGAAATGAAGAAATGTGGAACATATGGAGTAGTATTTAATACTTTTGAACTACTTTTACTTTCATGTTATCTAGTTTTTCATATTTTGCATTTGCATGCCACTCAGCTGTACAACATACATGTGCCATAATGTGTCATAATGTGTCATGTGAAAGAGCTTTTAAAGGGTTTGGCCTTAATTATGTTAAAAATACAGAATGTTCGATTTCCAGCTATCACTGTAAATCGGATGCCTGGATGGATGTCTGCTTTCATGTGACAAAAGTCATTTTCCTAAGAAGAGCACCATATTGCCCCACTGTTAATAGAATTGCAATATAATGTTGCTTGTGCACATCAGTCACCCTGAAACTGTCCATTAAGGCAATCACATAACTGAAGCACATAAGACTTTCAAGTCTGACAAATTGTGAATAGGTAAAAGCTTTTGATGCTGCACTTAACTTTGACCTCACACAATGCAGTCATTTTCACAGACCACTGATAGTGTTTCTGAACCATGAAAAGTCAACATGGCCTTGAAGCTCTTTATAGATGCATAAAACATCATATTGGCCAACATCCTATAAAAGACACTCTCTATCTCTTTTTTTTACTATCTATCTCATTCACACACACACACACACAGTCAGGTTAGGTCAGTGTGTACAGTTGCAGTGAAAACCCACGTCTCATCAGTTTTGGTTTCCCCCCATGACAGCATCTTTATATTTTTTTTTTTACATCAGCTGGGTAAATGTGTACTCTGTGTGACGTGATGTCAGGCATAGGTTGACCTTTAGGTCATTTCACCTTCCAGAAAATCCTCCAGCATTTATTTTCTATGTAATATTTATGCTTTTGTGATTTCTTCATGTGGTTTCCACAGATGTTGTTCTATATCAAGTACAATGTAAATTTCTTTTGTATAGTACCTTGTTGTAAATGAATAGTTGAATCAACTTTCACAAAGAACAGAAGCATCTACATGCTGGAATGTAATCAAGAATATTTACTCAGGTGCATGCATTCACCTTATAAAAGACATGATGTCTTAAAGATGTCTTATATTAACATCTATGTCATTATGTTCCCATATATGGTGAGCATTTGTTGGCTGCTTTTCCTTCACTCTGCAGTTCAGCTCATCCCAAACCATCTCAGTTGGGTTTGGGTCAGATGATTGTGGAGGCAGAAGTGCAAATCAGAAGGGATGACATGTTGCTGCAGAATGCTGTGCTAGCCATGCTGGTTCAGTGTGCCTTGAATTTTAAATAAATCAGCAACAGAGACATCAACAAAGAACCCCCACACCTTCTCATGTTTCACAGTGGGAACCACACATGCAGATACCATCCATTCACCTTCTCTGCATCTCACAAAGACGCCACAAATTAAACTGATAATCTCTAATTAAAACTCATCAAACCAAAATACATTTCCCACTGGTCTAAAGTCCATTTGTCCATTTGTGTGTCAAACAATCATCTTCTTCTTGTTGGTCTCCCTCAGTTGTGGTTTCTTTGTAGCAATTCATCCATGAAGTGAAGGCCTGATTCACACTGTCTCTCTTCTGAACTCTCTGAAGCATTTATATGCGCTCTAAACTGAGGTGCCATTGACTGTTGATTTCTGAGGCTGGTATCTGTAATGAACTTATCCTTTTTCTGGGTAGTCCTCATTAGAGCCCGTTTCATCATTGTGTTTGATGGTTTTTGAGACTGCACTTGCAGACCCATTCAAAGATCTTGAAATTTTCCAGACTGACCTTCAAATAATGATGGGCTGTGGTTTTTGGTGTATTACTGTAGGCATCTGCCACTATGTGTGTGATCCTGTGCATGTGCATGTGTGTTCCGACAGGTGTCAAGTGGATGGGTCAAATGCAGAAAAATAATTTCACGTGTAAAAATGTGATTATTAAAGTTTCTAAAATTAAAATAAATGAAAACATTTCTTTCAGCTCTTACAGTAAAATGGATTATACAGAAATCAAATAGGTCTATTTACTGTATGCCAGCACTGCCTCTGAACAACACAACTGATGGTCTCAAACACACACATAAACAACTGACTTTTAATTTGCAGTGATTGCTGATCTGACAGTAAGATGATCACCAAATAGAGAAATAAATCACATGTATAAATCCCAGCCGTGTGGCAAGAGTCATCTCAGTCTTTGACGATGTGGTGTAGCATTTGGTCAAGGCTGCAAAATATGAATGTGGCAAGTGAGAACAAAGTGAAGTGATCAGATTTAGCGAGAGGCTAAGTCTTAGCATTATCCATATACCAAAGTAATGCATTTGTTTCTCTTGCCCCCAGAATTAGATTTTATGCAGAAAGTGCCAGGCTAAAAAATAGCAACTATTCTCTGTTTATTTTGTTTTATTTGTCTCAAGGTCAAACCAAATCTAACCGTACACGGCAGTGAACAGTGAGCAAAGTGCAGTTGAAGTTTATTGTCGAAGTTGTAACCTTATGGTTACACTTTAATAGTAGGCTGTAATTTCAACTTTTGCTGAAACGTTCCCTTTTCTCTGATCTCAGTTCCTCAAGTGTGAATCCTACAGGACAATAAGTAACTAGGATATGTGGCCATTACCTAATGTCCAATCACATTTCGATGAAGTCATGCTTTACTTTTGCCTCCCTTTCTCATTTTATGATATTCATCTTTCTGTACATGTGAAGAATGACAGAAATAAAGACGACTAAGCTGAGCTGATGATGACTGCAGAAAACAAGAGAAGAAAAAACAAGAATATGAACAAATGAACAAGGAGCTAATGAAGAACAAGAGAGGGAAAGGGGGGATGAAGAAAAGATGGTAAAGAAAGATACATATAGATAGATTCCTTTTATCTACAGTTATAAAGAGAGGATTTGTGATGGAGGAATTAAAGGAGGGGAGGCCTTGATATGCAAATGAAGCTTCTGCTAATCAAAGCAATAAGATTAGCCTTCCAAATTGAGATGAAAAAAGGCTCCATTATCTGGGCCGAGTGTCATGTTTAATAACGCGGAACGGCATGGTAATTCACTAGTGATGCAACTGTAGCCTATGTGGGGGTGTGTGTGTGAGAGAGATGTTTATGTGTCTGTTGTCTGTGTGAGTGAGTGTGAAAGAGAGTGGAAGACAAAAAATATAGAGAGAATTCAACGCGTGAAAGGCAAATTATGACCTTGTGTGCGCACGGTGTCAGCCAGCATGAGTGTGAATGTAGACTGAATGATAGTGAGAGAGGGAAAGCTGATTCCCATGAGAAAAAGTGTGTGTGTGTGTGTGTGTGTGTGTGTGTGTGTGTGTGTGTGTATCTACACATGCTTGGCTTTGATGTGAAAGTTCTGTGCTGCGTTATATAAAGAGATGAGCACATGGGTTAATTGATTAGGTACATCATAATTCATCAAATGAACCACTGAAAGATCCAGATAAAGGTGGATAAACTGAACACAAATACTCTCACACATTCCAACACATGACTGACTTTGTACCAATCTTGGTTGTACCTTTTTAAATTTAAAACATATTGTATGATATTGTCCTGCACCAAATGACAGAAAAATTAGCAACTAGCTGGTGAACATAGCATCTTTCAGCCTTTTATTTGCCAGTGTCAGTCCCATATTTACTCTTGTCCAGCAGCTTCATGCTCGGTCAGTCTCTCCTTTTCAGTTTCTTAGCTTTCTTATCTGTTGAGCCCAGTTACATTGACAGCTTGCACAGCCCAGGTTCTGGCACGACACCAGCTCTGCTCCTTGTCAGCACCTCCTCTTCCCAGCGGTCCAAAGTGCCTATTGTACAAACTCTAGCACTCGCCTGGTGCTCTGAGCTCACAGTTCCAGGCAGCCCAGCTTACAAACTGAGCTAACAGCTAACTAGCAGCTATAGCTTGCAGCAGTCTACATTACTGTCATCAGGAAACTCTGTCAATAACAGAGTTGAAGACAGCATAAGAGGGAAAGCATAAAACATTTTCTACATTAAAATACAATCCTGTTTCACCACAATCAGTTAAATAGTGAGAGTACCCGAAGCATAAAGTTACATAGTGCAGAAACAAACTTAAGTATTATTATTGAAGAAAGGTTACGCAATATTGCCTTAATGATGGTCAAAGTTTTTCATTAAAGCTCATAATAAAATGAACGTTGAAATGGATGGAGCAAAGGAGGAACAAATACAAACCTCTTCTGTGCAGCAGCGTTGTTTATGACAAATATGAGATATAGGACTAGAAAAGCCACTGGTGTGCAAGAGAGGCTTCCAATTGTTTATGGTAATTATACCAGTCTATCACAACCAATTTGACCATGACTGTTGATGGTTGAAAAATGCTGCACATAGCACCTTTAACTTTGAAAAGCCTGACAGCAAGAGCTGCCTCAGTAACTCGGGCAATGAGCCAATATAACCATTAAACACCGAGACAGAAATAGGCCGCGGTAGCTGCCAACAGTAAGCATTCTGTTGTTGTTATCTTTACTGTTTCTCAATCCATCCTGACAGCCTTACCATCCTTTGGGGAAGGAAACGGCAGTCACTGGTGATTATAAAGCCCCCACCACCCCCACCTCTACCCCTCATCCAGGGAGCCAAATTATGCCTGCATTAATATTTCATATTACACAGGACTTGCAGAGAAACCACATGTGTACTCAGCCCTTTGTCTTCATGTCAAATGAAATGTGCTCTGCAATCATCAGAGGGTGAACCGAGGTGGTGAGAGGAGGGTTGACGGCAGGAGGGGAGGGGGAGAACGGAAGGGGTGGAGGGAGATGAGAGGAAAGCATGGCGGGAAGGGGGCAAGGAAAGAGAGGAGGAGAAGAAGTGAAGCCAGGTAGAGAGTGGAGAACTGAGGGGAAAGAAAAAGGAAAGTCCAGGTGGGTTGAATAAAAGGGAGAGAGGGAGAGAGAGGGGGAAAATATGCAGGTGAGAGGGGAGATGAGGCAAGACGAGGAGGGGAGAGAGGAGATATGAAGGTAAAGAGGAGAGATCAGCAGAGCAGATGAAAGGCAAGCAGAGCAAAGAAAAAAGTAAAGAGAAAGAGGAGAAGAAAGGGGGTGTTGAGAAATACCTTTGTGCTTTAAATAATGTAAAGAGGTGAAGGCTTACACTGGCCTGAACAGAGGACAAAGAAGTCTGTGATACATCTTAGAGCAAGGCAGTTAACAGAGGCTTTAGTTCTGAATTATCAGCTGATCTCCACATTATATTTACAAAAGACAATGAGGTATTAGTGCAAAATGAAATCAGGGTTTTAGGTGGTAAATGTATGAGCACTTTTTTTTTATCACTTAGGTTTTATTAAATTTTTGGCAAACAGGTAACAGCACAGTACATTAAACACTGTTGCCAGGCAGCATTGTACCATCTGTAATCTACAAATATTGATCTTCACATTCGGGAAATAAGAATTTGTTTAGTATTATGTGACTGAACAGGAATTTTAACTGTGCATTCAATTTAGCCCCTGGAGGTGTTTTGACAATCATGGAGGTGTTCTACATTATCCACATTTTGGAAGTACTAGTTTACTAGTGTACTTGTTACAAAAAGAATGAGGCACAACCATTGACAATTTAATAGTTTAGAGGCACTTGTCAAGGCCTATCACCATCTCCCACCCCATATCAACTGGGATCGCCTCCCATGACCCTGATCATGTTATGAAAAATGGATGGATGGAAGTTTAGAGGCAGTATAAAGTGTGTGGTTTTACCTGGCCGCAGATACGACCATTGTGAAAGTGAAGTTCAAGGCCAGCTGTATGTTATGTAAAACACTCGCCTCCTGCAGCCTTTAATGTCTGCCTTAAGTTTATAGAATAATATGGGAGAAAATGGGAGTTTTTTTTGTGTTGTGAGTGTGAATGGATGTGATTAGAGAAAGGGATCACAGTTTAGGCACAGTGATTGGAGAAGTGATTGGTAGAAGGCTGTCTAGTGTCTTGTAATGTTGGGTTTGTGCTGCCAAAGAACCATTTACCGGAAATACACCGAGAAATGAATTACTGGTAAAGATGCAAGAAACAGCTTTTTTTATTCTGTCTACTGACGTCAAACAATACGTTTCATGATTGAACACTGAAATCCAAATATTAATGGTAGGCCAGATACAGTAACTACACCAACAACCAGTGCCAGTGAGACATTTGTGATATTTGTGTTTTCATGTCTCTAAAACTGCTCACAACTCAGACCCAAATATCCATATTGTGCCTCTTTGGAGTGAAGTGAAGTGACCTTTGTTACTGACTCACTAAGCGATGATTATCAAGCAGTTGTAGCCTCAGGTACGAAGTCTTAAAACGGCGTTTTGGGCTAACATGGAAAATTATAATCAGGTTCATGCAAATATGAAACAAATTAAATATTCCCAGTGTGTCCGAGCCCTGTCTGAATCAAATCTCTTTCGCCATTGTCTGAACAACAAACAATAAAAGCCATAAATCAAGCTATCTGCCTGTCATGATAAATGGCACATTCCCATATGATTTTGATCACACAGATACAGGTGGCATCGGGTTCATCCCATTGTCCATAAATGGGGACGATGACACCAACAGATGGGGCTTGGCTAGTTCTCCAGCAAACAAAGAAACACACACACACACACACACACACAAACTCAAGTGATGACAGAGTGATTGATTGATGTTTTTTAACAGACGTGATTTATCCTGTGCTTGAGGTTGAAAATGTACAGAGAGGAGAAAGGGGTCTGTATGGGCAACTACTTAGAGTTTCATGCTTAATTACACATACACACACATGCGCACACACACACACACATGAACACACACTTGACAGGGAGCCAGTAGCTGGTTGGTTGGCTGATTAACACTCGCTTGTCTGCAGCTGAGTGTGCTCCCATCACGGTGAGATTGCTGCAGCCTCTTGTTAACCCTCATTGTATGAAACAACCCAGTGGCTCACCTTCAAGCACACTTATCAGCCTCTTATTGCCAAACCTCTCTCACTATCAACAATTGTGTATGTCTTTGTGTGTGTGTGTGTGTGTGTGTGTGTGTGTGTGTGTGTGTGTGTGTGTGTGGAGAAAGAGAGAGAGAGAGAGAGACAGTGTGTGTCTCTGTCCCTCTCACTAGCTAGGAAGTTAGCAGCAGCTTCGAGAGCACTTAAATATCCTCTCCCTTTAACTGGATTATTAATTACAGTCTGCCTCTAGCTGACTGCAGCCCAAACACTGGCTAACACTGTTACCAAGGAGACTGACACAAAGTCATTCACAAACAAGATTCAGGAAACAGATTTAAGCACATTCACTGCACACTGATTGCACATTTTGTTGTTGCTGTTGTTTGCTTTTCTGTGTTAGCCATGGCATTCAAAATATTTCAATTATCATGCATGCCGATCATAAATTATTCAATCATGTCAAAGCGAAAGCGAAAAGCGTTGATGCTTAAGTGACACCTGTAGCTAACATGGCGTCATCTTAGAAGCGCCATAACTCACTGAACACTTCGAGATAAAGCCCACCTCATGGCTGCGAAACTGTAAGTTGATCAAAGTGACTGCGTGCCAGAAAGTCAGTCATGCCTGAGCTGTACAACACTCAGCAGAATCAACCTGGAGCTGTGCCTGCAGTAAGGCTGAGGGACATCACTCTTTAAATGGGCTCCTGGCAATCAGCTGTGTGTGTGCTCGTATCACTCTCGTGCTGAGATGGAGAGCAGATTAAGTGCTTGCCCGCAGCAAAATATGGCTTATAATGCTACACAAGTGTGCTCTGTTATTTTAGTACTGGCCATATGGTGCTGTATTACACTCAGTGGTACACACACACACATACATACACAGCCTACAAAGTGCTTACTATCTGATGTCAGCTGAGTGTCAGACATCACACAGCCTTCAGAAGAGTTTTTCTTTAATCTACTGATAAAGACAGCAGGAAAACTCTGCAGTAGTTTTCTCCCCAAAGTGCAGTGTGTGAGTCCTTGGGGACTAACAAATGTGTTGAACCATGTTCCACCCTAATTAAACATCAGCAAGTTCATTTATTTTAATATTGAAAAATCTGTGTTTGCTTGTAACCTTTTCTCATCAGTGCAGGAATGTGTGTCTGCATGTGCACCCATGGATACCTGGTCCTGGACTATCCCTCCATAACACTACTAGTGGTCAAAAACTAGTATTTTAAGTATTTTTGAACCCTTGCTGTGTGCTTTGGCGTTTGACAAGCCTGTAAAGTTTACCCAGCGCTGTTGTCTGTCAAAACACAGCCTACGACTGCTCTTTGGTCTTAGGATGTGTACATCTGTCTGACAGAGGCCTTTTAGTTCTTTGAGGGATGAATGGGTTGAATACTTCCTGTAAAGCTTCCGCCATGTTTCCATCTGCTGATCGGAGAATGGAACAAGTCTTTTACTTTACGCTGCTGCTCAGCAGGGGGGGGGGGGCTCACGTTCCTTCAGCATTATACAACCAGGAAATCAGCTGTTATAATGACTCACACAAGATGGCTCATCAGACTATAATATTTGATTGGTTGGTCTATGTTCTGTGCTCCATATGGCACTTATGGCACTTTTTTTGTTACTTTGATGCACATGGGGTTTTAATTGTGGACCTGTCACAGTATACCTATTTAAAGTTCACAATAGAACCTTTTTCATGTCATGTATATCTATGAGGAAGCATGCAGAGCTTTAGAACTGATGCACATTAATGGCACTAATGGCATTACTTACACCTGTGATTTTCATTTTAAACCGTTCTTTGCTTTTGAAGGCTGCTCTGCCTTTTAACTCAGCGACAATCTTGCCATGTGAGACCGTCCTTTCTTGCAGACCCACGTTTTGAGAAAGTGACGTAAAACGGTGATTGTCTGAATGTGATATGATTGTCATCGCCACTGCGCAGATGCTGATGGGTATTAAAATGGCATGTGGAATTTGATTTAGCCACTTCAAAGTGCTTCATATGCTGGAGATAAAAGAGAAATGGATGGTGAACAGAGTGGGGATAAGTGATATTAGCAGGGGAAATATAATTTTAGGGTAGGATATTGTTAATTTAGCCACTCTTCTAGTAATTCTTTCATTTCTGTCCACAAGGGGGAGTGGATGGAATAGCTTGTCTCAGACAATTATACTTATACATGGTGACAGATGGAGCTGGAGGGGTCTGTGGGGTGGGTTGGGCTTTCCCCCGTTGGTTAAGAGGGATTAAACTGGGGAGGGGAACCCTGATCTTAAAAAAAGGAGGGGAGGGGGGTAGATGGAGAGTGCTGGATACAGAGCTAATGGCAGCCAACAGCTGATTGGCTATGACTGCCAGCCAATGGATGTAAGAGAAGAATAAAGCCAGTGGTAATTAAAGAGTCTCATTTATTAGCAGCTGGGGGAAGGGAATCATGAAACAAGGGTTAATGTGTGCTGAGTGTATTTGTGGTTTTGAACTAGATGAATGAATCAGTGAATAAATGAAAGACCCTCATAAATATACTAAACACCTGTGTGTGCGTGCGTGCGTGTGTTTAGCATAAATATATCACTTATGACCTAAAAAGAAATGTAAACATATATTATATTTATGTAAATATAAATTTTTAGATCACTGTTGTATGTTAAATATGTTTTGTCCACATTTGAAATCAGGCTTACATAAAATTGTTTTCATAACATTTAACATGGCAAACAAGCAGAAATAGTTGTTTTTTTTTATCGTCTTTCCTTTGCGCTTCCTGTTTCCAAATTATTTCATCTCAGCTCTTTTCTCTTTCACCATAGTTATCATACACCTGTCTTCCATGTCTTCTTACTCTTCTTGGTGATAGCTCTGGTGATAGAATTACTGAAAAGGACGATTATACTGACAGATTAGACCAACACAACCATGTTCATGAGGTTAGTGCAAACAAATAGGTTGTGGTTCTAAAAAGTGAGGTGGGAAGGAGACAGACAAACAGACAAACAAACAAAACAGGGGAAATATTGTAAGAGAGAGGGAGACAAAGTCAGGTTACAGAGCATAACTTCCTCCTACACTGTAGCCTGTATAAAGACATAAAATCTTGTCAATCAAACATCAAACACTGTACAACATGCTTAATTAATTATGGTCATGCCAAATAGAGCAAATAGATTTGAACAACTACAGCATCAGTACGGCACTTTTGTTAGCATTCTTGCTAGGTGGTTCCTGTTTTGAAAAGTTTCTTTCCTTTTCCCTTTTTCTGTATTACTTTGTTAACAAAGAATTTCCCTATAAATGCTTTAATATGTGGGGTGACAACAAAAGACTGGCATGCTGTATAATATAATACAGCATGTGCAGCAGCTAACAGTAATTACAGATACAAGTGTAATAATTATAAAGTGTAGGTTAGTTAGCTAATATATATACAAAATACACAGTGTTAACACTATGAATAGAGTGAATGAGTGGGTGAACAGAGTGTCCTGTAGCACCTCCCTGAGGGGAGGAAAGCAAACAGTCTGTGACCTGACAATGTTGTGCGCCCTCTACAGACACCGCTTGTGCTGGACAGCCACGGTGGAGGGGGAATGGGGAATTAGTGTTGCACTGGGCAGTTTTCACAACCCTCTGCAGAGCTTTCTGGTCAGTGACAGAGTTGGTAAGGATGCTCTTGATGGTGCAGTGGTAGACGTTCACCAGAATTTGAAGAAACTGATGGAACTTCCTGAGTCCTCAAAAAGTAGAGATGCTGGTGAGCCTTCTTGAGTGTTCATGGTCTAAGAGAGGCCCTCAAAGACAGGTGTGTGTTTGCCACCATTTTTAAGTTTTTTTAAGTCAACAATGATGTCTTTGGTCTTTTTGGTCCTGATGTTGATGGTCAGGTTGTTACCAAATCACCAGGTGCTGGTGAGGACAGTCACCATTGTGTCTTCTGCAAACTTGATAATGGTATTGGAACCATGTACAGGTGTGCAGTCATTGGTGAAGAGGGAGTAGACTCAGGATTAGTCAAGTATCTAGTTGCATAGGGAGGTAGTGATGCCCAGGCCACTGAGTTTGGTGATCAGATTAGAGGGGGTGATAGTATCTAATGTTGGAGTGAAGTTGCTGAACAGCATTCACACATAGGTTGCTGCTGTCCAGGTGTGTTAGGATGGTGTGGTGTGGAGATGGCATCTTCTGTATTCCTGCTTTGGCAGTAGGGAAACTGAAGCTGGTCCATTGTGGGTGATTCAGCATTTAAGATGAGCCAAGACCAGTCTCTAGAAGCACGTTATGATGGTGGGGGTGAGTTCAACAGAGCAAAGTCATTACGATTGGCTGCAGTTGAACGTTTTGGCACAAGTGTTTATCCAGTGCCTGTACGTTGGCTAACAGAACGGCTGGTAGAGTAGCTCTGCGTAGCTTAGACTTTTCCCCCTCCACTTTTTCCTGCTTTTCATACATGCACATACAGCACAGTAAGTACCTCACAGAGCATGTGTGCAGACAGACAAAGTTGCATGCTATCAGGATAGGTTTGTGGTTGACTGGCTGCCTTTTTGCCATCAGCCTTGGTCCCGCCCATATAATGATCAGTTAGCACAGAAAAATACAGCTGATTGGCACAGGAAAATAGACCAGTGGCTAATTGTCTGTTCTATTGTCTATACAGAGAGAAGCAAGAGAATAGCACCCCTCAAGCAAAGATTATGCTAATGTCTGACATAAATATCTAAGAAGATATATGTAAGTAATTACACTGGTGAAAATAATGATGTGTCCTTTTTCTGTAGAAATGTAATGTTCAACTAGGGGCTAGGGTTAAAAAATTGGCAATGGCTTAGCTGTTCAGTACAAAATGGAACCGAAACACTGTGTTAGAAGAGGTACAACGTAAAAAAAAATAAGTGGAAAAAAATACACTGAACGCTCAAAACTGGCTTCTGACAAGAACATATTTACAATCTTCTGCTACTTCTACAACTTCTACTCCTACTTGTATGAACTAATGCTCATGTATTTTAACAGCAAATTTACACAATAACATTTCTTGTTGATCATGTTCTATGTTGTATGTATTTGTAATGTTTTATGTCTTAATGTTATTGTGCAAAGGTGTAGTCAAAGATATATTTCCACTACAATAAAGTTGTATTATGCTGTCTTGCACTACATTAAAACATGGTTCTGGTCTTAAATCTTATTCAGGTGCAAAAAAGTCTTCTCAACAAAGTGATATATTGAAACTACATCACAGAACAAATTACATCTATTTGTAATAGGATATAAAAATAACTACTCTGCCTTTGGTTTAAGCAGTAAAAATTATCATTTTAAAACTTTGAATTTTGAAATGTGCATAAAGGACAGCTTCTTTTGAAACAATCTGTAAACAACAAATTTGATTAAAGCAGCTAGAGATAATCAGGATTACAATTCAAGGATTAAGTTCACTAATCCAAACGTATCTCTTGATAATGGATAATAACTAATAATCCTTTTGATGAATGGCTGCCTAATGTAGATGACAGGCTCATGAGTTTGTCTATATATATTCAACATATAACTATGCTGCCATCCAGGTCAGTTATTCTCCTTCAGCTTCTTTTATAGTACATTTCAGATAGAGCTGAGTTTGCGTGCATTGGTGTCTGTTGTCAGGCCTTGAGCTCCCCCCTGTGTTTAATCAGAGTTTTGCTCCAACAGGCTTATTATGAGAGAAAACAGGCGAACACACTGTAAGAAAGATGCACTATATCTATTCAATAAAATGAAGAAACAGGTTACAAGTAATATTATTAATTACACATAACTATGTTTGTATTGAGCTAATAGAAATAAAATGAGACCCTGTATAATGATCAAATAGTAAATAACAAGGAATGAATTCAAACGAAAATACTGAGTTGATATGAAAAACAGAAATTTCACATTTGTTTAAACATACTAATAAAATGGAGCTATAGCCATGTCACATCATTAGATGATACGTTGTTAATAAAGGGCCTTTGTTTCAGCCATGTCAGTGTAAGAGTGAATTACAAATGAAAATGTCAAGTTCAAGTTTATTTAAAGGATCTTACTTAGCTGACCTGAACCCTCATAAAAAACAGAAGGTGTAACTGGTAATGTGTTGGGCCACTATTTCCTGCTAGAACAGCTTCAGTTCATTGAATTCTGCTGAAGAGACGATCCCATTCGATACGACCCAGGTATTTTCTCATTTAATGTTTTGATGATGTGATTGAGAGCGTTGTTTAGCACCTTGATCCAAAATCTGCTATAGGTGTGAATTTATGCGGCCTTCTACAGTATCTTCAGTTACAGACCTTAAACCTTGCTACTTGTTTCTTGTATTAGAACTGTAGTTCCACTTTCTTTCTTTCTTTTTTTGCCTCTTCTTATAGGCTGCTGCTTTATAATTGTCCATGATGCCAGACTGCAGCACTAATTTGTAGGCTGTGTATGTGAGTTTATGGCAGACTGCAGGGCTTACTGCTTCCAGTCAAGAAATAGTTTGAGCATGTAATCCCCAGTAAAAACGCAATTTATAAGTTTTACACTTTGGTTAATTATAAGCAGATTTTGTTACCTTTGGACAGAGTTGGACTAGCTGTTTTCTTTCCTATCTTCATAGACTAAGAACCGACTGTTGGCTATAGCTACATCTTTAAAGTGGCATACATTTTCTCATCTAACTCAGATTTTTGGTTCAAAGAGGGGAAATTAACCTTCCATCACCACTTACATGAACTGTATTGGTGCAATTTATTGATTTTAAAAACATCTTGAAAGAAACATTTAAAAAAATTATTTTTTAATGGGGAACAGGTACATTCAGGTAAGACTTGATAAGCAAATAGCAATATGAAAAATTGGTTAAATGGAGCAATATACCATATGTTAACTCGAATAATTTACATCACTACCATATGTAGTGAATTATACTTCACTACAAGTTCAATCGCACTTTCCAAAATGCTTTTCAGTTCAAATGAACAAAGGACCACACTTAAAACTCTTGAAGCTCTTTTGGTAATCTTTCAGATCCTGCATGATCCAGGATTAAGAGAAGCAGAAACTGAGCAGGAAGAAAAATGTTTGCGCAGTAATGTGACTGAGATTTGCTCAGCAGCTGTGTACAGCATCCTCTGACTCTGTCTGGGTGACGGTAACCATCAGTCCATCCATTCTCTCCACACACATCCATCTATAGCCTCCTGCTGGCAGGTTTTACACCATAGACTTCATTAATGGAAGAAGAGTGGGTAGGACTGGCTACTTTATCCACACAGAGGTGTGAGGAGTGGACATGCTAACAGAGAAACGACAATCAAATTGCTGTTTAAACAGATTCAAGTGCTCAGTGAACTGCTGTACGTTCTGTCAACAAAGTAAAAATATTAATACTAAGTAAACCTGCCCTAACTAGACAAAGTAGCAAGCTGCTGTTGGGACTAACTATTGACTGGTATGGTTGTGATGGTTGTGGTGGTGGTGGTGGTGGTGGTGGTGGTCATGATGAGAATGAGGAGAATTTGTACCATCACTGTCCGAGTCAGTTGTGGGTACTGGTGTTGCTGTTGGTGGTGGTGAGGATGACTGAAATGAAAATGAATTATTGTGACTGGTATGATGGTGGTTGTGGTGGTGGTGGTTGTTGTGGTGGTTGTGGTGGTTGTGATGGCTGTGGTGGTGATGAGAATGAGGATCTGGAACATCAGTGTCCAAGTCAGGTATTGTAGCTGTCTGGTTGACATTAAACTGCGTTGTCTCATTTGTTGAGGTGCCGTGTTTGCTACTTGATAATGTAGAATTAGCCTGGAAAAGATGAAACACATATAATTAGATCACAGTAACTAAAACATTACCTCTTTAGTGATCACCTTACAGTGCTCTTTCATCCGTAATTTAGTTACCTCACTGTTCACAGTTAGCTTTGTCCTAATTCTTTTGTATTTACCAATCATTTATAGTGTTTTTGATGATTTTGTTAATCATCTCAGTGTCTTAGACATTCCATAATCATGACATTAGCCCGTCACTCAGTGCAGCTCCAAGGTTAGCCTGATGTACACATCTTGAGTAATGTTAGGCTGCTATACATCTACTTTTATTTTGCTGTTTAGCCGTCTTTCTCGATAGCGGCGCTCCCTAAGTCTCATTCACTGTCTACAGTGCATATGGAAAGTATTCACAACGCTTCACTTTTTCCACATTTTGTTATGTTACAGCCTTATTCCAAAATGGATTTAATTTATTTTTTTCCTGAAAATTCTACACATAATACCCCATAATGACAACGTAAAAAAAGTTTGTTTTTTGCAAATTTATTAAAAATAAAAAACCAAGAAATCACTTGTACATAAGTATTCACAGCCTTTGTGATCAAGCTCAGAATTGAGCTCAGGTGCATCCTTTTTCCACTGAACATCCTTGAGATGTTTCTACAGCTTAATTGGAGTCCACATGTTTTGGAAAGGCACACACCTGTCTGTATAAGGTCCCACAGTTAACAGTGCATGTCACACCACAAAACAAGCATGAAGTCGAAGGAATTGTCTGTAGACCTCTGAGACAGGATTGTCTCGAGGATCCTGGGGAGTGTACAGAAAGATTTCTGCTGCTTTAAAGGTCCCAATGAGCACAGTGGCCTCCATCATCCGTAAATGGAAGAAGTTTGAAACTACTGGGACTCTTACTAGAGCTGGCCGTCCCTCTAAACTGAGTGATCAGCGGAGAAGGGCTTTAGTTAGGGAGGTGACCAATAACCTGATGGTCACTCTGACATCGCTGCAGCACTCCACCAATCAGGCCTGTATGGTAGAGTGGCCAGACGGAAGCCCCTCCTTAGTAAAAGGCACATGGCAGCTCGCATGGAGTTTGCCAAAAGGTACCTGAAAGATTCTCAGACCATTAGAAACAAAATTCTCTGGTCTGATGAGACAAAGATCAAACTCTTTGGCGTGAATGCCAAGCATTATGTTTGGATGAAACCAGGCACCGCTCATCACCTGGCCAATACCATCCCTACAGTGAAGCATGGTGGTGGCAGCATCATGCTGTGGGGATGTTTTTCAGCGGCAGGAACTGGGAGACTAGTCAGGATTGAGGGAAAGATGAATGCAGCAATGTACAGAGACATCCTGGAAGACTTGAGGCTGTAATTGCTGCCAAAGGTGCCACAAAGTATTGAGCAAAGGCTGTGAATACTTATGTACATATTATATTTTCATTATTTCTAAAATTGGCAAACATTTTTTTTTTAAAAAACATCATGTTGTCATTATGGGGTACTGTGTTCAGATTTTTTGAGGAAAAAAATGAATTGAATCCATTTTGGAATAAGGCTGTAACATAATGAAATGTGGAAAACGTGAAGCGCTGTGAATGCTTTCCGTATGCACTGTATGTCACTCAACCACTGCTCACTCTTTTTCTCTCTATCTATCTATTCTGTCTCTCCATCGGACACAAACCAAAAGAAACTCCTTGGTGTCTTTATTTTGCAGCACAGACTGAGTCAGTCAGGTGCTATAGGTATATTTGTCAGTATGTTTGTTTTTGGCTCGCCAGCATTAGCTAGCAAACCTTCATTTTCCCAAAATTTGTGTCCGAGGGGACACTGAATTGGTAAAAACAAGGTTTACGGGGAACGAAGAACACATTTTCTTGCTGTTGCCTTTATAAAATGAGCAGTGGTTAAAGTTACTTGGATTTTGTCAGAATCTGGGACTTTATAAGTAGACAGTAGCCACCTAAGCTAGCTGATAGGCCAATCTTACTACTCAAGACACTGAGGTGAGTAATGAAATGATCAAAAAGGCTAAAACCACTCTATACAAAAACTATTAACAATATGTAAAATTGTTAATTCATGTTACACATTGCCATTTGATCCACTGGTATTTGTGCAGTTTTAACTCAAAGTGGAATTTTATCCCTTTTAAATAAGTCAGTAAATCATAAACAGAATTTCTGTTGTGAAGGAACATCTCTTACTATTCACAGCCACTTACGTATGTGTGCAAGCATTTCCGTGTGTGTGTTTTGTGATTACTCACAGAGCAATTGCAGATGTTTTTATGATAAGTGGCTCTGATTGCAGCCTCTATGTAGGGGGAGTGCAGGAAACTGTAAGGTAGCACTATATGGAAGGTGAGCAGACCACACCTGGAGAGGAAAGACAGAATCAAGATCTAGACGGAAATCACTGTAATTTCATCGGCTCTTTTCTTTCTTTCACAATATGATGCATAAACAAATTATATAGTTAGACCTTGGCAGGCTCTTTCAAAGTACATTCCTTTGTGTATCTCTGCATGTTATTCATGGAAGATAAAAACAATTATGCTTTCAAAAACTTTCATAGGAATGACCTTTATCTTAGATCCAGAAACTGGTTCTTGGAAATATGTGTTGTATATGGAGCAAAATCATGACACAAGACCCTAAAGCCTGACAAGCTGAGGCTACTGGATTTGCATTCTCATCAGAGAGCTAACACATAACATAAAAATAATCTAAATTGGATTTACATGTCCAAGTGATGGCTTGCCTTACCTATCGTAGACCAAGAAGTCATCTTTGTCACCATCCAAAGCCTCCCACACGTCATCTTGAAAGGGAGACTGCTGGTACACAGGAATACCAGGGGGCGCTCTCCTCTTCAGCTCCCAGTACATGGCTCTGGACTGAGCGTCTCGCTCATTTACTATCATGAATGACACCTCTGACATGTTGCTGCGGTTCAGCCTGGCACGCAAGCCTCCGAGGCTACAGAGGAACAGACAGAAACACCAACTCTTGCTCAAAATCAGTGCACAAGGGCTTCTTAATGGCATTATCCACAGCACCAATTATGTTTTGCATTTTTACAAAAAATATGGTTTTGCCAATCAATTGGTTTGCCCAGTCATGCTGAAGGAACTGCTTTGAATATGATTCTTTATAGCTATGCCTTCGACTTAATGTGAAATATGAGCATTGGCCATTTAAACTTAAAGTAAACCCTTGGCATGTCCACGCTCCAGACCTTTAACATGCGAACATTTAACACAATATACAGCATGTGCTTATTCTTGAATATGGTAGGATATTAGAATATGGTATTAGATTATCATTAAAAGTTGTAACAGTCTAACCCAAGAATGCTAATGGAAAAGCAGCATGTGGGTAGTGCCACAAACTGACAACTTAGAGCATCATATTTATATTGAATTAATCCAATAATGTTGCATTCAGGCACCTGCCTGAATCCACTGGTATTGCCAATCCTTGATTTTGACAGGTAGCATTGTCACCTCTGCATAGTAGAAAGAACAATTTGACATTTTTTTAAACTTTTTTTAAAGGACTCACATGAAGTCATGTCCAGAGTCATGTGTTAGCCACACAAGTGTTGTAAACTTGTGAAATAATTATTACAAAGAACAATTTTAACATTTTGACTTCTTATGGTAGAAAAGGCACCAGAAGATCACTCTCTGACTTAATGGAACACTTGAATAGAACATTGAACTGGCATATTCAATACCAGCACCTGAAACTGCAGCAGCTAAATGGAATGACTAAATTATTCATACCTGTGCTCTTCCAGCTGTGACATTAAAGACGTTAAAATGTCTTGTGTAAAAAAAAAAACAAAAAAACAAACAGAAAACGATTTTCAACAACGATCTTACTAACTGAATCTGTCCTCTGATCATTTTTACCCTCTGCATCACTGATATACTGTATGCCTATATGTGTGAAGTCTCTTACTTGGAGGCCTGAGTGAGACAGAACTGTCAGCTGGCCTTGAGTAGCGCCACCACAACCACATTCCCCAGCAGCTCTGGCATGGGTGCATATCCCTTTATGGTCCAGTGGGGGGCAGGTTTGCAGATCCTGGAGGCATCATTGTCACCCTCCACTAGTAGGCTGGCTTGCGAGGCCCACAACAGTCCTGGCATGGCCATGTACAGCCACAGTGTTGAGAGAGAATGCATTGTCCCTCCCTGGTTGGCTGGACTGAGTCCACCTGATGAGAAAGACATGCAGTAATCCACATTACTTTGACCAAAAGGCACACATGTAGCCTTTTTGAACCAAATGTTGAAATATGCATATAATAAAATCTAAAACAGGGATTAAGGAAAGAAAAGTTTAGAAAAGATATGAAGTCAGTCTAATTATGATGCAGTCTGTAGACTACAATGAAGGGCAGCACCTGCAGGCAGTCTAGGTTAAAGACAGATTCAGTCTTTGGCAGGTTTCCCTGCCCTTAACCAAATGGCCAGTCTGTCTGATCCCCAAATAATTAAGAATGTAAACCCTCATTGTCTCATCACAGTGGAGATAATCTGCAAAAGAGTTATTATGAGGGTAACCTGCCAACAGACCAAAGATTGAAAGGCAAAGACAGAGAGGCTGACAAAAACAAAGAGACACTGGGAGGGAGATACTGCCTGTACAGACTTCAGCCAGTGACATCCAAAACATGTAGGCCTAATGTCTGCATAAACATGAATGTGCTTTTTGTTGGTATTTAAGTTTACTTTAAATTTGAGATTACCACAGTGGTTACAAACTGAATTCATCTAAAAGTTAATTTAACAAACCTGAAAATGATTCTGAAAGTAGGAGACACAATTATATTTTGAAAAGATCAAATACACTTGGTTAACATATTTAATGTAGTAATCTACTTTTCAAAATAAAAGCTCTATAGTAACAAGCCCAAAAAGAAACCCTTACCTCTGTCCTCCCACAGTCCTGTGACCCACATAAACAGACAGTTAAACGCCTGCTGTTTTTAAAGCCTGTGGGGATGTTTAAGCACTTCCCCCAAATCAAACAGAAGAGAGGGAGAGAGAGACAGAACCACTGTGTACACTGACATGTACTAGTGTGTAATCTTAAATGCATCAACTGATATAAACATGCACACAATTAACGAAACATGACAGAGGCCTTGACATCAAAGGGCTTTAACTTAACAGTATCTTGCTGTTGTATCTAACCACCACCTACATTCTCTGCAGCAGTTCTAGGGTTGTTCAGTTGCTCTGTTGGTCATTTGGTCCACCACAGCTCACCACACACCCCGACTTTTAATCTAACACCACCACAAGGCTGACATTTTTGATTTTAAGTGACTGTTTTGCTGACTCTTGAATGGACTGTCATTACATTTGATGTGGATATATCTCTCCCTGTGGGTGCACAGTGATAACTTTGAACTGGTGGTCCTCTAGCACTGTTATCAGATTGATTTTTTTTTTTAACTTGCCCCAGTATTTAGTTCATGACTTATGACATTTCTATTTTCACACATAATTATTAAGTATTTAATAATTAAGCTATTAAGCTCAAAGCACCGCCGTCCATAGAGAGCTGCTAGCATGACTGTAGACCCAGAGTTTTGTTTTGATATTGATCTCATGACTAATATTTGCTTTTCGATGTGTGAGTCAGGCTTTTGACTGTGTAGAGGTGAATGCCATCCTATGACAAACAAAACCATGGTTCCACTTTTGTAAGAGGTAAGCAGCCAGAATCATTGACAAAAATAGCACAAGAGGGTCGAAGTGACATGCTTACTGCAAAGATTTGTAATGTTGTCAAAGAAACAGTAAAATAGTTCATAACTGCATTGGCACAGTCTTCACTGATTTATCCCGTATCATTTTCACATTTTCACATTATCACTTCTGCTTAGGTAACAGCAAAACAAATATTTAGTCTCTCATGTGAGGGATTTGCTCAAAGTCCAACATGGGCCAAAGTAAACAGCATTCTTTGTTTTATGTAGGGTAAAGATAACTCACACAGGAACAACACATACTGCTTGACAAGCTAGTGTGAGTATTTAGTTCCTGCAGCGTATTTAAGGACACCTGAGGTTAGTTTTTACTGGAAGTGTCAGAAGCTTTCATTTCAGTTCCAATGTAAACAGTATGACATGAATGTGAGCCGCCACATATGTAGAACTACGTGCACTATGCAGGGAAATCCCACATTACATGATGAATTCAGTGTCAGTGAGACCATCTGTGTAACTGATTGAATTGCACTTCACTGGAGACAGTGAGGGTTTCAGTTTTGTAAATGTGAGCAAAGTAGGCTACATAAACAAATCAAATTGAATTTAAATGATTTGTAATAGATGTTTATTCAAACAGCACAATTCGAGACCAAACATGTTCCGACACATTTTCATCCCAGTTGTGTGCTAAAGCTTCTTGCACGTGCGCGCACACACACACACACACACACACACACACACACACACACACACACACACACACACACACACACACACACACACACACGCACACACGCACACACACACCACAAAATGATAAATATTTTAGGTGAATTTTAACAAAAATAAAGCCTGCATAATGTACAGAAAACAGTTTATAGTGTGAGATATTTACATGACACAGTAGTCCTCATATCAGAATACTCAAGCTACCTAACCCAGGGTGTGAGTTTATCTGCTCACATTCTGGGTTTTTAAGTATTTAGGATACATTTGAGTATCTTAAATACTTACCGGGGTTTTATTGTGCATGTAAAAGTCAGTGGAACGCTCAAGCTGCAAATTAAACAGGCTTTGTGCAAATTATGTCTACACTTTACACACAATCCCAGACTCTCATCTCTCTCCTCACACATGGCAGCACATACTGCAGCTCAGAAACACCATAAGCACAAACCTAGGCTGACTGCTGTCCCAGCATCTCAAATAAAATGGGCAAAGCCATGTCTCAGTGGTGCAGATCAAACATGCCCAGGTGACAATTCAAATGAGGCAGCTCACAATCTCTGTCAGGCGAGGCATACATTTATACTGATGCTTAAGTCTTTCATAGATCCCTCTTCTGCACATGCGTCCCTTGGTTCAAGTCAATAAGTCATGCAGACTGTCCAATCAGGACAAAACACCAATCAGTTCCTCCTCATCATTGTCCCCAACACCTGTAGGACTGTCACAGGTGGCCATGAGCCCAAGGCTAAGCTCTTCCAGCTCCTCACAGCTCATGTCAGTCGTCACCATGATCTTAGTCTCCAGGCGGTTACATAGAGTCCTGTAGGAGGGTAAAGGGTATCCTAGCTCTCTTAAGTACTCGTAGCCTTTTGTGCCAACTGCACAGCGGATCTTTCGGGCCTTCATGATGGTCTCTGGAGACCAGACGGCACGGCGGGAGCGTTTTGTGAGGGACAAAGCGCGAATCTGGTCCTCGTACAGAAAGTTCTGGAGACCCTTCTCGATCCGGTCGAGTCGATACAGGCGCTTCTTCATCTCCTCTGCCTGAAAGTCAGAGAAGACAATGGATTTTAGAGATATTTATTGAAAATTCATACTTTCTCCATTTCTCCATTTGTGCATCTTACCTCCTTTTGTAGCCTTGCAGTGTGCTGCATCTCCTGCTCCAGCTGTTTCTTGAGGAGCTGACACTGTGTGCAGGGCTGCTGGTCCTCAGCAGTCCTCTCTGCATCCTCCTCCTCCAGGCCGGGCAGAGGGGTGCGTCTGGCGTAACCATGGTCCCCGAAGTTCAGCTCCTTTTCCACTACACACACACACACACACACACAAAGCATAATTAACTCATGCTGTATTTCCCCAAATGAAATCTGGCACATTTACATGTGTGTGAGCTTACAGGCATTATTTGCTTTGGAATTGTTAACAAGGTAAATTAGCTAATGATACAAACCACTAAAACGGCATATTATTTGCACAAATACCTGTTTAAACCCCATGAAGGACACAGAGCAAGCTATTGTGAACGTGGCATTTTACACTATCTTTCTGGTTATTACTCACAATAAAACAAAATATAACCAAATATAACTGATTACATTCATTAAGTTATATTTTCGGCCCCTGCAATTAAGACGTATACAACCACAACATCTTCCTAAGTACCACATTTTGGATTTTATTAACTTAATGGGTAGCACAAAGTGTAAAAGGCACACAGACGCTGTGTGTAAAACCACGTTAACCATGTTTTCAGCCTGAGCTTACATCTGCAACCATAAAGAATACACTGAGCAGCTAACCAACCAAGAACTGAGGAGGTGCAGTGTGACGAGGATCACTCATCATCTGTGGCACACAAAGTCACTGTAATAGCAGCAATACAGCACACAGCGGAACCACAGCCCAAGTACTGGAGCCTATGAGTAAAGCTAGTTGAGTAGCTATTATGTGACTCCTGGACTTCTGTGGGAACTGACTTGTATGTACCAATAATAGCAATAGTTATGTTTATGAAAAAATACAGCTTCTAGACTGTTGGATATGCTTTATGCAGTAATATTATTTTTTCTATATATATTATATTGCACAGGGCTACTTTTTTTTACTGAGATGCATCGAGAACCATCAACATGATTTGATTGAATCTGAATCAAATCATGCAGCAAAAGTTTCACACCTCTGTGATACACGATATTCAGTTCTAAGGCTCATGTTTGATCAACAACACCAGGGTGTACACACACCAACCAACCAGAGAGAGCAATCTCTGGAGAAAGGCTTGTTTTAAGGTTACAGGAACTATGACAGGTACGCCCATCTGCCACATCTGATAATGCAAAACAAATATTAAAGAACTGCTCATCTACACATAAAGTTACCTGGTTCAGGTTTCATGGGCAGCAAAATGTATGGAGTGGTGACTGCAGGGTAAGGAGGCTCTCCGATACTGAACAGAGTGGGGATGGCATTAGGCTTAAGCTTCTTTCCTCCGGCTGGAGACCTCGCTATCTCCTCAAATTGGCTCTGTTCAAAATGGTCCTTGGAGAATCAAGAGAGGAATACACACACATTATATCCAGCTACCCAAATACAAGAGGCAACACTCATACAGTGACTGCAACATTCAGACATGGCAGAAGGAAAGGAATATTACAGAGCAACAATCAACTGAACCTATGAGATAAATTACCATTAAAGAATAAACACTTTATTTTGGATTGCATGGTCCTTATTATAACTCTTGGTCTTTTTCTTTTAGACCAGGGGTGTCCAAACTATGTCCCGTGGTCCATTTTTAATTGGCCTGCTGCAAATTTTACCACTAGGCAGAGATACTGCGATTCTGAAGAATCAACATCAGATTCCCTCCATACCCGACTTCTGCCGACGCTTGGAAAAGGCCAAGTTTCCTCTGAGACGCCACACAAAAAGAATGATGAGTCTGTTTGGCTCAACGTACAAATGCAAACATTTTCTCTGTTGACTCTGAACAAAAGCAGATTGAGAAACAAAAATGACTGACAGCCACCTCTACGATATCCTTCGCATCTCAACCACCAAATTTACACCTGACCTGTCAGCCATCCTTCAGTCCAAAGCACAGCGTCACTGTTTCCACTGAGTGCAACGCTGTTTCCATTAGATTTAAAACTTATTACTGTATTCATGTGTTTATAAGCCCAATTACTTCATAGATTCATTTTCTAACAAACATTACCTGATATGTTAACAAGCCCCATAACTTAATTGCATAACAAACGTGAAATATGCCAATCCCCTCTTTCATACAGGGCTATGCAAAGAGATCCCCATCCTGAATGAGCTGCCAATCCTCGATGTAACAAAGTAAATGGAAAGCTGTGATGTAGGCAGTCGTTTTTTCTTTAAGCATATTTAATTGTCAAACATAATTCAGCCACATTTGATTTTGCTAACTTAAATACACTTAAGCAGAGGTCTTCAGGGAGTTGCAGAGGGACTGCAGGGGGTCTGCCAATTAATAATTGACAATTTTCACTAAAATAATTTGTGAGAATTAAAAAAATATAACAAATCATAATTAGTAAACTGCAAGCATTAATATGCAATAATAAGCTACTTTTGACAAAAACTATTTACAAAATAAATTATTCCATTATGCATGAACTTTTTTTTAATCAGCCATAAACACATAAAGGCTAATGACTCAGTACATGAATAGGCTGAAATAAAAGGTGAATAAAGTAAATATAAAAGTTATTATAGGCCAGGCTTAAAATGTGACACATTTTTAAAAATGAATTACATGTGCGGGTCTCTGTTCTGCCCAGCCCTTCATATATTTCTCTGTATGTGGCCCTCAGTGAAAAAAGTTTGGACACCCCTGCTTAGACTAACGCATCGTCTCTGTATGACTGCTTTATGAACCTCAGCTGGGACTCGAACACACACTGTGCTCTCTGTGCAGACTCACCTGACACAGTCTGGAGTGAGGAGTTGGTTCGAAGTCACGTCGACAGTTCACCACCCATTTCTTCTTGCGGACCGGGTCTTTGGGGAACCTGAACAGCTGTTTACCGATGCTGGTTGAGTTGGAGCAGTTCGGAGCGGAGCAGCCTCCCATAGCCGCAGTTCAAACAAACAGCAGAGCTAAATTTAGTGAACGACAGGGAAAGTTAGCTTGGCTGGCAGAGAAGCTCAGCAGAGTATTTTAATCATTACTTTAAACTAACAACTTAAAAAACAAGAACAAAGTTACATTAGCATTAAGCGTTAACCCGCGGAAACCAGAGGGCTGTCATATAGACTTTTGCATCGTATTTACGTGTACAATTTTAAAAAATAGTTCATAAGAGATAAAATGCTTCTGACTTTGTTTGAGCCAAAATGGCGCACTTCACCTCGACAGTTAATTACAGTGACGTATTGTTTATATGCGTCCATCGTAAACGCCTGCTCTAAATTTCTATTGGAAAGCAAAAGATAAAACAGAGAGGAGCTGTTAAAACAAAAAGAACACACGCTATCAATTTTTAAACCAGTGTTTGTGTATTTAGAGATTAGACTGTGATTTAGAGGCAGTGTGTTTTTATTTGCGCTCAGGCAATAATCCGACTACTATTAGTTTTTTTTTGTCACAGGACCCCGAGAAGCACGTTGACATGTTTACGGTGCAGACAGACTGCACGCCATCAACCGGAACAAGTACGGATAAATGAACCTCTGTTTAAACAGTTATCAGGTGTATGAAGATAACAAACAAGCACAGAGCGGCTGATGATGGAATCCACCGCAGTGTGATTAACGTTGACTAAACCAGAGATACTCTGTAACTAGCCAGCTGATCTCCTAGGTAACCACTTTCTGCACACTTGAGTTGAGACAAACATGGCATGTTCACTGGTCGTCCCCGTTATTGATGTCCAGAATGATAATTTCAAAGAGCTTTGGCCTGCTATGGTGCTGGCCATGAAGACGGCTTCATTCATTGCACTGGACACGGTAAGTCCAATCTATGTGTCTGCACTGGACTTAATACTAACGGTCCATCTCCTCTCAGTGCCTCACATATTACTGTTTTGTTACGTGATTTAACCAGGTATGAAAGTAACAGGCTGTCCTCGTATTGTTTTAGGAGCTGAGTGGTCTTGGAAACAGGAAGTCCTTGCTGGCTGAGTAAGTAAAAGCATTAGTGTGAGTGATGTTCATGAACGAGTCGCCTCTAAGAGCCGATTCTTCGTAGCGGTGTGTCATTCGTGAACGTATCGTTCAATTTGAACGATACGTTAGTGCGCTAGTGAATGAATGAAATGAACGAAATGACTCAAAAAGATTAGTTCAATTTACCGTATAAGAGTAAGTGATCCAATTCAGTAAAAAGACTCAAACTTCCCAGCACTAACGACAAGACCCAACTCCCGTCGAGGAGAGCTGAAAAATGAAAAAAATGAAAAATTGCTTACTAGCACACAGACCATTCAGAATTGCTAAATTAGGCCAATATAGAAGGCTACGAGTGATACGAAATGAAGAGCCATTTGAGAGCTGGCTCTTCTAAGGGAGCCGAGCCATAAGAGACAGATCTTTGAAAAGAGCTGAACTTCCTATCACTAATTAGTGTTACTTATCCTAACACACTCGCCTGAAATAATATTGACAGTTTGTGCAAAATATGTATTTTTGAGTCAGTATCATGCCTGATCTTACTGCCTCTTAGTGTTTTTTCTGTAACCCTTACTGTCATGTTTCAGATCTATAGAAGACCGGTACAAAGCCATATGTCATGCAGCTCGATCCCGCTCCATCCTCTCTCTGGGATTTGCCTGTTATAAGAAACTGGACAACAAGGTACAATAAAAATATGGCTTTCCCAGTTGCATAAGACTTGTGGACACAATTATCAATATACCTTTTGTCCAATTCTGTATATGAAATGATTGTTATGTTTCTAATAAGCAAACACTGGTGAAAGAAAGCCAGTCACATATTTCTCACAAATGTGTATGTATGATCTGTTTTCCACACAAATATCACATTTGATTTATCTTAATTATGTATCTTCCCCTACCTTCCCCTACTTCCCCAGGCTGCAGACACATACTTGGTCCAGGTGTATAACCTCACCCTGCTGTGTTCAGAGGAGTACATCATAGAGCCCCAGTCAGTCCAGTTCCTGGTGCAGCATGGATTTGACTTCAACAAGCAGTACACTTCTGGAATCCCCTATTGCAAGGGCAATGATAAGGTGATGATCATTATGTGCTGCTCTGTGCTCTGCTGCGTGCTTCATCCTTGTCCTGACCCACTGTGTTCTCTATTGTATGTTGTTTTTACTCCTCTGTAGTTGATGATTTTTCATCCTTAGATGTTGTTGTTTGTTTCTCTCTCTACATCTTTGTTAGGGAGGATCAGACGACAGAGGAGTCCACATCCGGGCCTTATTCACTGAACTGCTGCGTGCTAAGAAACCTCTGGTGCTCCACAACGGCCTTATCGACATGGCCTTCCTTTACCAGGTATCATTAAGTTATCAGACTTGCTGTTCAGCTTGATTCTTGTTCTGTTTTTTTATGTTCATTGTATTTTATGACTTTCACATTCAGTCAGAAATACTGTCTCAGGTTAAAATTGTGTCCTTGGGCAAGATACTGAACCCCAAATTGCTCCCATCAGTGTGTGAATGTGTATGAATGGTTAGCTCCTCAAACTGATGAGCAGTTGGCACCTTGAATGGCAGCCAGTGCCATCAGTGTGTGAATGGGTGAATGAGATACATACTGTAAAGTGCTTTGAGTGGTCGGAAGATTAGAAAGGCGTTATATAAGTACAGTCCATTTACCATTTAGATAGATAGATATCTTTTAGTTTTGGTCTGTTGGTCGGACAAACAACATTTGATGGTGTCACCAAATTGGGAAAATGTGATGGATATGTTTCAGTGTTTTAGAAATGAAACAAAATATGCAGATTTCTTGCCGGTGAAATACATTTCCGTTCCAGCACTAACTGGTTTCTAGTTATTAAGCAAGTTAATAATTCAACAATACAGATCATATAATATAACTCAAACTAAAACAAACAGTGTTCCTTCATCTCAGCATGCTGTACTTATTTAATGACTTTTCTTGAATGAAATCGATTTTGTCTTTTTCTACCAGAGCTTTTATGCTCATCTGCCCGAGCGCTTAGCCACCTTCACAGCTGACCTGTCTGAGATGTTTCCTGCTGGCATATATGACACTAAATATGTCACTGAATTTGAACTCCGGCTCACTGCCTCCTATCTGGAGTATGCCTATAAGAAATGGTGAGTATTGGCTCCTAGACACACACCAACCAAGAAATACACCAACAGTATTTTCCAGACATGCTCACTTGCTAATGCTTAAGATTCATGAAAATACATACAAGTGCTCATCAGTGTCTGGACAATCTACATAAAGCTGGTCTAGAGAATATTGAGAATTCATTCCTCTTTTATTGAAACTATTTTAACAGAATGAGGTTTCCACTGCCGTGTCTGTTTCTATACTGGAACACCTCAGAGTGCATTATTGTGTTTGTATCATTGCGTTGATGTTTAACGACATCATGATGTGTCTCAGTTTGCTCATATAATCTCCTCCTCCTTCCAGTAAGCTGGATAACAGTCGCAGTATGACCTCTAAAGGGACAGGGCCTCACGTTCATCTCGAGTTCTGTCAGTATGCCGGTCACATGTCCAGCTATGTGGACTACAGATCGTGTCCAGCTGTAGCTTCTACAGAGGGACAGACTGACATCTGCCAGCGCTTTTCTGTGAGTCAACTTTTTTTATGACTTTGTTACACAGCAGAAGTTTTATTAAAACTCTTTGAAGTTTCACTCGCTGAAGTGAAATGATACACTATGTGTTTACCTTTATTAACTTCCGTGTCTTTCTGTTACTGTTACTTTCTGTTTTCTGTTTGTGTGACAGGCATTTGGCTGGTGTCCAAATGGTGCCCAGTGTCCATTATCCCATGACACTGACCTGATCATCCTCCAGGATGAGAAAGGCGTGGGGGAGAAGAGAAAAAAGAGGAAGAGACAGAGAGATAAGAAGAAAGGTGGAGGCAAGGCAGCGGAGGAGTCTTCCATCTTTGAGGGGGCCCCCGAAAACAAAAGATCCCACATGGAGGTGGATCTGGAAGAAACACCAGATGACCAGCAAAAGGTTGAGTCATGCTTAGAAAGTGGACTTCTAACAGACAATGATAGAAGCACCCAACAGAATGAAGAAGAAAATATGAAAACAGATAACGACGGGAACGGAGTGTGTGAAGACAGCACAGACTTCAGAAAGTCCTTCACCACTGATGACGACACAAACGCAAAAAGAGACACAAAGAATGGTGTAGAAATGAGAACAGAAGACGAGAAAGAAAAGTTGATTGACGATCAGAAAAAGAAGGCTGATGCAGGAACGCACCGGGCCGGGTTTGATGCCTTCATGACTGGATACATCTTTGCGTGTGCCCTCACCAAGAAGGATGGAGCGGGAAGTGTAGAGGAGGAGCACCAGAAGGAGAAAGAAAAGTCATGGCTTCCTACATGTGTCAATAAGGTCTACCTCAGTGGCAAGGCAGCTCCTCTTAATGTGGTTAAAAGCACCTTCTCCAAATCGTCCAAGGCCCATGTGCACAAGATGGAGATGGTATGGGGAGGGAGAATGTAGCGTGCCTGCTTACAAACAGCAGGTCAATGATAGCATATACATGTGCACGCTGACAGTTTTTCATGCAGCGTGGCTTCATGGTTAATACTGTCGGCCCACCGGTTTGGTTAAAACAACTATTTGATGGATAGTTATGACATTTTGTACAGACATTCATGGACGATGAATACTGATTTTGTTGAAGATTTTTCCTCTACAATCATCGTGAGGTTGATTTTTGTTTTTTAGGCAACTAAGTTGACAACTATTGGATAGATTGCCATGAAATTTGGTAGAGTTCATGTACGCAGTCAAGGCAAAACAGGATATTCCAGTCAACTGGAGCTGGACTTTGTGTTTAGTACTGAATATTAACAGGCCAACATGTTAAAATAATATCAGCTTTGTCGCTATGCTGACGTTATCAGTTAAACCCACATTTCAGTTAACTTTTAAAGAACAGGAGGGAAAAAATGGTCAGTTCATGTTCGTAGCCAGCATGTCTGATGGTGTAGACAATCTCAGTGATCAAAATGTTTTCATCCATGTTGCTGTCTCTTTCTCCTCTTGTATTTTTTATTTCTTTTGTGGATTTTTGACTTGTCAAATTACAAAAACAAGCATAATGACATCAGAGACTTGACATATGTAAAACAAGCAATGTGGAGCCATCTGTTTTCATTTAGTGAGCTAGATTTGATACGCATTTTGTAACATGACCTGTTTTTGAAGTTACCTTTGGAAAATAAACATTCTCTTTGTCCGCAATTTCTTTTGTCTTCATTTCGTTTTTGGGGTTATCTAGAGGAATAACCTGAAAAGGCAAAGGTGGTTGTAGCTGCAAATTATGCTGTCCAATTGCTGTGCGTGGACAGATAGGCTGTGTGAGGCTGCTTAGACACAGCGCTGTGATGTTTAATAGATACAGTTGAACAAGTTAACAATAATAATTTACTTTATCTGATCATATGATCAAAGTAGCATGCCATTCATTTTCTAATCAAAGCTGAGTACTGGGGTGTTTTGAGACAAAAACTTTAAGTGTGGTGATATTCAATTGTATGTAATTAAATCAGAGGTTAGAAATAGGCTGTGCAAAAATGTGGGCACCCTTGTCATTGTACTGATTTGAATAAATGTAACTACTTATTGGAATACAGAATTGGTATGATGAGCTCATTCAACATTGAACTCCACACACAGCTGTATCCAAGCATGAGAAAAGGTATTCAGTGTGGCCAATTTCAAGGTGTTCTTCTCTCTGACTCTCCTCTGAAGAGTGGCGACATGGGGGCTTCAAAACAACTCTCAAATGACCTGAAAACAAACATTACTGAGCATTATGATTTAGGGGAAGGCTACAAAAAGCTATCTCAGAGATTTCAGTTTCCACTGTGAGGAACATAGTGAGGAAATGGAAGGCTACAGACACAGTTCAAAGGGGAAGGATGGGGAGAATGGTCAAAAACAACCCACAGACCAATGTTCACCATGTTGTTGTGTAGATGGATAAGTTCCAAATGAGGATATGCACACACAGACGTGAACCTATAACCAGCATACATTTCCACACATTAATATGAATCTATGCATGCATTTCCCTGTCACACACACTTAATCATAATCGTAGTGTATGACAGAATAAGGACAGTAATATGCTTTGAAAAGCCTGTTTGTGTATGAAAGAAGCTGTTTTCAGAGTATTGTTTGCGGGAGGCTAATGTTGCAGTTGTGCTTCAAGATGGTGAAATAAAATCACCACCAGCCTCGACAGCGTTGTTACCAAGCGGCAACATCCATGACTGGGAAATGAGGCCAATATGGTAATGACAAAAACTGCTAATACCTACAGGAAGTGGAAGAATAATTAAATCAAGAATGCATAAATATATTTATTTTTGTTATCATTTGCTAATTCTCCCTTCATACAAATCTATTTTGATATGTTGATGATTTATTGTCCAAATATTTGTTAGATGTCTCATGCTGTTATCATGTTCTGATGGTTTGTCCACTTTTATCATGTTATCCCATTTTTCAATTCTATTACAGAACTTCTCTTTTCACATCCTGACTGTTACTAAATATATACTGCAGTAACAGAGGTGGTTCTCTGACACCTCTGACACAAGTCTCTGTGGTTACCACAGTCAGACTGTTAGTTTCCGTTTTTTGTTCGGCGGACGTTGTTCGTGACGTATAGCTCCAATATTTGCAGGTTCGCTCTAAGGATCTTGTCTAAGGGTCCACACTGGATTGGATCCGAACCCCAGTGTCCCGTGTCATCCCCCTCTGCCTCAGTGTTTTCTACTAGTCTGTGTAGATGAAGTGTTTTGAAGTCACATGGAGCACAAAGTAACTACAAAGTGAACTTTTCAGGAGTGCGCTGAGACATAAATAAATACCTCGATTGTGGTAACCACAGAGACTTCCGCTTGCTGGGCAAGTGCAAGGCAGAGTACGGAGCAGGCGGCTTCACTTCACTTCAGGATGGAGAGGGCACTTGTACTGTTTCTGATCTTGTCTTGCCTGGGTATGTTTCTGCTTCATTATTTCTGATATCTGTCAGAGTTTGTCTTTCATATAATGTTTATATTATACAACTGTTTATTGCTTGTTGGATAAACATGATTTTAAGCATTAACATTTACGTTGTCGTTTTTTATATAAATTCATGTCTTTATTCTCCTACATGTATTTATCCTGTGTGAGAGTACTATTCGGGGGTTAAATGCAAATATGTTATTGATGACAATAAAATCAATACTGTGAGGTTTTGCACACAACAGTGTGTTCAGTGTTCTCTCTCATAGACTCAACATGAACTAGATGATATTAGATGGCATTACACTGTAAAAGTGATTATTATGTCCTTTACTAAATGATTTAGAGGAGCCTGAAGTACAACCTGAAACAAATCAAAACTTGACAACAGATACATTTATTCAAAAAGATGAGATACATTATTATTTGTCAGCTTTAAATGTCATGTTTGTTTCCACAGGAAAGAGTTGTCCCAGTTCACCAACTCAACTAATCCAGGCAGAAGTTCATGATAATGTGACTCTTCAGTGTCCTTTGGATTCCCGGGTCAACATGGAGAATTATACAATCGTCTGTCAAAGAGTTGACCTTAAGAAGATCGTCCAGGCCTGTCGACGTAAACATGACCTTCCTCATGATCAGATGGATCAATACAGAGGCAGGACGACTCTGAACCGTGAAGACCTCAAACGAGGACTCCTTTCACTGCTGATCTCTTCAGTACAGACGTCTGACAGTGGACCATACAGATGCTTTGTCCCAAGACAGAAACCCAGTTGTACCTTCAACCTCACTGTTGGTAAGCACCTTGAAGCAAAATCTGTATAGTTCAGATGCAAGATGAAAAAAGTACAACTGCTCAGGATGATGATGAAATGTGTCAGTAATTATTTATTATTAGCCGAAAGTATTTCTGTCATTTAAACAGTAAGAAGAGACCAACAGAACAAGACAAAGAGTGATACACCCAGCACAACGAGAAACAAGCCGGGTGTGTCTGGTGAATATCTTTGAGTTGTTCTCTAAAAAACTGCATCACCTTGAACCTGCCCTTTTTCTAAATTCAGCATCATCTTCTCTGATAATCTTTCAGACGGTGCACACATGAAGGCTGTCCGTGCTGGTGTCATTACCACTGTTGTCGTCGCTCTCTGCGTTCTGGTTGTTGTTCTGGTCCTGAAGAGTGGAACGATCCGTAAGTTAAAATGTAAACTCTTGCTCCACAGCTTTTTATTATCAACATTTAATAAGTGTCACAAACTTATTTTCTTTCTCTCAGAGGACTGTCTGAAAAGACTCAGAGTGAAGAAGAGAACATCAAATGGACCTGAAGAGAGGGATGAGGACCAGGAGAGGCCTCTAGAGACCGTCGTCTGAGAGGTGAAGTGATGGTCAGACAGCTGTTCATCACCTCAGCCATCAAAAGGCACACTGGCTTCACCAGTACAACCAACATAATTACATTCTTATATATTTATCCCCTTTTTTGAAACCAACTCCTCCATCGTGGAGCTGGTAGCAATGTTACTTTTGCTCTCAGCGTGCTTGTTGTTGCTTGTTTTGTGTAATACTACAACCATAAGTCAGAATACTGCCATTATCTCGAAGGGAATCTTTTAAATCATATAAATGATCGTGTTATTATTGTGGATGTAATGTGGCACACCAATTATTTGCTGGACAAACAACCGTTTAACCTCTAAATGGACCAGTGAAGCTGCTACAATATTAGAAAAGGAACTTTTCATAGATCTTCAGGGCCAGTCAACAAAATAAATTAAAAATATCCACAATTATAAAAAAAATGAGACCAATCAGTTTATACAAATTGATAAGACCTGAACAAGACCTGTCTTGTACAAATGTGTCAGCTTGATTTTTGTGTTGTCCAGACTGAAATATCTCAATGAAATTTACTGCAGACATTCATGTTTCTCTCAGAATTATTTGCAATAACTTTGGTGTTACTCTGACTTTTCTAGAGCGCCATCATCAGGTCACAATTTTACTTTATGACCAAATACCTGCAGAACTCATTCCCATCAGCCTCAGCTGCACTTTGTGTTTAGTGCTATAAAGCACATTTAATCATGCTAACAAATAAAATTGTAATTATCATCGTAAACATTGTTAAACGTCAACATGTTAGCATTGTTATGGTGTTAACATGCTGATGTTAGCATTTAGCTCAAAGCACTGCTGTGCCTTAGTGCAGCTGCTAGCATTACTGCAGACTTTCTCAGATCTGCTCACATTGTACAAAAACTCCACAGAGTACTTTGAATGAACTTATTCTACTGTTCTAATATTGCCAATGACATCGTGCCTTAAGCTCATAATGAGAGCAATTTTCCATCACTTTAAAAACCTGGTCAGACTGCTGTAAAACTCTCTGCTGGATTACCCACAACCAACAACATGAAGACTGCTGCTCATTCAAACTGTCCCTCTGATATCTGTGGATGTATCAGGACACTGTGGGTCAGTGCTGCAGATCAGTGAGCTGGACTGCTGTATGATGATGTGGGACTTGTTTGCACTGATTTGATGAATGTTCTAGTCAGCTTCATCCAGACATTTGTGAAGTGGATATCAGTGTTAATGTCTTTAAAATTGTCTTTTTTCTGTATTTTGATACTTTTGTACTTTTTCTGGTGCTTGAATTTCAGCTGTGTCCTCACTATAGAACAAACTGAGCACATTTCTGTTTTGTGTGTGTCTTAAAATGTGTTTTTGTCTGCATACTACTTGTTGCTTTATGAACAATAGTTTAAACAATAAACTCATTTTTATTTATACAGCATCATACTGCCGTTGGTGTCTTTTTTCCCTGTAAGTGATGTCTCTCCATGTCAGATTTCTCCCTCCACTTCAATACAATAGAGGTTAATGAACTTTTAATTTGTTTATTTGATTAAAGCCAACATATACAGCAGTGGCGTATCCAGGACATTTTTACCGGGGTGGCCAGGATGGGGCACAAAGCTAGTGTGGGGTGGCCATGGCATAGCGGAGTTTAATGCCATGTACGCAGCCGACCACGGTTCAGATCCCAGTCCTTTGCTGCGTATCACATCCTTATCACAGTCCTCAAGTATATCTGGTTATTTTAACTGCTTTTCATCAGTAAATTATGTTCAGGATAGGGTACAGATTTTCTAAGAGCCATTTCCTTGTAGTGGATTAAAGTCCTCATCTCTTCACAAATTAGATTAGATTAGCAAAATTCAACTGCTCTTAACTCATCCTATAGAATAACATTATCAGTCATCAGCTCATCATCTGTGTCACCTGTATTGTTACCTGTTTGCTTTACTAATTGAAGTGCCATCTTGTGGTTACATTAAAACACAGCAATCCAGGCAACAGAACAAACCAAAACTTTTTTGATTTGTTCTTTGCCAGATGTGTTTTTAATTAATCACAAGATGGCACTTCAATTAGTAAAGCAAACATGATTGTGACTGAATAATGGCATTCTGTAGGATGCCTTGTGATGTTTGAAAATGTGCAAAAAGTGGTTTTCAACCCAAACAGTATTCATGTTCCTGATGAAGAGATACACTGAAATGTTGCTTTGATTCAGCATAAATTTATTTATTTAAATCAAACAATGTTTTTTCATAAAGTAACTTATGAAAAATGTGCATAAACAATTGTAACATAAACCAAATAAATATTAACTCCAAACAAAGTTCATACTATAAAGCAATGTAAAACAAAACTCTGATGAACAGGATTCTAATATCATGCAGTTGTAACTAACAAATCTTAACAACAAAAACACAAGACCATTGGACAAATCTTACATGAGATGAAATGAAATTTTAATAAACTTGTCCATGTCAAGCGACTTGGCTCGTCTGGCCTCAATGCTGAGAACACCCAGGTTGCTGAGTCTGTCATCAGACATTGTTGTGCACAAATGATTTTTGATAAGTTTGAGAGCCAAAAAGCTGCACTCACACGCTGCACTGCTGACTGGGAGGGCTATGGCGATTTTGCACAGACGGAAATGCTCATGGAAAACATCCTTATGTGGTTCAAGGAACACTGCAAGTTCAACAATACTTGCCAATTTCTGCATTCCACTTTGCTGTTCCCTTTGCAAAAGCCTTCTTGTCTGGTGGAGTTCATGACTGAGATCTTCGGTCACTTTCATAAATTTCTCCCAGGTGAAAGACTGCTTGCTCTTGAAGGAAACATTTGCTTTTGGGGTCTAAAGCTTGTATTCCTCTCATTATATCACAGTTGTCTTTGGAGAAGCGTCTGTCTAACTCTCCAAGTATTGTGTCCACAATGGGATAGAAGATTGTCCTCCTAAAGGAATCCTTGTCACCGATGTCACATATGCGCTGACCCAATGTAGAGGTTATGACAGACCCACCAAGCCAGGAATGAACTTTTTGAGACCTCTTTTTCTCTGCATTTTCAATGGCAATATTGCACTTTGTGGCAGTGTCTATAATACCTTTCCACAGATTGTCAACAAATGTTTCACTTCTATACTCCTGAAATTACTAAATCCACTGCCATGGCAAGGTAAAGTGAAGGAGATTGGAGGGTATCAGACAGCACCTGAGCATCCCCAAAGAGCCTTCAAAAGGTTGCAAGACTGACAAAGCTTAGGTCTAGCTGAGTCAGCAAACCTTGAGCATCTACAGATCTTTCCCCACTATTTTCTGTAGCAATGTCTTGCAGAACACAAAGTACAGCAGGTAATCGGTCCATGAGCTTCTGCAACTCCGTCGGCTGACCTTCATACATTTCCTTTTGCACATCCAGCCACTTCTGGTGAACATAGGACCCAGACATATACACATAAAGCTTCTGCAGTAGTCAGTTAGCAATCAGCCTCTGGGACTGCCATCACGGTATCAATGAGTACCAAGTTCAGGCAATGTGTGTTTCAGTGTACATAAACTGCATGTTTTGCATTGGTCTTTATTCTGGCTGCCACTCCAGAGCGTTTCCCACTCATTACTGATGTTCCGTCATAACCTTGTTCAACAAGATTTGCTCTGTACTCAAGTCCATATCTTTCCAAACAGTGGATGATTTGTCCTTGAGTCCTTCTGCATCTAATCGTGTGGCTTGTTGAAAGTCAAGAAAACTTTAGTGCACTGCCCCATTATAGTAGTACCTCAGTACCAGTGAGAGCTGCTCCTTCTTTTTCAGGTCTTTGGTTTCATCAGTAATCACAGAGAACATCTCACTTTCCTTCACTTCCTATAAACCTGGTAACCTCGTTGTGCAATGTTTTGTGCTGCTGTCATAAGAAGTACTTCAGCCACTGTTTTAATGTATTTTCGATTCTCTTGGACTTTCTTGTTGTATGCTTCATTTAGGGCGTCGCGTATGGAAGAATCTGTTAGTAGTTAGTAGTATTGCCTTCTTGTGCTCACCCCATGCAAACATAGTATTGACATGACCCGCTGACTTTTCATATACTTTAAATCCAGCATCTTTGTACATTGCCTTTTTCCAATGAGAGAATCCCTGTTGTGATGTGAATACAGATGCTGGGGTGTTTGGCAAAGAGAAGTGTCGACATGCAAAACAGTAGGCAGTGTCGGCTTTGGGAATACTCAAGCCATGGGTGTTGTTTATACCACTCACTGTTGAAGGACCTCTTCCTGTTGCCTTGCATGGTTCATGGGAATAGTTGAGGCTGTGTAGGACCTGCTATTCTAGACTGTATTGTCTGTAAATTATAAATAATCGTGATCGGTCCTTACTTTAGTTTTTATGCAGTTTCATTCAGAATAATTAGTTACAAAGTGAATTTGTGATCAGTATTACAGCTTCCAAGTTATTTAAATGGAAGGCACTCATAATGTTGTGTAAGCTTAAAGTTAAAAATGTCAGAATATATTGTGAGGTCCAGGTGGGGCAGCATGTACTTGTGCAACATGAGGAGCCTCTCTGTCAACGGTGTCACCATCACCTACTGACAAGCCCTCTGAATCACTTTGCTCAGTAGATGAAGTACCTGAAGTAGTACAAACAATAACCATTACACCCATAGACTGTATGTGGACAGATCAGTGTTACACATTTTCCTTTTGTCTTTTCAATCAATCAATCCATCAGTGTTTATTTGTATAGCGCCAAATCACAACAAAAGTCATCTCAAGGCACTTTACACACAGAGCAGGTTCTAAACTGAACTCTTCAGGTTTCAATTTTCATAATGTTTTGTATTGAGATTTAAAGAATAGATTGTCTATGTTTAAGTGTGCTGTGCTGTTTAAGTGTTTGCTGTGTATTAGCAAATGATCAGGCAGTCAGTCAAATCACTTTTAAGTAATAACAAACGTCAAGCAACATCATAATCATTTTGGGTTAGAATCAGTGTGCAGGGCTCTGGAACCCGTGAGTACTAAGGTAAACAACAGATAACTATCTCATGGTTTCTGCTACGTGTACTTGAGCAGGTTATTATACCCCGTATGTTTAACACCACATGTCCTTTTCTGTTTATAATCTCCTCTGCGTGGGGACACTGGTGGTATCAGGAAAAAAACAAAACACTAACGTTAAATTCCTAACTAGGGTTGAAGCTGCTAAGCTTAATCTAGCTAGGGCAGCCACTGCAGTGTAGTTCATCTTACTCTTTTAGTTGCTACTTAGTGCTAGATAAAGTTTTCCTACACATTCAGAGGGAACTACGATATAAATAAGCATTACATTACCATACCTCCGACAGATTTCACCGGTATATTGGCTTCAGAAAGTTCCTGGTCTTCATCGCCAACTTCAACGAGAAAGATCCCAGAATCATGGAAGGCGTCGACCCCAACAAGACGCCAATGAGGGACATTTTCAAAAAGTTCAGCCTGGACCAGGAAGTCATGGACTTCACCGGCCACTCCCCCCCTCTACCGCACAGATGAGTCAGTGGTCTTTCATTTTGTGATACTCTCAACAAAAGTATGACGCCATGTCCCCACTTCCAGTGTGTAACGTTATGAATGGTCTCTGTCTGTATTCCCTCAGATACCTGGATCAGCCCTGCATTGAGACGATAAACAGGATAAAGCTTTACAGCGAGTCTCTGGCCAGATACGGCAAAAGCCTGTATCTCTACCCACTGTACGGCCTGGGAGAACTGCCACAGGGGTTTGCCAGGAAGGGGATTCTCCATTTGATACAACCACCAGCACTTTTAACATGTTTAAAATACAACCCTTTATAACCACAGTACAAGAAATGTCCACTCCTTAGCTGTGTCCCAATTCAGGGGCTGCATCCTTCGCGACTTTGAAGGTGACTCCTTCTGACGGTCCTTCAAAGGCCGCATCAACTGTTGTTAAATGAGACGGTCTAGCCTTTGAAGCTTTTCCTGGTTGCGTCACCAGCTGCGCACCTGCTGTCAGTTTGTACTTTTAACGTAGCCGCTTGGTGTCGCCATTGTTGTATGTTTCCCAGCACTGAACAGCGGTGCGCAAAGGATCTTGGGATATGTGAGGCCGCAAAGGATAGTTGCGGTGCATCCTCGAAAAAGAGGGAAAAGAAGGCCGCATTTGAAGGCTGCATTTGAAGGAGCCTTCGAATTGGGACAGCCTTTGCACAGCGTTGTGACATAATCGGCCTTCAAATGTGTGCTTTGAATTATGACGCCCCTGAATTGGGACACAGCCCTTGTCTTAATGTTGATACTGGTAGCACTCATGGGGTCTGTGTTTGACCAGTCAGTGATGTTTGGGCCCTGCAGACTTTGGTGAAATGTTTAACTGAATGATTGGAAAGGGCTACAAAGCAGAAGGGAGCTGTTACATGGTAACTTTATTTATTTTCATCAACATTTTATTTTAGAGTTTACTCACAAACTATTTGAACCTGCTCACTGTGACACTCACTCATTCTTTGTATTTCTTTCCACACAGACAGTGAGTGTAGAGCCTTACCAATGGATGTGTCAGTGTTAAACATATCATGGGTCACATCATTTCCCTTCATCACATTATCAGTTTTAAGTACCTCACTACTCAGACTGTTCAGCTTGTATCTTTATAACAGGAAGTTTCATCATGTTTCCATTCCAGGCTGAGTGCCATCTATAGTGGGACGAATATGTTGAACAAGCCCATAGATCTGAGATCGTGATGGAGAATGGGAAGGTGGTGGGAGTGAAGTCTGAGGGAGAGGTGAGCATTTTGTTTTCAGATGTGTTGGATTCCACATCACAAATGTGTTGTATTTCACATATCCCCTGATCTCTAACCACTCGGCTCTGTTCACCCACAATAGATTGCCAGGTGCAAGCAGCTGATCTGCGACTCCAGCTATGCCATGGACCGTGTCACCAAAGTGGGTCAGGTGATCCGAGCCATCTGCATCCTGAGTCACCCCATCAACAACACCGGCAACGCCAACTCCTGCTAGATCATCATCCCCCAGAATCAGGTTAAAAGGAAACAGGGTGAGCGCACACAGGAAGCCAGTAGACGACTCGGACTTCATGGTCCATGGGTAAACAACGACTTAACTTTGACTTGTTCTGTTTCTAGATATCTACGTTTGTATGATCTCCTTTGTCCACAACGTGGCAGCACGGGGGAAATATATTGCCATCATCAGCACCACGGTGGAGATCTCCTGAGAAGGAGATCAAGCCGGCCCTGGACCTAGTGGAGCCCATTGAGCAGAAGTTTATCAGCACTGACAGCCAGGTACGACCAGTGAGATGGAACTTAAGGAGCCATACAGCTGTTGTTACATGTTTACAGAAGATGACCTGAGCTTCACATAATTGTATTTTTTAACTGCCCTGTCTAACTGTCCCTGTGCTAATTGGTGGTAAATGCCAGTCAGCTCCTCTGACATACCTTTAAACATCAATATTTGAAAGCCTTGTATGTTGCTGTTATGAAAGAACACCTCTGCTTTTATCTGCTGTAAACGGGGAACACCTCTGTAGTCTGTTTCCTTCTATCTTTACATTTAAATAAACTTTATTTATAATCTTTTATTGACTGGAGACAACTATGATATCTGACCTAGACTGATTATCTCTGGGCACTGAAAGAATCCTTTCAATAAACCACTGTGTTAACATGTGACCACAGCACCTCTGACATGACAAATGAGAAAAATCTGACTCATCCAAACTAAATAGTTCAGATAAGAACTCTTTGTCTCTCTCCTGTTTCCAGGCTGACTTTCTAGTTTAATAACTAGTTTCATTGTTTTCTGGACAATGTTCTGATCTGTGAACTATTTGTGTTTACTGTTCACATTATGTTTCTGTTTGTAGCTACTTGCCAACCTTCAAATACAGCAAGAGATCTGATGTTGATTGATTTGTCCATCTCTATCGTGTGCACATGTTCACTCAGTTGTTAATGTGCAATTGTGTGTGCAACTTACTGACTGCACTAAGAATCTACTGGGGCCATAAATGAAATCTTGCTTTGGGCCCCTAAAAGCCGAGGGCCGGCTCTGATTCTAGGCTTTACCTGGTGCAGCTTATTGGAGGCACCAAGTACAATAAAAGAGTGTAGAAACATTTATACATCATGTAAGCACAATATTAACTAATAATGGTCTTAAAACTAGATTTTGATATAGGGACTCTTTGAGACAGGTATTAAACATTAATGTAATGATTGTCACATGATTGACTTGATCCCACACAGAGTAAATCACTTGTTATAGCAGCTCACAATAAACATGGTGGATAAGAAAATACTCATAGTGAAAATATAATGGAATAATCAAGATAGATAATAAAAAAGGAGTAATACACATGATGGATCACTTCATAGTAATAATTATTATGTTATATAAGTCGATAGTGTGTGTGTCATCAGGAGTTGAGCACACATCAACACTTGCAGACATTGACCGCACATCATCTCCATCACGTCTGCACGTGCATCCGTCATTGTCATAGAGACAGAAAAGTCACGTGTGACCGTGGTGACGTCAGAGACGCAGACTCGATTAATTGCTCATTCGATCTTGGACTCGTCCCGAGGTGCACCTGTTTGGAAACCTGTCCGTTAGAGAGTTGATCTCAGCCGGAAAACTTCGCGAGAGAAAAGACTGACTGAATTAAACTGAATTAAAGCCACCGGCAGACAAAAAGCGTCAGCAAGTTCATGTTCATGTCTGCCCCCCCGCCCGGAGCTGAAGCCACTGCTGCCCAGAGTCAGGCGGATGGATCACTGTCTTTGCAAGTAAGATTATTCTTTAAAATTGTGCCTAATTTATTTAATATTCTTCTCTTGAAAGCCTTAAAAATACATTTTAATTCAGTACGACATATACATTTCATGTAAATTGTTGAATATAAAACTAAAGAATTTATTGAATTTTGAATTGGCCTGTTAGGAAAATAACAGTTTTTGGTGACACTCCGTGTTTTCTGCTTTAAACATTATTAGGATAAAACTTGACTGAATGTTTAAGGACAGGTGGAGAATAATGTGTTAATATTTGTGTAATAATTATAAAAAGTCATTTTATTGATTTAAATGCATTAATTTTTCGTGGAATTTATCCAACAAAATGTTTGAGAAAAGATGGCGATCGTTCGGTTTTTCGAATAATGCCAAAAGAATGTATATTTTCCGTGCACCATGGAGCATCGTGGGGGACGTTCAGGACATCAACACGTGCTGATGTAAACAGTCCAGGCCCGTTGCCAAGCAGCAACCTGTTTAGATTTGAATAAGCTTGTTGTGATGGTTGAACAACTTCGGTTCGGGAATTAATGAATGAGTTCTTGTGTTCGATATTAGGGGTTGCCAGGCATGAAACTAATTTGCGGCAGAAACGGCGCACTACAACGATGGAAGGAGCGAGCACAGCAGTTTGACAGAGTTTGACCCTACCAGACCTGAGAGACAGAGACAGGCGTAGAGGTACACACACACACATACACACATAACAGCAGCTGGGGGAGTTTCATAGTTTATAGTGCACGAACTCCGTCTTGAGTTCAGTTTGAGGGTACTGACGACGGTGTAGTTTAGTTCAGCTGTTCTCACGCAGCGGCAGCGGCCGAGAGATTAATTAGAGACTTGAAAATAATACAGTAATTACAGTAACGTTAGGTGACTTAGTGCACAGTAACGTGATTTTACATCGTGTACTAACATAATCATGTTAGGGTTTCTCGCTGTCATTTTCATGTGTGTTATCTAATGTCAGTGTTTCAATACTTTATGTGTTAGTTATTTGTGACTAGTGTTAATAGAGAGGAAAAGGAGGAGAGTCAGATTTTTTCAGGTCACAGTTTACATAAAAAGTCATTACCTGGATTCTCCTTTTTTCCTTCAGTTAACACTGTTACAAATAACTTAATCCATGAGTAGCATTAGAAACAGAATTATCATGCCAGCAGATTTAAAAATGTTTGTTGTTAGATCTTGCATTTTAAAATACAAGACGGAGCCGATTTTTCAGGTCACAGTTTACATGTGTCACAATCTGACTCTCCTTACATTTAAAAATGCAAGATGTAACACCAACAACTTTTCACTCTGCTGGTACATTTTGGCATATATTTTGACTCTCATACGATATTAAGTTATTTGTAACTACTGTTAACAGAGAGGGAAAAGGAGGGGGAGTCAGGATTTTTCGGTCACATTTTACATGTGTCACAATCTGACTCTCTTACATTTAAAATGCAAGATGTAACACCAACAACTTTCACTCTGCTGGCATATTTTGACCTCTACAGTATGTATTAAGTTATTTGTGGCTAGTATTAACAGAGAGGAAAAAAGGAGGGAGCTGATTTTTTCGGTCAAGATGACATGTGTCACAATCTGATTCTTCCTTTTTCCCTCTCAGTTAACACTAGTTACAAATAATCTCTATTCATGAGTAGCACAGCTGAATATGCCAGCAGATTTAAAAATGGCTGAGTTAGGCTTGTATTTTAATATAAGACGGGGAGTCAGATTTTTTGGTCACAGTTTACATGTGTCACAATCTGACTTCACATTTAAAATGTAAAATGTAACACCAACAACTTTCACTCTGCTGGCATATTTTAATCTCTGCTACGTATGTATTAAGTTATTTGGGTAGTGTTAATAGAGGAAAAAGGAGGAGTCAGATTTTTCGGTCACATTTTACATGTGTCACACCTGACTCCCTCTACATTTAAAATAAAGATGTAACACTAACCATTTTCACTCTACAGCATATTTTGAGCTCTGCTATATGTATTAAGTTATTGTAAACTACTGTTAACAGAGAGGAAAAGGAGGGGGAGTCAGATTTTTTCAAATACATTTTACAGCATGTGTCACAATCTGACTCTCTCACATTTAAAATGGAAGATGTAACACCAACAACCTCACTCTGCTCGGGTATATTTTCTGAGCTCTGCTGTACGACGATGTTGGTTTGTGGCTGTTTTAACAGAGGGAAAAAGGAGGGGATGATTTTTCGGTCACAGCTTACATTTGTCATTACCTGATTCTCGCTTCTTTTTTCTCAGCAGCACCAGTTACAAATAACTTAATCTATGAGTAGCATTAGAACAGACATGCCAGCAGATTTAAATGGTTGGTAAAGCATTTTCTTGCATTTTAGTTGTAAGACGGAGTCAGATTTTTCGTCACATTTGCACGTAACACACCTGACTCTCTTACATTTAAATGTAAGATGTAACACTCAAGCATTTTCACTGCTGGCAGGCTCTTGAGCTCTGCTAAGTATGTATTAAGTTATTTGTAACTACTGTTAACAGAGAGAAAAGTGCAGGGAAATGATTTTTCGTCACATTTTTACATGTGTCACAATCTGATTCTCATATTTAAAATGCAAGATGTAACACCAACAACTTCACTTGCTGGCATATTTTGAGCTTCTTACACATGCATTAAGTTATTTGTATAGTATTAAATAAGAGGAAAAAGGAGGGGGAGTCAGATTTTTTCGGGCACAGTTTACATGTGTGTCACATCTATTACCCTTTTTTCTCTCTCAGTTAATTAGACAAATACAAAATAATCTCTACTCCATGAGTAAAGATGGAGTCAGACATGCTAGCAGATTTGAAGTGCTGGTGTTAGGCTTCTGCATTTTAATATAAGACGGAGTCAGGATTTTTTCGTCACATTTACATGTGTCACAATTCGACTTCTTACATTTAAAATGTAAGATGTAACACTAACCATTTTCACTCTGTTGGCATATTTGAGCTCTGCTACATGTGTTGTCATTTGTAACTACAGCACAGATAGGAAAAGGAGGGGAGTCAGATTTTTCGGTCACATTTTACATGTGTCACAATTCGACTCCTCTCTTACATTTAAAATGTAAGACAACACTAACCATTTTCACTTGCTGCATATTTTGAGCCTCACATGTATGTATTGGGTTATTTGTAAACTACTAACAGAGAGGAAAAGAGGAGTCAGATTTTTCGTCACATTTTACATGTGTCACATCTGACTCTCTACATTTAAATGTAAGATGTAACACTAACCATTTTCACTCTGCTGGCATATTTTGAGCTCTGCTAAGTATGTATTAAGTTATTTGTAACTACTGTTAACAGAGGGGAAAAAGGAGGGGAGCTGATTTTTTCGGCTCATTTTACATGTGTCACAATTCGACTCCCCTCTACATTTAAAATGTAAGATGTAACACCAACAACTTTCACTCTGCTGGAGATATTTTGACCTCTGCTACCGTGTATTAAGTTATTTGTGGTTAGGGCTAACAGAGAGGAAAAAAGGAGGAGTTGTGATTTTTCGGGTCACTGCTGACATAAAGTCACACCTGACTTCCTCCTTTTCTCTCTGAACACTCAGTTACAAAAATAACTTAGTCCACGAGTAGCATTGAGAAATGGGGACATGTTAGCAGATTGAATGGTTGGTGTTAGCTTGCATTTGTGATAAGACGGAGCTTCAGATTTTTCGTCACATTTTACATGTGTCACAATCTGACTCTCTTACATTTAAAATGTAAGATGTAACACTAACCATTTTCACTCTGCTGGTATATTTTTGAGCTCACAAGTATGTATTAAGTTATTTATAATCACTGTTAACAGAGAGGAAAAAGGAGGGGAGCTGATTTTTCAACATATTGTCTCATATGTGTCACAGTCTGACTCCTCTCTTACATTTAAAATGCAAGATGTAACACTAACCATTTTCACTCTGCTGGCATATCTTGACCTCTGCTAATGTATGTATTGGGTTATTTGTAACTGGTGTTAACAGAGAGGGAAAAAAGGAGGGGGAGTCAGATTTTTTCGGTCACAGTTTATATGTGTCACAATCTGACTCCCCTCCTTTTTTCCTCTCTGTTAACACCAGTTACAAATAACTTAATCCATGAGTAGCACAGGTCAGAATATGCCAGCCGATTTAAAATGTTTGTTGCTACATCTTGCATTTTAAATATAAAGACGGGAAATGATTTTTCGGGTCACAGTTTACATGTGTCACACCTGGTTCCTTTTTTTTCCTCTCTGTTAACACTAAATACAAATAACTTAAATCCATGAGTAGCACAGTATCAATATGCCAGCAGATCAAATGCTCTGTTGCTACATCTTTGCATTTTAAATATAAGACGGAGTCAGACGCTGGTTACAGTTACATGTCACAATCTGACTCCCTCTTACGCTTAAAATGTAAGATGTAACACCAACAACTTTCACTCTGGCGGCATATTTTGGCATATTTTGCATATTTTGACCTCTACATATGTATTAAGTTATTTGTGGGCAGTGTTAACAGAGAGGAAAAAAGGAGGGAGTCAGATTTTTCGGGTCACAGTTTATATGTGTCACACCTGATTCTCTTTTTTTTCCTCTCTGTTAACACTAGTTACAAATAACTTAATCCATGAGTAGTTAATAATAATATGCAGCAGATTTAAATGTTTGTTGCTACATCTTGCATTTTAAATATAAGACGGAGTCAGATTTTTCGGTCACAGTTTACATGTGTCACAATCTGACTCCTCCCCACGCTTAAAATGCAAGATGTAAATACCAACAACTTCACTCTGCTGCATATTTTGAGCTCATACGACGACAGTTATTTGTGGCTAGTATTAACAGAGAGGAAAGGAGGGAGTTGTGATTTCGTCACAGTTTACATGTGTCACAATCTGACTCTATATTTAAAATGCAAGATGTAACACCAACAACTTTCACTCTGCTGGCATATTTTGAGCTCTGGTACGTATGTATTCAGTTATTTGTAAATTCAGTGTTAATAGAGAGGAAAGGAGTGAGTCAGATTTTTCGGTCACATTTACATGTGTCATTATCTGATTCTCCTTCTTTCTCTCTCTGTTAACACTAGTTACAAATAACTTAATCCATGAGTAGCACAGGTCAGAATATGCCAGCAGATTTAAATGTTTTGTTGTTACATCTTGCATTTTATCTATAAGACGGAGCCGATTTTTCGGATCACATTTTGCCATGTGTCATACAATCTGACTCCCTCTACATTTAAAATGTAAGATGTAACACTAACCATTTTCACTCTGCTGGCATATTTTGACCTCTGTTACTTATGTATTGGGTTATTTGTAAGTAGTGTTAACAGAGAGGGAAAAGGAGGGGAGCTGATTCTTTCGGTCACAGTTTACATAAGTCACACCTGGATTCTCCTTTTTTTCTCAAGTTCAGCAACACTAGTTACAAATAATTTAATCTAAGAGTAGAACAGGTTGAATATGCCAGCAGATTTAAATGGCTGGAAAGCTTGCATTTGGGCGCATAAGACGGGAGTCAGATTTTTTCGCCTCACAGTTTACATGTGTCACAATCTGACTCCCTCTTTACATTTAAAATGCAAGATGGCCACCAACAACTTTAACTCTGCTGGGTATATTTTGGCATATTTTGACCTCCGCTACGTGTATTAAGTTATTTGTGGCTAGTATTAACAGAGAGGAAAAAAGGAGGGGAGTCAGATTTTTTCAGGTCACAGCTTATATATGTACCACTGGTCTGACTTCTCCTTTTTCCTGTTAACACCAGCTACAAATAACTTAATCCATGAGTAGTATTGTGTCAGAATATGCCAGCAGATTTAAATAAAGCGAGCTGTTGAGATCTGTATTTCCTTAAATATAAGACGGGAGTCGATTTTTCAGGTCACAGTTTACATGTGTCACAATCTGACTCTCTTATATTTAAAAAATGCAAGATGTAACACCAACAACTTTCACTCTGCTGGCATATTTTGGCATATTTTTTGACCTCTGCTACGAGCAAAGCTAAGTTATTTGTAAGTAGTGTTAATAGAGAGGAAAAAAAGAGGGGAGTCAGATTTTTCTGGTCACAGTTTACATGTGTCAAGCAATCTGACTCTCTTATATTTAAAATGCAAGATGTAACACCAAACAACTTTCACTCTGCTGGCATATTTTGGCATATTTTGACCACGTATGTATTAAGTTGTTTGTAACTACTGTTAACAGAGAGGGAAAAAAGGAGGGGAGAGCCAGATTTTTCGGTCACAGCCATATGTGTCACAGTCTGACTCCCCGCCTTACGCTTTAAATGTAAGATGTAACACCACCAACTTCTGCTCTGCTGTATATTTGCAAGTATTTTGAGCTCCATACGGAGTATTAAGTTATTTGTGGCTAGTATTAACAGAGAGGAAAAAGGGAGGGGAGTCAGATTTTTCGGGTCAGTTTACATGTGTCACAATTGACTCCTCCTTTTTCCCTCTCTGTTAATACTGTGTTATAAATAATCTTATCTATTTAGTATTCAGGTCAGAATATGTGCCAGCAGATTTAAAATAAAGTTTGAGTTGTTAAGATATCTGTATTTTTTTAAATAGAAGACGGAGTCAGATTTTTCAGGTCACAGGCTTACATGTGTCACAATCTTGACTCTCTTATATTTAAAATGCAAGATGTAACACCAACAACTTTCACTCTGCTGGCATATTTTTGACCTCTGCTACGTATGTATTAAGGTGAGTCGATTTTTTCTCGGTCACAGTTTACATGTGTCACAATCTGACTCTCTTACGCGAAAATGCAAGATGTACACACCAACAACTTTCACTTGCTGGCATATTTTGAGCTCTGCTACGCAATGGCTAAGTTATTTGTACAAATAACAGAGAGGAAGTGCTGAGGAGCCGACGCTGGTCACAGTTTACATGTGTCACAATCTGACTCTCTACGCTAAAATGTAAGATGCAACACCAACAACTCTCTGTAATTTCCGCTGGCATATTTTGAGCTCTGCTACGCACGTATTAAGTTATTTGTGGCTAGTATTAACAGAGAGGAAAAGGAGGGAGTCAGATTTTTTGGGTCACAGCTTACATGTGTCACAATCTGACTCCTCCTTTTTCTCTCTCTCTGTTAACACTAGTTACAAACAATCTCTAATCCATGAGTAGCACAGGAACACATGCCAGCAGAGATTTAAAATAGCTTGTTGCTACATTCATGGTTTTAAATATAAGACGGGAAACAGATTTTTTTCGGGTCACAGCTTACATGTGTCACAGCCTGACTCTCTACGCTTTAAATAAAAGATGTAACACCAACAACTTTCACCTGCTGGCATATTTTTAGCTCAAGTACGATGTATTGGTTATTTGTAAGAAAAGTTAATAGAGAGGGAAAAAAGGAGGGGAGTCAGATTTTTCGGGTCACAGCTTCTACATGTGTCACAATCTGACTCCCTCTTACGCTTAGTAAAAATGCAAGATGTAACACCAACCACTTTCACTCTGCTGGCAGGATGGAGTTCTGCCATGACGACATAAGTTATTTGTGGCTGCATTAACAGTAGAGAGGAAAAGGAGGGAGTCAGATTTTTTCGGTCACAGCTTCATGTGTCACAATCTGACTCCTCCTTTTTCCTCTCTCTGTTAACACCAGTTACAAATAACTTAATCTATGAGTAGCACAGGTCAGAATATTGTAGCAGATTTAAAATGGCTGGGTGTTGCTTGCATTTTAAATATAAGACGGGACAGATTTTTCGGGTCACAGTTTACATGTGTCACAATCTGACTCTCTACGTTTAAAATGCAAGATAACACCAACAACTTTCACTCTGCTGGCATATTTGACTGCTAATGATGGTATTGGGTTATTTGTAACTACTGTTAACAGAGAGGAAAAAAGGAGGTGAGTCAGATTTTTCTGGTCACAATTTACATGTGTCACAGTCTGACTTCTTAACATTTAAAATGCAAGACGTAACACTCAACCATTTTCACTCTGCTGGGCATATCTTGACCTCTGCTACGTATGTATTAAGTTATTTGTAACTGTGCTAACAGAGAGAAAAAGCGAGGGGAGTCAGATTTTTTCAAGGTCACAGTTTATATGTGTCACAATTGATTCCTCCTTTTTTCCTCTCTCTGAAAGACAGCATAAATAATCTATTCATGAGTAGCACAGAATAGAATACATGATTTAAATGTTTGTTAAAGATCTTGCATTTTAAATATAAGACGGAGTCAGATTTTTCGGTCACAGTTTCATATGTGTCACAATCTGACTCCTCTACATTTGGGGTAAATGTAAGATGTAACACCAAATAATTCACTCTGCTGGCATATTTTGACCTCTACATGTATGTATTAAGTTATTTGTGGCTAGTATTAACAGAGAGGAAAAAAGAGGGAGTCAGATTTTTCGGGTCACTGCTGACACAAGTGGTCACAATCTGACTCCTCCTTTTTTCCTCTCTGTTAACACTGTGCTACAAATAACTTAGTCCATGAGTAGCACAGGTCAGAATATGCCAGCAGATTTAACTGGTTGGTAGTTATTTTATCTTAAATATAAGACGGGAGTCATGATTTTTCTCGGTCACATTTTACGTGTCACAATCTGACTTCCTTACATTTAAAATGTAAGAGATGCAACACAATCCATTTTCACTTCAAGGGCATATTTTGAGCCTGCTAAGTATGTATTAAGTTATTTGTAACTACTGTTACCAGAGAGGAAAAAGGAGGGGAGTCAGATTTTCGGTCACATTTACATGTGTCACAATCTGACTCTTGCATTTAAAAATGCAAGATGTAACACCAACAACTTTCACTCTGCTGGCATATTTTGACCTCTGCTACTTATGTATTGTTATTTGTGGCTAGTATTAACAGAGAGGAAAAGGAGGGGGAGCCAGATTTTTCGGTCACAGTTTACATGTGTCATAATTGACTCCCTCTTTTCCTCTGTTAACACTGTTACAAATAACTAATTCATGAGTAAAATAGGTCAGACATGCCAGCAGATTTAAAATGGCTGCGTTGCTTCTGCATTTTAACACAAGACGGAGTCAGATTTTTCGGTCACAGTTTACATGTGTCACAATCTGACCTCTCTTACGCTTAAAATGCAAGATGTAACACCAACAACTTTTAACTCTGCTGGCATGTTTTGGACTTCTGCTACGTATGTATTAAGTTATTTGTGGCTAGTATTAACAGAGAGGAAAAAGCGAGGAGCTGGGGATTTTTCAGGTCACAGTTACATGTGTCATAATTGACTTCCTCTCCTTTTTCCTCTCTGTTAACACTAGTTACAAATAACTTATCTATGAGCACAGGTCAGTAGAATAAGCGTTGTAGATTTAAAATGCTTCTGTTAATCTGTATTTCAAATATAAGACGTGGGAGTCAGATTTTTTCGGTCATAGTTTGCTATGTGTCACACCGACTCTCACATTTAAACAAATGTACACCAACAACTTTCACTCTGCTGGCATATTTTGACCTCTCTGCTACTTATGTATTGGGTTATTTGTAAGAGTGTTAATAGAGAGGAAAAAGGAGGGGGAGTCAGATTTTTCGGTCGGGCAGTTTCATGTGTCACAATCTGACTCCCCCACGCTTAAAATGCAAGACAACACAACAACTTTCACTTGGTTGGCATATTTGAGCTCTGCTACGTGACGATAAGTTATTTGTATTAGTATTAACAGAGAGGAAAAGGAGGGGGAGTCAGATTTTTTCAACACAGTTTACATGTGTCAGCACCTGACTCTCCTTTTTTCTCTCTGTTAACACCAGTTACAAATAACTTAATCCATGACTAGCACAGGTCAGAATATGCCAGCAGATTTAAAATGGCTGGTGTTGCTTGTATTTAAATATAAGACGGGGTCAGATTTTTCGGGTCACAGCTTACATGTCACAATCTGACTCCTCTCGCATTTAAATGTAAGATGTAACACCAACAACTTTCACTCTGCTGGCATATTTTGACCTCTGCTACGTATGTATTAAGTTATTTGTAAGTAGTGTTAATAGAGAGGAAAAGGAGGGAGTCAGATTTTTCGTCACATTTTACATGCCAATCTGACTCCTCTACATTTAAATGCAAGATGTAACACCAACAACTTCTCACTCTGCTGGCATATTTTGAGCTCACGCACGTGATACAAGTTATTTGTATGCATTAACAGAGAGGAAAAAAGAGGGGAGCTGATTTTTCGGTCACAGTTTACATAAACATACCTGATCTCCTTTTTTCTTCTCAGTTAACATTAGCCATAAATAATCTCATCTATGATAGCATTGTGTCAGAATATGCCAGCAGATGAAACGGTTATGCTGTTTGCATTTTAAATATGCAAGACGGAGTCAGATTTTTTTGGGTCACAGCTTACATGTGTCACAATCTGACTCTCTACGTTTAAAATGCAAGATGTAACACCAACAACTTTCACTCTGCTGGCATATTTGACCTCTGCTGGCGTATGTGGCTGGGTTATTTGTAACTACTGTTAACAGAGATGGTGAGGGAAGTCAGATTTTCGGGCTTCACAATTTACATGTGTCACAGTCTGACTCCTCTCTTACATTTAAAATGCAAGACGAACACTCAACCATTCACTCTGCTGGCATATCTTGACCTACGTATGTATTGTTATTTGTAACTGGTGTTAATAGAGAGGAAAAAGGAGGGAGTCGATTTTTCGGTCAGTTTACATGTGTCACACCTGACTCTTTTTTCCTCTGTTAACATTAGTTGAGCAAAATAATTATCCATGAGTAGCACAGTCAACATGCCAGCAGATTTAAAACGGTTATGTTATTTTCTTGCATTTTAACATAAGACGGAGCCGATTTTTTCGTCACAAAGCCATATGTGTCGCTAATCTGACTCTTACATTTAAATGCAAGATGTAACACCAACAACTTTCACTCTGCTGTATATTTGACTTGCTACTGCATGTATTAAGTTATTTGTACTAGTATTAACAGAGAGGAAAAAAGGAGGGAGTCAGATTTTTCGGTCACTGTTGACACGCGGTCACAATCTGACTGTTTCTTCTCTGAAGAAGCCACAAATAACTTAGTCCATGAGTAAAGTATTAGAAACACATGCCAAAGATTTACTGGCTGGTGTGCTACTTGCATTTTAAATATAAGACGGAGTCAGATTTTTCAGTCACATGGCACGTGTCACAACACCTGACTCTCTTACATTTAAAATGTAAGATGCAACATCAACCATTTTCACTCTGCTGCGTTATTTTGCAGCCTGCTATATGTATTGGTTATTTGTAACTACTGTTAACAGAGAGGAAAAGGAGGGGAGTCAGATTTTTCGGGTCACATTTTACATGTGTCACATCTGACTCCTCTTACATTTAAAATGCAAGATGTAACAAATAACTTCACTGCTGGCATATTTCCTTGACTCTGCGATGTATGTATTAAGTTATTTGCATAGTATTAACAGAGTGAGGAAAAAAAGGAGGGAGTCAGATTTTTCGGTCACAGTTTACATGTGTCACAATCTGACTTCTCCTTTTTCCTTCTCTGTTAACACTAGTTACAACAATTATTCATGAGTAGCACAGTGTCAGAATTACGCTACAGCAGATTTAAAATGTTTGTTATTAATCTGTATTTTAAATATAAGACGGAGTCAGATTTTTTCGGGTCACAGTTTACATGTCACACCCGACTCCTCTCTCACATTTAAAATGTAAAATGTAACACCACAACTTCACTCTGCTGGCATATTTTGACCTCTGCTAATGTATATATTGGGTTATTTGTAAGTAGTGTTATTGGGAGAGAAAAAAGGAGGGGAGTCAGATTTTTTCGTCACAGTTTACATGTGTCACAATCTGACTTCTCGTGACGCTTAAAATGCAAGACAACACCAACAACTTCACTCTGCTGGCATATTTTGAGCTCTGCTACGCACGTGATAGTTATTTCAGGCTAGTATTAACAGAGAGGAAAAAAGGAGGGGAGCTGATTTTTCGGGTCAAGAAGCTTGCAGGTGTTCACAATTGACTCCTCTTTTTCCTCTCTGTTAATACTAAGAAATAATCCATTCCATGATTCAGCACAGGTCAGGGGACATGCCAGCAGATTTAAAATGGCTGGAAGAGCTTGCATTTAAATATGTGACGGAGTCAGATTTTTTCAGTCTACAGTTTACATGTGTCACAATTGACTTCACATTTAAATGCAAGATGTAACACCAACAATCTCACTCTGCTGGCATATTTTTGACCCCAAGGCGTATGTGGCTAAGTTATTTGTGGCAGTGTTAATAGAGAGGAAAATGAGGAGTCAGATTTTTTCGGTCACATTTCATATGTGCCATAATCTGACTCTACATTTAAATGCAAGATGTAACACCAACAACTTTCACTTGCTGGCATATTTTGAGCTCTGCTACGACGTATTGGGTTATTTGTGGCTACGTACTAACAGAGAGGAAAAGGAGGGGAGTCAGATTTTTTCGGTCACAGTTTGTTGTAACAGGTCTGACTCTCTTTTTTTCCTCCCAGCACATTCAGCTACAAATAACTTGAACATGATACACAGAATAGATTATGCCAGCAGATTTAAATGGTTGGTAGTTGTTTTTGCATTTTAAATATAAGACGGGAGTCAGATTTTTCGGTCACAGTTTACATGTCACAATTGACTCTCTTAATAAAGAAATGCAAGATGTAACACTCAACAACTTTCACTTGCATATTTCTGACCTCTGCTACGTATGTACAAGTTATTTGTAACTACGTTAACAGAGAGGAAAAGGAGGGGAGCTGATTTTTTTCGGGCTCACACCATGCCACAGTCTGACTCTCTCACATTTAAAAATGCAAGACGAACACTCAACCATTTTCACTCTGCTGGCATATCTTGACCTCTGCTACGTATTTATTGGGTTATTTGTAACTGTGTTAACAGAGAGAAAAAGGAGGGGAGTCAGATTTTTCGGTCACAGTTATATATGTGTCACAATCTGACTCCTCCTTTTTTCCTCTGTTAACAGTTATAAATAATCTATCCATGAGAATATTATCAGAATATGCCAGCAGATTTAAATAAAGTTTGTTAGTTAAGATCTTGCATTTTTGAATATAAGACGGAGTCAGATTTTTCGGGTCACAGTTTACATGTGTCACAATCTGACTCTCCTTACATTTTTAAAATGCAAGATAACACCAAATAACTACTCTGCTGGCATATTTGACCTCTGCCATGATGTATTAAGTTATTTAGGCTAGTATTAACAGGAGAGGAAAAAGTGAGGGAGTCAGATTTTTTTCTGGTCACTGTTGACATCGTGTCACAAATTCCACTCTCCTTTTTCTCTCTGTTAATACTCAGCTAAATAACTTAGTCCATGAGTAGCACAGGTTAATATTTAAGATTTAATCTGGCAGGTATTGCATTTTAAATATAAGACGGAGTCAGATTTTTTCAATACATTTTACTATGTGTCATTAATCTTTGACTCCTCTACATTTAAAATGTAAGATGTAACACTAACCATTTTCACTCTGCTGGTATATATTTTGAGCTCTGCTAAGTATGTATTAAGTTATTTGTAACTACTGTTAACAGAGAGGAAAAAAGGAGGTGAGTCAGATTTTTTCGGGTCACAGTTTACATGTGTCACAATCTGACTTATATTTAAATGCAAGATGTAACACTACAACAACTTTCTAATCCTGCTGGCATATTTTGCATATTTTGACTCTCTACGTGAGTAGTGTATTAAGTTATTTGTAACTACTGTTGATCAGAGAGGAAAAAAGGAGGGGAGTCAGATTTTTCGCTACTGTTGACATGTGTCACAATCTGATTCTTCCTCTGTTAACACTAGTTACAAATAACTGGTCCATAGCAGTATTAGAACAATGAGTTACAGATTTAAATGATGGTAAAGAGCTTGCATTTTAATATAAGACGGGAGTCAGATTTTTCTGGTCACATTTCACATGTAACAAGTTAACTGACTCTCTTACATTTTAAAATGTAAGATGTAACACTAACCATTTTCACTCTGCTGCACATATTTTGGCTCAAGTATGTATTAAGCGTTTAGAACTACTAACAGAGAGAAAAGAGGGAGTCAGATTTTTCTGGCCCATTTACATGTGTCACAATCTGACCTCTTGCTACTTAAAATGCAAAGATGCGCACCAACACAACCACCTGCTGGCATATTTTGACCTCTGCTAATGTATGTATTAAGTTATTTGTATGGCATTAACAGAGAGGAAAAGGAGGGAGTTTACTGGGTCACTGTTGATATGTGTCACAATCTGACTCTCTTTTTTTTTCCTCTCTGTTAACAGGTCAGTTACAAATAATTTAGTCCATGAGTAGCACAGGTCAGATTATGCTAGCAGATTTAAAATGGCTGAAAGAGCTTCAGCATTTTAAATATAAGACGGAGTCAGATTTTTCGGGTCACATTTTACATGTGTCACACCCACCTCCCTCTTACATTTAAAAATGTAAGATGTAACACTAACCATTTTCACTCTGCTGGCATATTTTGAGCTCCATACGTATGTATTAGTTATTTGTATAGTATTAACAGAGAGGAAAAAAGGAGGGAGCTGTTTTGGGTCACAGTTTACATGTGTCACAATCTGACTCCTTTTTCTCTCTGTTAACATTGTTACAAATAACTTAATTCATGAGTAGCACAGTGTTGAATATGCCAGCAGATTTAAAATGGCTGGTGCTGTTTTTGCATTTTAAATATAAGACGGAGTCAGATTTTTCGGTCATGCTTACATGTGTCACAATCTGACTTCACGTTTAAATGCAAAGATGTAACACCAACAACTTTCACTCTGCTGGCATATTTTGACCTCTGCTATATGTATTAAGTTATTTGTAAGTAGTGTTAATAGAGAGGAAAAAGGAGGGGACAGATTTTTTCGGGTCACAGTTTACATGTCACAATCTGACTCCTCTACGTTTAAATGCAGATGTAACACCAACAACTTTCTACTCTGCTGGCATATTTTGAGCCTCATAATGCATTTATTAAGTTATTTGTATTAGTATTAACAGAGAGAAAAAGGAGGGAGTCAGATTTTTCGGTCACAGTTTACATGTGTCATACCTGATTCTCCTTTTCCTCTCTCTCTGTTAATTAGTTACAAATAACTCTAATCCATGAGAAGTACAGGTCAGAATATGCCAGCAGATTAAAATGGGCTTGTTGCTACATCTGCATTTTAAATATAAGACGGGAGTCAGATTTTTTCGGGTCACATTTTACATCTGTCACAATCTGACTTCGCTCTTACATTTAAAATGCAAGATGTAACACCAACAACTTTCACTCTGCTGGCATATTTTGATCTCTGCTACGTATGTATTAAGTTATTTGTAACTAGTGTTAACAGAGAGGAAAAAAGGAGGGGAGTCAGATTTTTCGGGTCAGGCTGCTGACATGTGTCACAATCTGACTCTCTTACGTTTTAAATGTAAAGATGTAACACTCAACAACTTTCACTTGCTGGCATATTTTGGCATATTTTTGAGCTCTGCTACGTATGTAGCTGTTGGGTTATTTGTGACTAGTATTACCAGAGAGGAAAAAGGAGGGGGAGTCAGATTTTTCGGTCACAGTTTACATGTGTCACAATCTGACTCCCTCTACGCTTAAAATGGCATGTAACACTGCACAACTTTCACTCGCTGGCATATTTTGAGCTCTGCTAATGACGTGAGCAATTATTTGTATTAGTATTAACAGAGAGGAAAAAGGAGGGGGAGTCAGATTTTTCTGGGTCACAGTTTACATGTGTCACACCTGACTCTTTTTTTTCCCTCTCAGCACTAGTTACAAATAACTTAATCCATGAGTAGTATTAGAAATGAATATGCCAGCAGATTTAAATGGTTAGGCAGCTTCTTGCATTTTGAAATATAAGACGGAGTCGGGATTTTTCGGGTCACAGTTTACATGTGTCACAATCTGACTCTCTTACGCTTAAATGCAAGATGTAACACCAACAACTTTCACTCTGCTGGCATGTTTTGACCTCTGCTACTTATGTATTGGTTATTTGTATGTGTATTAACAGAGAGGAAAAAAGGAGGGGGCCAGATTTTTCAGGTCACAGTTTACATGTGTCACAATTGGATTTTTTCTCTCTCAGTTAACACAAGTTACAAATAACTTAGTTCATGAGTAGCACACAAATAATATGCCAGCAGATTTAAACTGGTTGGTGTTATTTCTTGCATTTTAATATAAGACGGAGTCAGATTTTTTGGGGGTCACATTTACATGTCACACTCCACTCCCCTCTTACATTTAAAATGTAAGATGTAAACACCAATTCATTTTCACTCATATTTTGAGCTCTGCTAAGTATGTATTAGTTATTTTAACTACTGTTAACAGAGAGGAGTAAAAGGAGTGGGAGTCAGATTTTTCTGGTCACATTTTACATGTGTCACAATCTGACTCCCTCTTACATTTGGTGAAATGCAAGATGTAACACCTCAACAACTTTCACTCTGCTGGCATGTTTTGGACTCTCTGCTACGTATGTATTGTTATTTCAGGCTAGTATTAACAGAGAGGAAAAGGAGGGGGAGTCAGATTTTTCGGCTCACAGTTTACATGTGTCACAGCCTGACTCCCTCCCTTTTTCCTCTCTTGTTAACACAGTACAAATGGCCTCTGAACATGAGTAGCACAGTAACAATATGCCAGCAGATCAAAATGGTTGGTGTTGTTTCCTTGCATTTTAAATATAAGACGGGAGTCAGATTTTTTCGGTCACAGCTACATGTGTCACAATCTGACTTCTCTTACGTTTAAAATGCAAGATGTAACACCAACAACTTTCACTCTGCCGGGCATGTTTTGACCTCTGCCATGTATGTATTAAGTTATTTGTAATAAGGTATTAACAGAGAGGAAAAAAGGGAGGGAGTCAGATTTTTCAGGTCACAGTTTACATGTGTCACAATTCACTCCTCCTTTTTCTCTCTTGTTAACACTAGTTACAAATAACTCATCCATGAGTAGCACAGGTTTGGAATATGCCAGCAGATTTAAATGCTTTATTGTTAATCTGCATTTGGGGTATAAGACGGGAGTCGATTTTTTCGGTCACAGTTTACATGTGTCACAATCTGACTCTCTCACATTTAAATGTGTACCAACACCAACAACTTTCACTCTGCTGGCATATTTGACCTCTACTACGTATGTATTAAGTTATTTGTAAGTAGTGTTAATAGAGAGGGAGGAAAGTGAGGGGGAGTCAGATTTTTTCGGTCACAGTTTACATGTGTCAATCTGACTCTCTTACGCTTAAAATGCAAGATGTAACAAACACTTTCACTTGCTGGCATATTTTGAGCTCTAAGTACAAAAATGTATAAGTTATTTGTGGCTGGTATTAACAGAGAGGGAAAAGGAGGGGAGCCAGATTTTTCGGTCACAGCTACATAAAATATAATTCGACTTCTCCTTTTTTCCTCTCTACATCACTAGCTAAAATAACTTAATCCATGAGTAGCACAGGTCAGAATATGCCAGCAGATTTAAAATGGTTGGTGTTGCTTTGCATTTTAAATATAAGACGGAGTCAGATTTTTCGGGTCACATTTACATGTGTCACAATCTGACTCCTCTTACATTTAAAATGTAAGATGTAACATCAATCATTTTCACTCATGGGCATATTTTGAGCTCTGCTAAGTATGTATTAAGTTATTTGTAACTACTAAGTTAACAGAGAGGAAAAGGAGGAGTCAGATTTTTCGGGTCACATTTTACATGTGTCACAATTCACTCTTACATTTAAATGCAAGATGTAACACCAACAACTTTCACTCTGCTGGCATATTTGACCTCTACATGCAATGCATGCTATTTGTGGCTGTATTAACAGAGAGGAAAAAGGAGGGAGTCAGATTTTTCGGGTCACAGTTTACATGTGTCATATCTGGATTCTTTTTCCCTCTCTGTTAACACAGTTACAAATAACTTATTCATGAGTAGCACAGGTTGGGATTATGCCAGCAGATTTAAAATGGTTGGTGTTATTTAATATAAGACGGAGTCAGATTTTTCTGTCTACAGTTTACATGTGTCACAATCTGACTCTCTTACGTTTAAAATGCAAGATGTAACACCAACAACTTTCACTCTGCTGGCATATATTTTGACCTCTGCTACGTATGTATTGGGTTATTTGTATTAGTATTAACAGAGAGGGGAAAAAGGAGGAGTCAGATTTTCAGGTCACAGTTACATGTGTGTCACAATCTGACTTCTTTTTTCTCTGTTAACACCAGTTACAAATAACTTATCTATGAGTAGCACAGGTCAGAATATGCCAGCAGATTTAATAAATGTTTGTTGTTAATCTTGCATTTTAAATATAAGACGGAGCCGGATTTTTCTGGTCACAAAGCCATGTGTCACAATTCGATTCCCTCTTTACATTTAAAATGTAAGATGTAACACCAACAACTTTCACTCTGCTGGCATATTTTGACCTCTGCTACGTATGTATTAAGTTATTTGTAAGTAGTGTTAATAGAGAGGAAAAGGAGTGGGAGTCAGATTTTTCGGTCACAGTTTACATGTGTCACAATCTGACTCCTCTTACGCTTCAAATGCAAGATGTAACACCAACAACTTTCACTCTGCTGGCATATTTTGACCTCTGCTACGTACGTATTAAGTTATTTGTGGCTAGTATTAACAGAGTGGAAAAGGAGGGAGTGGTCACTGTTGACATGTGTCACACCTGATTCTCTCTTTTTTCCTTCATATTGAACTAGTTACAAATAACTTAGTTCATGAGTAGCACAGGTTAGACATGCCAGCAGATTTAAATGGCTGGTGTTACTTCTGCATTTTAAATTATAAGACGGAGCTCGATTTTTCGGGTCAGCATTTTACATGTCACAATCTGACTCTCTTACATTTGGGAAATAAGATGGGCCACCAACCATTTTCACTCTGCTGGCATATTTTGAGCTCTGCTAAGTACATAAGTTATTTGTAACTACTGTTAACAGAGAGAAAAGGAGGGGAGTCAGATTTTTTCGGGTCACATTTTACATGTCACAATCTGACTCCTCTTACATTTAAAATGTGCAAGATGTAACACCAAATAACTTTCACTCTGCTGGGCATATTTTGACCCTACATGTATGTATTAAGTTGTTTGTATAGTGATAACAGAGAGGAAAAAAGGAGGGGAGTCAGATTTTTCGGTCACTGTTGACATGTGTGTCACAATCTTATTCCTCCTTTTTCCTCTCTGTTAACACTCAGTTACAAATAACTTAGTCCATGAGTAGCATACAGGTCAGATTATGCCAGCAGATTTGTAATGGCTGGTGTTACTTGCATTTTAATATAAGACGGAGTCAGATTTTTCGGTCACATTTTACATGTGTCACAATCTGACCTCTTACATTTAAAATGTAAGATGTAACACTAACCATTTTCACTCATGGCATATTTTGAGCTCTGCTAAGTATGTATTAAGTTATTTGTAACTACTGTTATCATAGAGGAAAAGGAGGGGAGTCAGATTTTTTCGGTCACATTCTACATGTGTCACAATCTGACTCCTCTTACATTTAAATGCAAGATGTAACACCAACAACAATTTCACTCTGCTGCATATTTTTTGGCATATTTTGACCTCTGCTACGTATGTATTGGGGTTATTTGGTAATCACTTCTCGTTACAGATAAAAGGAGTGAGCTGATTTTTTCGGTCACTGTTGATATGTGTCACACTCCGATTCTCCCTTTTTTCCTCTCTGTTAACATTGAAGCTACAATAACTTAGTTCATGAGTAGCACAGGAATATGTCAGCAGATGAATGGATGGTGTTATTTCATTTGTAAATATAAGACGGAGTCAGGATTTTTTCGGGTCACATTTGTATGTGTCACAATTCGATTCCTCTTACATTTAAAAATGCAAGATGTAACACTAACCATTTTCACTCGTTGGCATATTTTGAGCTCTGCTATATGTGCATAAGGTTATTTAAAACTACTGTTAACAGAGAGGAAAAAAGGAGGGGAGTCAGATTTTTCGGTCACATTTTTACAGTGTGTCACACCTGACTCCCTCACATTTAAAATGCAGACAACACCAACAACTTTCACTCTTGCTGGTATATTTAATTTGCACAAAAAGGTATTATTTGTATTAGTATTAATAGAGAGGAAAAAGGAGGGAGTCAGATTTTTCGGTCACTTTTGACATAGTGTCACAATCTGGATTTCTCTTTTTTCCTCTCTCTGTTAATGATTAGTTACAAATAACTTAGTTCATGAGTAGCACAGGTCAGGACATGCCAGCAGATTTAATGGTTGGTGTTACTTGCATTTTAAATATAAGACGGAGTCAGATTTTTCGGTCACATTTACATGTGTCACAATCTGACTCTCTACATTTAAAATGTAAGATGTAACACTAACCATTTTCACTCTTGCTGCATATTTTGACCTCTGCTACGTATGTATTAAGTTATTTGTGGCTAGTATTAACAGAGAGGGAAAAAAGGAGGGAGTCAGATTTTTTCGGTCACAGTTTACATGTCACAATCTGACTCTCCTTTTTTCTCTCTGTTATCATCAGTTACAAAATAACTTATTCATGAGTAGCACAGGTCAGAACATGCCAGCAGATTTAAAATGGCTGGTGTTGCTTCTTGCATTTTAAATATAAGACGTGAGTCAGATTTTTTCGGGTCACAGTTTACATGTGTCACAATCTGACTCCCCTCTTACGTTTAAAATGCAAGATGTAACACCAACAACTTAACTCTGCTGGGCATATTTTGACCTTCTGCTACATATGTATTAAGTTATTTGTAAGAAAAGCATAGAGAGGAAAGAAGGAGGGGGAGCTGTGATTTTTCGTCACAGTTTACATGTCACAATCTGACTCTTACGCTTAAAATGCAAGATGTAACACCAAATAACTTTCACTCTGCTGGTATATTTTGAGCTCTACATGCAATGTATTAAGTTATTTGTGGCTATATTAACAGAGAGGAAAAAAGGAGGGAGCCGATTTTTCGGTCACAGCTTGCATGTGTCACAAATCTGACTCCTCCTTTTTCTTCTCTCTGCTACACCAGTTACAAAATAACTGAATCTACGAGTAGCATACAGAATAGATTATGCCAGCAGATTTAACAGCGAAAGAAAGAGATCTGTATTTTAATATAAGACGGAGTCAGATTTTTCGGTCACAGCTTAGCGTGTCACAATCTGACTCCTCTTATATTTAAAATGCAAGATGTAACACCAACAACTTTCACTCTGCTGGCATATTTTGGCATATTTTGACTTCTACATGTATGCTAAGTTATTTAGAATTCACTATAATACAGAGAGGAAAAAGGAGGGAGCTGATTTTTTCGGGTCACTGTTGACATGTGTCACAATCTGACTCCCCTCTTACGTTTTAAATGTAAGATGTAACACCAACAACTTTCACTCTGCTGATATATTTTGGCATATTTGAGCTCTGCTACGTATGTATTAGTTATTTGTGACTAGTATACAGAGAGGAAAAAAGGAGGAGTTTGATTTTTTTCGGTCAGTGTTTACATGTGTCACAATCTGACTCCCTCTTACGTTTAAAATGCAAGATGTAAATAATCAACAACTTTCACTCTGCTGGCATATTTGAGCCTGCTACGACGTATTAATTATTTGTGGTTGGGGGTATTAACAGAGAGGAAAAGGAGGGAGCTGGATTTTTCGTCACAGTTTACAGTCATATCTGATTTCTCTTTTTTCCTTCTCTACACTAGTTGCTAAAATAACTTAATCCATGAGTAGCACAGGTCAGAATATGCCAGCAGATTTAAAATGGCTGGTGTTGCTTCTTGCATTTTAAATATAAGACGGGAGTCAGATTTTTTCGGGTCACAGTTTACATGTGTCACAATCTGACTCTCTTACGCTTAAAATGCAAGATGTACACCAACAACTTTCACTCTGCTGGCATATTCTGACCTGTGCTACGTATGTGCTTAAGTTATTTGTAACTACTGTTACCAGAGAGGAAAAAGAGGGGAGTCAGATTTTTCGTCACAATTTACATGTGTCACAGTCTGACTCTCTCTACATTTAAAAATGCAAGACGAACAACACAACCATTTCACTCTGCTGGCATATCTGACCTCTGCTACGTATGTATTAAGTTACGGTAACTGGTGTTAACAGAGAGGAAAGGAGGGGAGTCAGATTTTTCTTTGGTCACAGTTTACATGTGTCACAATTGATTCTCTCTTTTTTTCCTCTCTGTTAGTTACAAAATAACTTAATCCATGAGTAGCACAGGTCAGACATGCCGTGCAGATTTAACTGGCTGGTGTTATTTGCATTTTAAACATAAGACGGGAGTCAGATTTTTCGGGTCACATTTACATGTGTCACAATTCGACTTCTACATTTAAAATGTAAGATGTAACATCAACCATTTTCACTCTGCTGGCATATTTGAGCCTACAAGTATGTATTAAGTTATTTGTAACTACTGTTAACAGAGAGGAAAAAGGAGGGGAGTCAGATTTTTTCGGGTCACATTTGCTATGTGTCACAATCTGACTCTCTACATTTAAAATGCAAGATGTAACACCAACAACTTTTCACTCTGCTGGCATATTTTGACCCTGCTACGTATGTATTAAGTTATTTGTGGCTAGTATTAACAGAGAGGAAAAAGGAGGGGAGCTAGATTTTTTCGGGGTCACAGTTTATATGTGTCATTAACGACTCCTCCTTTTTTTCCTCTCTGTTAATTACTAGTTACAAACAACTTATTCATGAGTAGCAATAGGCATGCCGCAGATTTAAAATGGTTGGTGTTGCTTCTCTGTATTTTTAAATATAGACGGGAGTCGATTTTTTCTCGGTCACAGTTTACATGTGTCACAATCTGACTCTCTACGCTTAAAATGCAAGATGTAACACCAACAACTCCTTAACTCTGCTGGCATGTTTGACCTCATGCAAGGGCTTGCTATCGTGGCTAGTATTAACAGAGAGAAAAGGAGGGGAGTCAGATTTTTCAGGTCAGCTATATGTGTCACAATTGACTCCTCTTTTTCCTCTCTGTTAACACTAGTTACAAATAATTCGATCCATGAGTAGCACAGGTCAGAATATGCCAGCAGATTTAAATGTTTGTTGTTAAATCTTGCATTTTAAATATAAGACGGGAGCCAGATTTTTTTTCGGGTCACAGTTTATATGTGTCACACCTGACTTCTCTTACGCTTAAAATGCAAGATGTAACACCAACAACTTCTCTACTCTGCTGGTATTGTTTTGAGCTCTGCTAATGATTTATTAAGTTATTTGTGGCTAGTATTAACAGAGAGGAAAAGGAGGGAGTCAGGATTTTTCGGGTCACATTTTACATGTGTCACAATCTGACTCTCTTACATTTAAAATGCAAGATGTAACACCAACAACTTTCACTTGCTGGCATATTTTGACCTCTGCTACGCATTTATTAAGTTATTTGTGGCTAGTATTACAGAGAGGAAAGGAGGAGCGCCAGATTTTCAACACAGTTTACATGTAGTCAAGGTCTGATTCCTCCTTTTTTTTTTCTTCTCAGCTAAGTTACAAATACCAATCTACAGTAGTACAAACATATGCCAGCAGATTTAAATGGTTGGTGAAAGCTTGCATTTAATATAAGACGGTTTGACTTTCGGCCGCATTTGCTATGTAATGCCATCTGACTCCCTCACATTTAAAATGTAAGATGCACACTAACCATTTTCACTTCTGCTGGCATATTTTGAGCTCTGCTAAGTATGTATTGGGTTATTTGTAACCGTTAACAGAGAGGAAAAGGAGTGGAGTCAGATTTTTTCGGTCACATTTCCATATGCCACACTGACTCCTCTTACATTTAAATGCAAGATGTAACACCAACAACTTTCACTTGCTGGCATATTTTTGACCTCTGCTACGTATGTATTGGGTTATTTGTGGCTAGTATTAACAGAGAGGAAAAAGGAGGGGAGTCAGATTTTTCAACACTGTTGACATGTGTCACAATCTGACTCTCCTTTTTCCTCTCTGTTAACACTTCAGTTACAAATAACTTAGTCCGAGAGCATAGGTTGAATATGCCAGATTTAAAATGTTTGTTGCTAATCTTGCATTTAAATATAAGACGGGAGTCAGATTTTTCGGTCACAGTTTACATAAAAATACATCTGACTCTCTTACATTTAAAATGTAAGATGTAACACCAACAACTTTCACTCTGCTGGCATATTTTGACCTCTGCTACGATGGTAAGTTATTGTAAGTAGTGTTAATAGAGAGGAAAGGAGGGGAGTCAGATTTTTTCGGTCACATTTTATGTGTCACAATCTGACTCTCTCTTGCATTTAAAATGCAAGATGTAACACCAACAACTTCTACCTGCTGGCATATTTTGACCTCACATGTATGGTATTAAGTTATTTGTGGCTAGTATTAACAGAGAGGAAAAAAGGAGGAGTCAGATTTTTTCAATAATATGATATGTGTCACAATCTGACTCCTCTTTCCTCTCTGTTATCACAGTTACAAATAACTTAGTTCATGAGTAGCACAGGTCAGCAATATGCCAGCAGATTTAAAATGTTTGGCTGTTAACCTTGCATTTTAAATATAAGACGGAGTCAGATTTTTCGGGTCACAAAGCCATGTGCTACAATCTGACTCTCTTACATTTAAATGTAAGATGTAACACCAACAACTTTCACTCTGCTGGCATATTTGACCTCTACATATGGCTAAGTTATTTGTAAAGTAGTGTTAATAGAGAGGGAAGGAGGGAGCCAGATTTTTCGGTCACAGCTTGCAATACACCACCCCTCTACGCTTCAAATGCAAGATGTAACACCAAATAACTTTCACTCTGCTGGCATATTTGAGCCCACACACGTATTAAGTTATTTGTGGCTGTATTAACAGAGAGGAAAAAAGGAGGGGAGCCAGATTTTTCGGCCATTTACATGTGTCACAATCTGACTTCTCCTTTTTCTCTCTTGTTGATTATGAGCAAATAACTTGGTTCATGAGTAGCACAGGTTGAATACAGCAGATTTAAATAAAGCGAGTTGTTAAGATCTGTATTTCCAAATATAAGACGGAGTCAGATTTTTTCGGGTCACAGTTTACATGTGTCACAATCTGACTCTCTTATATTTAAATGCAAGATGTAACACCAACAACTTTCACTCTGGGTTATTTTGACCCTACACACAGAGCAGATGCAAGTTATTTGTAAGTAGTGTTAATAGAGAGGAAAAAAGGAGGGAGTCGATTTTTCGGTCAAGGTTTACATGTGTCACAATCTGACTCCCTCTTACGTTTAAAATGTGATAAAGTACCAACAACTTCACTCTGTTGGCATATTTTGAGCCTCTACACAAATGCATAAGTTATTTGTATGTATTAACAGAGGAAAAAGAGAGCTGATTTTTCGGGTCACAGTTTGTTATGTAACACACCTGACTTCCTCCTTTTTTCCTCTCTGTTAACATTGTGTTACAAATAACTTATCCATGAGTAGCACAGAAGAATATGCCAGCAGATTTAAAATGTTTGTTGTTAATCTTGCATTTTAATATAAGACGGAGTCAGATTTTTTCGGTCACACTTTACATGTGTCACAATCTGACTCCTCACATTTAAAATGTAAAAATGTAACACCAACAACTTTCTCACTCTGCTGGCATGCTTGACCTCTGCATGCATGTATTAAAGTTATTTGTAAGTAGTGTTAATAGAGAGAAAAGGAGGGGAGCCGATGGGTCACATTTACATGTGTCACAATCTGACTCCTCTTACGTTTAAATGCAAGATGTAACACCAACAACTTTCACTCTGCTGGCATATTTGAGCTCTGCTACGCAATGACATGGTTTGTGGCTAGTATTAACAGAGGAGTGTGCTGAGGGGAGTCAGATTTTTTCGGTCACATTTACATGTGTGTCACAATCTGACTCCCTCTTACATTTAAATGCAAGATGTAACACCAACAACTTTCACTCTGCTGGCATATTTGGAGCTCTGCTACGTGACGTATTAAGTTATCATGGCTAGTATTAACAGAGAGGAAAAAGCGAGGGGAGCCAGATTTTTTTGGGTCACTTGTTGACATGTGTCACAATCTGATTCTCCTTTTTTTTCCTCTCTGTTAACACCAGTTACAAAATAACTTAGTCCATGAGTAGCACAGGTCAGAATATGCTGCAGATTTAAATGGTTGGTGTTACTTCGTATTTTTAAATATAAGACGGAGTCAGATTTTTCGGGTCACATTTTACATGTGTCACACACAATTCGACTTCTCTTACATTTAAAATGTGATGTAACACTAACCATTTTCACCTGGCTGGCATATTTTGAGCTTCTGCTAAGTATGTATTATTATTTGTAACTACTGTTAACAGAGAGGAAAAAAGGAGGGGAGTCAGATTTTTTCGTCACAGTTTACATGTGTCACAATCTGACTCTCTTACATTTAAAATTTCAAGATGTAACACCAACAACTTCTCACTCTGCTGGCATATTTTAACTTCACATGTATGTATTAAGTTATTTGTGGCTAGTATTAACAGAGAGGAAAAAGGGAGGAGTCAGATTTTTCGGTCACTGTTGACATGTGTCACACCTGATTTCTTTTTTCTCAGTTAACATTTCAGTTACAAAATAACTTAGTCCATGAGTAGCACAGGTTTGAATATGCCAGCAGATTTAAATGGCTGAAATATTTGCATTTAAATATAAGGATGAGTCAGATTTTTCGGTCACATTTTTACATGTGTCACATCTGACTCCTCTACATTTGGGAAATGTAAGATGTAACACTAACCATTTTCACCTGTTGGTATATTTTGAGTTCTGCTAAGTATGTATTATTATTTGTAACTACTGTTAACAGAGAGGAAAAAAGAGGAGTCAGATTTTTCGGTCGATTTTACATGTCACAATCTGACTTCTTACATTTAAAATGCAAGATGTAACACCAACAACTTTCACTCTGGCTGGGGCATATTTTGACCTCTGCCATGTATGTATTAGTTATTTGTAATAGTATTAACAGAGAGGAAAAAGAGGGAGCTGATTTTTTCGGGTCACAGTTTACATGTGTCACATCTGAAATCCTCCTTTTTTTTTTTTTTCTCTGTTAGATTAGTTACAAATAACTCATCTATGAGTACACAGGTCAGAATATGCCAGGACAAAATGGTTGAGGCAAAGCTGTATTTAAATATAAGATGTGAGCCGATTTTCGGGTCACAGCTTACATGTGTCACAATCTGACTCTCTGTTTAAAATGTAAAGATGTAACACTTTAACAACTTTCACTTGCTGTATATTTGAATTTCTCTGCATGTAAGGTATTGCTAAGTTATTTGTAATAGTATTAACAGGAGGAAAAAAGGAGGGGAGTCAGATTTTTTCAGTCACAGTTTACATGTGTCACAATCTGACTCCTCCTTTTTTCCTCTCTGTTAACATTGAAGGCAAATAACTTAATTCATTAGTAGCACAGGTCAGAATATGCCAGCAGATTTAAAATGTTTGTTGTTAAATCTTGCATTTTAAATATAAGACGGGAGTCAGATTTTTTCGGGTCACAGTTTACATGTGTCACAATCTGACTCCTCTTACGCTAAAATGTAAGATAAATACTCAACAACTTCTCACTCTGTTGGCATATTTTGAGCTCTGCTACGTATGTATTATTATTTGTATTAGTATTAACAGAGAGAAAAGGAGGAGCTGATTTTTTCTGGTCACAGTTTCATATGTGTCATTACCCGATTCCTCTCTTTTTCCTCTCTGTTATCACAGTTACAAATAATCCTAGTCCATGAGTAGCACAGAATACAGCAGATTTAACTGGCTGGTGCTACTTCTTGCATTTTGCAAAATATAAGACGGAGTCAGATTTTTCTCGGTCACATTTACATGTGTCACAATCTGACTCCCCTCTTACATTTAAAATGTAAGATGTAACACCAACAACTTTCACTCTGCTGGCATATTTTCAGCTCCATAAGTATGTACTGGGTTATTTGCATGGGCATTAACAGAGAGGGTGTGGGCAAGGAGGAGTCAGATTTTTTCGTGGTCACATTTTTACATGTGTCACATCTGACTCTACATTTAAAATGCAAGATGCAACACAACAACTTCACTCTGCTGGCATATTTTGGACCCTCTGCTACGTATGTATTAAGTTATTTGTGGCTAGCATAATAGAGTGGCAGGAGCCGATTTTTTCGGGTCACAGTTTACATAGTCATAATTCGATTCTCCTTTTCTCTCTGTTAACATTACAAATAACTTAATCCATGAGTAGCACAGGTTGTGAATATGCCAGCAGATTTAAAATGGCTGGTGTTGCTTCTTGCATTTTAAATATAAGACGGGAGTCAGATTTTTTCGGGTCACATTTTACATGTGTCACAATCTGACTCCCTCTTACGTTTAAATGCAAGATGTAACACCAACAACTTTCACTGCTGGCATATTTGACCTCTACTACGTATGTATTGGGTTATTTGTGGCTAGTATTAACAGAGAGGAAAAGGAGGGGAGCCAGATTTTTCGGTCACTGCTGACACGTGTCACAATCAGACTCCTCCTTTTTTCTCTCTGTTAACACTAGTTACAAATAACTTAGTTCATAGTATATTAGAAAGAATATGCCAGCAGATTTAAAGCTTGCTGTTAGTCTGCATTTAATATAAGACGGAGTCGATTTTTTCGGTCACAGCTTCATATGTCACAATCTGACTCCCTCTTACATTTAAAATGTAAGATGTACACCAACAACTTCTCACTCTCTGCTGGCATATTTTGACCTCATGTATGTATTGGGTTATTTGTAAGTAGTGTTAGGAGAGGAAAAGGAGGGGAGCTGATTTTTCGGGTCACAGTTTCATGTGTCTGGCAATCTGACTCCTCTGTTACGCTTAAATGCAAGATGTAACACCAACAACTTTCTACTCTGCTGGCATATTTTGAGCTCTGCTACGACGTGATGGGTTATTTGTGGCTAGTATTAACAGAGAGGAAAAAAGGAGGGGAGTCAGATTTTTTCGGGTCACAGTTTACATGTGTCACAGTCTGACTCCCCTCTTACATTTAAAATGCAAGATGTAACACCAACAACTTTCACTCTGCTGGCATATTTTGACCTCTGTTATGTATGTATTAAGTTATTTGTAAGTAGTGTTAACAGAGAGGAAAAAAGGAGGGGAGTCAGATTTTTTCTCGGCCACTGTTGACATGTGTCACACCTGACTTCTCCTTTTTCCTCTCTCTGTTAACACAGCAAATAACTTAATCCATGAGTAGCAATAGGTTGGGACATGCCAGCAGACTTAAAATGTTTGTTTGCTATCTTGCATTTTAAATATAAGACGGAGTCAGATTTTTTCGGTCACAGTTTACATGTGTCACAATCTGACTCCTCTACATTCAAATGATGTAACACCAACAACTTTCACTCTGCTGGCATATTTTGCATATTTTGAGCTCTGCTACGATGTATTAAGTTATTTGTGGCTAGTATTAACAGAGAGAGGAGGGGAGCCAGATTTTTCGGGTCACAGTTTACATGTGTCATAATTGACTCTCCTTTTTTTTTTCCTTCTGTTAACACAGCTACAAATAACTTATTCATGAGTAGCACAGGTTAGACATGCCAGCAGATTTAACTCGGCTGGTGCTTCTGCATTTTAAATATAAAGACGGAGTCAGATTTTTCGGGTCACATTTTACATGTGTCACAATCCTGACTCCCTCTTACATTTAAATGTAAGATGTAACACTAACCATTTTCACTCTGCTGGCATATTTGAGCTCATAAGTATGTATTAAGTTATTTGTAACTACTGTTAACAGAGAGGAAAAGGAGGGAGTCAGATTTTTCGGGGTCACATTTTACATGTCACAATCTGACTCCCCTCTTACATTTAAAATGCAAGATGTAACACCAACAACTTTCACTCTGCTGGCATATTTTGGCATATTTTTTGACCTCTACATGTATGTATTAAGTTATTTGTGGCTAGTATTAACAGAGAGGAAAAAAGGAGGGGAGTCAGATTTTTTCGGGTCACAGTTTACATGTGTCACACTCTGACTCCCCTCCTTTTTTCCTTCGCAACACTAGCAACAACTTAATCCATGAGTAGTTAATAGGAACATTATGTTAGCAGATTTAAATGGTTGGAGAAGAAGCTTCGTATTTTAGTCATAAGACGGGAGTCAGATTTTTCGGTCACATTTACATGTGTCAATTCGACTCCCCTCTACATTTAAAATGCAAGATGTAACACTAACCATTTTCACTCTGCTGGTGATATTTTGAGCCTGCTAAGTATGTATTAAGTTATTTGTAACTACTGTTAACAGAGAGGAAAAGGAGGGGAGTCAGATTTTTCGGTCACATTTTTACATGTGTCACACCTGACTCCTCTTACATTTAAATGCAAGATGTAACACCAAATAACTTCACTCTGCTGGCACATATTCTTGACCACTACGTATATATTAAGTTAGTTTGTGGTTAGTATTAACAGAGAGGAAAGGAGGAGCTGTATTTTCTCGGTCACAGTTTACATAAAGTCACAATCTGACTCCTCCTTTTTTTTTCTCTCTGTTAATACTGTTACAAATAATTGACCCATGAGTAATAGGTCAGATTACGCTGCAGATTAAATGGTTGGTGAAGAGCTTGCATTTTAATATAAGACGGAGTCAGATTTTTCTGGTCACATTTCATGTGTCACAATCTGACTCTCTACGCTTAAAATGCAAGACACACCAACAACTTTCACTCTGCTGGGTAGCTTTGACCTCTCACTACGTATGTATTAAAGTTATTTGTGCCTAGTATTAACAGAGAGGAAGGAGGGGAGTCAGATTTTTCGGTCACTGTTGACACGTGTCACAATCAGACTCCTCCTTTTTCCTCTCTGTTACATTAGCCATAAAGCACCACACCATGAGTAGCACAGGTCAGAATATGCCAGCAGATTAAATGTTTGTTATGGGGTCTTGCATTTAACATAAGACGGAGTCAGATTTTTCGGTCACAGTTTACATGTGTCACAATCTGACTTCACATTTAAAATGTAAGATGTAACACCAAACAACTTTCACTCTGTTAAGTATTTTGACCCTGCCACGTATGTATTGGGTTATTTGTAAGTAGTGTTAATAGAGGGAGGAGTCAGATTTTTCGGCTGCTACAGTTTCTTACATGTGTCACAATCTGACTCTCTACGCTTAAAATAAGATAACACCAACAACTTTCACTCTGCTGGCATATTTTGAGCTCTGCCACGCACGTGACTAAGTTATTTGTGGCTGCATAAACAGAGAGAGGAAAAGAGGAGCTGATTTTTTCGGTCACAGCTTACATGTGTGTCAAGAAGTCTGACTCCTCTTACATTTAAATGCAAGATGTAACACCAACAACTTTCACTCTGTTGGCATATTTTGACCTTCTTGTTACAGAGGTATTAAGTTATCAAAGTAAAAGCACAGAGAGAAAAAGAGTAAGTCAGATTTTTCAAGTCACTGACATGTGTCACAATCTGACTCCCTCCTTTTTCTCTCTACAACACCAGTTGCAAACAACTTAATCCATGAGTAGCACAGGTCAATATGCCAGCAGACTTCTAAATAAAGTTTGTTCTATCTTGCAACAGAGAGGAAAAAAGGAGGGGAGTCAGATTTTTTCGGGTCACATTTTACATGTGTCACAATCTGACTCCCCTCTTACATTCAAAATGCAAGATGTAACACCAACAACTTTCACTCTGCTGGCATATTTTGGTATATTTTGAGCTCTGCTACGTATGTATTAAGTTATTTGTGGCTAGTATTAACAGAGAGGAAAAAAGGAGGGGAGTCAGATTTTTTCGGGTCACAGTTTACATGTGTCACAATCTGACTCCCCTCCTTTTTTCTTCTCTGTTAACAGCAGTTACAAATGACTTAATCTATGAGTAGCACAGGTCAGAATATGCCAGCAGATTTAAAATGTTTGTTGCTACATCTTGCATTTTAAATGTAAGACGGGAGTCAGATTTTTTCGGGTCACAGTTTACATGTGTCACAGTCTGAGTCCCCTCTTACTTTTAAAATGCAAGATGTAACACCAACAACTTTCACTCTGCTGGCATATTTTGACCTCTGCTACGTATGTATTCAGTTATTTGTAACTACTGTTAACAGAGAGGAAAAAAGGAGGGGAGTCAGATTTTTTTGGGTCACATTCTACATGTGTCACAATCTGACTCCCGTCTTATATTTAAAATGCAAGATGTAACACCAACCATTTTAAATTTGCTGGAATATTTTATATTATAATTAATATTTAATATGCCAGCAGAGTGAACATGCTTGGTGTTACTTATTGTATAGACAGACAGACCATCTTCATTGTCCCGCATGGAATTTGTTTTCAAAAGCCAGTGTATATACCACACCAGGCTACACAGAATATACATAAATTTATAACATTTCATTCCTTGCCTGTCATAAGACACGTAGGCTATTGCTCGTGCAGTGCATGTGCGTTTACGCAAAGGGGAGTCAGATTCTGAGGGGAGTCGGAAAATTCCACAACACCAGCAGCTGCCTCAGCAGGTCAGCAGGGAACTGCCACTACCAGCTGCCGCTGCCACGAATTGGGCCAGCCCTTTCTCTGTGTTTATGTGTGCTGGACGTAACCGCTATGAAACAATCTCCCTCACTCTGATTTACTGCATATGTTTCTCAACCAGTGCTCTCTCTCTCATTACAAACCAAACTAAACTTCTTCGTGTCACTATTTCACAGCATAAATTATGAGTCAGACTCCGATTTAGAAGCTGATTCATGAAATAAACAAAGGCAGAAGACAACAGGTACAGTACCAGAGTTTAGATAGTTACATTTATGTTACATTTCGCTCGTCCTGCTCTAGTTAAGGTTCAGCCACGTCAACCTATTATTAATGTTTCATTTTTTAAATATCATGGTAATCACCAATACCAGTATATAGTGACACCCATAGTCCACAGTGACATGAAAAACAATCTTACTACATCAGTGAACCTGTTCCCATCTATGCAGGATTATTTCCTTTTCCATATTTAACATAACTGAAATATGATGGTATGTGACAGAATTGTGGCTCGTAGCTCAGAGGACATTTTATTGTGTTTATTCGTTTTATTTTATTGGATAAGATGAATCTAAAACAGGAGTGTGAGCATGTGGCTTAACGTGACTGATTCTTCCCTCACTGAGCAGTGAGTACAGCTTCATCTCTTTAGCTCTTTGGTCTCTTATTAATGCCACAATCTGCTCTTCAAAGGGAAGATACACAATTTAACATGTTCTGCAGACAGTTATTGCCACAGAAAATATCCAGGTATCTGCGCAGCACTGCAGTCAGCATGTTGTGGTGTGAACCTCACGAGAGCACATACAGAGCTGATGACATTTCAGGGTGGCAGCGGAGTGATTGCAGCGCATCTGCTGCAGCACAGTTCATGTGCACATATGGGAATCTATCAGAATCTTACTGTATTTTTTATCATTTTCTTCCTCAGGTAGATCCTTTCTTAAAAAAAAAAACATTTTTTTGGCCTTTTTTCAAGCTTTATTTTGATAGAGACAGCTGAAGAGTGACAGGAATGCAGGGAGAGAGAGCTGGGGAATGACATGCACAGGTACATAGGTCGGATTCAAACCCTCTACAGCAAGGACCGAGCCTTCGCACACGGGGTGGCTGCTCTACCAACTGAGCTAAACACCGCTCCCCTTGGGTGGATCCTTGAGGCCTCTGAACAACAACCCCGCTGCTGTTCAGAGGCCTCCTGACGACCCCGTTCTTCCTCACCCTGAGGAAGACGATGGCCATCAGGAGACCTCCCTCTCCTCTGCTCCAGCAGGTCCCACCACTGCACCATGGGATGCAGTGGCAACAAAAACATCCTCATGTTCTTGTTCCTGTTTTCTTCCCTGCTTACCTCATTCCTATTGCTATTCCTATATGTTCTTCTTTTTCCCACACCACATCCTTACCATGTTTATCCTCCTCCTTCACCTCATCCCTTTCCTCATCCTCATCCTTATGATGAGCCAGACGACTTCCCTCCTACTTCCCCTCCTCCTGCTCGTCATGCTTTTACCTGCATTTATCCTGTTGGAGAACTGGACGATATTCCTCCTGCCTTACATTTTCTTTTTCAGCATCCTTGTCCTGTTGATGAGGATTGATTACTTTTTTCACCCTCCTTCTCCTCCTCCTCCTTCCCCTGCTTCTCCTGCCAATGAATTTGACTCTTGTAATAGTAGCCTGTCTTCTTCAGGTCCAGCGTAGCAAGGACACCCCTCACCTTCTGGCCTCGGCTCTTCCGGGAGGAGACCCAGGGAGGAGAGTGACAACGAGGAGCCTGCCGCGAAGATACCACGGTGGTCCGACAACAGCAACTCAGACTGACCAGGAATGAAAACCCAGGTACGTTGACACACATCATCTTGAATTTCAAATATTCTTTCGTAATGTGAACTTTTAACATAAATATTTCTATATTTGATCTTTTTTTTCTTCAGTTCTGTTTCTGGTTCAGGTAGCGTGTTGCAATGTGTGGCCTATGCCACTGCAGGTTCCTCAACAGAGACGCTCTGAGTAGTATAGCAGTTTTTTGGTCTTTAATTAGTGTTATGACCCAGAGTGCCGAGGAGCTGAGGCTCACCCTCCGTATAAAGGAGGTGGAGGTGAGACAGCGGGAGTTGGAGGTGGAAACCATGCACCTGAAAGTAAGGGCTCTGGAGTTAGAGCGGGGAGCTGCTGTAACTGCCAGTCCTTTGTCCATGCAGGCACCCACGCCCAGTCCTCACGATGGCTTTGATGTGAGCAGGCACATTGCGCTAGTTCCTCCATTCAGGGAATCTGAAGTAGATTCGTACTTTAGTGCATTTGAACGCATCGCCGCTACGCTAAATTGGCCAAAGAGTGTGTGGCCTCTTCTGCTCCAGTGTAAGTTAGTTGGGAACCCTCAGGAAGTGTGCAATTCTCTGTCCATTGAAGACAGCCTTAATTATGACTTAGTGAAAGCCACTGTCCTTCGAGCCTATGAATTGGTACCAGAAGCATATAGGCAAAAATTTAGGAATTGTGGAAAAACTGCCAATCAGACACATGTTGAGTTTGCAAGAGAACACTCTGTTTGACAAATGGTGCCAGGCCAACTTTTGATAACTTGCGGGAACTCATTTTGCTAGAGGAATTTAAAAACCGGCTTCCTGAGAAAATTGTTGTTTACCTGAATGAGCAGAAAGTCACCTGTTTCACTGATGGCGCTGTACTTGCTGATGAGTTTTTGTTAACGCACAAGAGTGTTTTCTTCCCCGGTGTGCCATGATCTAGTCCCCATTGGTCGGAGCCCTAGATCACCAAAAAACTCCTGTCGTAACCCCACTGCTGCTACTGGTGACACTGAGAAGCAGGAGTGCTTCTATTGCCATGAGCAGGGGCACCTCATTGCTGTCTGTCCCACTCTTAAGAAAAAAGAACAATCTAAGAATGTTTAAACACCGTCCTCAATCGGTTTCATACACAGTAAACCACAACACCAGCAACGTGTGGAGGTGTTAGAGGAAATTGACAGCGATTTCAAACCATTCATTACACAAGGTTCTGTTTCTCTTGAGGGTGTAGATAAGCCAGTCCCAATCACTATCCTGCAAGATACCGTTGCGAAACTCTCATGTGTCTCTCATGTGTGAAGGTGTTCTCCCCTTTTCAGCTCAGTCTTACTGTGGTTCTGACATTATAGTGTGGGGGGTTAAGCTAAGTGCTGTTCTTGCCCCATTGCATTTCATTCAGTTAACCTCTAAGATTGTGTCAGGCAACTTCAAAATCGCTGTGAGACCCCAGTTGCCAATAGCTGGTATTGACCTGATTCTTGGAAATGATTTGGCCAGCGGTAAAGTTTTCCCATCTCCTGAGGTAATTGAAAACCCAATTGCAGATTTGTGCGTTTCTGGTTCTGCTGCACCCGACTCACCTCCTCTGTTCCCTGTGTGTGCTGTAACCCGTGCCCAGGCCCGGAAACTTGGAGACTTGGTGGATCTCAGTGACCCTTTCTTGACTACCTCTGATCCCACAGGTTCTCTCTCAGACATTAAAGAGAATGTTGTGGTGGAGCTTCAGCCCGATGTTAAAACTCTGACACTTCTATTAGATAGAGAACAGCTAATCAATGCACAGAAAACTGATGCCACTTTGTCTCCTTGTTTTTCTCTTGTATCAGGTCCAAAATGTAATAAGTCTGGGTCCTACCTGATAGAGGATGGGGTTCTGATGCGCCGCTGGTTCTGACTCAGCACATGAGTCTGTGACCCAGGTTGTAGTGCCACAGCAATTTCGTCCCCAGGTGTTAAGTTTGGCTCATGACCATAGCATGTCTGGTCATTTAGGTATTAGAAAAACCTACAGTCGTATCCTCCGTTATTTCTTTTGGCCTAGACTTAAATCAGATGTTTTTGCCGTTCGTGTCACACCTGTCAGGTCTCAGGTAAGCCAAATCAAGTCATCCCTGTAGCTCCATTAAAGCCAATCCCTGCCATTGGAGAGCCATTTGAACATGTCATTGTTGACTGTGTGGGTCCTTTGCCGAAAACTAAGTCTGGAAATCAATACATCCTCACTGTGATGTGTGCCGCAACCCGTTACCCTGAAGCTGTCCTGCTACATACATTAAAAGCTCGTGCCATTGTAAAAGCGCTTGTCAAGTTGTTTTCCACCTTTGGCCTTCCAAAGCGCACTCAAAGTGATCAAGGTTCCAATTTTACATCCAAAATCTTTGCTCAGGTCATGTCCGAGCTGAATGTGAACCACCACACTTCCAGCGCTTACCACCCAGAGAGTCAGGGTGCATTAGAGAGATTCCACCAAACTCTGAAAAGTATGCTTCGCAAATATTGTACTGAGACAAATTGTGAGTGGGATGAGGGATTGCCTCTGTTGTTGTTTGCTGTGAGGGAATCAGTCCAGCCGATATGGTGTTTGGCCACATCGCGTGCGGCCCTCTATGCCTATTACGAGAGAAATTCCTCTCAGACAAAACTAGTTTAAGTGACAACATTCTGGACTACGTTAGCTCCTTTAGGGAGAGACTACATCACGCATGTGATTTGGCCCGAGATTTGCTCTCCACTGCTCAGTCCAAAATGAAAACAAATTTTGACAAAAAAGTCTATCGCTCGGACCTTCATGCCTGGTGACCGTGTATTAGTTCTCCTGGCTCTTGTCGGTTCCAATCTACAGGCAAAGTTTTGTGGTCCATATGTGATTGACCGTAAGCTCAGCGAGACAGACTATGTAATCCACACTCCCGATCGCAAAAGAAAAACTTTCGTCTGTCACATTAATATGTTAAAGACATATGTTGACCGAGAGAAGAGTGCTTCATCTCCCATAGTTGTGCCAGTTGCCATGGTGTCTGATGCACAGCCTCCATGTGATCCCAGTGATGATGGGCTGAATGACAGACGCAGTTCCTTTTCATGTGCGCACCTCAGAAATTCAGAAATCTGAATGCCCATTTGGCGCACCTATCTGACTCTGCTAGGTCTGATATTGGCAGGCTTGTACAAAGTTATTCGACCCTCTTCGGTGACATCCCCACTCAAACTAATGTGTTGTGTCATGATATTGATGTGGGTGATCACCCCCCGATAAAACAACACGCTTACAGAGTGCATCCGACAAAACGTGGTATAATGCAACAGGAGGCAGTATATCTCGTTGAAAATGGTTTTGCTGTGCCGAGTAATAGCCCATGGAGCTCTCCTTCGCTACTGGTTCCAAAATCTGACCAGACTCCACGGTTCTGTAATGATTATCGCAAAGTAAATGCCATTACTAAAACTAAGACTCTTTTCCACTTCCTCACATGGACGACTGTGTTGATCGGGTGGGTTCAGCCAAATATGTCACAAAACTAGATCTCCTAAAAGGATATTGGCACGTTCCCCTGACCCCACGCGCCTCTGAGATAAGTGCATTTGTCACACCAGACCATTTTTACAGTATACAGTCATGCCATTTGGTTTGAGAAACGCCCCAGCCAGTTTCCAGAGGCTCATGAATACAGTTCTCCCTGGATGATACTGTGGCTTATTCCTCCAACTGGGCCGAACATGTGAAAACCCTCACAGAAATTTTTGAACGTTTGTGTAAAGCTTCCTTAACCCTCAGTCTGGCCAAATGTGAGTTTGGGAGGGCTGTTGTTACCTATTTAGGTAAGATTGTGGGACAAGGTCGTGTCTGTCCCGTGACTGCTAAGGTGCAGGCCATCGTAGATTTCCCTGCCCCCCAAACACACCGTGAGCTCTGCCGTTTTCTGGGGATGGCTGGGTATTATCGTGGTTTTTGTAAAAACTTTTCAGATGTGGTGGCTTCGCTGACGAGCTTAGCAAGCCCCAAAGTTCCTTTCCTGTGGTCAGAGAAATGTCAGTTTGCTTTTGAGGCCGTTAAAGCTCTGCTCTGTGGTGCGCCTGTACTCGCTACCCCCAACGTTGTGCGTCCCTTTAAGCTGGAGGTGGATGCCAGTGCGCTTGGCGTCGGTGCGGTGCTTCTACAGGAAGATGACCATCCCGTCTGTTACTTTTCCAAAAAGCTCAAAAAACACCAGATAAATTACAGCACCATTGAAAAAGAAGCCTTGGCCTTGCTACTGGCGCTGCAACACTTTGAGGTGTACCTTGGGTCTAACCCTGAGCCAACTATTGTTTTCTCTGATCACAATCCGCTCGTGTTCCTAACTGGACTGCAGAATAACAATCAGCGCCTTATGCGCTGGTCCTTGCTGCTTCAGGACTTTAATGTGGACATTCGTTACAAAAAAGGCTTAGACAATGTTATGGCCAATGCGCTGTCTGGGTCTTAGTGTGTCAAACATTTCCTGTAAGGGAGGAAATGTTTGTTCTTAGGTGGGGGGGGGGGGTATGTTATGACCCAGGGTCATAATTTAATTTTTTTTTTTTGGTCTTGATGTGTTATCTTTCTGTGCTGTTGTTCCTCCCAGCCTGAGGGGGTGGTGCTACCACCCGTAGGGTTTCTCTCTCTTCCCAGGTGCTGTTCCTCCCTGCCTGCGGGTGGTGCAACCACAATTGTTTTTCTCCAGGTGCTGGCTGCCGATTGGTGAATGGGCTGGTGGAGCTGCTATAAATGGCCGCCAATTGAGACATTCCCTCTCTTCCTCTTGACCTTGCTCCCTTCAGCATCCGGCTGTGTTGTATTGCATCATGTGTTTGAAATTGTATTTGGTATTGTCTAACACTTTAAGTTAGCAGTCCTGGTAGTAGTAGGGGTGAGTAGCTCATTTGGTTTATCTCTCTTTTCTCCTGTTTATTTCATAGGGAGGCAGGTTAGAAACCTGTACTTTGTTTTCTTTGTTTTGGGTTAGGTAAGCTAGTTTGGGTCAGATTGTTTTGTTTGTTGTTTTGGGCCATGCTCACCCTGAAGCTCAATGCTACCACCTTACCTGAAGACTGAATAAATTATCCTTTGGGTTGGACTGCAGCTCTGTGGCCTTAGTCGTTCTTGGGAGTGGGGGAAAGAGGGGAGCAACCTTTCTTGTTGTGTTCGGTTCCCCTAGGCCGGACGTAACATTAGACACCACAATTCACACACACTTCTGAGCCATTCGCAGGCTGACACGACACTCTCGATCATGTGATGTGTGATGTGCTCCTTGTGTGTTCGTCTCGCTCCTCTCTCCCAGGTCCAGCACGCTACTGTGTTAAAAAGGGGAGAGTGATTAGACAGCTAGATGCAGGTGTGCATCTCCCCTGGTGCTGCTCTCCTGAGCCCTCTCCACTGGGACCATCTTATCCTCAATGATAACTGGCAGGGACGTCTGGCAGGACTGTCAATATTCCTGGTAGCATCTGCCACTGTTCACACAGGAGAGGAACCATTAACTTGGTTAAGGAGCTAACATCTTCTGTTCAGGTTTTGGTGAGTTGTTGTGTTTTTGTTTTGTTTTTTTTCCCCCAGGTTCTTCAAGTCACAAAAAGGTAAGTATAATCTTATCAGTTCCACGCAAATTCAAAATTGAAAACGATTCAATCGATAATTCAAAGACTTTCTTACTAACCAGTTTTTGTCTTTCCGTTCACGAAAAAAGTATGAGCTTCTTATTAAATATAATGTCACTTATATCATAATTTAAATATTATTTGTCTTTCTTACTAATCAATCACTGTCTTTTGTTCTCTCTTGCTCTCCAGCCGGAGATGTGGATGAAAAAAAGTATGAACTTATTTGGAAAGAAAGTGACGTAAAATAGGGCAGAATTTTCGGATCATGTGAATCCATATAATATCACTTCTTCAGTAATTGTCCGATTCAAAGATTGTCTTTCTCACCATTCTTTGTCATTTTTGTTTCCCCACCACCTGAGTTGCTGCTGTTCACCGTGTCCTGAGGCCCCTGAACGAGGATGTAAACCAAAGCACTTAAACAAATCACCACATTAGTCCACAGAGTATTTAATAAAACACACAGATATCTGAAATGATTCTATGTGATGTGAGATTTTCTTTCAAATCACTGATGTTGTTTTCATGTGAATCAGTTGCAGGTGTCATGAAATGTGGTCAAACTGTTACTAAAACAACTTTGCCAGCAGGAGCCTCTTTCACCAAGTACACTGAGTCATTTTAAATCACTTCATAGACAGATTAACATATTCCTGCATATAGAACATTTCAGACAAAACCATCAAAACCCAGGAGATTAAGAAGATGATCACATTTTTAATCACAGGCTGTCATTACTTCAAAATGTCTATGTACATATGGAATCATAAGGAATCAATCCAGGGTTTACATACAGCTATATATGATTTATAACACATTTAAAATGGTTATTCTGAGTGTGTTTCTTAAATAAAAGGTATATAACCATGCTGGTAGCCATGAAATGATGTAATCATTATACATAAAACATGAAAAATGCTATTATTTGATACCACTAGGCTAAAATATATAAAGTATTCAATTTGGCCTGAGGGTGGCATCAGAGGTACAGCCATGTTTAAAGAATCTCAAAAGGTTTATACTCTGGAGGTGCTCACTAGTTTAATCTTTGCCAAAATGTCAAATATAGATTCAAATCTGTGCAACAGTTTAATCAGGGCCGGCCCTCGGCTTTTAGTGGCCCGAAGCCCGATTTTCCTTATGGCCCTAAAACACTCTTAGTGCAGTCAACAAATTGCGCACACATTTGCACACAAACAACTGAGTGAACATGTGCACACGATAGAGATGGACAAATCAATCAACATCAGATCTCTTGCTGTATTTGAAGGAAGAAACATAATGTGACTAGACTACAGACTACAAAGACAGTTTATCATCTGCAGCTAAATGAAGATATTAACCAGAGGTCATGACTCATCAATAAGAGCGAGGACAAATATCAAAACATGATGATGATTTGCACACAGGACAATTTATCATACGTAATATTTTCACATGGACGACTTTACTACGACTTCCACAATCCTCTGCTGCCTCTCCATTCGACACTAACAACGTCAGCTAATATGAGCCGCGTCCCTCAGCCGCAGCTGATCCCAAAACTACGGAAGCGCATTGCTGCCACCCTCCAAAAAATAATTTGGCTCAGTATTGCGTAATTACGTGAAGTTTCATGTTATAATATATAACGTGATATTTATAACGTGAAATTATCACATAATTACATGATATGAAATTATCATGTTATTTCATGATGTGGTATTTTCACAGTATAATGTGAAAGTATCATGTTATTTCGTGATATGAAATTATCACGTTATTTCATGATATGGTGATATTTTCACGTTATAACGTAAAAACATCAAGTATGGTTTCACTTGAGATCAGCCCATGTACAAGCCAGTCTACCACGCTTCCCTCCATGTTTGAGACTCGTGACAGTGAAATAGCATGGCTCAAAATGTGTCCATTCGGGTGATCAATAAAAAACGGTGCAACCTCAAGAGGGTCGGATTCATTCTTTCTTCGGTACAGCCCCATGTTCTTCAAAATCTTTCGGAGAGTATGCATACTGATAACAATGTCATCTACAGTGCTCAACAACTGTAGTATGTCACCATGTCTCAAACCAAGATTAAAGTATAATTGAATTAAGTTATGTAGACAAGCCATAGTCAGTTTACGGACTGAACCATGCCGTGAGGGACTCGTGTTGGTAAACTTACTTGAAATTACGTAATACCATTCTTGGTTTACCATATCATGAAATAACGTGATAAATGCCTATCATGAAATAACGTGGTAATTTCATATCACGAAATAACATGATAACTTCATATCACGAAAAAATAATATGGCTCAGGTATCGCGTAATTACATGAAAAGTTTCATGTTATAATGAGATATTTATCACGTTATAACGTGATATGAAATGATCATGTTATTTCATGATGTGGTATTTTCACGGTATAACAGGAAAGTATCACGTTATTTTGTGATATTACGTTATTTCACGTGGTAAAATGGCTGACATTAAAAATGTAGTCTTGATAGTCATTGATATCATACAGAGACTTCAAAAAAGTTAGTCAAAGGCAGGCTTGAGGTTGCCAAGCAACCAGGGTCAGCTGCAGGCCAGAGTAATTAGTCACAGGTGCTGCATGCACTCTGTCTCCCCCTGAGACACACCAAAAATTTCCAAATGAAGTCCCTTGGACAGGTGGCCAAAAATACATGCTGCAAACCAAAAAACAAAATTACCGTTTTTGGTGGTTGGTTATGTGCAACCAAAACTGCGGGAGGAGTAGCAAGCCAAAAAAAAAAAAAAATTAGCATGGTGAATAACATATAGCGTGCTCTTTCAGGCACTCTGAATTACCTGTTATTACAACTCATTAAACTGTCCTTTTCATGTAAACAGCCAATTATGCACTGACTAACTATGTGCACCTGGTTACACAAAACTCTTGACGTACACACCATTGTCAAGCAAGACAAAACACATTAATCACCTCACTTCTCTACGCATCAGACTAACAAAGAAAAGTGAGAACAGCACATAGACAATTCATGAATGAGACACAGAAAATACAAAACAGACAATTGCTGGAGCTAGCACAGTGCTATATACAACTAAAGAGTAGCACACAAATGCCCTTAAAAATGCTGTGAAGGAAGTAACACAAATACAATATATACATCTTTTATTTGTTTTCAAAATCCACGTTTCTCATTTACAAAAAAATTACAATGTAAGTGTATTTATGAATACACACAGCCCACAAGTCCCATTGGACACAAAAATAGGACACAGTTAAAAAAAAAAAAATATATATATATATATATATATATATATATATATATATAATAAAAAAAAATTATTAACATCATCACCCTCTACTTTGTCTCATATCACATTCCTCTAAATCTTTCATACTGTTGTGTCACTCTACTAAGCACACTTACCTGGGTTCTGACACATGGTCATGTCCTTTAATGCTGCTAGCTTTGCCCGCAGCTTCTGCAGCTCCTTCTGCAGACTTGAAACCTCCTGGTCAGATTCATGACACTGCTGCCACATTTTCTCTATCAGTTCTGTGGCTCTTGCCCCAACTGCTACACTCTTCGGATAGAGCTCACTCCACGGAACATCTTCATCCCTACACATGTCCTGTTAAAAACACATCACAATATAGAAATGAACACATTACACAATACATATGAAACACATAGCCTACACATTATTAAAAGCTAAAACACATGGAACGTCATTTGAACAGCACTTACACTAAATAACTGAAAGTCTTGTTCAACAGCCTGCACCTCAGGATCAGTCACATTCACAGACTTGGACGGTGATAGGAACGACATGTTCACTGTAACAGACATAAACAGCATGTAAAACAACAGCAACTTTCATTTACAAACTACCACAAAAATGTGCAGTGAAACACAACTGAACTACTTCTGTGTCATGCAACAATACAAAAAGACAAAATACATTGCAATGGAAATAGATACAAATCATGACATACCTTATCCTGATCCAAACAAAATGGACGTTCTGCTTTCCTTTACTGGACGTACGTGCAGCACCTTCACAATTGCAGTCTGTAAGATATGCTACCAAAACTGTGAATATTTATATACATTCACCTACATACACCACTCCCTCAACCATACCTCTGCCCAATAACAGCAGACATTCTGCTGAACCAATGAAAAATGCACACATAAGCCACACCCCATGCATCAAGATCACGTTACATCACAGATTTTTTAAAAAAAAAAAAGAAATATAGCCTATGGTTTTCTTGTGCCAAAAAATATGTCTGACCATGTGAGCAAGCTCATCATTTCATACCATAAATGCAAAATGGACAGGTAGTGGGGGTGTTCCACACCTGGGAGTGTTTCTATTCTTTTTGTGGCTGCTTTTCTCCCTCCTGTCCTCCCTTATTGTTCCTTCCTCCACAGGTGGCAGTCAATTTGGTAATCAGGGAGGGGTTAAAGAAGAGGAGGAGGGAGGCCACTCTCTCTCTCTTTTCTTTTGAGCTGAGTTAACCCTTCTTTTTTTACCCTGTCCAACATTAAGTTAAGTATTTATTTAATTTTATGAGGCTGGAACACATTTGCAAGAACATTACTCAACAGAAATCTGCTCTAACACTCAATCTACTATGAAACTAACTGATACACAGTTATCGTTAATTGCTGTTGTTACTCTGTCTTAATAAAACATTTCCTCCCATTAACATCCCGTACAGTACAACGTTAGCTCCACAACCTTCCATTGGCTTGATACAACCCTTGCATTCAGCCCGCTCCTTTATAAACCACACTATCATTGCAAGATATTTCTCTGTCAATATCACTGACCACGAAAACGTTGCGTCTCGTGGAAACACGTGACACAACAGTCATGACACGTTCGCTAAGGAGGAGGCTACTCACAATCCGTACGCTCATTTAGCAGCGAAACACAAATGATCCATAAACATCGCTACACACACACACACACACATACAACTCAGTCTCTCCTGTCAAAACAACAACAAATGATGATCTTTCTCTCTTAATAAAAACATTTCATAGCACAACCAGCAATTACATTATGCTACATTATGATAAATATATCACTTCAGAAAAAATACCCGATACAGCTAATTTGACAAAATGTATGAAGCCATACATTAAGCGTTAAACGGAGGTGGAGTTTGTATATATGGATTGGAGAGAATGCACACGTAATACTCAGGTAACAGTGGAGTGATTTGCCCTGCTTGCATTTTCACTTGTACGTGAAATCACACTTTCTTAAGCATACCATTTGCAGCTTTTATATCTTATTATGTTTCTGTAAACATGTCATTTCTTATCTGTCAGATCAAATTAAGCAAATGAATGGTGATAAATGATAACTATTACTTATTTTATTACATTACTTCTTTTAACTTTGCCTCGACTAACCTCCAGGGTCCAGTCGCCTGCCCCTCCACCCTCTTCGCACCTTGAGGACGACGATAGCTTAACACACACGTTTACAAGATCTAAACAGCAACATTACATTTGAATACATCTCATTAAACTATCCTTTTCATGTAAACAAGCCATTATGCTGCCACTAACTATGCTCATCCAAGTAGGCAAACACATCAAGCCACATACCACTGTCTATGAGTATACACTTAGCAAGACAAAACACTTAATAATCACCCCAAAACCAGCCAGACAAAAGATAGATAGTCCATACACTACAGCTGCCAAAACAAAAGCTTATCTATGGGCCATTTAAAGGCTAATAGAGAAGCAGACAGAAAGCTCATGAATGAGAAAGTCAAACCATGAAAAAAACTGAAAAAAGCACAGCGCTATTTAAGACTAAAGACTACCAGTCGAAGCAAACACACCGGTAATGTATACAAACATGAATGCAATATTACAGTGACTATAAGCCCAAACCCCACATATCCCCCATAACTATGTACACCTGGTTAGACATAAGCTTGACAGTTACCCATATTACTTTTACAAGACAAAGTGGCAGGCAAAACATAGCACACATAACCCTGATATGTTCAATAGACTAAAATCCAGTAAAATGCTGACATGAACATAACACATTAAAATGAGAACAACCTTTTTATGCTGCTTGCAAATACACCTAAACCTGCTTAATTCCATTACATGTTTGACACTCTCTCAGGTTGGCAAACTTATAAACTCTATATAAAAAAATCACTTTATCAACATGGATTTTGCTGTTTCATGACTGAAAACATGATAGAAGCATATCTTCAAATTCTGCAGTATATTCAGTGTTTATGCTCCAATAACAATATGAAACCTTCGATCAAAATCTCATACACATTGGTTCACTCACCACCATATTAATTGTTATCTCTTGCAGATTTTATTTTCACATAGACGGTGCGTGTTACGACCAGCTATGATGTGGCCTGGCTTACGGCAATAAAAACACTCTGTCATCTTTCTTGGGACATGGCCTCTTAGACATACTACGCCGCCAGGGCTGTGCAGAGCACGGCGACACTACAGGAGCTGATGAGTAAACTGTTTTATTATGAGTTAGAACAAACTCATCTGCTAATATAGCAGCGGGGGACAACATCACTTTCTGCTCATTTAGGTAGGTTGCAATGCTCTCGGGCAAACAATTCTTGAAGTCCTCCAACAGAATTAATTCCTGCAGGGAATTAAAATCACTGGCCTTACACGCCGCCGTCTACTTATCAAACAATGTGCTTTTTTCACAAGCAAACTCAACAAACTGATTACTGGATTTCTGATGATTTCTGAATCGTTGGCGGTAGGCTTCAGGGACCAACTCATATGCTCTCAATATGGCAGATTTTACAGATTCATATTTTAAGGTCTCTTCTAAAGAGAGCACTGACATAACCTCATGTGCTTTGCCATGGATTTTACATTGAAGCAGCAGTGGCCAAACCTCAATGGGCCACTGCAGCGCAGAGGCTATGCACTCAAAGGCACAAAAATAACCATCCACCTCGGACTCCCGAAAGAGAGGCACTAAAGCATTATGCTTAGTGATATCAAAGTGAGGTGAACTGGTGGAGGGAGGGAACGTACCTGTGGCAGCACCACCAGAGTCACACAGTGTGCGTCTCCAGCTCCAGCTGATGCAGCCTCATGGCTTTGTCAGCCTTGATCTCCATTTTTCTGATCTCTAGCTGATATTGCAGCTGTGCTTGTCTTTCCTGGGCCTCTACCTGGAGATGGGCAATACGGACTCGTACTCTGGCCTCGTCTCTAGACCCAGTACTGCCAGACGAGAAGGGATCTTAGCGAGTATGAGAGGCCAAAGTGGAGTGCAATCTGTGCCAAATCACTTTTCTTACATTTTTCGATCTGCTCAAGCGAGGGGTTGGTCAAGAAAGCCTCCATCTTAAATGTTGCCATTCTCGTTTACACCAAACATAAAACAATCTGAAATTTCAAATAATATTTACCTTTGTTTCCTCTCGGGTTCTTTAAGTTGATCCCGGACGAGCCCCCATTTATGTTACAACCAGGTGTAGGGGTACGATGGAAGTAACATAAAACTATGGTGTTGTGGTAAAAGAAGCAAAGGTACTTATTAAATGACCAGTTCAAATTGTTTTTAACAAAAGGAGGTGAGGCAAAAGGGAACAAAGGGCGAGCAAGTGCTGTTTAAAAGAACAAATAAATATAACAAAAAGAGAATTCTAAACAGAACCTATATTAATCTTAAACAAAACAAGAAAGAAAAACTGACACGATCGATAACAAAACACATCAAAAACAGCACCCCTAATCTAGTGAATCTAACAAATAGTCTACGTTTGAAATCAGTGATAAACTAAACTAATCATTGCCCAGTCCCACTAAATAAACAAACCTCCACAATCAAGTTAACCACTGTTAACAATTTACAATACGAGGCACCCTGATTCTCTGACGGCTACCGGTTTAAATACGAGTGACGCCAGGGAGTGGGCCCTCTGATTGGCGGCGTGGGAAGGATGCCGTGCCAGTCCCGATCCTGCACATTCCGGTACCCCTCCTCTTCCCATTGGGTCCAATCAGGGGATGGCGGGTGCACACCTGTATTAACATGGGGAAAAAACACGACACACAACAGATCTGCCGGGGCGAAACTGCAGCGGCCGTAACAGTGCTTTTTGTTAAATGCTTCATATTTCTACGGAAAAATGACATCGCAGCAACATTCAATTATGGGACAACGTTAGCTCCGTGCCCTTGCATTGGCTAAATGCAACCCTTGCATTCAGTCCGTTCTTTTACAAACAAGATCTTGCAAGATCTTTCTCTGTGAAGATCACTGACCACAGATAAGTTGCATCTCTAGAAGCTCTCATGTCAAAACTTGCCACAACAATCATGACAAGTTCGCTAGGGAGGAGGCTACTGACATTTACATTTAATCATTTAGCAGATGCTTTTATCCACAGTGACTTACAGAGAAGGGAACAATCAAGGCACAGTGCGATAAGAAAGCGTTAGTGCAAAATAAATGCTATGACAATTCTTAAAGGGGGTAGCTTTCTCATGTCCAGTTGTAGGTAGTGCTAGAAGAGAAGGTATTCTCTGAAGAGCTGGGTCTTCAGGTGTTTTTTAAAGGTAGAGAGGGACACCCCTGCTCTGGTAGGAACTGGTAGTGCGTTCCACCAAGGGGGAACAACAAACGAGAAGAGTTTGGATTGCCTTGAGCAAACATGTGGCAGGGCTAGGCATCGCTCATTGGAGGACCGCAGCGGTCGTGAGATAACATATGCCTGTTCAAGGGTGTTCAAGTAGGTGCCGTACCGGAGACATGTAAGCATTAGCGCTTTGAATTTAATGCGGGCTGCAACAGGTAGCCAGTGGAGCTTGATGAGCAATAGGGTGACATGTGACCTTTTGGGTTGGTGTAGACCAGGTGCGCCGCTGCGTTCTGGATCATCTGAAGAGGTTTCACTGAGGAGGCTGGGAGGCCCATCAGGAGGGCATTACAGTAGTCTAGTCTTGAAATGACCACTGCTTGTGTCAGGAGTTGAGTGGCGTGTTGCATTAAGTAAGGTCTGATTTTTGTGATGTTGTAAAGTGCAAAGCGGCACGACTGGGCAACTGAGGCAACATGAGTGGAAAAGGTTAGTTGGTCATCAATCATAAGCCCTAAGTTTCTCACCACCCTGGTGGGGGCCAAACATAGGGAGTCAATTTTGATGTTGATGTTGTGGTGTATAGTAGGTTTGGTCGGGAGGACCAGCAGTTCAGTTTTTGAGAGGTTCAGCTGGAGGTGATGTGCCTTCATCCATGTGGCGATGTCTGAGAAGCAATCGGAGCAGAGATCAAAGGTCCTCAGGAGGAAATTATAGATACAGCTGAGTGTCATGTGCATAGCAGTGATAGGAAAAGCCATGTGAGCGGATAACTGGACCCAAGGAGGTGGTGTAGATAGCAAATAGAAGGGGCCCCAGCACTGAGCCCTGGGGAACCCCTGTGGTGAGGTGAAAGCGAAAAACGAATTAACTACATAGCATATTTACACATAAACCAAGAAAATGACCAAATCTGAGCAAGTAAACAAAGTCTGATGCTCCGCTTCTGAAACAGACATCAAGTAAGTCCGTACAGAGCCGGAAACACCCGAGAATCAAAAGAATCAAAAGAACCAAAAGACCGCGGATCACTCGCCGATCCAGCAGACCCAGATGATTCACTGATTCAACCGAGTCAACTGGATCTTTTCCTCCATACAGCGCAAAACGGAGCAGATTCAAACTTGTATGGACTTCACAGAGTTGTGCCGTCAAAAAGACTTCCTCCAGTCAAGTGTAAGAAGATAAATACAGCAATAAACAAGATGATAGAAACTTTATTTAAAACACAAACACTCATTTTATGGAGCTGAGGCTAATATAGCTTATGGGCTAAAAACAATATAAGAGGGGCATAACGTAATTTTAACTGCAGCATTATATGTCATTAATTATAATGCTCTTATTCACCAAACTTGATTTAACACAATGAACTGTTAATAAACTTTAAAGGCTAGGCTACTATAGCCTAAACACTGTGAGAAGAGCATTTTATTTGCAGCATTATTTGTTAGCATAATCTGTCATCAATAATTATGGAGTTATTTTCACCACATTTCTATTATGTCATTTACTAGTGATGCGTCCGGCGACGCCGGTGCGTCAGCGCATGCGTCAAGCTCATAGAGCAATACCCCGCGTTGGTGCGCCTATCGCTTTGTGAGAGTCACATGACCGATACAGAAACTGTTTCGAACTGACACTGACGCGCCAAACTGTGTTTATAAGGAAGTGCTTCTGTCAACGGGATGCATCTCCCAAAAGAATCTCTGATCTTTTGCGGTTCACATTCATTAAAAACTATGGAACTGCCTCAAGCAAAAAGAAAGGTTTCCGCTGTGTGGGACCATTTTGATCTCATATCGGAAAATAAGGTATTTGTTTAAATTTCCTTGTTGTTTCATCCTGTGAGTTTCCACTTGATCTATCTGAATTCAAATTCATTTCAAAGTGACTCTTAGTTTACTATTCATATTATTTTCCACAGGTTAAATGCCGCATTTGTTCAACAGACACTTTCTTATTTAAACAAATCCACCTCCTCAATGCTGAGGCATTATAGGGCCAAGCATGACAATGAAGTCCCGGATACACCCAGGATAAACTCAGGTATACAGCCATTCTACAACTTACTCACAGTTGCTTTTTTGATAATTAATTCCTATTAATTTATTCTTTACTTCATTTTTACCCATCAAGCTGCCAGGAAGCAGATCCTGGATGAGGCTGTGCTGAATTTTATCCTTAAGGACTGCCAGCCCCTCAGCATTGTGGAGAGTGAAGGGTTCAGGGAACTGGTTCAGGTCCATGAGCCCTCATATGTTTTGCCAACCACAAAGGTTTGTGTGGAAATTATCTAAAGTAGTAGTTGATATATCCAAATTTATTTAATCTTTAATTTAAATATGTTGATTTGATTTTGGTTTGATTTGGTGTAATTTTCAGACCATCAAACAAATGTTGGCCAAAAAGTATGAGGAGGAACGGGAACGAGTGAAAATGGAAGCTGTGGCAGTGAGTGTGGACATCTGTGAACATGGAGGCTTGCTTGGCTCTTACCTGTCACTACATTAATGAGAATTTGCAATTGTGTACATCTGTGTTGGGAGTGCAATACTTTCCACAAAGTCACACCAAGTCAAAAGGGGCATGATGGAGGACTGGGCCATAACCAATAAAGTGAAGTGTCTTGTGCTGATCTTCTTTTGATAGAGACTAAAACGTCGAACCCTCTCGGACCCTGTGAGTTGACCTCAGACCTTTTTCATAAGCTCTTGTTAGTCGTGATTGGATAAATCAGCAGCCATAAAAGTAAAACTCTTTTGATAAAAACTAAAACATCAGTGGGCATCAGGTCAGGAAAATAAAATCTATTTTATTTTAGATTTTATGTTATTATGATTTTAAATTATCAATATATTTTGGGAGAATTAAAAATACCTGCCAGACAAATCCCCTCACTTGTTGTGTGAAGCACTTCTATGCTATAATAATAATAATAATATTTTTTTATAGGTAATAAACAAAACTAAGCTGCTATGACAGGGAAGCTGTGACTAATCAAGTCAAAATCATCTTTGGGCTGGGCTGACGCAGTCTGCCAGAGTTATGACGGGATGAATGACAGTTGCATCAAGTCCGTTTTTAATGTGCCAACAAACAAAGAAAATAGTCATTTGCAGTGTTACATCATCAGTATTATTCTTACTAAGTCCGTTATGATGCCATGATACAATTGTTAATTCATGGCGTGACAATCCAGCCCAAAGATGATTTTGACTTGATTTGAACCTACAACCTGTGCTTTGTTTAGCATAGAAGTGCTTCACACAGCCAGTGCGGGGGTTTGCCTGACTACAAATAAAGACAGGTACTTTGAATTCTCCCAAACTTGCAGGTTGGGGCGCCCCCTGGTGGCGGCGGGGCCCTATGCATCCGCATAGTCCGAAACTGCTCTGGGCGTAAAGGTGCCATGCAGAAAAGTTAGTGCGACACAGGATGAGAGAGCAAGTCATGTATTCCAAAATATATTTAAACAATTCAATTGTTTAAAACTCCACCATCAGTCATAACACAGCGATGTTATGTCCATTTCTTGGCATCATCTACAGATTTTTTTAAGAAACAGAATGTATGTGTTATTCTGTTATACAATAAAGTATAGATATGATAAGAATATGATAATAATAATAATATAATATAGTATATTAAATACATTTAAAAACTAATAGAAACAGTCATGGTGATTTTCTTCCCTCTGAGTACATGCTGTTTGAAGCCTCGCACTGACCAGGTACTGTTGATGGATTGTTAGTTGTCTTCTTGGTGTCATGAGAACAGCATGAAGTGGAACATTCGTGGATCACACACTTGTCACCTTGTTAGAGAACAGCATGTTATGCAATAAGTACTGAAACATTGAACAGTTGGACATGTGCATTCAAAGGTTTAGAGAAACTTGGGACAGGCACAGAGTGCTGCCTTCCAGTCAACACTCTGGGTTGCACAGCAAACGTGGGACGTTTGATGGTTGCCTGGCAACGAGAAACTACAACACGATTGTTGGGACAGACTCGCGACCGAAAGCAGTTAACGCTTTAAGGTTTCTGACTGTGAACATGTTAAACTAATTGTAATCGACAAACATGGTTCACGATGATTTACGGGTGGAGTGGATACGGACACGCTTGTCTGTCGGTTTCGGTTTACCGGACGGTCCCAACAGTTTCGACGAACTGCTAAGTCGGGGAGATGGAGAAGAAGAGACGAAAATCATCCGTTATTTGGACGATGTCTCTGTGGAAGACGTGCCATCATGTCTTATGTTTTTCAAAACCATCAGAGAGGAAGAAATTGAAGTTGAGATTCCAGTTGGTGAGTTGACAGAAGTGTCAGATAATGTCATTCTTTTTAAAGGCCGAGAGGTTATTAATGCCTCAGAATGGCTTGATGGTTATATTTGACAGGTTATAGCTCCTTTTACCTGTTCAAATAACTAAGATCACTGAGCAGTAATCTAACTGTGATAACACTCATGCTTGGACCTTTTTCACAGCAGCCACTTTGACATGTAATAGCAGTGTAAACAGATGTTTCCAATGATACTCTTATGGAATTTTCTATCCTTATGTTACACATGTTGGGTCATGTGTGGGCCTTGAGGTACTCAGCTATAGTAGTTGTTGGGCTTTGCTTGAGAACAGAAGGTGCCAGCCTATCTCAACGTTGTGGTGACCAGGGTCGAAGAGACCAAGTGTTGCCTTAGACACTAGATGTTTCTTTAACATAAACAGACTACAGTCTCTCCAGTCTAGAATGTGCTGACAGTAACACTAACATGGGTAAATCATCCTCTTTGACTAATTCTTGGCATATAGTATTTGTTGTGTTATCTGTAGGGGTTTAAAGTCTGACCACCAGCATGAGTTGGGCAGAATGTGAGACCGACTCAGGCACTTCTGATGTACTTTGAGAGTGTCTCTAATTCTCCTTGGCCAAGCAACAATAAATATTACAGCATAAGACATCAGAGGCTCCTGAACACTTCCTTCCCTCCTGACCTCACCATTGACCTTTGATTCCAGCAATTTCTCCACAACAGATATTAATTATGGTTCAGTTCCATTCAGGTCAAACAGAGTCAGGGTGCTGCCGTGGTGCATGTTGGCTTGCTGGAAAGTCTCTGCTGTAGTAAATGGAATGGAGCCTCAATTTGTACCATTGGAAATCCAACTATTTCATGTCATGTCAAAATGGCTGCTGTGAAAAAGGTCTATTGTTAAGATATGATATGAGAAGAAATGATATGATAAGACCTAAATTACCCCACAACTGGGAAATTCACCTGTCACAGCAGCTCGGATACTCAAGGTGGGTAAGAAATTACCCATAAATAAGAAATATATAGAAAAAAAGTCATCCTGGGCCTGTGGTAGTGTTCGTTCTTACATGGTGGGAGTATCAGTCTGTTGCAGAAGGAGGTGTTTAACGCCTCCACAGTTTCATGCAGGGGGTGAGAGTGTTGTTCATGATGGATGTCAGCTTTGCTAACATCCTCATCTCCCCCACTCTCCGCCAGTCAATAATTCTTACTTCAGCATCTTCGGGATCTTCTGGACAAGCATTGTCAGTTAATTAATGTTTAATGTGGATTCTTCTCAGCAAGGAAAAATGATAGAGATTCTGCATATCCTGAGAAGTCCTGGATCCAAGATGAAGCAGAGGTACTTTCAGGTTTGGAGGAGACAAATGAAGAAGAACTCAACGCTGTGAGATTACATTTTAATTAACCTTCTTAATCGTTTTCAGATTCTAGCTGTTTGAAATCATGTATTAGTGTTTTATTGATAAAACTGTTCATATGTCTGATTTTGGTTTTCAGAGGACTGAGCTTCAAGTGGTCTATCGCATTGAGCTTCATGCAGCAGTAAATGAATATCCAGAGAGATTTTTGAAATCCAGTGTCTTCTACTTTATCAGGAACATAAATGGTGAGATGACAGTTCAGTATCAATCCAAAAATCCTGTTCCAGCCTCTACTGCACATGAAAAGAATTAACCAAGAGATTGCTACTTGTGTTTTGAAAAGAGACCATTGATGAACCAGCTGACATGAATGAGGCCAATGACCTGATGCCAAGACTTTTTGACTTTGGCTTGTTTAATGGAGATCCTCTTTTTGTGCTTAGAAACAGTCTTGCCAATGTAAGTAAAATGTAAATGAATTCACACAACAACAGCTGACAGCAGTCACTAAAGTCAAATTAAAATGTAATGTAACAACAGCAGAAAACATGCATCAAAATGCATATTTTGCCTGTGTCTCGTCAGGTGTACATGCACTTGCTTTCTGCCCAGCAAATGATGACTGGCACTGGATATCAAAGCATGGCAGATTCTTCTCAGGAGGAGAGTCCAGTGGACAGACAAGTCACGGGTCGTGATGAGTTGCTCAACAGGACATGCAAGTTTTTGGGAGTGATCAACTCAACTTTCCAAAGGAAACTTCAGATTCAAGGTTTGCTTTATTAGATAAACCAATGGCTCATTATTTTTTAATTTCATTTATTTTCATTTCACTCAGAAACAAGTAAAAATTGTGTGAAGAAATTTAAGGGCATGGCATGGCATTACCCATTTCTTCCCTCACTTTTTTATCTTTTTTCATCTTTTGTGCTGTCACTGTCATGAGAGGACTTTCTGTTCTCCTTGTATTTCATAACATTTCATAACATTTCATGCTAACCAGTAAGATCTAAAGAACAACCTCTGTGTTGCAGATGAGATTACGATGCACATCCCTGAACTAGACCTGGAGCCCGAGGTGGATGTACTGCTTTCTAATCCAGAAATGGTAGAGAAGCTGGAGCAGTGTGTGATGAACTGGCAGACTCAGATTACTGTTGTTATTGAGGAGCAGCAAAACAAAAAGCCGCAGGTTTGTGAGCCTCCTTATATTCTGAATTTTAACCACTGCTAGTTGAAGTTAAACTTTCGCTGAATGACTTGGTTCAAGCCCAACATTCACATGTATAGTTGCTATGTTGCTACTGAAATGTCTGAAACATTATCAAGTGATTAAATCCCTGTTAGCTCAAAATTTAATTATTGGGTAGAAGAAAGTATAAACACAAACAGTGATATAAGACCAATGTTTTCTTCCAGGCATCCGGCCCTTTGGCTGAGATAGCTTTTTGGCAGGAGCGTTCATCCATCCTGAATGCTCAGAGTGAGCAACTTAAACACCCTGCGGTGAAAAAGATCTTGGAGGTGATGACCAAAGCAGATGCGGGTGTTGTTCAAACCCTGGAAGGAACAGTTGCTGAACTTACCAAATACCGCGTGGAGTCAGATGATAATTTACGCTTTCTCGGCACAATGGAAAGACACTTCACGGTGAACTTTTTATAAACACGTTCTTGCTGAACTTAGTCTTTTCTCTGTTGACACCAAGAACCAGTAGTTACAAAAACACACTTGCCAACAGTATTTAATCTTGCTCTGCCACCCTCACCTTCACTTATCAAAGTTACCTTTGTTTGCTGTAGAATATGGCCACTGGAACAGATTTTGGTGTGATCCTGGATAACATCAATCCTCTGATGGATAGCCTGCAAATTGTGTGGATAATGTCTTGTCACTATAACACCAATGAGCGTATGGTCCCTCTAATGGAGCGCATTGCCTGGCAGCTGTGTGAACGCGTGGATCAAGCAATTAATGTCCACACACTATTCAAGTATGTGTGGATATGCAGTACATTTCAATTTTACACTGGAAGTTCATAGTTCAGTCAGAATTTATTCAAATACATTGTTTTGTGAAGTTTTATAATTAGGTACGTACACATGATATGCAATGAACCATTCTAAATCCATATCCTTAATGCTGTTGTCTTTGTTAATGAGTTTAACCATGTGCTACACCTTGGACAGAGAAAAGAGCGACAAGGCGAAATCCAAGGTGCATGTTGCTAAGCAGGTTCTGGACCAGTGGAAGTCATCCTACTTTAGGATTCGTGCTGAAATTGAAAAATCAAGCAGGAATTCACGCTGGGAATTTGACAGGAAGAGACTGTTCAGGAGGACTGATTACATGGCTTCTGTCTGCCAGGACCTGTACAATGTTTTGCAGGTCAGTGTTCATATGTTTAAATATTATTGACCTCTCACTTATTAACTAAACCTGTGAATGTATATTAAAAAAAAAAAAGCAACATTGTTTTTTGAATGCCTTCCCATGGATTTGTGCTGTGCAGGTTTTGGAGGAGCTCAATAACATTTTTGGTCCAGAACTTAAAAGTGTGACCGGTGACCCAAAAGGCATTGATGATGTGCTGTGCAGAGTGAACAGTCTGATATTGCCCATTGAGGGTGTCAGTTTTAATCCTTTCAACATCTGTGAGATGAACAGCTGGAAGGTGGTCATGCAGGACTTCAACTCTGAAGTTCAAGTGAGTTTAGAATTCAGAAAATGTGTTATAGACCAAAATGACATTGAAACCGCAGTGCTTAATTTTTAAGCACTGCAGTTTCAATGTACTTGTTAGCTTGTTCTAATAAAATTGCTCCATTTTCTGTATTTTGCTACTACCTGAGTTATCAAGCTGAATAACGTCTTGCATGTGCTTGCTCAGGATATTGAGAGAGAGGCCATCAACTTCATTGATCAGTCTTTCAAGACACTGCGCTCTTCAGCGGCCGCCTTTAAGATGCTCCTGAAATTCAAACACATCCGCTCCAGAGTGGTCATCAATAACCATTTGATGGGAAAATTTAATGACATCCTGACTCAGTACTGCAAAGAGGTACTAATATGTCACTTTGTAGACAAATTTCACATACTATCAAATAATGTGATCTGTACTTCAAACTATGACTAGATTCATATTATAGTCTCATATTCTTCATACTCTACTTTTCCAAAAGAGAAAGTGTTGTTGCAAGTGCTGTACCAGCTTATCATTAGAATTTTGAAGCATTCAAGTACTTTTGTAGAATGCCTTTGTGTCTTTGTTTGTAGGTGGACAAGATATGTAAAATCTTTGAGGAAGAGAAAGACAACCCAGAGCTAAGTAAGGGTGAGCCTCCTGTGGCAGGAGCCATCAGGTGGGCCCGATCACTTTCCTACCGCACCAAACAAACAATCCTTCCCTTCTTGGAAGCGCCAGAGATGCAGAGCTGTGAACAGAGGAACGAGGTGAGTTATTTCACTGTTGTCCAGTTATGTGGGTCAATGTAAATATTAAACTGTTCAAACATCTGAATGTGATTAAAAGCCTTTAAGTGACTTTTGCTGCAATCTGCTCAGGCCATATACAAGTATGAGAAAATGGCAGTGCAGCTCAGGGACTATGGGGTGAAGAAGTATGATGACTGGCTGGCTAAGGCAAAACACATGATTCCATTGCTAATGAAAAAAACTCTGTTGGCCACGAATACAGGACCGGTATGTATCTCTCAGTGTTCACTTACAATTCTTCATTTGTCTTGTGCAAAAAACAGGTAGATTAATTCTTCATATGCTCTCATTTGTTATGATTTTTCTCATTTTAAGGGTGTCCCACCTGATAAATCAGGCATACAGGATGTGAGATACATAGTGAACTTTCCTCCAGAGCTCATGGAAATCATTTCTGAGGTATACTACTTTGACTCGCTGGACTACTCTGTGCCTCAACAGGCTGAAAGCATTGCTCTACAGCGGGACAAATTCCAGGGGTAATGATAGTCACCAGTAGCTAAGTTTATGCAAAACCACAAAACCACTGATTAATGTAATTTCTGGCCTGACCTGTTTTAACCTTGTTTTTTAGTTATATTGCTGATCTTTGGAAGATGGTCAACTCCTATCACTCTGTAATGGACAGCCTGAGTGAGACGAAGTCCATTATGCTGGCTCAGCGGATCATAGCGGTCAGAAAAGAACTGAATTATGGCTCCCAAAGAATCAACTGGAATTCTTTGAGTATGTTGCTTACAGAGTCTGAAATGTCTGTTGAAATATGTCTGTTGAAATTAATATTGTCTATAAAATTGAGATCATTATGTGTTTGGTTTTAGGCATCCAAGACTTCATCAACCGGGGCACTCAGGCTGTCTCTAAGTTTGAGTCAGTTGTCAATAAGATTCAGAACAATGAGAGAGATATTGAATCCAAGTTGCAATCCATTGAAATGGCCAACTTACTGAAATTTCCGGTACCAGATAAATCCAACGACTTACCAGGTAGAACTAATAGAAGGATATTACATATTGGATGTAATAATTATTGTATAAGCATTCAAACTTGTTTTCATTGACTTGATTGCATGTCTTTTCAAGCTGTCAAGGAGTTTTTTGAACACACTGAGCAAGAGCGGGCCAAAACCTTGACATTGCTAAGTAGGAAGTATGCTGACATTGGACCCCTCATCACTAAGACAGAACATTTGGTCATGGAAACCACCACTGGCAAGGCCAAAGACATGGAACATTATTACACATACTGGGAGCGCAGGGTGTATGACTCCCTTATAAAAATGGTGCTAAGGTAATTACATGATGTTCATGTTTTTGAAGTTACCTACTTTGCAAGCAGTAGTAATTGCTGCTCCTTGAAATGCAGCACCTCCTCTGACTCAACCACTGTAACATCCCTCTTGATGTCCACATTTAGGAACATCCAGGCGTTCGACAAGGCACTCATGGGAAGTACTGCTCTTTTCCAAATTTATGCCATTCTGTCTGCCCCTGAGATTGTGTTGCAGCCTAGAAGCAATGAGATCTACCGGGTGACCATGCAGTGCATCAGAAACTGTGTAGAGAGCACCAAGGTGAGATCATCAAGAGTCTCTTAAGTATCATGCATTTAAAAAAAAATCCAATGCAGAAAATGTAACATTATTCTGTCCATATTTTGGTGTTTCAGCAATTTGTGCGTTGGATGAATGGGACCTGTATTGAGTGCAAACCACAACGGGTGGATGGTGAAGAGGAATTGGTGATATTGAGCTTCTTCAGTGAAGTGTGTCCACATCCCCAGATAAATGAGAGTGCAAAGTCAGTGTCCCAGAACATCCAGCGGCTGCTCCTGTCTGTGGATCAATACCTTAACCACTGGAAACGCTATCGGCCCCTTTGGGAAAAGAACAAAACCATTGTCAATGAAAAGTTTGCTGCAAGAAAACCATCCTGTGTCATGTATGATGATAAGTTTCAGTCCCTTTCTCATATGAAACAGGAAGTGATGCTGGAGCCTTTGTTTAGGAATGAGCACATTGTCCATCTAAACCTGCAGCCTCTGGCTCAAATAGTGCAGAAGACTGCTGAGTCCTGGATCAGTTCACTTGGTAGCTTGCTCAACAAGTCTGCCAAAGAGGATCTCTTCAATTTGAGAGATGAACTGATGGTATTAAATCCTGCTCCATTGTGTGTGTCATTTTTTTTTAATAAATATTATTTTATTTTTATATATGATTAATCCTCATGGCTATTTTATACACCAGGAACTTTCTGAGATGCTGAAACAGAGCCCTGACACTATTGAAGACCTGAAGTCTGTCTTTAAAACCATCTCAGCCATCAGGGACATGTCTTTGGATGTACAGTTGAGATTCCTTGATATCCAGGAGAGATACAGAACACTGGCCATGTACAATGTAGAGGTAATGTGTGTTTAATGCTAAATCATTGTCCCTTTAAAGCAAGCTTACATTGTGTGCCTTGTTGAACATTTATGCTATATTTTCTATATGTAGGTTAGAGAGGAGGAACTAGAGCTGGTGGCCAAGATTGACCAGATGTGGAGTGACCTGTTTACAGAATCCAGACAAGTGGATCGAAGTCTGACAGATGTGAAGAAATCATTTACTGCAGTAAGGCATCAAACCCACAAACACAATCTGGTTAAAAGAAAATAATTTTTATTTATTTTTTTTGTTTTTTTAGAAATGTGTTTTTACAATTAGTTTCTTTTCTCCCCTCATTATACTGAAAGGTTACAACAGAGAAGATTGAAGAGTTTAAGATGGAGGTATCTATCTTTGCTGAAAGCTTCAACATGCATGGTCCTGGAGCTGTGGGAGATGATTTGGAGAAAGGTAATTGTGCACAAGAATCCTGCCTTTAGATGTTTTATACAGAACCGTAATATATAGGGTTGCAAGGGATTGGGACATTTCTGGTAAATTTCCAGAAAATTTCCATGGGAAGTTACGCTTGTGAATGTGCTTGTGAATTTTGGAAATATTCTGAATCAGAAAATTCCATGGTGATTATGAAAATGTATGGGAATTAATGGGGGTTTATCGAAATTAACAAATTTAGTATGAGAAGTAACAAATTTAGTAATTGGGGGTAAGCTAGCATCATGATAAGATGCCAGCTATAGCTTATTTAGCATCTAACTTATCAGCAAGCTGTCTACCGTATGAATACGTTTTTATGTGCTATTTGAAAGTTAAACATTAATACAATACATAAAATACATTTATCCCATAATATCATCAAAACTTGCTTGACTCAAATGTGTGGCTTGTGCGGTGAATGTGAACATTTCATCAATATTATGCTAAAATACATTTTCCCCAACTATATTTAATTTTCCTGTTTAAGGGCCAACCTTCAATGTTGTAAATTCCTGGTTTAATCATGTTTTTTCCCATAAATTCCTGTTAATTCCCATGGAGAGTTTCCAACTTTTGAAAATTCCCAGAATTCTGCAACCCAATGATGTTGAAATATAGTGGACATATAGTGGAGGGACCAGACTCTTTTTTTGTTCTTTGCAGGATTGACCATTATGGGAAAATATGAGGCAGACCTTGCCAAAGTAGTGGCAGAACAGCTGGAGCTTGCTAATGCTGAGCAGCTGCTGGATCTGCCAGTCACTGTGTACCCAGAAGTCATCAGCATTCAGAAGGAAATGAAGGGCTTGAGGCAGATATATGATGTCTATAAAGCTCAGAAGGTTGGATATGGTGGCTGCCATTTAAAAATTGAAATTCCATGTTTGGACACAACCGATCCATTGAACATAATTCTGGTCAACATGTTTTTTTGAGTATTTGATGTGTTTGTCTTTTATGACTTTCAGGATGCAAAGAGAGAGTGGTCTCAGACCTTGTGGGTGGATTTAAACATGGAGCTGCTACAGCAGGGCATTGATGGATTCATCAAAAGCTTGAAAAAGTTACCAAAAGATGTTAAGGCATTGCCTGTGGCCTTCTTCCTAGAAGGACGCATGAAGGAGTTCAGAGAGTCTCTGCCTCTTCTGCTGGACCTGAAGAATGAAGCCCTCAGAGACAGGTCAGTCTACAGATTGACACCAGATCTTACCTGAATAAATCTGACACCTAAAACAAAATGCCAAATAATTAATAGTGGAGTTTAATATTAAACGTGTATGTTGACCAGTAAGGCGAGGTCAAATAAAAAACTCTAAATAAGAATTAAGACATATCTTATATTTTGGGCCGCAGACACTGGAAGGAACTGATGGACAGGACTGGCACTAGCTTTGAGATGAATCCTGAAAGCTTCACTCTGGAGAACATGTTTGCAATTGAGTTGCACAAATATGCAAATGTCATTGGTGGCATTGTCACCGCTGCTGTAAAGGAGCTCAGTATTGAAAAGGTAAGCTTACCACTTTGTGATTTATCTGAAGTCTGAGTTAGGGATCGGTTTATCAGTGAAATCACAAATAAAACATATTATCTATGTGTGTATGTTTGTGCATGTGCTTCCAGGGAGTGAAGGAGGTAGTGAAGACCTGGGAAAACATGAAGTTCAGTGTGATTCCCTATTTTAAAGGCACCCGGCAATGTGGTTCTATTCTGGGTTCAGTGGACGAGATTCAGCTAAACGTAGACAATGATGCCATGAACTTACAGGGCATGGCAGGAGCCTCTTTTGTTGGACCTTTTCTTGGTACCATACAACAATGGGAAAAAGATCTGTCCCTTATCAGTGAGACCATACAGGTCAGTAAGAGTGGGCAAATCTCCCATCTCCCATCATGATCCATTTTCTTTACTGAAAAATGTTTTTTCTTGCCCAGGTATGGTTGCTGGTACAACGAAAATGGATGTACCTGGAGAGTATATTCATTGGTGGAGACATTAGTTCGCAGTTACCAGAGGAAGCCAAGAAATTTGATAACATTGACAAAAACTTTAAAAAAGTGAGTTTCGCCATATATACAGTATGTTAGCCAGACAAAAGCAAAGTTACTAGATATATTAATATAATATTGTCTCCTTGTTTATTTATTTTGTTATGTAGATAATGAGTGACACAGTGAAGGATCCAAACATTAAGCGGTGTTGCCTGGTTCCCAACCGACTAACAGACCTGCAGACACTGAGCAATGGTCTAGAGAAGTGCCAGAAGAGTCTAAATGACTACTTGGATTCCAAACGGAATGTGTTTCCTCGCTTCTTTTTCATTTCTGATGATGAACTGCTCAGCATTTTAGGAAGCAGTGACCCGGCCTGTGTCCAGGAGCACATGATCAAGGTAGGAATTCAGAAGGTAGAAAGGATGACTGCTGGTCCAAATGTATGAAATGTTTTCCTAGATGTTTTTCTTTTCATTGTTCCACAAGATGTATGACAACATAGCATCTTTGAGGTTTGATGTGGAAAGCAATGGCGAGACAGTAGCAGGGGCCATGGTGTCTGCTGAAGGTGAGGTGATGGAGCTGAAGAAGCCTGTGCCAGTGGAGGGCAGGGTGGAGGAATGGATGACAGAAGTGCTACTGGAGATGAGAAGGACTAATAGACTCATCACTAAAGAAGCAATCTACTGCTACTGTGAAGACAGAAGCAGGTGTGTGTAGTTAATACATGTGGGTGTGTGAGCAATTCTGCCTGTCTCTGTGTGCAAATGAGCCACAGTATATTTGTCATTCCCATGTCTCTCAGGGTGGATTGGATGATGCTGTACCAGGGCATGATGGTGCTAGCTGCAAATCAAGTGTGGTGGACGTGGGAGCTCGAGGATGCCTTTGAATCCATGGAGAAGGGAGACAAGGACGCAGTGAAAAACTTTTCAAAGAAAGTGCACCATCAAATTGATGAGCTCGTAACGCGCATTGCCCAACCTATGAAGAAAAACGACAGACGAAAGATTAACACTGTGCTTATCATCGATGTGCATGCAAGAGACATTGTCGACAACATTATGCAAAACTGGTAAATTTAACATTTGTCAGTCAGTTTGAACTGTTCTTCCATCTCACAAGGCAATGTAAAAAAAAATGTAATTGAATTCTCTCTACAGGATAACAAATGCACGAGCATTTGAGTGGGAAAGCCAACTAAGATTCTATTGGCTCAGGGAACCTGATGACCTATTTGTGCGTCAGTGCAGTGCTTCATTCTCTTATGGCTATGAATACATGGGGTTGAACGGTCGATTAGTAATAACCCCACTGACAGATCGTATCTACCTCACCATCACACAGGTCTGACATGCTTTGCAAATTTATGAAACGAATAAAATACCCAAACAGCACATGTAAATTGTTCTGTCAATTGTTTTGACAACTGGATGTCTCTTTGTGGGTGTGTATTTGTGATGCAGGCCCTCTCCATGTACTTGGGTGGAGCTCCTGCTGGACCAGCTGGCACTGGAAAGACAGAGTCCACCAAAGATCTGGCCAAGGCTTTAGGCCTCCTCTGTGTGGTTACAAACTGCGGTGAGGGCATGGACTGCCTGGTAAGAGTCAACGGCTAATGGAAAATGTTTTGGTACCTTAAAGCTAGGGTAGATAACACTGAAGAAACCAGCAAGAGACAGTTAGATTTTTCTAACCGAAAAAATTGCACTCCCTCCCATTTACCTTCTTGTACAATTAGGACATAGGCAGAATACAGGCATTCAGACCAGCCAATCAGTGTGCCATATGTAAGAATGCAACCACACCCCTCTATGATTAGATGACACTTCTGTTATGTACTTATTGTATGTTCATACTAATCATTTGTATGTATGTTGAGTGTGCAAACCATGCTCTGTTACTTTTGTCCTTGATTTCCTTTCCTTTGTGTGCAGGCTGTAGGAAAGATCCTCTCTGGCCTTGCCCAGTGTGGAGCGTGGGGCTGCTTTGATGAGTTCAATCGAATTGATGCCTCAGTGTTGTCAGTCATCTCTTCCCAAATCCAGACTATCCGCAGTGCTCTCATTCTGCATCTCAAACGGTTTAGTGTAAGTCTGTTGTAGTTGTGCAGAAACAGTCATGAATATATCGAATAATTCAGTTTTTCAAAAAAACAAAATCACAGAGATTGAAGATTATTTCATTTGGGATAATTAAGTTTTTTAGCCTATATGTAGAAGAGTTTGTAGTATTATTCCCCCTAAACCAAACTTCTTCTCACTATGCACAACAGTTTGAAGGGCAAGAGATTACCCTGGACAGCCGCATAGGTATTTTCATCACCATGAACCCGGGTTATGCAGGACGCACAGAGCTGCCAGAATCAGTCAAAGCCCTCTTCAGGCCTGTGGTGGTCATTTTGCCTGACCTGCAGCAGATTTGTGAGATCATGCTCTTCTCCGAGGGCTTCCTAATGGCCAAGGTGAGGGACACACACACACAAAACACTAATTACATAGTTACAGTAGACGTATAATGAACCATGTACAACGTGTGCAACATTACTATAATGTACAGTGGCAAGATTTATATTAGTGTTCTCAGGTAATTCTGAAATGCAAAGATTAATTATGATGAGTTACTTTGAAAATGTTCTGATTTATGTTAAATATAATGTCACCATGGAAGATCATATAAACATATAAAATATATCATATCAATGCAAAAATCTGCAACTGTAACTGATTTCATATTTTTGCTCAATTCAGGTGCTGGCAAAGAAGATGACAGTGCTGTATAAGCTGGCTCGTGAGCAGCTTTCCAAGCAGTCCCATTATGATTTTGGCCTGAGAGCTCTGAAGTCTGTCCTAGTGATGGCAGGAGAGCTGAAGAGAGGCTCACCAGACCTCAGTGAGGTAGAGACCAGGGAACAGTTTTTATGTGTTATTTTCATATAATGAACTTCTTTTTTTGCCAACATATGATATGGAACGGAGGACAAGAAGTGTTGCAGATGCCACAGACAATATATGAAAACAAAAAAGAATTGAAATCTGCAGTCTGGCTTAAAAATGGCCTCTAAAATGAACTAAAATGTTCTCCATTCCAATTTTTGTAAACATATTAATTCTGTTCTCTTTGTGGTCTTTCATCGCAGGACGTGGTGTTGATGCGTGCCCTCAGGGACATAAACCTGCCTAAGTTTGTGTTTGAGGATGTGCCTCTGTTCCTCGGGCTGATATCAGACCTGTTCCCTGGGCTGGACTGCCCTCGTGTTCACTACCCTGACTTTAACGCTGCCGTGGAACAGATCCTCCAAGAGAACAAATACATCATACTGCCTAACCAGGTGTCTCATGGAACTCAAAGAGTTTCAGTTTCAAATATTTAGCTCCACGATATGAGTGTTAAAGTGTTTATATGTCATATTCACATTCATATTTATGCTGTCTGTGGTTTTAGGTGGATAAAGTGGTGCAGCTGTACGAGACCATGATGACCAGACATACTACTATGATTGTGGGTCCAACAGGTGGCGGAAAATCAGTTGTGATCAGCACATTGTGCCAAGCTCAGACCAAGTCAGTGTTAGTTTACATCATGTAGATTTACACCACCATCCTGATGTTTTATGTGCACAACAGAAACCCTTATTTTATCTCATCATCAGATTGGGATTGCAAACCAAGTTGTATCCCCTGAACCCTAAAGCAATGAGTGTCATTGAACTTTACGGTATTCTGGACCCTGACACTCGAGACTGGACTGATGGGATCTTATCCAACATTTTCCGGGACATCAACAAGCCTACTGACAAAAAAGAGCGGAGGTACAGTATAAAAAAAAAATGAAAGGAGACATTTAATCAGTCCATTCATGAAGATGTGCAACGTGCCAGGGATGGCATTCGTTCTTACATTAAGAAGTAGAAAGAATTTCTGTGGCATACTACATAAAGATATGGACTGGGACTCCCAGGTACATCCTGTTCGATGGGGACGTGGATGCTCTGTGGGTCGAGAATATGAACTCCGTGATGGATGACAACAAGCTCCTCACTCTAGCGAATGGAGAACGGATTCGGTTACAGAATCACTGTGCCCTGTTGTTTGAGGTTTGTCTGAGTCTCAGTGTCTTTACCTACACTTACTGCAAAGCAGCCAGATATATACAGATATAATAAAACTTCATCATCACAGGTTTCAGATCTGCGTTATGCCTCCCCTGCTACTGTTTCCCGCTGTGGGATGGTTTATGTTGACCCTCAAAACCTGCGATACACCCCATACTGGCAGAGATGGGTGACCAACAGACCTGGCAAGGTATGAGAAAAAATATATACACAGTGTAATTATTACACTGTGTATATAATGGTAATAGTTATTATTTGATAACATTCTGACGCTGTCTTTGTTTTTGTTTTCTAGGAACAAGAAGTGCTCAACAAACTGTTTGAAAAATATGTGCACAGCTCGATTGACATGATTGTGGAAGGTATCATTGACGGTAAACAAGGCCAGAAACTGAAGTCTGTTGTTCCTCAGACAGATCTGAACATGGTAGGTTCATCTTATCCATCTCAAGTGTACTCCAGTACCAGTCTTGTTGTATTCATGCAGGAAGAATTAAATGAAGATTAACATAGTCCCATATTTAGACTAAATTGTGCATGTGTCGGCTGTGTGTTCAGGTAATTCAGCTGTGCTTGACACTGGATGCGCTGCTTGAGAATGAGAGCAGCAGTGCTGAAGTCCTGGAGTGTTACTTCCTGGAAGCTCTGTACTGCTCACTAGGTGCCACATTGTTGGAGAGCAGCAGGATTAAGTTTGATGAGTTCATTAAAAGGCTTTCCTGCTTAACGACAGTGCATGATGAGAAATCCCTGGCTGGCCCTGGTGAGATTCCAGGTAAAAAGCATGAATTAGTACAGATTATGAAATTCACATGCATTATCAAGCTTATACAGCTTTAGGTACAGTTTGATTAGGGTAATATTCAATAATGTATGGGGTGCTGATTAGCTCAGTTGGTAGAGCAGCCACCCCATGTACAAAGGCTCAGTCCTTGCCGCAAAGGTCCAGGGTTCAAATCCGACCTGTGGCTTTTTGCTGCATGTCATTCCCCATCTCTCTCTCCCCACATTCCTGTCACTCTTCAAGCTGTCTCTATCAATAAAAGCTTAAAAGGGCCGAAACATGACTATACATACCTATGATACCTATATACCTGGGGGGGCTGTGTGTGAATGGTTAGTTCCTCAAACTGATGAGCAGTTGGCACCTTGCATGGCAGCCAGTGCCATCAGTGTATGAATGTGTGTGAATGGGTGAATGAGATATGCACTGTAAAGCGCTTTGAGTGGTCGGAAGACTAGAAAGGCGCAATATAAGTACAGTCCATTTACCATCTATGATGTAGTATGAATATAAAGAAAACACTGACACTGTAGTTTTAAGGTTGGTTAAGGTAGGCTAAACAAAAAAATATGATTGAGAACAAACACAGTTTTACTCTTTAACTGTTTTAATCCCCACATGAATGTGTGAATATAAGTTCATATAAGTCAATATAACTTTCATCACTTTTCTATCTTATTATTAATAACAAAATGTCTGCATCCGTACAGGATACCTCCCAACTCTGTATGATTTCCATTTTGATGGAACACAGGCGAAGTGGGTTCCCTGGAATTCCCTGGTCACCAAATACAGCCACAACCCTGAAATGAAATTTGCTGATATTCTAGGTAAAAGTCAATTCTGCGAGCTGTGAGGCTAGAACAAATCTTTTTGTCTCTCCAAAGCTTCTTCTTCTACTTTGATTTCCTCATCATTTATTTTTGCTTCAGTGCCAACTATCGACACCACAAGAGCCAGCTGGATCCTGGAACAGATGGTGAAGATAAAGAGACCAGTGCTTCTGGTTGGAGAGTCTGGCACTTCCAAAACTGCCACCGTTCATAACTACCTGAAGAACCTGAATGCAGATACAAGGGTGACTTTACACTATAATCATGCATGTGTGAATTTGTTATGTCACTTGAGTTTAAATGTCTTCTCTTCTGTTTGTAGATTAGTCTGATCATCAACTTCTCATCCAGGACCACTTCAATGGACCTGCAGAGGAACCTTGAGGCCAATGTGGAGAAAAGGACCAAAGGGACCTATGGGCCTCCTATGGGGAAGAGACTGCTGATCTTTGTTGATGATATGAACATGCCAAAGGTACCTGCTCTCAACCAAGTCTCGCGTCTCCTTTACTGTGGTAAGCGACAGTGCTTGTATGTTTGACACAATATACTATGCACCTCCAGGTGGATAGTTACGGCACACAGCAGCCTATCGCACTTCTGAAGCTCTTATTGGACAGAGGAGGCATATATGACAGAGGGAAGGAGCTTAACTACAAAATCCTCAAGGATCTTGGCTTTATTGCTGCCATGGGAAAGGCAGGAGGTGGGAGGAACGAAGTGGATCCCCGCTTTGTCTCACTCTTCAGTGTCTTCAACATCCCCTTCCCTTCAGTAGACTCCCTCCAACTCATTTATGCTTCCATTATCAAAGGCCACACCAGAGTGAGTATCTCTTTCCCACATAAATCAACCCATGGAATACAGAATACACATAGAATTTCAGTCATCCATACAAATCATCCGATCTAATAATCCTGATCAAATATTTTAGCCGTTCACTGATATCGTACGGAGTGTTTGTGATAAAATCGTCATCTGCACACTGGAACTTTACAACAACATCATCAAAGATCTGCCACCCACTCCCTCCAAGTTCCACTACATCTTCAACCTGAGGGATCTGTCGAGAGTCTTCAATGGACTGACCCTCACCGAACCTGACAGGTCTGGTTGAGCACATTCGCTCTGGTAACAAACTTTGCAGGGAGAGGTTTAAGTTTTTAAATGTCTTACATGATTTCTCTCCCAACAGTTTTTCGACTGTCACCCAATTTGTGCGTGTGTGGAGAAATGAGTGCCTGAGAATCTTCCATGACAGACTCATAGATGAAACTGACAAAACCTTGGTAATAATTATTAATAATAGTTGTGGATATTTACTGTAGATTATCCATTGTATTGACTACAGGGACAAACACTATACGTGTATATATGTGTTCCTTCAACTGAAAGCTCAAAATCTGTGTAGCAAATTGTTTTGTAGTGTGTTGTTTTTCACTTTTCTAATGTACCTAATGTGTTTTTGCCATTAGGTTCAAGGTCACATAAAGAACCTGATTGAGGAGCATTTCAAGTCAGACCTGGAGGCAGTCATGAGGGACCCAATTCTTTTTGGAGACTATGGGACAGCACTCAGTGACACTGAACCGAGGATCTACAAGGACATATGGGACTATGATGTTGCAAAAGCCTTGTTTCAGGTATTGTCAAGTTATTTACTGTGTAATTAACTGCGATGGGCTTACTCAGTCTAAAGTTATTTATGGAATATAATAGTTTAATAATGCAACAATAGTTTTTGATATTTGTTACAATTATTTACTACCATAATCTTTAGATATACTGAATTGTTTTTCCATTTTGCAGGGAATTCTAGAGGAATATAATATCAACAAATCAGTAATGAATCTCGTACTGTTTGACGACGCTCTGGAACATCTGACCCGGGTGCACCGCATTATTCGCATTGATCGTGGCCACGCACTGCTCGTCGGTGTAACGGGCTCCGGCAAGCAGTCCCTCACCAAGCTTGCTGCGTTCGCTGCCGGCTGTGAGGTTGTGAAACACAAGAGCCATGAGGGGTGTGGTGAAGGGAAAATTCTCAGGGACAAACAGAAGACGAACCTTAGAACAAGAAGTTCTGGATTATAGTGATAGTATTCTAACTTCAAAGCTGCTAAAGGCGAAATTGGAAGCATTAAATTATACATCCATAGTGATCTTTTGAAAAGAGTTTTTTAACTTATTTCTACTATGGAAAATATTAAATATAGATATAATATATAGAAATAATTGCAAAGAAATCTCAATCATTCATTATTGTAATCTCCTTCTCCCAGGTGTTTGAGATAACATTAAGCAGAGGATACAGTGAGTCAAACTTCCGCGATGAACTGAAAGCACTGTACTTGAAGCTAGGCATTGAAAATAAGAAGACAGTGTTCCTCTTTACGGATGGCCATGTTGTTGAGGAAGGCTTCTTGGAACTCATTAACAACATGCTCACCTCAGGTTTGAGAACACTCCTGGCTCACACTACATTTTTCTGTCTGAAAAGCTACAGCCGTAGTACTCTGCTCATGCTCTCTCTTCATAGGAATTGTTCCTGCATTGTTCCCTGATGATGAGAGGGAGTCGGTTATTAACCAGCTCCGGGATGAAGCTCTTAAGATGGGAGCAGGTCCTTCTAAAGAAAGTGTGTGGCATTACTTTGTCAACAAGAGTGCCAACAACCTACACATTGTTTTAGGCATGTCTCCAGTGGGAGACACCCTGAGGTCACGCTGCAGGAACTTCCCAGGTGAAATACAGGCTCAGGCTTGACTTCATTTCAGTATCATTTCTGGTTTTGTTTTACTAACTGTGTACTTCTTTTTCAGGGCTGATGAACAACACTGTGATAGACTGGTTCCTGCCATGGCCTCCACAGGCATTACTTGCAGTGGCTCAGTCTTTTCTTGGTGTGTAATTTAACACACATTTATATCCTTTTAAGCCATTTACGTTATTTAGCTGTGATGAGAGCAGCTGGAATATTATCCCTGTTTTTGTTCCAGGTGAAAGTCCAATGATTCCTGAGAAACACTCTGCAGAAGTGATAGGTCATGTATGCATGGTCCATAGCTCTGTGGGCGACTACAGCAGGCTATACCTGCAGAAACTCCGGCGGTGTAACTTTGTTACTCCAAAGAACTACTTGGACTTCATTAACACATATTCTAAGCTCTTGGATGAAAAAGGCCAATATATCCTGGGTGAGAAGATGTATCATTTTATAAATCATGTACGTCCTCTGTGGGAAGGGTTAGCCTGGTGCCACATGGCTATTGTGCATTAATATGTTTGTGATGATTTAACTTGCTCTCTCCTGTGCCAGCTCAGTGCAAGCGTCTGGAGGGAGGTTTGCATAGACTTATGGAGGCCACTGAGCAGTTGGCCGATCTGAATGTGAAGCTAGCAGAGCAGAAGGTGGTCCTTGCTGAAAAGTCCACAGCTTGTGAGGCCCTTCTGGATGAGATAACTGCAAACACAACTGTAGGTCAGTGAGTTGGTCAGCATTCCTTAACATCGGGTTGTAACAAACACAGTGTACTGTCAGTTTCTGAAAATAAACAGAGCTGTCACAAATCACTTATCAACAACTTTTCCTTCTAGCTGAGGAGAAAAAAAGTCTGGCAGAAGAAAAGGCTGAAGAGATTCAAGAGCAGAACAAAGTGATAGCTGTGGAGAAGAAAGAAGCTGAAGCTTCCCTGGCTGAAGCTCTGCCAGTATTAGAAGCAGCACGCAATGCCTTGAAAGATCTGGAAAAATCAGATGTCACAGAGATCAGGTAAACTCTTCTCTTTACTCAGAGAACACTTTCCATTCTGTGGTTGAAAAAGCTAGAAGATGAAGTGGCTATATCTCAGGAGATGATTAATATTCTCAAATATATATTTCATCAAACATCGATCAGTCATGAAAAAACATACCTGACCAAGGCATACCTGACCAAAAAAAGCCAAGTCATTCCATCTGTTAATTTATCCTCTCCTTCTGCCTATCTGCCTTTTCCTGCCGATCCATTGTGCAGATCCTTTGCCAAGCCACCCAAACAGGTGCAGGTGGTCTGTGAGTGCATCCTGGTGATCCGTGGCTACAAGGAGATCAGTTGGCAGTCAGCCAAGACAATGATGTCGGAGACGAACTTCCTTCACACGCTGATGGAGATGGACTGTGATTCAATAAGTAACAGCCAGATCAACACTGTCAAAGGTAAGCTGGTAGCAACATCAATAAAAACAACCATAGAAACTGCATAGTAGCAATAGTAATACCCATGCAATAGTAATAGCCATGTACTGGATTTGTTGTTTTCTTTGCAATTTTCCCTGGCTAGGCTTCCTGAGGAACCTCCGCACGAGCTTTGAGGAGATGCAAGCCATCAGTAAGGCTGGCTCAGGAATGTTCAAGTTTGTGGAGGCTGTTGTAGGTTACTGTGATGTTGCCAAGGTTATAAAACCCAAGAGAGACAAGGTAATGTGAGGTTTGTTTGTGTGAGCATGATGAAGTGTTTTACATCATGCTCTATAAGAAGGAACACAGATAAAACATTTTAAATTCCAAATAATTTCTTAGGTGGCACGGCTGGAGAAGGACTTCTTTCAGAGTAAGCGGGAGCTGAACCGCATTCAGAGTGAGCTTAGTAGTATCCAGAATGAGTTGCAGACTCTTGGAGAGAAGTATCAAGCTGCTATTGAGGAAAAGCAACTGCTAGAGGAAGAGGCTGAGCTCATGGAGAGGAGACTGATAGCTGCTGACAAACTCATCTCTGGCCTAAGTTCTGAGAATGAACGGTGAGGCTATAAAAAAAAAAGGAACGTGGAGTCACACTTACAACTATCAGCCTAAGCAAACCTGCTAAGAGTTGCTCTTTCTCATCTTTCTGTCTTTGTCTACCTTTCTTTGCTACTACTCTTTTCAATTATGCCCACTCAGATGGACACAAGATTTGGAGGAGTTGAAGCAGCGACGTGTGCTTCTACTGGGTGACTGTCTGATCTCTGCTGCTTTTCTGAGCTACGAGGGGGCCTTCAGCTGGGACTTCAGGAATGAAATGGTATACCAAAAATGGGTTCAGGATGTGCAAGAGAGAGGCATCCCTTTGAGCCAGCCTTTTAAAGTGGAAAATCTTCTGACTGATGAGGTTGAAATCAGCAGGTGAGAAGGAGCGTGTGCTCATGACTTTGAAACTTGAAACACAAGAGGACAATATACTGTATGAATTTGTTCGTTCAAATGATATGAAGTAGGTGTTACTTTAGTCGGGCAGGTGCATCCTGCAAATATATGGATTTATCTTTGTCCCTGTGTGACAGATGGGGCTCAGAGGGCTTACCTCCAGATGAGCTTTCATTGCAGAATGGAATCCTCACAACTAGGGGGAGCCGATTTCCCATGTGTATTGACCCTCAACAGCAAGCCCTCAACTGGATTAAGAAGAAGGAAGAAAAGAATAGCCTTAAGGTACAAAAACAAATTGTGCTCATACAAGTTATGTGTCATAACTTCTCACAAGTCCTGGAATTACCTCTTTCGACAGATCTTTGGAAAGACTCACTATATCCAGTCCTGACAGTGTGACCATCCCATTTTCCCCCAGGTCTCATCTTTCAACGATCCAGACTTCCTGAAGCAGCTAGAATTGGCTATCAAATATGGCTTCCCATTCCTTTTCCAAGATGTAGATGAGTACATCGACCCTGTGATTGACAATGTCCTCGAGAAGAATGTAAAAGGAGCCGAGGGCAGACAGGTCATCATGCTGGGTGACAAGGAGGTTGACTATAATCCCAACTTTAAACTCTACCTCAACACCAAACTGGCTAACCCCAAATTTTCCCCATCCGTGTTTGGAAAAGCCATGGTCATCAACTATACTGGTAAGATAATTTAACATGGCAGCCATAGTTTGTCTGTAACGTTTGAACAACATGTACTAAATGTTGTTTCACTGTGTCTGTCCATTTATTAGTGACCCTTAAGGGTCTGGAGGACCAGCTGCTGTGTGTTATCATGGGCTTTGAGAAAAAGGAGTTAGAGGAGCAGCGTGAGAATTTGATCCAAGAGACAAGCAACAATAAGAAGCTGCTGAAGAACCTTGAGGACTCCCTGCTCAGAGAGCTGGCCACATCTACAAGCAACATGTTGGATAACACAGAACTGATTCACACACTGGAGGAAACAAAGTCAAAAGCCAGTGAGGTCAGTTTGACTGCAGCAGAAGTTAACTCGTGGAATAATAACAATTTAACTGAAGTCATTAATCCAAGCTAATGTTCGATGTTGTGATCATCAGGTATTTGAGAAGCTACGGTTGGCTGAGAAGACATTTATGGACATTGATAAACTCAGAGAAGCCTACCGGCCTGCTGCTAAGCGTGGTGCTGTTCTGTTCTTCGTACTGACAGAAATGGCTCTGGTGAACAGCATGTACCAGTACTCTCTGGCCTCCTACCTGGAGGTGTTTGATTTTTCACTGCGCAAATCTCTGCCCAACTCTAGCCTGAGTCAAAGACTGACGAACATCATAAACACTCTGACATACAGTGTCTATAACTACGGCTGCACAGGTGAAATAATAAAGGTTGAGCAATGGGATTGATGGGAAAAAAAGTATTTATGATGACTTTATAGATTTTATAACCCGACTTGATTTAATATCCTTAGGTCTGTTTGAGAGACACAAGCTGCTCTTTTCCTTTAACATGGCCATCAAGATTGAGCAAGCAGAAGGGAGGGCACCTCAGGAGGAGTTGGAGTTCTTTATTAAGGGTAAGGTATCCAGAGAATATGAACTGTTATAAGCACACACACAAACATGTATGCACACAATATTCAAAGCAAATTTTCTTTTCTTATTTTGCCACCCTGTGTGTAAAGGCAATCTTTCCCTGGAAAAGAGCAAGCACAAAAAGCCCTGTGATTGGCTTCCAGACCAGGGCTGGGAGGACATAGTGAAACTCGCAGAGCTCTTTCCTGAGCAGTTTGGCTCTCTGCCTGATGACATAGAGAAAAATGCCACTGACTGGAAATCTGTAAGTGACCACAGAGACATGAATCATCATATGCATTCATTTTACTTTATTGTTTGAGAGTTGAGCATAGTTTTTCTCCTCAGTGGTATGACTTAGATGGACCAGAACAGTCTCCGTTCCCCATGAAATATAAGGAGAACCTGTCAGACTTCCAGAAGCTGTTGTTGCTGCGCTGCTTCCGTGTTGACAGAGTCTACAGAGCTATGACAGACTATGTCACTAACACCATGGGCGAGAAGTGAGACTGTTTCTATTGGAATAATGCAATTAAATATACACTTATACATTTCAATCAAACCCTGAATGCCCACATTTTCTTGTATTTCTGCTCAGATATGTTCAGCCCCCTATGATCAACTGTGATGCAATTTATGAGCAGAGCACACCTTCCTCTCCCATTGTCTTCATCCTGAGCCCTGGGTCTGATCCTACCAGTGACCTCATGAAACTAGCAGAGAGGTCTGGCTTTGGAGGCAACAAGTTCAGGTTCCTTGCCATGGGCCAAGGCCAAGAGAAGGTACTAAAGATTTTTTTTCCTTATCTGAGCCACAAAGCTTTAAAGAGGTGGTCAGGTTAAACGTATACAGGGATCACTAAGCAGGCATGCTAATCAACATTAAAAAGTAAAGATGTTGAGGGTAATTGTCTTCTGTACCTGTGATAAAGGTGGCACTGCAGTTCCTGGATAAAGCAGCGTCCATGGGTCAGTGGTTGATGCTACAGAACTGCCACCTGATGGTAAAGTGGCTAAAGGAACTGGAGAAGTGCTTGGAGAAGATCACCAAGCCCAACCCCAAATTCCGCTTGTGGATCACCACCAATCCCATTCAGGATTTCCCCATTGGTATATTGCAAAATTCTCTGAAGGTGAAGCAACATTTTCTTTTCACCTTCAGTAGTGTTTTATTTAGATTTTTTGGAGGTGACAGGGTGGACTTTCCAAGATTTAGTAGTGGGCACAAGTATTTCTTGAACTAGGTGTTGTATTTGAATGTTTTGCTCAGCAAGGTGTTGCCATTTGTTTTCACCTCTCTCATTTAAACAAAGTGACACATTAACACATGAAGTCAAAACCCGGGAAACTGTACTATGAACATCTAAGCATATGAGTTATTGAGTTATATGAATATTGAGTTGTCTGTATCCATATTTTCCTATTGTTCAAAGTATTGAAAGCTGAATTGTATTTTGATGGTAAATATTTTGAGGAGAAACTAGTTTACATGTACTTAAATATTATTTGCAGGTAGTGATGGAGCCTCCCAGTGGTCTCAAGCTAAACATGATAGCCACATACTCTAAAATCTCCAGTGGGACCTTGACTACATGCCCACACCCTGCCTTCCGCAGCCTGGTGTATGTGCTATCCTTCTTCCATGCTGTGGTGCAAGAGAGACGCAAGTACGGCAAGATTGGTTGGAATGTCCCGTACGACTTCAATGAGTCTGACCTCTTCGTAAGTGGTACAGGACTCATTTACACTATGTTTTTATTTATTCTTAGTCTCTATTAAGTGGTACAATATCAGTTATATTTCATTTTTCAGTGTTTAAACAATACAATTGTGCTCAACAGGTGTGTCTGGAAATCCTCGAGACTTACCTGACCAAAGCTCACAACCAAGGAGACAAATTTATTCCCTGGGGAAGTCTTAAATACCTTATTGGGGAGGTTAGGCTCAATTCATTGTGATTTCATAAATTGTAAATCTATAATCTTGCTAGGTGATGCTATGAGTTTAGTATGCGTATATAATGTTTTATAGGTGATGTATGGTGGGCGAGCCATCGATAGCTTTGATCGCCGGGTCTTGACTGTCTACGTGGATGAGTATTTTGGAGACTTCCTCTTCTACACCTTTCGGCGCTTCCACTTCTTCAAGGACAAGGCTGTAGCTTACAAGATCCCTCCTAATGGGCCAAAGAAAACATATGTTGGTCAGTTGTTATTTCATTATTTCACACAAAAGAAACATTATTTTCTGTCGCCACTCACAGCTTTAGCCCGTTTTCTGTTACAGATGAGATTGAATCCATGCCACTGGCAAACACAGCAGAGGTACTGGGTCTTCATTCTAACGCAGATATAGGATACTACACACAAGCAGCTAAAGACATTTGGACTCACCTAATAGATCTGCAGCCTCAGACAGGTATGATTTGGCAACCTTATTTATTTAAATGGAATGGAAATGCTATTTTTGCCATACTGTCAATTGCTTCCTCTCTTATGGACTTTACACACCCTTGTGTGCCTCAGGTGAATCTGGTGGAAGCATCAGTAGGGATGAGTACATCAGCCAGGTGGCCCAGGAAATTCAGGACAAGCTGCCCAAGTTATTCGACATAGACGTGATCCGTAAAAAGTTTGGCACAGACATTTCCCCGACCTCAGTGGTGCTGCTTCAAGAACTGGAGCGCTTCAACAAACTGGTGGTCTGCATGCAGCGCTCTTTGACTGAGCTGCAGAGGGTAAGAAGAAAGGGCAGAGGACAACAGGATACTGGGAACTCAGACAGATAGATGTTATGCTTGTTTTGTGCTTCACACAGGGTTAGATTTGCTCTGATTCTCTTGTGTGCCCTAGGCCTTGGCTGGTGAGGTTGGTATGAGCAGTGAGCTGGATGAGGTCGCTTGGGCCCTTTTTAATGGTCAGATCCCAGCCATTTGGAAGAAGCTGGCACCTGACACTCTGAAATCCCTCGGCAACTGGATGAGCCATTTCAAGAGGCGTTATGAACAGTATAGCTCCTGGGTGAGGATGCACACACCATTATTTCTTATGTGTAACCTTCCGTGACATTATGCCATTGCAGAATACTTAACAAATGAGTTGAGAATATATTTTTTGTATCTTGTGTCCATCAGGTTGATGAAGGAGAGCCAAAGGTTATGTGGCTATCGGGACTCCATATCCCAGAGTCCTACCTGACAGCTGTGGCCCAAGCTGCATGCAGGAAAAATGGCTGGTCTCTGGATCTTACTGTAATGTACACACAGGTGACCAAGTACCGCAGTGATGATGAAGTCAGTGACAGACCTGGACAGGGTAATGAGATGATTTTCAACTTTTGCAGCATAATTAGTGATGGGTTATGAAGACTGACTGAGTCTTTTTCCCTGCAGGCTGCTATGTGTCCGGCCTGTATCTGGAAGGGGCAGACTGGGACACTGAGGAGGGCTGTCTTGTGAGGAGTAAGCCAAGAGCTCTGGTTGTTGAACTGCCCATTCTCAAAGTCCTCATCAAGGAGACAGAACGCCTCTGGTTACTGGTGGGGACCACAGTCTCTACAGGACTCCATACAATACTTACAATACAGTTTGCTATTTTGATGATTTTTTTCTGTCTTCCTAACTGGCATTTCCATGTCTTTTGTACCACAGAATACTCTGCGCACACCGGTGTACACCACGTCTATGCGGAGGAATGCAATGGGTGTGGGCTTGGTGTTCGAGGCAGACCTGTTCACCACCTTGCACTTGTCCCACTGGGTGCTCCAGGGAGTCTGTTTATGCCTCAATGCTGACTAAAGACAAGCTCAGCCTCACTGAGCTTGGAGTTATGCAAGTTATGCCCTCCACCTTGACTCACTCTGAAGACTCACTCTTATCAGTCATCACCTTAGTCAGGTTTATAGTATATTATATTTGTGAGCTGTGTCCAAATTACTGAAACATGGAAGTGGAAACAAAAGGTTTTACACAAAACACTGTTTAAGCTTATTCAGTATTTTCAGGGCTGTTTGAAACAAATACAGGAAATGCCAGCATTTTAAATAAATGACACATTTAAAAAAAAGTGCATCATATTGTGGATGTTTGTTGTCAGTGTGGATTCTGCTGTGTACCCTCACCCCTTCCACTGTTAGTACTGATGAGCAATAACCACCTGCCTGCAGATCCTGTATCCTATAGAAGCCCCCTGTAATGCGAGTTGAGGTCTGCAGCAACTATTTTGCCTTGTGATGAGCTGTGTACGCATGAACTCAAGACAAGTCAATTGAGTCATGTCACAAGTCTCAAGTCATTTACTCAGTCACTCATCAAGTCACAAGTCTTACACTTTGTACACTCCTGTGAACTGTCTTTGGCTGCAGCAGACAGGATGTAATGGTCAGCACTCTGGACTTTGAATTTAAAGGTTTGGTAAATCAGAGATCTTTACAGACAACAGGCTTTAGTAGACTTCTGATCTATAGACCATGAGAAAAATTATAAATCTGAGCTAGAATGCCATCAGTGCAATGTGTAAACACATGCTGTACACTCAGATTGTTTCAGAATCACCCTTAAAATTTTTATGGCGATAATGGAAAGCCCCACCCACACCGATTGTCAGGCAGCGATAGTGGTTCCCAATGTGGTTCACTATGTGGTTCCATGGTGTAATGGTCAGCACTCTGGGCTTTGAATCCAGCGATCTGAGTTCAAATCTCGGTGGGACCTGAATTTGAAGGTTTGTTAAACAGGTTTTAGTCTGACACTGTACTGGAACCTGCACTCACTCAGCCTGACCAAACATAGATGCAGCATCTACAGCAACAATAACAGAAATCCCAATCAACATCCATGCAATCCATTGCCTGTTTCTACAGAAACACAATAATATGATCAAGCTCTCTGTTTCATGCTAACTTTGAGGTTTGGTTACATTGACCACAAAAAACACTTGTTTGTTTTAAACTTACTTGACTTAAACTTGAACTGTCAAACTGCTGCATAGAAAATTGTGGGTAATGTCACAGATACAACATTTAATTTTTACACTGCTTGAGTCACATATCAGATAAGAAACATCTTCAGTCCAGAGATGAAGTACTTTACTGTATTTTGATCATTCTTCATCGTCTGTTGAGGTACTAATCAGTTAAAAATCAGTCCCACTGAGAGTTGAACTCAGATCGCTGGATTCAAGGTCCAGAGTGCTGACCATTACACCATGGAACCACTTTATAGAGGGCTTTTTGTGGCGTTCACAGCCAACTGGTGTGAGTGGGAAATGCCATAATCAGGTCTTGAATGATGATCCTGAAACTATTTGAGCTAGCTATGGAGATTAGTTAGCTAACATCAGTTTTTTGTATCAGGCTAATGTTAGCTAACATCAGCCCCAACAAGTCTTCACTGATGATCTGATCTGATCCACAGACCACGAGGAGTTTGACTGACAGGGTCATTATCCAATGTTGAATATTTTTAATAATTTATAGTTCAAATTTAAACTGAAAACATCAACTGAACTCAGACAAATCAGTCATTATGTTGCAAGTCAAGTCGCAAGCCTCAAAACTCGAGCCCAAATCACAATAATTCAAAAATGATAAATCTGAGCTGCCGTGCAATGTGTTCACACATGTTATACACTCAAATTGTTTCATCCTTAAAATCTTTGTGGCGATAATGGAAAGTCCCACCCACACCATTTATCTGTGTTAAAGTGTGGTCCTATGGTGTAATGGTCAGCACTCTGGACTTTGAATCCAGTGATCCGAGTTCAAATCTCGGTGGGACCTGAATTTAAAGGTTTGGTAAATCAGAGATCTCTTGTGCACAATGTGGTCCCATGGTGTAACTTTGAATCCAGTGATTGGAGCTCAAAACTCGGTAGGATCTGAAGTTAAGGCATCTCAGAATTTACAAGCAGCAAGCATTACCTTAACCCAGTGCTTCTCAAATAGTGGGGCCCGCCCCCCTGGGGGGGCGCATGTGTGACCCTGGGGAACATGCTTTTTTTGCCCTACTAGAATAAAGTGTAATTGCAGATCCACTACAGTAGTTGGCAGTGGCGCTCTCATTGTCAGAGTGTGCGCAGGGAGTATTAGCTCTATGGTGTAGGGTTTATTTTGCACCGAGCAGGCGATATGAAGTGAGTAAACGAACCCTTAAGAGACAACATGAAGAAATTTTTAACAGGGAAGAAAAGAAAGGCGGAGAGAGATGAAGATAATGAGACAAAAGAAAGTAACCCGAAAGCTAAGACGAGGAAATATGACGAAGCATATGTAGTGCTTGGCTTCACTGTGATTACAGTGGGAGACGAGGAAAGACTGGTGTGTTTTCTGTGTCTAAAAATGCTGGCAGCGGACAGCATGAAGCCAAATAAATTAAGGCGCCACTTGAAGACATTACATCCCAATCACGCTGATAAGCCGCTAGAGTTTTTTCAGCGAAAACATGCCGAATATTGCCAACAAACATCCCGCTTTGTGAAAGCTACTTCAGTAAACCAGCGAGCACTGTTAGCATCGTATAAGGTGGTGTACCAAATTGCTCAGTGCAAAAAAACCCACACCATAGCAGAGGAGCTGAGTTAATGTTGCTGAAGTGAATTTGAATTTGTTATTATTTATTTATTTTATTTAATTTTTTTTTCAGCATCAAATGGTGCAATAAGTCGGTAAAAAATGTTTACAGTTTAAACAAGGATTTTTTTTTAAATTTCAGGTGAATTGTTTTCTTTTTGCTAGGGGGGGCGTAACAGAAAATAATTGAGAAGCACTGCCTTAACCTAACAACTTACTGAGGTAGCAAGTGTAAACCACGTCGTCAGGATGCCATGAAGCTGTACCTAAGGTAGACAGTAGGTCATATTGTTATCTGCATCACGGAAACAAAATAAATCACAGCTTGACTAGCTATCTTTGGTAGAAAATGGGTTTAAATGTCCTTGTTAGGAGTATTTGCTCATGATCTCAAGTATCTAGGCTGATCATAAGAATGTCTCTTTTTCAAGGATATCTCCCATTTGTTGCATTAAATATACAGTGTTTCTCTGATGCCATATTTAGAACAACAGTCAAAAAGTCTGTATAAAAGCAGCACTCTCCTGCTAAAGAACAGAAAACCTTGTTAACCATGACGCTTCATCTATGATCAGCCATTTCATGATTACTTCTGCAGATGGAATGTGGAGCAATTGTTGTAATTTAATTAAGAGATAACATGAGTCATTTTCAGGAGTTCAGGTACTGATTATTCAACCTTAACCTTAAAACCAGGCCCCACCGAGATTTGAACTCAGATGGCTGGATTCAGAAACCAGAGTGCCAACTATTACACCATGGAACCACTTTGTGAAAGGCTTTTTGCTGCATTCACAGACAACTGGGTCTGAGTGGAAGCCATGAAGTGTGATACTGTTTTAAAGTGTTTATTCCTTCCTTGTGAGGTTGACATTTAAATACAACATATATATCTTATATATATATTGTGTGACGAAACTCAGACCTAACTAGCATGTACCCTGTCCTATCTACAAGCTGCTGTTGCATATAGAGATGTCCCATGTCCCATTATCGTGTATTTTCCTCTGGCCCACTCAGGAAACGAGCAGTCTAATGTTACATGCACTGATATTAGATAACACATGAACATGATGAGAAACCCTAACGGATTATGTTTCATTAATTTTTCATATTCATGTTTCATTCATTTTCTTTGTTCTACCCTGATAATAATTAATAAAACTTTTATGAAATGTTTGTTTTGTTTAAATTCCAAGGACTTTTCCTGAAGGTCATTTATATTTTATTTGTTTTGATTAAAGAGCTGGCTGGGATGTATATATAAGTTACATAGCTGTGCAGAATTGTGTTAATTCATTGTTCACTGTTCTCCACATTGAATTGTGTCTTTGGTTCTCTAATTTACAGCTACAGATGCATGTTCACTAGTTTATTACTACAACAAGATACAAGATACAAGATACAAGATGCAGCTCAAGACAAGATACAAATAGTAAGCAACAATTTTACAATTTTTTTTTTTTTTTACTTTTTTTATTTTTTATAATTTGCTCTACCACTAATTCTTGGTCCTGAAAACACAGAGTGGGATACTTTTTTGTTTTTTTTGTTTTTTTATTTTGTTTTGTTTTTTGATCTTTGATTTTTTTTTCTTTTTTCATTTTGTCTCCTTTTTCTTTTCTTTTTTTTTTTTTCATGAACAGTGTGGAGACCGGTTATTCTGGAGAAAACCCACACAGACATGGGGAGGGAAGATTTGTGTGATGGATGGAGAAGTCCACTCAGGTGTTAGTTTTGATGTGAGTCATGTTGCCTGTGGTTCTTTTTACTTTCTTGCTGAGGAACTGGGTGATGTTTTCTGATGTGATTTTTTTTTTTAGATTATTTGTCTCTGACTGTGTGGGAAAACCAAGCACTCGGAGGAAAACCCACATGAGACATGGGGAGGGAGGTTTGAGAAGGGGGTGCTTTTTTCTTTACTGCCTTCCTCACTTCAGCTCTTGGGCCTGTTAACACTGTCGGACTCTGTTTGTTGCTGCACACATTTCTTTCTTTCTCTTTTCTTCTCTCAAACCAAGAAAGTAGCGAGTTTGTTTCCATAAAGAAGGCCTCTCATTCACTACAGCATTCTCGCTACTGCTCAGCCTCAGCATTCAGATCTGTCCACAGAAGTGGAGGGAGGGTCTTCAACCCTGGTGCAGGGTTCAGAAATACAGGCGACTCTTTGCAGAGGTTTCAGGTCCTGTGAAACACGGTGGGACTCTGCTTGCTGGTGCACATTTCTTTGCTTATTTTTCTTTCTCAAACCCAGGAAGTGGCGAGTTTTTTTCCACAAAGAAGCCTTCTTTGTTGTCACTACAGCATTCTCTGTGTCCTGAGAAACAGGCAGAGGGTCATCCACTGGTCCAGGGTTCTGTGAATCACAGCTGGACCCTTCATCCACTGGTCCTGGGTTCTGTGAATCACAGCTGGACCCCTTCATCCACTGGTCCAGGGTTCTGTGAATCACAGCTGGACCCTTCATCCACTGGTCCTGGGTTCTGTGAATCACAGCTGGACCCTTCATCCACTGGTCCAGGGTTCTAGAATCACAGCTGGACCCTTCATCCACTGGTCCAGGGTTCGGTGAATCAAAGCTGACCCCTTCATCCACTGGTCCAGGGTTCGTGAATCAAAGCTGACCCTTCATCCACTGGTCCAGGTTCGGTGAATCAGCTGACCTCTATCCACTGGTTCAGGGTTCGTGAATCACAGCTGACCCTTCATCCTGCTGGTCCAGGGTCTCAGGGAATCACAGCTGGACTCCTTCATCCACTGGTCCAGGTTCTGTGAATCACAGCTGACCCTTCATCCACTGGTTCCGGGTTTGGTGAAACACTGAAGTTGAAGGTCCTTGATCCTTAGTGCTTCTAGTTCTGGAGTGAAGGATGCCACATGCTCTTTCTCCGTCTGAGCTGGAACAACAAGTTGAGTATTTTTGAGGCCTGCTCATGGAGTAGAATTTCAGGTGTTTCAATCCATGTCTCTCCTCAGATACTCCGCTTCTGATGCTCATATATCAGGTGATCGCGGTTCGACATCTCTGGCTGGCGTTGTCCTTCCCCATCATCTCAAGTTTTTCTCAAGGGTGATAATCCTTGTTTTTCTGTGTTGATATCCATGTCATACTTTTCTTCATCTCTCTACTTACGGAGAAGCTGTTTCTGAGTTCTTTCTTCTAATCGAGTTTCTTGGTTAGTCTGCTCAACTCCTGCACAGAGCCCTGTTATTAGCGCCTCTGATTCGGAAGCCAGGAGCGAGGTCATTGTCCCATAGCTCCTGTTCAGAGATGTCATTTTTTGTCTTTGGAGTCTGGTTCAAGTCTTTAATCCTGTTGGCACAGATCTTTTAACATCCCAAGTTTTTTCTCAAGATTGGCAGTCATTTTTGTTTCAAATTGATGTCCTTTTCATATTTTTCCTGGATATCAACATGATCCCGGACAGAGTTCATCATATGAACTGAGAAGGCTATTGTATTCCCCGTGAGGGTTTCAAGTTCCTTGGGTTACATTCACCTCAGACATCATGCATTCTTACTTTCCTGCAGGTCTTGTACCTGCTGGAGTAGCTGCCTCTTCAGAGTGTTCAGTTCCTGATTCTTGAGAATTTGTCGGCACAGATCTACGTGTCGCTTTCTGCCATCCTCCTTTACTAAGTTCATTGGTTAAAATATTCAACCTGGTCCCAGAGAGTTTGGTTTTCTGTGCGGTCTCACTTCAGGTTTTCAGTGAGTTCTCACGCATCTTTCTTTCCTGAAAGGATCTGTTCTCCGATCTTTGGAGCGTTGAGGTGGTGGGTCACAAATGATATGTATCACGTGCACGGTTCTTCAGTGAATGAGATGCAATGAGTAATGAGATGAATTTCTGAACACTCACTCTACTTACAAGGACTTGATGATGTCATAAATTCTGAATTCCATGCCTTTGATGTGATCAAAGTCAAACATTCAAACCACTTCTCCTCTTAGTTACTGCTGCCATGTCATGTGATCCATTCTAGGAACTGTCAGCCATGGCCTTATTTGGCCCATGGCTTTTAGAATATGGCTACCATACACTTTGAAAAAAAAAAGATCTGTTGGATTTACATGAAAATATGGACATCGGTTCACATATTAAAAATTATGTTTACTCAAAATGATGTGTCTATGTTCCATATGCTCATTTTATTTGAAAATGAACATGATTATTTTTATGTACATTTAATGTTTCTATTTATGCTTTGACTTTTTTGGGGGAGTTACACACAACTTTCAAGTTAATCTACTACTGAGTTATAAAACTTCACATATACCGTGGCGACCCTGCTGCTGAGGCAGTGGCCTTCCGTGGGATTTTGGTCTGTGGCTGGGCTTATAATTGGGGCACCTGGGCCCGTGCCCTGAGATTATTTTAAGCTGACAACTCATTTACTCTCTCTCTCTCTTTCTCTCTCCCTCCTCCTCTCCCTCCCCTTCTCAGCAGAGACGCCCCAGGAGCGGTGTGGCAGCCGCCGCCACCTGCTAACCCTTTCTTTCCTTTACTTAGATGCACGGACAACATACATTCTACCTATTTACACTCATGCAATATCCTACACCAATGATAGTACGGACGCTCATATCCCATCTGGAAACACTTTGTTCTATTTTCCATTGCTTTATGTTGAATAAACAAATATGTTAACCCTCTAAAATAGTGCAACTCGTTTTGTCATGGCCCAAAGAGCCAGGTTGTGATAAATGGGGCCTGGCCCGCTCACATCGTGGGATAAGTGTCTTTTTGTTTACATGTTGATCATTGATGAGGCCTGTGGCGGTTTGGTCTTCGCGATGATCGCCGCTTTGTTTGCGGGTTGCTAGAAGTTTTGGTTGTGGTAGTGGACAACCGTTTATGAGAGGGATTTGAAGGTCTGGAGTTTTCTGTGCTTTTCTCTTTGCGAAGCCAGTTGGTCCAAGGAGAGGATAGTGCGCGCTGTGTTCGAGTTTCGCTAGTTGCATGCTTTCCTTTGGGTCACGCTCGCTTGTTTTTCTTTGTGTAGCGTTGTGGCAACGTGGTTAGTAATAGCTGTCTATAGACGGTTGTCTCGAGCACGTCCGTGATCCCGGCGCGGGTGGCCTGCTTGCAGGTGACTTTCAGACCCGCTGGTTTTCAGTGTGCTGCAAGTACCCACCGCAGGCCGTACGCGAAGACTAGGGGAGCTAGTAAGATTCTGAGCTCAGCAGTTAGGGGAATACCTGCAGGTAAATTCGCCCTGCTGGTGTGGGTGGGGGCTTACTGTGCGTTCTGCTTCTGGTCCATTATGGCCTCCTGTTGAGTTTTTTGATGCGCTGAGGCTTATTAATAGCTGCACTAAGGAACAGTTGACACAGATAAATGGCATTATAACATCCATGTGGCAGAGTTAAACGCAAGGCTGATGTTAAGGCTACTGTTCTGTCCGGCTTTAGTGGAGGGTGGTGTGTTGAGGACGGAAGATTTTGTGTCGGATGTGGCAGCTGTGCCAACGCCCGTATCAGTGTCTGGCGCTCATGTCGGGCTGACATTTGCTGAGCAGAAGGAGCTGCTGATGTTACAGTTTGAGCAGGAGAGAACTGGATGAAGGTAGAAACGGAGCGCTAAATTGAAGGTGTAGTGCGTCTGCAGCAAACAGAAAATGAAACTGGACTTGCAAAATAGATAAACTGAGTTTGATTCACATGGCAAGCTTTCACAGAGTGTGTCAGAGGAAAGTTTCTCCTGAGCCGCAAGTTTACGTTGATGTTAGCTAACTGCGTTTCTTTAATGCCCAGGTTTAATGGAGAGGGATCCAGACACGCTTTTTACTTTGTTTGGAGCGGATTGCGGATATGAAATGAATATTGGATGCTGACAGGACTTTTAATGCTTCAGTAAGGCCCCACGGTAGGCCCAGAAGCATATCTGGCGCTGAGTGCAGTGAGGCTGTGAGTTATGCTAAGGTAAAATCTGCTGTCTTGAAAGCATACGAGCTGGTCCCTGAAGCTTACCGCCAGAAGTTCAGGAACTGGGAGAAGAATGACAAACTAATATCGAATTTTGTTTCGTGATTTACTGTGCCATTTCTCAACCGATGGTGCTCTGCTGCAAATGTTGAGAGTTTTGATGGACTTTGTGAGCTACAGTGTTGGAAATAATTTAAAAATTCAATTCTCACGTATTACGACTTATATAAGTGAACAGAAAGACTACTGTATTAAGAGCTGCTGAGCTGGCAGATCGATTTTGTGTTGACGACAAAGTGGTTTTGGTGACGGTAAAGTGCCAGTGATGTAAGACGGAGGTAACAACCTCGGTGAAATTAGCATAAGGTCTCCGCCTCAGTAGCCGGTCCTGTGCACGCATTTAAAGCCTCACGCATTTGAGGGATGATAGGTGGCAGTGGCAGAGGTGGCCGCAGGCCATTATTGTCAGGTGCGGCCACTGGAAAGATCAGCGTCCTGTGCCTAAATAAGAATAAAGGTAAAATCAGATTCACCCGCCTCCAGTTTTGTCCTGTTCCGTGCTCTGCGGGGGCCAAGTCCTAAATGTCGAAACAGACAGGGATAATTTTGAGTCTTTCATTGTTGATGCTGTGGTTCTCTGGTGGGTAGCGGAGCGTGTACTCATAAAGTTTTCGAGGGACACAGGCGCTTGCCATCTGCTCATTTTGAATCAGTATCGCCCTTTCACCTGCAACAGAAACAGGGACTTTATTTTGATGCAAGGCATGGAGATGGGAGTGGTACCTGTACCGCGCACAAGATGATGCTTGATTGGTAAAAGGTCCGCATTTCCAATCGGATAGGTGGAGATGATTCTAGAAATGATTTGGCGGGTGGCACGGGGTCTGGGCTAGCGTGCCACCGCTTCCGTGGTTACCCAGAGCCACGGTGAGTGCTGGGCAGGATGAGGTGGTCGGAGATATCCATGTGTTTCCAGCCTGCGCCAGACCCGCACAGCGTGCTAGGCCTGTCAGACGCTGTTGGTGAGGAGAAAAGGAGATAAAACTGGTAATTCCTCTGCCGAATTTCCCATCCGCCCTCGGGCGATTAAGCAAAGTCACAGGTTGATCCGCCGCGTCTGGTTTGTTGGACCAGCGCTTTGCCTGAGAGTGAATTTGAAGTGGCTCATGGTTATTTTCTCCAGGATGGTTTGCTTCTGTGAGGAAATGGGTTCCCTTGGGCAAGGTGACTTTGTTGGTGAGCCAGGCAGCTAAATTGTTGTGTCTGGAAAATTCCATGCCACTGTATTAAAGATTGCCCATGACGAGTCAGGTCATTTGGGTGTGAGGAAACTTTATGACTGGTTCCCATGTATATTTTGGGGCCGAAATTATGCTGATGTCTCCAGTTATATATAAAATCGTGTCATAATGTGTCAACTCACAGGCAAGCCGAGCCAGTCACTCAAACCAGCACCTCTGTCCTATCTCCAGCAATCAGTCAACCATTTGAGCATTTGATTATAGATTGTGTGGGGCCCTTGCCAACCCTGCTGGGGTCTGGGTGTCCGTATCTGCTGACGGTGATGTGCCAGACGACAAGATATCCTGCGGCATATCCTTTGCGTTCAATTTCTGCAAGATTGATAGTCAAGGCGTTGACACAGTTTTTTTTTCCATTTTTGGCATTCCGGCTGTAAGGATCTAGAGCGACTCAAGGTTCTAACTTCATATCGCACTTGTTTGGTCAGGTGTTGAAGCAGCTAAAGGTGAAGCATAATCATGCGTCTGCTTATCACGCACAGAGCCAAGGAGCGTTGAGCTGCCCCACCAGACTTAAAGTCCTTTGTTGCGCAAGGCATTCATGGCCAGAGAGATGAGGGGAGATCGGGAGGAAGGCCTACCTTGGTTAATGTTGTCAGCCCGAGAAGTTGTGCAGGAGAGCACTGGCTTTAGTCCGAATGACCTTGTTTTTGGCCATACAGTGCGTGGTCCTCATAATCCCAAGTGGATGGCTTATTGACACTGATCCACCTAAGAACTTGATAGAGTATGTGAATGGTTTTCACGATAATTTGTATAATGGCTGCTGAAAGGGCACTAGAAAATCTAGAGGGAGCTAAGTCTAAAATAAAACCTTGTACGTAATCGGGCGGGCAGAGAGCATCGGAACTAGTCCTGAGATCAGGTTTTGCCTCTCACTCCAGTGATTGGTCTACCATTTCAGGCAAAGTTCTCAGTCCCATACATTGTGGAGCCACAAGTCAGAGCAGAATTACTTCATTTCCACTCCAAGCGAGAAGTCTTCTCGCTCTGTCATGTTAACTTGTTGAAGCCTTTATTATTCACGTGATGCTACTGTGGCGCTCTGAGTCCAGTGCACAGAGTTTGGGGTCAGCCCGGCACTTACTGCTGTTTCTGTGTCCTCAGCTGTGCAGGCTCCAGGTATAGTGACAGAGGAGGTGATGTTCGAGCACCTGATGACCCTGTGTTGTGGAGGCTTAAAATTCAGAGACATTGTGTAATTTGGGGATTTTGTTTGCCCACTTATCTGACCTTCTGCAAGCGCTTGAGCTGGGAAGGAGGTGATTAGGGAGTATCCAGGTCTGTTCTGAGGATATACCATCATGCACACCTGTTAGAACATGATATTGATGTTGGAGACAGTACACCACCAAACAGCTGCCATAAAGGCTGTACAGACAGGAAGTTATGGAAACTGAAATCAAGCACATGCTGATAACAACATTGTTGTTCCTCATCATCTAGTTGGGTGTCACTCTGATCTATTGGTGGATAAATCTAATGTCTCCTAGATTTAAAAATTCGATTATCAAAAAGGAATAAAGTTAGCCAAAACAGATTCATTCCCATTGGCTCGTATGGAGGATTTTCCTGTATAGACCAGGTTACATGCAGCAAAATTCTGTATGTTTGACTTGTTAAAAGGGTACTGGCAAGTTCCTTTGTCAGCTTGTGCTAGAGAGATTTCAAGATTCCTAACACCTACTGACTGTATGAATACACTGTGATGAGCTTTGGGCTACGTGAATGCACCCTGCAACTTTTCAGCGCTTAATGAAACATGGTTGTGGCAGGTCTGAAGGCCAGCTGCATCTAGACATGTAGCCATCTTCAGTGACATCGGGATGCTCATGTGTCCAGCGATCCTGCCTTGTTCAGTCGTCATCCGAGGCACGACTACAGTCAATCTGAACAAAGTGTGGAGTTTGCCAAACACGTGATGCACATCTTGGGCGTGTGGCACCTGACAGGACATGTGCGTCTCCGCTGGACGCTAAAATCAGAGCGGTTGTGCAGCTTCCATCCCAGTCACAAGAGTTAATGCTTCCGTCTACGGGGTATTACAGGAGTTCTTTAAAACTTTCAACTGTAGTAGCACCATTAACCGACTCCAAAGGGCAAGGCTAAATTGTGTGGTCCTCACATATCAAAGTGCATTCCAAGAGAATGTGAAATCCCTCTGTGCCTGCTAGCTCCAGTCCCAGCTGCACCACTTTTGAAAATGGAGCCATTTAAAAATCCCAGACAGATGCCAGTCAAGTGGCAGGCAGTGTTGTTTGAGGAGAAAGGGGGAATGGATAACCGTGTGTTACTTCTCTAAAAGTTCAATTCATATCAAGCTTAATCCATCATCCAACGACGAGAAGGAAGCGCTTAGCCTCTTATTTGGGCACTGGGTGCATTTGAGGTTTATGTCGGCACTGGGAGAAACCAAGCAGTTGTGTATAAATTCCCTCCCATCATAACCTATTGACCTTGAGTTCACTGCACTGCCCAAACCAGCCTCTGATGCGGTGGGCTTTGTTCTCTCTACAAAGCCATAATTTAGGGAGGTCAGACACATTATAAGTAAAGGACAATATAGTGGCAGATGTGTTTCTTCTCGTGCCCTGTGGACTAAATAGTCTGAAATAAAATTTGTGAGGGTTAATATTGTATCATGTCATGTTTCCTCTGTCATCCTTCCTTGTTCCTGTCTCCTTCTGCTTCTTCTTTAGGTACCTAGTTGCAGAGGTGGGGCATAGTTTCACTGGGAGGGTGGGGGCAGGATAAAGTAGTGGTTTTGTTCTTGTTTGTTTTTGGGGGGTTTACGCATCCCCTGTCGGGACCTCATTTTGGGGAGGGGGGTGCTGAGGCAGTGGTCAGGGATTTTAATCTGTGGGCTGGGCTTATAATTGGGGCACCTGGCCCGGTGCCCTGAGATTATTTAAGCCACAACTTATTTACTCTCTCTCCCAGCAGACGCCCGTGGAGTGGTGGAAGCTACACCACTGGTTAACTTTCTTTCCTTTTTAGTTAGATGACTTCACAGCATACGCTCACTATTTTCACTCATGCAATAATCCTACACCACTGATAGTACTGACGCCCACATCCCATTTGAAACATTTTGTTCTTATTTTTCCGCTGTTGGTTGAATAAACAAATATTAACCTTCTTAAAACAGTGCAACTCCGGTTCTGGTCATATCAAAGAGCATTGTGTTGTGATAATATTTTATGGATCCATATTACATTACATGTACAATTGATCCAGCCGACCTTTTGTTAAACTAAAATGTCAATAAACCGGTTCAGAATCACAATGATCAAGAGGAAGAAAACATAAAAGAGAAGTTGTACCAATTGTTCAGAACGGTAATGTGTACAATGTGGTCCTATGGTGTAATGGTCAGCACTCTGGACTTTGAATCCAGTGATTTGGGTTCAAATGTTGGTAGGACCTGAATTTAAAGGCATTTAAGAATTTACAGACATCGTTTAGCCTGATGCCTGAGCTTTGTTTCCAACAACTTGCCGAGTAGTAAGGGAATTCAGACAGGATCAGGGAAACTGGCAAACCAGAGGTCGCTCACCACTCCTTCGGGAGTCGTGGCGCTCGCATCGCAGTCCTCAACGTGAGGGGTTACAAAGAAACGCACCGGGCGTGCAGGAGAGAAAGGCTGGAGCCGATTCAGCTTTGGGAAACCGGAGCCCCATATCACGCCTCCACAAACCAATCAAAAAATGTCAAACTTGGTTGTGTACAGTATGACTGGAACGGTTTGTCCATTTTTTTGTCGCTGCTGCAAGGATTTGAGACAACATTATCTCCTTTCCTTGTATCCTATGCCAGCGAGACAAGAAGGAACAGTTTGAAAATCCGAACAGCTCTTATCGTGGCAGCTACGTTACGATTTCACGGGTGATTTCAATTAGGAAGGATCCCAATCAAAATTGACTATTTGACTGCACCCATGGTCTTACTCTGCAGCACAGCGGGAGGAAATAACACATTCAGTGCTGCCATAGCAATGCCAGTCATCCATCCTAAGTCAAATCCTATCTGGAGGGAAAATGGACACACATCAGCCTGAGACTGAGATGATCAGGTGATTTTGATCAGTCTTCTTGAATAATGAGATTTCATTTATGTCTGAAATCAGTTAAAGCAGTTCCAAGGTGATCTGGGTTCAAATCCTCGGTAGGGCTTGGAATTTAAGGTTAAGGCTAGCAACAACTTGCTGAGGTAAAACTTAATAGTTAAGTAGCACACTGCTTACTGGGATGCCCGTGATGCCATGGAGCTGTACCTAAGGTTGAGTACCGACAATAAATCATATTGTTATCTGCAGCACAGTGGGAAGCAAAATCACAGTTTGGGTCGTTTTGCCCACCAGAAAATCGGGTTTAAAAAAGGAGGACACTTGATTAAATGGATCTAGTGCAAATAGCAAACTTCATCCTGTGAAGTGAAGCCAACACAGGAGTACCAAAAACTGTAGTTCCCTGAACAGCCACTTGAGGATGAAGTTACATGGGAGCTCTTTGAACGGACACCTCAAATGTCCAACTTCACAGAAATAAAATATGTTTACAGCCTGGTACAAAAACTGTCTCTGTTCATGACAACTGTACTATGGATGAATTTCCTATTTAATGACCTGTTCAAATTATAAGCCATGATTAGTTATTCATAATTGACAGTCGTTACAAAGATGTTCAATACAGAGATGAATTGTGATAATCAGATGTTTTTGATTGGTCTTCTTGATGAATGAGATTTAATTTGTCGTCTGTTGAGGTACTAATCACTTAAAAATCAGGTCCCACCAAGATTTGAACTCATCAGATCGCTGGAGTAAAGAGTGCTGACCACTTTCCAGAGTGCTTTTTGTTGCATCCAGAGACAACTGGTGGGGAGGGAAATGCCATGAGTCTAAAATACAATGATCATGTCTTGAAGATTGATCCAGAAAACCGCTGAGCCTAGCTATGAGGTTGTCTGACATCAGCTCTGCATCACCTAAAACCTTTGGGGTGATCATTGAAAGCCCTTACCCACACTAAGTGTCTGTGAAGGCAGCTTATAGGTTTGCGAATCAGGTCCCATGGTAAATCAAGCGTTTACAGAGACAACATATTACTTAACAACTTGCAGAAGTAAAGTATAAACCAATAGCAGCTGCATCGTGTGACTGGGAAATGTGATAAAACTAGGTCTTGAAAGACGATCGAAACTGTTTGAGCTATTATGGAGGTGTGAGGAACACGCTGTATCCGGATTAACGTTAGCTAATGTAACCTTCTGAAGCAGAAAAAGTATTAGGTACGATAATAATAACTTGAACTAATGGTCGAATAAGAAACAGAAGATTTAAGTTCTGGCCACGGAGCCCAGGTGGCATAACCAACCGATGCACATGAACAACGGACACTGTGACTCCTTTTTGTTATTGAGAAATAATGCTCCCATATTTTATTATGAAGCTGGGGAGAATAATCAACTACATAAAATATATACAACACAGAAACAGAAAATAATAAACAAAATAAAATGTCTCGTGAGCTGCGTGTGGTTTTTCTTATTGTACTGTTCACTTCACTTCATCTGTACCCTTTAGGTGTCAGTCCAGCCACACGGTTGTGGGTGTGTGTGTATGTGTAAAAGCAGAGCAAAAAGGATTCAATTCCGCAGTGTACGCTATTTATCCTCCAGGTCCGCTCGCCATCAGCATCTCTCTGGTCTGCTATCTGGCGGGTGGCTCTATCAAGTCCAAGGGTTCATCAAAAACCCGCTACCGCGATTGCCAATTCGGAAGGACCTCCAACTGCACTCCTGCAGATCGTGGTTGTCCGCAAATTCCACCTTTGGTTTTGTCCGAAGTTCTTATCACTTTTATTCAGTTTATCCACTTTCTGCTCTTTCCGCCCTTGACATTAAGACTTGTCCAGAACGTGGCTTCCTCTTGCTCCTCCGAGGCTTCGCGGCAGGGAACCTGCATCAGGTGGGATCACAGGCTGCGCTCTGCTCCTCCGACTGATAACAGACCGGGACCAAGGCCAACTCATCCTTTCAAATTTGTCTCAGAGTTTTTTCTGGGCGAATAAAACACAAATAGTCTTTTTCTTCAAGGAATTGGACAGTCTTTGACCCACATCTTCTTTTTTAGATACAAGGAATTAACACGCTTTTTTTTTTACTTACTTTACTATCTGTCTGTCTGTTTTTAATACACAATGAAATATACCTTTTAATGCACATATTTTATCTGAGTTACACTAACATCAGCCCCAACAAGTCTTCTACAGTGATGATCTGATTCAGATCTAGACCATGAGGAGTTTGACTGGACAGGGCTGGCTATCCAATGTTGAATATTTTTAATACTTATAGTTCAAATTTAAACTTAAACATCAACTGAACTAGACAAATCATCATCATCAGTCATTATGTTGCAAGTCAAGTCAAGTAAGCCTCATGTCATTTATTTTCTGTCACACTGCAAGTTGTCAAAATCGAGTCCAAATCACAATGATTCAAAAATGATAAATCTGAGCTGCTTTCTGCAAATGTCTTCACACATGTTATACACTCAAATTGTTTCAGGATCACCCTTAAAATCTGTAAGTATAATGAAAGTCCTACCCACACCGATTGTCTGTGTCAATGCTGGTCCCATGGTGTAATGGTCAGCACTCTGACTTTGAATCCAGTGATCCGGAAGTTCAAATCCCGCCGTGGACCTGGAATTTAAAGGTTTGGTAAAGATATCTCTACATATCTCAGAGATATCTACAGTGTGGTAGAGCGGGTCGCCCACTAATCAGATGATCGGTGGTTCAATCCCCAGCTCCTCCAGTCGGCATGTCGAAGTCTCCTTCGGCAAGATACTGAACCTCAGATTGCTACTGAAGGCCGTGTCAATGGGTGTGTGAATGGTTAGTTCCTTGAACTGATGAGCAGTTACACCTTGCATGGCAGCCAGTGCCATCAGTGTGAATGGGTGAATGAGATATGGCACTGTAAAGCGCTTTGAGTGGTCGAAGATCAGAAAGGCGCTATGCAAGTACAGTCCATTTACAGGCTTTAGTCTAACACGCAAACTGAACTGGCTCAGTCTGACCAAACATAGATGCAGCATCTCAGCATCGCCTTGAAAGATGATCCTCAAAGTATTTGAGCTAGTTATGGAGATTAGTTAGCTAACGCCAGGATTTTTCGCGGAGAAAATAGTTGCCGCGAATCCAACGTCAATAAACCTGTTCAGGAATCAATGATCCCATGAGAGGAAGAAAGTTAAAAGGAGACGCGCACGTTGTCAGCCATGTGCACATTGTGGTCCCACGGTAACAGCACTCTGACTTTGAATCCAGTGAACGAGCTCAAATCGTGGGATCTGAAGTTAAGGCATCTCAGAATTTACAAGCAGCAAGCATTAGCCTAACCTAACAACTTACTGAGGTAGCAAGTGTAAACCAATAGTTAAGTAGCACGTCACAGACTGGGACTCAGCCCAGGATGCCATGAAGGTGTACCTAAGGTAGATGCTGACAGTAGGTCATATTGTTATCTGCAGCACAGTGAGAAGCAAATAAAATCAGTCTGACTCAGTTTTGTCCCCAGAAAAATGGGTTTAAAATGTCCCAAGAGCATTTGCTCATGATCTCATATTCAGGCTGATCATAAGAATGTCTCTTTCAAGGATATTCCATTTGTTGCATTAAATATACAGTGTTTCTCTGATGCCATATATTTAGAACAACATTTAAAAGTCTGTATAAAAAGGAGTACTCCTGCTAAAAAACAGAAAATCTGTTAACCATGACGTCTATCTTGTGATTGCGTCATTTCTGCAGGTGGAATGGGGAGCAGTTGTTGTAATTTAATTAACAGGTAACACGAGTCATTTTCAGGAGTTCAGGTACTTACTTATTCAACCTTAACCTTAAAATCAGGTCCCACCGAGATTTGAACTCAGATCGCTGAATTCAGAGTCCAGAGCAAGCAACTATTACACCATTGAACCACTCTTTGTGGAAGGCTTTGCTGCATTCACAGACAAACTGGTCTATGGGAAATATGAAGTGTGATACTGTTTTAAAGTGTTTATTCCCTCCTTGTGAGGTTGACATATATATACGACATATATATCTTATATATCGTGTATGTATGTGTGTGTGTTTATCCTTATGTGCATGTCGTCATATATATGTGGGCTCAGTGTCTGTGTTCAGGATATTCAATAAACTTACAGCCTCATGTTTGACTAACCTGCGGCTCACAGCAGGAGACGCTGCATCCATTAAGTAACAGTAGATTCATAGCCACAGGTGACTCGTGAAGGTGTACAACAGCAGACATGCACACAGAGAGAAGTCTTAAACCTGCTGTCTGGAGACCTGGAGTCTGTGAAGGAGCTTTTTGAACGCGGGGAGTCGCAGGAGCAGTCGCAGGAGGAGTCGCAGGAGGAGTCGCAGGAGGAGGACGTGTTCGGACTGAAAGACGAGGCAGGGAGAAACGTCCTGTTAACTGCCGCCATGTTGGGGAGGAGCGCCATCGTCCAAGAGCTGGTCAGACACGGAGCCCGGGTCAACGGAGATCACGGCAGGAGTGAGTGGAAAACCTTCACTAGGTAACAACACAGTTTAACTGGGCAAATAACTGTGTACAATGAACCCATACTGTTCACATTTCCATTAGTTGAAAGTGGAAGAACAGCACCTGAAAAAGCTACTAAAAATTGTTGAATAAAGCAATTGTGTAAACAGGATAGTAAATAAGAAAAGAACACAGAATAAATATGTAAATGATCCCAGTAAATATGGTGCAATGTGTTTTTAATGTAATTTAAAAGTCCAATGAATTAAAAATTAACTGTGAAATGTTAATTTGTCAAAAATGTTTTCTCTCTAATATTCAGAAAGACTACTAGATAAATACATACAACCCTGTACACTGTAATTATCATTATATGTAGTATTTATGACATTTCCTCTCATGTCCAGTCTAAATAACCTGTCTTGTGCATTCTTCCCTTTACTACTTAAGTTGTGTTATAGTGATGATAGATTGAAATGCTGATCGTCTATATACAAAAAAACTATATAAAAACAGAAAGTAACTGTAGAAATAGAAATACTTTTGTACAACTATAAACAATATTAAAGATATAAAGTGACTGTAGAAGTAAAAAATGTTTTATGCTAAATATGAGTTAGAACAACAAATGGTGCAATGACTGTGTGCAATTAAATCAGGCTGTAAACAGATGAATGAATGAATGAAAGTCACAGTCACAGGCAGAGGTAGTCAAACATGGCAATGACAGTGTACAGGGGTGAAAAGTAAGAGATTTGACCATTGTCTATTGTTCCTCCTGCCATCACTGAGAGCTGTTGTACAGTCTGATGGCCAGGGGGACGCAAAAGAGTTCTTGAGTCTGTTTGTGGAGCAGGATTGAGACAGTAAAGTTACTGAACACACTCTCTGCCTGATGAAGGTGTTGTGCAGAGGGTGTGTGTGATGTGTCGGTTGTGAACATGAGAAAAAAATAGAAGCAGCATTTGAACATGAGTCATTTTCAGGAGTTCAGGTACTGATTATTCAACCTTAACTTTAAAATCAGGTCCCACTCAAGATTTGAAACTCAGATCGCTGATTCAGAGTCCGAGTGCCAACCATTACACCATGGAACCACTTTGTGAAAGGCTGCTGCATTCACATACAACCGGGTCTGTGGGAAATATGAAGTTTGATACTGTTTTAAAGTGTTTATTCCTCCTTAGAAATTGACATATATATATACGCATACATATATCTTTTATATATATTGTATGACGTAAACTCAGACCTAATCTGGTTCATGTACTCCTGTCCTATCTATAAGCTGCTGTTGCATATAAGAGATGTCCCATGTCCCATTATTTCTGTATTTTCCTCTCTGATTCCGGGCCAGGAACGAGCAGTCTAACGTTATATGCACTGATAGGTCAGATAACACATGAACATGATGAGAAACCCTAACGCGATTGGTGTTTCGCTTCATTTTCTTTCATATATTACATGTTTCATTCATTTTCTTTGTTCAATTTCTGATAATAATTTTAATAAAACCTTTATAAACGCTTGTTTTAAGGAAAATTCCAACGACTTTTCCTGAAGGTCATATTTTATTTGTTTTTTGATTAAAGAGTCAAGGATGTATATATAAGTTACATAGCTGTGCAGAATTGTGTTAATCATTGTTCACTTTGTTCTCCACATTGAATTGTGTCTTGCCTCTAATTTACAGTTACAGATGCATGTTCATCAGTTTATCGGGTTACAAATAAGATACAAATACTGAGCAACAATTTTACAATTTTTTTTTTTTTTTTTTTACTTTTTATTTTATAATTTGCTCACCACTAACTCTTGGTTCTGAAAACACAGAGGGATACTTTTTGTTTTTTGTTTTATTTTTGTTTTACTTTTGACTTTTGATTTTATCTTTTTTTTCTTTGTTTTTTTTCTTTTTTTTCATGAACAGTGTGGGGAGACTGGCACTGAGAAACCCACACAGACATGGGGAGGACATTTTGTGTGATGGATGGAGAAGTCCACCAGGTGTTAGTTTTGATGTGGAGTCATGTTGCCTGTGGTTCTTTTTGTGCATTTTGCTGAGGAACTGGTGATGTTTTTTTTGATGTGATTTTTTTTTTTTAGATTATTTGTCTCCTGACTGTGGAAACCAAGCACTCTCGGAGGAAACCTACACAGACATGGGGGAGGGAGGTTTAGAGAAGGGTGCTTTTTCTTTACTGCCTTCACTTCAGTTCTTGGGCCTGTTAACACTGGGGGGGACTTCTGTTTGCTGCTGCACATTTCTTTTCCTTCTCTTTCTTTCTCAAACCAAAGTGGCGTAGTTTGTTTCTGAGCAAAGAAGGCTTCCGCACTACAGCATTCTCGCTAATGCCTTCCAGCCTCAGCATTCAGATCTGTGTCCACAGAAGTGGAGGGAGGGTCTTCAACCCCTGCAGGGTTCAGAAATACAGACAGACTTCTTGCAGAGGCCTCTGGTCCTGTGAAACACGTGTGGACTCTCTGCTTGGTGCACATTTCTTTGCTTATTTTCTTTCTCAAACCTAGGAAGTGACTTCAGTTTTTTTCCAGATAAAGAAGCCTTCCTTGTTGTCACTACAGCATTCTCTGTGTCCTGGAGAAACATGGGCAGAAGGTCACCTCACTGTCCAGGGTTCTGTGAATCACAGCTGGACCCCTTCATCCACTGGTCCAGGGTTCTGTGAATCACAGCTGACCTGGCCATCCACTGGTCCAGGTTCGGTGAATCAAAGCTGGACCCTCTTCATCCACTGTCCAAGGTTCGGTGAATCACAGCTGACCTCTATCCACTGGTCCAGGGTTCGTGAATCACAGCTGGACCCTTCATCCACCAGTCCAGGGTTCTGTGAATCACAGTTGACCCCTTCATCCACTGGTCCAGGGTTCGTGAATCAAAGCTGACCCTTCATCCACTGGTCCAGGGTCTCCAGGGAATCACAGCTGGACCCTTCATCCACTGGTCCCGGGTCTCTGTGAATCACAGCTGACCCTTCCATCCACTGGTCCAGGGTTCCAGGGAATCACAGCTGGACCTCTTCATCCACTGGTCCAGGGTCTTCGGGTGAATCAAAGCTGGACCCTTCAATCCACTGGTCCAGGGTTCGTGAATCAAAGCCGACCCTTCATCCACTGGTTCAGGGTTCAGAATCACAGCTGACCCTTCATCCGTTGGTCCAGGGTTCTGTGAATCAAGCAGCTGACCCTTCATCCACTGGTCCAGGGTTCTGTGAATCACAGCTGACCCTTCATCCACTGGTTCCGGGTCAGGAAACACCAGCTGGGAAGGTCCTTGATCCTTTAGTGTTTCTAGCCTGAGTGAAGGATGCCATTACGCTCTTTCTCCGTCTGGAGCTGGAACAACAAGTTGAGTATTTTGAGGCCTGCTCATGGAGTAGAATTTTCAGGTGTTCTAACTCCATGTCTCTCTCTAGATACCTGCTTTCTGATGCTCATATATCAGGTGATCGTATGTCTGGCTATCTTGCTACGCTTGTCCTTTCCCATCATCTCAAGTTTCTCAAGGGTGATAACTTTGTTTTTCTGTGTTGATATCCATGTTACATTTTCCTTCATCTTCACGCATGAGAAGCTGTTTCTGAGTTCTTTCCGACCGGAAGTTTCTTGTTAAACGTTCAACCTCTGCACAGAGAGCCCTGTTATTAGCGCTCTCTGATTCGAGTTTGTGAGCGAGGTCATTGTCCCATAGCTCCTGTTCAGAGATGTCGCCTTTGTCTTTGGAGTTCGGTTTTCAAGTCTTTAACTTGTTGGCACAGATCTTTTACCATCCCAAGTTTTTTCTCAAGATTGGCAGTCATTTTGTTTTGCACTGATGTCCTTTTTCATATTTTTCCTGATATCAACATGATCCTGACAGAGTTCATCATATGAACTGAGAAGGTTGTTGTATTCCCAGAGGGTTTCAAGTTCCTTTGGGTTACATTCTCAGATACATCATGCATTCTTGAAAGCTTTCCCTGCAGGTCTTGCACCTGCTGAGAAGCTGCCTCTTCAGGAGTGTTCAGAGTTCTGATTCTGAGAATCTCTTGTCGCACAGATCACGGTCATGCTTTCTCTGCCATCCCTCTCTTTACCAAGTTCATTGGTTAAATATTCAACCTGGTCCCAGAGAGTTTGGTTTTCAGTGGTCTCACTTCTCTCTAGGTTTTCAGTGAGTTCACGCATCTTTCTTTCCTGAAAGGATCTGTTCTCTCTGATCTTTGGAGTTGTGATTTCCATTTCTTCCAACCGGGGTTCAAAGGCGCCCATTTGGTCACAATGATATGTATCACGTGCACTAAGTTCTTCAGTGAATGAGACAATGAGCAACAGATGAATTTAAACACTCACTTTACTTACAAGGACTTGATGATGCCATAGCAAATTTGAATTCCATGCCTTGATGTGACTGAAGCTCTAAATATCTGTGGCCTCCGCCATTCCTTCTTAGTTACGTTGCTATGTCATGTGATCCATTCTAGCACTGTCAGTCATGGCCTTATTTGGCCTATGGCTTTAGAATATGGCTACTATATACACTAAAAAAAAAGATTCTGTTGGATTTACATGAAAAATATGGACATCGTGGTTCCACATATTAAAATTATAAGCTTACTCAAAAGGATGTGTCTATGTCTATATGCTCAGTTTTTTATTTGAAAAATGAACATGATTATTTTTATGTACATTTAATGTTTCTCATTTATGCTAAATATATTAATTTTGTATCTACAAACTAACAGGATTTTTTTAAAATTTAATTTAATGTTTATCTTAATGTTAATGATATCTAAATATTTTCTGTTAAAACTAACATGACTTTTTGGGAGTTACACACAACTTTTCAAGTTAATCTAACATCATTGAGTTATAAACTTTCACAGCATACTTTATGGATCCATACTACATTATATTGTACACTGATCCAGCCTAATCTTACAGTCTAAAATGTCGACATAAACCGTTCAGAATCACAAATGATCAGATGGGAAGAAAGCATAAAAAGAGAAGTTGCACCAATTGTCTGTGAACGGTAATGTGCACAATGTGGTCCTATGGTGTAATGGTCAGCACTCTGGACTTTGAATCTAGTGATTTGGTCTTGGTAGGACTCCACTTAAAGGCATTTAAGAATTAATGACAGCGGGAGTGGAAATGTTATCTAGTGCTTAGCAATGCTAAAACATCCATCCTAAGTCAATCCTATCTGGAGGGAAAATGGGATTAATATACTGAGTCTGAGATCAGAGCGAACTAGGTGATTTTGATCCAAATCTTCACAATTATATTCACCATCTGTTGTCTTAAACTATGCCGTTAGTCCAAACTGTTTGGTAGTCAGAATTTGTTGGTTAGCAATAGCTTGTTGAGGTAAAACTAGTTGGTTTGTTAATTTGCTGATTGGGATGTCGTGATGCACGTGGAGCTGTACCGGGCGCTTGACACTGATTAACAAATTATAATATTATCACCAGTACAAATAAAGCGTAAAATCATGGTTAAATGTTTGTCCATCATGAAAAAATCGGTTTAAAAAAAGATATACACTTGATTAAATGGACTCAGTGCAAACAGCAAACTTCATCCCCAGAAGTGAAGCCAACACAGGAAGTGCTAAAAGCTGCAGTTCCTGAAGAAATTCGAGGATGGCTACATGGGAGCTTGAACGAAATAATCTCAAATGTCCAACTTCACAGCAGAAATAAACATGTTTACAGCCTGGTACAAAAACCGCCCCTGTCTATGACAACTGTACTATGGATGAATTTCTATTTAATGACTGTTCAAATTATATTAAGGATTAGTTATTCATAATTACTGACAGCTGTTACAAAGATGTTCAATACAGAGATGAATTGTGATAATCAGATGTTTTTGATTGGTCTTCTTGATGAATGAGATTTAATTTGTCGCCTGTTGAGGTACTAATCACTGTAAAACTGTGGTCCCACCAAGATTTGAACTCAGATCAGATCGCTGAGTAAAGAGTGCTGACCATTACACCATGGAACCACTTTCCAGAGTGCTTTGCTGCGACAACTGGTGTGAGGGAAATGCCATGAGTCGAAATGCTATGATCGTTTGAAAGATGATCCTGAAACTGCTTTGAGCTAGCTATGGAGGTTGGGGGTTATCTAACATCAATTTCAGGATCATCCTTAAAACCTTGGGGTGATAATTGAAAAGCCCACCTTACACCAAGTGTCTGTGAAGGCAGGAATAGGTTTATGTAACTGTGGTCCCATGGTAAATCAAGTGTTTACAGACAACAAGCATTAGCTTAACAAATCCTGCAGAAGCAGCAAGTATAAACCAATAGTTAAGTAGCGCACTGTGTGAGTGCGTGGGAAATGTGATAACTAGGTCTTGAAAGACGATCGCGGAAACTATTTGAGCTAGCCATGGAGGTGTGAGGAACACGCTTGTATCAGACTAATGTTAGCTAACATCAGCCCCAAATAAGTTCCTCAGTGATGATCTGATCTGGATCTACATGGTGACCATGAGGAGTTTGACTGACAGGGTCATTATCCAATGTTGAATATTTTACACTTTATAGTTCAAATTTAAACTGAAAACATCAACTGAACTCAGACAAATCATCATCATCAGTCATTATGTTGTGTCAAGTCGCAAGCCCTACGTCATTTATTTTCTGTCACACACTGCAAGTTGTCAAACTCTGAGTCCAAATCACAATGATTCAAAAATGATAAATCTGAGCTGCCGCGGGGTAATGTCTTCTACACGCTATACCTCTCAAATTGTTTCCAGGATCACCCTTAAAATCTTTGTGGCTATAATGAAAGTCCCACCCACACCATCGTTCGTGTCAATGTGTGGTCCTTATGGTGTAATGGTCAGCACTCCTGGACTCCCTGAATCAGTGTGATCTGAGTTCAAATCTCGGGTCTGAATTTAGTGTTTGCAAAGATATCTCTACATATCTCAGAGATATCTACAGTGTGGTAGAGCCGGGTCAGCCCACTAATCAGAAGATCCAGCGTTCAATCCTCCAGTCTGCATGTCGAAGTGTCCTTCAAGAGACTGAACCCCAGATTGCTACTGAAGGCGCCATCGGTGTGTGAATGGTTAGTTCCTTGAACTGATGAGCAGTTGGCACCTTGCATGGCAGCCAGTGCCATCAGTGTGTGAATGGGTGAATGAGATATGCACTGTAAAGCTTTGAGTGGTCGGAAGACTAGAAAGCATGTAAGTATGTAGTCCATTTACAGGTTTAGTCTAACACGCAAACTGAACTGGCTCAGTCTGGACTAAACATAGATGCAGCATTCCCAGCATCGCCTTGAAAGATGATCCTCAAAGTATTTGAGCTAGTTATGGAGATTAGTTAGTTAACGCTGTGGATTTTTCAAGGGGAGAAAAATAGTTGCTGCTAATCCCAACGTCAATAAACCTGTTCAGAATCACAATGATCCAATGAGACAGGAAGAAAGCTAAAAAGGAGACGCTGCACTCCGTTGTCGTGCCATGGCACATTGTGGTCCCACGGTGTAATGGTGGTCAGCACCTGACTTTGAATCCAGTGAATCTGAGCTCAAATCTCGATGGACTCAGTTATGTATCTCAGAATTTACAAGCAGCAAGCATTAGCTTAACTCTAACAACTTACTGAGGCATAAGTGTAAAACCAATAGTTAAGTAGCACGCCATGGCACTGGGACTCAGCCCAGGATGCCATGAAGCTGTACTCAAGGTAGACGCTGATACAGTAGGTCATATTGTTATCTGCAGCACAGTGAGAAGCAAAATAAATCACAGTCTGGATCAGTTTTGTCCCTATAAAATGGGTTTAAAATGTCCCGTTAGAGTATTTGCTCATGATCTCATATTCAGGCTGATCATAAGAATGTCTCTTTTCAAGGATATTCCATTTGTTGCATTAAATATACAGTGTTTCAAAGGATGCCATATATTTAGAACAACATTTTAAAAGTTCAGATAAAAAGGAGTACTTCCAGCTGTTATGAACAGAAACCTGTTAACCATGACGCCTGTCTTGTGATTGTGTCATTTCAAGGATTACTTCTGCAGGTGAATGATAAATTGTTGTAATTTAATTAAGAGATAACATGAGTCATTTTCAGGAGTTCAGGTACTAATATTCAACCTTAACCTTAAAATCAGGTCCCACCAAGATTTGAATCAATCGCTGGGATTCAGAGGTCCAGAGTAAGCAACCATTACACCATGGAACCACTCTTGTGGAAGGCTCTTGCTGCATTCACAGACAAACCGGGTCTGCGGGAAATATGAAGTGTGATACTGTTTTAAAGTGTTTATTCTCCTCTTGTGTGAGGTTGATTATATATATATACACGACATATATCTATATATCGTGTATGTGTGCGTGTGTGTTTATCCTTATGTGCATGTCGTCATATATATGGGCTCAGTGTCTGTGTTCAGGATATTCAATAAACTTACAGCCTTCATGTTTGACTAACCTTGCGGCTCAAGCAGCAGGTGACGCCGTATCCATGGCAATAGTAGATTCAGTCACAGGTGACTCGTGAAGCGTGTACAACATGACATGGTACACAGAGAGAAGTCTTTAAATGTGTGCTATCTGGAGACCTGAGTCTGAAGGAGCTTTTTGAACGCGGGAGTCGCAGGAGCAGTCGCAGAGGAGTCGCAGGAGGAGTCGTGAGAGGAGGACGTTCGACTGACAGACGAGGCAGGGAGAAACGTCCCGTTAACTGCCGCCATGTTGGGGAGGAGCGCCATCGTCCAAGAGCTGGTTGTGACACGGAGCCCGGGTCAACGAGCAGACCGCCGGCGTGCGGAGAGTGAGTGGAAAACCTTCATCAGGTAACAACACAGTTTAATCCGCAATAACTGTGTACAATGAATCTCATACTGTTCACATTTCATTAGGTTGAAAGTGGAAGAACAACTGAAAAGCTACTAAAATTGTTCAATAAAAATTGTGTAAATAGGATAGTAATAAGAAAAAGAACACAGAATAAATAATATGTAAATGTAAATGAAGTAAATGTGTTTTTAATGTAATTTAAAAAGTCCAAATTAAATCAAAAAATTAACTGTGAAATAAGTTAAGTTTGCCTAAATGTTTTCTCTAATATCTGTGAAAGACTACTAGATAAACATATATAACCCTGTACACTGTAATTATTATAATAGTATTTATGACATTTTCTCATGTCCAGTTCAAATAACCTGTCTTGTGCGTCCTTCCCTTTACTACTTGTTGTGTTATAGTGATGATAGATTGAAATGCTGATCGTCTATATACAAAAACTATATAAAAAACAGAAAGTAACTGTAGAAGTAGAAAACATTTCAGCCAACTATAAACACATGTATATAAAGTGACTGTAGAAGTAAAAATGTTTTATACAAATATGAGTTAGAACAACAGGGATGGTGAGACTGTGTACAGTTAAAATTATGCTGTAAACAAAGATGAAATGAATGAAAGTCAAGCAGTCACAGCATGTAGCAGAGTTAGTCAGACATGGCAATGACAGTCGGTCCAGGACGTAGTGCAAAGAGATTTGACCATTGTCTATTGTCTCTGTCATCACTGAGAGCTGTTGCACAGTCTGTCCTAGGGGATGAAGAGTTCCTGAGTCTGTTTGTGGAGCAGGATTGAGACAGCAGCCTACCGATGAACAACACACTCCTCTGCCTGATGAAGGTGTTGTGCAGAGGGTGTGTGTGATGTGTCGGTTGTGAACATGGGAGCCGGCTCCGGTACGTAAGTGATAGTAGAAAAAAAAGAAGCAGCATTTGGACCCATTTAAAAAAATTTGAAAACACAAAGGCAGATTGCAGAATTTGCAAAGCAAGACTGACGCATTGAGCTGGGTCCACAAACAACCATCACGGACACATGAGAACTGTGAGTTACAAGGGTTTGTAAACGCAATGAAAACAACTGGCTACAGCAGTTGTTGATATTGGAAAATGTAATTTTTACTCTTGAATGCTTCAGTACAAAGACTGTATTGAATATATATGTGATATATGTGTACACTTGCAAATCATAAGTCAAATCAGCACTGAATTTGGCTGAATTACAGTATGAAAGGCATACGTGGTAAAAATGAAGAGCCGTTTGGGAGCCAAAAGAGTCGGCACTTCTTGGTGAGCTGAGTCAAATGATCTGACTCCTTAAAAAGATCCGGACTTCCCATCACTGTTGTGTTGTCCTTGTTGTATGTATTCCTGTGTGAGCTGGTCTGCACGGTCCGTCAGAGCAGTACCTGCACAGACACCGCTCAGATGATTCATGTGTGCCTCGCCTCAGTTTGTTCTCTTTGTTCTGCAGGTTATTCATCACTGCACCTCGCTGTCTGTTGGGGACATCTGGAGACCGTAAGGACTCTGCTTGAACTGGGAGCTGATGCACAGACCAACACCTTCAGAGGGGAGAGGCCTGTAGACCTGGCCAGGAAATACTCCAAGACAGACTGTGCTGACTGTCTCATCCTCGCAGGTGTGATGTTGTGCGTTACGTTTGGCAGCCTTTGACTAGTAAAGATGCGTTGTTAATCTGTATGTGTGTTCATGTCTGTGCAGAAGCTAAACAGGACCTGGTGTCGTATGTTGCGTTTGTTAAAGACCTGATCTCTGATGCAGAGAGGAACCTGACAAAAGAGGAAAAGGTAACATATTTGTCTACACCAGGAATCAACCAATTATTGACACTCAAGTTGAAGATTATATTGAAATACAGTAATACATATTATGAATAAAACCTTGTGTTTAATCTTAGCAGGAGTGAGGTGGGGAACTCTTCATCCAGCTCTCAGTGGGAGTTAGTTTTCTCAGCTTTACTAATGCCAAATGCCATAACTAGGTCTTGAAACAGGATTCTGAAACTATTTGAGCTAGCTATGGAGGTGTGAGAGAACACCTCAACAGACAACAAATCAAGAAGAAGGATCCAAATACATTTCATCTGAAGAAAAAGTACTTCATCTCTCGATGAAAAAGTACAATCTCTCGATGTGATCTCTTGATCACTCAAGATGTTTCTTAACCGACATGTGACCCAACCAGTGTAAAAATTCAATGTTGTATCTATGACATTGCCACAGTTGACAGTTCTAAAGTTCGTTCTAAGTTTGTTCTAAACCAATTTTAAAGCTGGAGACTAAACTGGGTATGTTGACTTAAACTGAACTAAGTGTTTTTTGTGCTAAACCTAACTTAAAGTTCCTATGAAACAGAGAGTGTGATTTGCTTCTCCATATTAATTAATAATTATTATATAATAATTAATTATATGTAATTATTATGTTTTTATAAAAATAAAAAAAAGAAGGGATGTTGATTGGCATCTCTCTGTTGTGCTGCATGTATCTTAGATAAGGCTGAGTAAGTTCAGTTGTAGAGCTGTTCAATACCTCAGCAAGTTGTTAGACTAATGCTTGGTGCCTTACCTTTAAATTCAGGTCCCACTGAGATTTGAACTCAGATCACTGGATTCAAAGTCCAGAGTGCTGACCATTACACCATGGGACCACATCATGTACACCTTTTGCTGCCTTCATAGACAGTCGTGTGGGTGGGACTTTCCATTATCAACACAAAGATTTTAAGGATGATCCTGAAACAATCTGATTGTACAGTATGTATGAACACATTACACTGACAGTGCTCTAGCTCAGATTTATCATTTTTGAATTATTGTGACTTGGACTAGAGTTTTGATGATTTCCCACTCACACCAGTTGTCTGTGAATGCAACAAAAAGCCCTCTATAAAGTGGTTCCATGGTGTAATGGTCAGCACTCTGGACCTTGAATCCAGTGATGCAAGTTCATCTCTCGATGGGTCTTGATTTTAACTGATTAGTACCTCAACAGACGACAAATCAAGAAGAATGATCAAAATACATTTCATCTGAAGAAAAATTACTTCATCTCTGGACTGAAGATGTTTCTTATCCGATATGTGACTCAAGCAGTGTAAACATTAAATGTTCTATCTGTGACATTACCCACAATTTTCTAAAGAGAACACATTGTATCAGGCTAACATCAGCCCCAACAAGTCTTCACTGATGATCTGATCTACTGACCATCAGGAGTTTGACTGACAGGGTCATTATCCAATGTTGAATATTTTTAATACTTTATACTTTAAATATAAACTGAAATCATGAACTGGACTCAGACAAGTCAATTGACTATTCATCATCAGTCAATGTCTCAAATCAAGTCACAAATCTTCAACTTCCAAGTTTAGTCTCAAGTAATTTATTTTCTGTCACTTCAAGTAGCAAGTCATCAAAACTCGAGTCCAAGTCAGGATAATTCAAAAATGATAAATCTGAGCTAGAATGTCACCTGTGCAATGTGTTCCTACATGCTGTACACTCAAATTGTTTCAGGATCGTCATTCAAAACCTTTGGGGTGATTATATAATGTCCCACCCACACCAGTTCTCTGTCTCTCTGTGAATGCAGCAAAGATTGGACAAAGTTTTGGTGTACTGGTTAGCATTCTGGACTTTGAATCCAGTGACCTGAATTTAAAGGTTCAGAAAATCTCAGAATATAGAGGCACATACAAATGACTTGCTAAACTGGCGGACCAATAATTAACTAGTGAACTTTTCTAAATTGCTAGAAAATTTAGAAAATTCTGGGCAATGTAGAATTTTTACACCAGTTGAGTCACATCAGTTAGGAAACATCTTCAGTCCAGAGATGAAGTACTTTTTCTTCAGATGAAATGTATTTTGATCATTCTTCTTGATTTGTCGTCTGTTGAGGTACTAAAAAAATCACATCCCACTAAGATTTGAACTCGAATCGCTGGATTCTGGATTCAGAGTCCAGAGTGCTGACCATTACACCATGGGACCACTTTTCAAGATGCTGTTTGTTGCATTCACAGACAACTGGTGTGGGTGGGAAATGCCATAACTAGATCTTGAAACAGGATCCTGAAATATTTGAGCTAGCTATGGAGATAACACATTGTATCAGGCTAACGTTAGCTAACATCAGCCCCAACAAGTCTTCAATGATGATTTGATCTGATCCACAGACCATCAGGAGTTTGACAGGCTCATTATCCACCATTACCTGCAGCACAGCGGGGAGAGGGAACAGTGCAGTGTAACTCAGCTGACTACTATAAATGCCAATCAGTATCTGAGACAAGACTTTTTCTATCTGCCTTTCATTTTCAGTAGTTCAGGTGCAGATTTTTTCTCAATAGGGTCGTTCATAAACTCGATAAAAGAATTATGAAGTGAACTCAGACAAGTCAACTGAGTCATCATGTCTCAAGTCAAATCTTTAACTTCTAGGTTTTTTGGGATACCGTAGTAGATATAAAAGGCATAATTAGATATGATGAGGCATGATAAGCAGATATAAAAATCTGACATACTGGACCTTTAAATTTAATAATTAAATATAATGGGTAAGAGCATATGAAACATATTTCTTTAAATGTTAGAAATGTTTTTTTACTGTGCATGTGTCACTTGCTGTCAATGGCTAGTTGGTCCTGTATGTATTTGTTACTGAAACAAAGTATTCGACAAACTTCATAATAATAATAAATAATAATGTGAATGTGAATGAAACTGTCATTACCAACAAGTGTATTTTCTGCTCTTTGGTCCTTGTTGTCCTCATTAGCTTGAGTGCTTCTCATCTCTTCTGTAATTTGTGCACAGAACATCTGTACACGGGCCTGTTCTGCCAAGTCAGACTGGATTCAGACTGCCAAACACTCAACAGTTTCAGACTATAGAGCCCAAAGGAAAGACATTGAGGACACTCTGCAGCCTATTCTCAGCAAGCTGTCAGCTCAATGTAAGTGTTTCACAGCAACAAACAAATGTCTCCTGTGTAGGAGCCATCTGAAGAGATACTAACTACTGTAGACTGTTTGTGGTTGAAAATATATATACTCAAACAGCATGTATTTATTTCTAAGCTGTAGTTTCTGGTGAAATGAGGTAGAACATTTACTACTGCAGCAATGTGTAACTGCGTGTTTTGTAGGGGTGCAACAATACATATATATTGAACTGCTCGATACAGTGATCTCGGTTCGGTACGCACTATGAATCAAACAATACGCAATTTTATATTTATCTATTTTATATTTAACTTCTGACGATGCGCTCTGTGCTGAAAGCTCAGTGGATCTGCGCTGACTACCCCGCCTTATGCCCAAACCCCACTGCACACGTCTCTGGCGTAGCGTCTCAGAAGTGAGCGTTTAGCCCGCCAGACTTTGTTTATTTGCTCAGATTTAGTAATTTTCCTGGTGTATGTTCTTCTAAACATACTTCTATCTGTGTAAATATGCTACATAGTTAATTAGTTTCGGCAGCCGGCAGTTTGCACAGGGTATTTTATTTTGAAAATCCACCGGATTATCTTTGCTTTTTCTGTCTGGCTTCCACCCGCTTGAGGTGGTCTGTTTGATCCTCCACCATCCTTCAGATCTGGCGAACTACTTTGGTTTTCGTATTAAGTATGACCCTGAAATTTAAGTTAAAAACTGTACTTTTGAGTTGAAACAAATGTTGGTAATTTCAATAAACTACAAGTTAAAAAAGGCATGGAAATTTCTCTTTTTTGTATCGAAGAAATATCGAACCATGACACTAAAGTATCAAACCGAACCAAACTGTGAATTTTGTGTATCGTTGCATCCCTAATGTTTTGATATGTTTTTCCATCATCTTCTTTCTGTTTGCAGCAGCTAAGGTGCCCGTCAAAGCAGCAGCAAAGGTCTAAAAACGACAAAGGAAGATCTGTGCTCCAATAAATGTCTGAAAAATTTCAAATTGTTTCCTGTGTGTATTGTGTGTAATATTTGTAAGTTAGCTTTTAGAAAACTGAGCTTAGATCTCCACCTCAGGGACATGTTTGTCTACTTTCATGTGGATCTTGCAATCAAAACTCTATTTAGGCACTATTCTAACTTCATGCTCCACCATTGGACTTTACACCCTGTGATGTCACTTCAGCTGCCTGCTACAATAAGACCAAAGGAGACAAAGCCCATACCATCATGCACACTGATGTTTTATTGGAAATTCACAGCAAAAGCAGGATGAGAGAGAGCAGCTGCACAACAACCTGTTTATCAGATCAACTGAGAGACACACACACAGAGTAACCCTCCACACAAATCCACATAAACAGCCATAAAACAGCATGTTACATGGCATTATCCGTTACCTCTATTAAAACGAGTATCTGTAAGAGCACAGGCGGTTTGGCCTAATGGAAATGTTCATGTTAAGGTTTTTACTTGAGGACTGGCTTTTCCTGCACCAGCCATTGCATGCTGCTGCTATGTATCAGTGGTTAGAGGCAGATAGAGAAGTCTGTTTAACTACAAGACTAGTTTTTATCTCGGTCATTTTAGTCATTACAATGTCGTGACCTGCCTCAGTTGATCCAGGCCCAGCTGACAATAAGTTAAGCCTACCTTCGCTTGAGAGGTAGGAGAGGGGTGAAAGGTAGTACCATACGCATGCACAAAACACAATTAAAGAAACTTAAAATGGTTCCAAAATGGACAATATCACCTCCAGGTATCTTAAATTCTAACAGCATGCCAGGTTTGTGGACATTAGTTAACATGTGGTGGCAGACGAAGTCTGGACCTGAAGAATCTGGTCAATGTGATTTCCAACAACTCACACAGCTGCTAGAATTACATCTGGCAAGATTCTGTCAGGTCGTAACAATTCACACTCTCAGTGAGGTCATAAACACATATTTATTATCACTGGTGACACAAAGGTCCCTCTAACTGCGACCACTGGTAGGAGATGGTACCTTTCTGTGGCAGCCATGTTGGTACCACTGTGGTGTGTAGAGCAAAACACACAGTGTCATCCTGTACACTCTGACCATAAACCTGTTTGTCCCATAGACACACGAATGCATTAAGAGAGAACTCCTACATCACTGTTGATCAAAATCGATGCAGCATAACCAGAAATATCTTTTTTCTTATGTATGTTTTTCTTCTATGTATTCCTCTCTGCTCAATACCTCAACCACCAGTCAGAGATTTGGGTGTTTTTTTTTTTTTTTTTTTTGCTAGTGTCCTGGAGCCTTCTCATTGATTCACCGATTTAGTTTTCATTTTTACACCTGAAGTCTTCAGAACCAACCAACGCTGACTCGAGTGTCATCACACCGCTCAGTAGAATCCTCCCTGCATTCACGTCCATACGAACAACACAAGTTTTCTATTTGTAATTTCAATATTAATATTGAGTTGCTATTGCAGCATCACCCTTGCATATTATCCATCATTATCAGAGTGCTGTTGCTAATGCTGATCAAAGGCACTCAAATCATAAAACTGAAATTTAGCACGAAGTTTCAACCTCCGACAGGAGACTGAAAGCTGCTTCCTGCTCGTGCCATACCCCTTCTTAATGTGTTCACCACACTATCCAGATGAGGGCTTTAAGCAGCTTATCTCCAGTCTGTGGCAGAATACGTATGAACATTGTTCAGTTCTCCAAAGGCTGCTGAGACAAACTGAACTGAGAACAGGTCACTTTAAGAGGATCTGACATGAGCTTGCATTCTGCTGGTGTTTTGCTTTTTTTCACTATTTAACATGGTTTCACAGCAAAAAGAAAAGCTGATGAACACAACACGAATGTCAGCTGTAGAACTGTCAGTTTAAACAGACTGACACTCTTATGGCAGACGGTACAGAAAGACCTACAGGCAGTCTGCAGACATCGAGGCTGACGTGATGAGTTAGAGGACCAAAGGTTATTCAAAATACAAAACCATGCAAGTACATGTGTACGTAAACACAGTGTACAGTCCAGTCTCCGACAAGATATGACTATAACAGGGGTCATTTTTGCATCCATGACTTTAAATAGTGCACAGTACAATATTCAGAAATGGTTTGGGAACAGGGTGGAGGGAGTGATCCTGTCCAGACTTGTTAAAACAGTCCTCAACATGACTTTAAACTTCTACCCGATTCTCTGTGAAAGCACACCTCTGAAACAGAAGTGTTTTTCTCCTGTGAAGTCCATCCACACATTGCATGGATTGTTTTGTACATTGTTCTCAGCAGAGGCAAGACCATCCCGCCATCCAGTCTTTAGTCCGTTCCTACAGGACCTGTCAGCTGATCCTCTGCTCTCAACAATCCAGCCAACACAGTGTGTAGTGGAGAGGGAGCGATGTGTGACGCTGCTTAAAGACTTAAGTTCAATTCAGTCTGACTCATTTTATTTATTCACAGGACGTTGAAGATAAACAATGATAAAGCCTTCGCACACTCTGACTCATTAAACATAAGCTTCGACTTTGCTGCTTCTGTTCTTCTCCCTGCAGTTATATTGTGCTGTCTGTGTGTAACCTCTTAGAGCAGTAAATTAAACATTATGAACGTTATGGCATGTCCACACCCAAACCTGAGAATAGGTTTAATCAGCCAAAAAACGGTCTCAGACGGGAAGGACGATAAAACAGAACATAGACAATTTTCTGCTTTGATCATTTCACCTTGACTTCACTGTGATGAAACATTCTTTTCTGTCTGTTTAGCTGCAACACAGTTGAGCAAAATTAAGAACTTAGTAAACCTGATTCTGGTTTTGTAGTGATTTGTCTACAAATAAATTCACTCTCACTTCAGTAGTTTGCTTTCAAAGACTGTTTGTGTGTGGTGTATTTATTTATTAAAGGATTAAACTTGATTTATTTCACTGTAATGACCTTCTAGTAGAGCTGTCCAAATCTCAAATGCTCTGCTGTGCTGGTTGATCAGTAAACCCATAGTACATTGATTGCTTAGGCCACTGAGGCTCATCATGTTTTCCCGTTCACAGATAACGACAGATGGCCGATTCACTAACTGAGCAAAGCTGATGTGGACTTCAGTGATACCGTGCCAGGCTGGAATACATGGAGTTCCTTGCTCTTGTTTTCTCTGGAATATCAGGAGATGAAGATGGACTTAACGAGATGAAATTGCTGTAATGTTCAGCGTTGTGCTCCTCAGGTTTCACATTAGAGCCATCCTGTTGTCCTCTGGAAGTAAAGCGACTCAGGGGTTTGTAGGGCGGAGATGGGTTGGCAACTGCAGTCCAGTGTTCACTGTGAGTGTGTGTGTGTGTGTGTGTGTGTGTGTGTATATGCATGATGTACCGTTTCTCCAAGCTGCAAGTATGTACGCATGTCCTGAAGTGTGTTCAGAGCCATTGCAGTTTAAATTGGCAGCCATGTTGGTTCCTGCTCAGAGGCACATGTTGCTGACGGTCAATCCAATCTGTGTTTGATTGGCAGATGTTCGGTGTCCCACCATGATGGAATCGCTCAGGCCTGGTTATGTCTGCTGCCCGTGCTCAGTTACTGAAGAAGGCTGCCACATGTTGCCCTTAACACAACGTGACCAAACTATCAATGGCTCTGTGTTTGTCTCTCAGTGCTTCTCAGGGTCCCAGTCTGGTAGTTTCTCCACTAAGGCCTTATGGTCCACACCAATACTGGCCACCAGTCCTCCTTTGTTGAGTGGTGTTCCACTGTAGTCGATAGCCTCTCCCTTTAGGGTTGTCATATAGCCTCCTACGATCATTGTGATTACATGTCATTAGTATAACACACTACACACATTCATTAAAAATGTAATCAAGCTTCAAATTGAATCTCTTTTGAAGTTGAAGTAATATCCTGATATAACTGTTCACAAAGTGAAGATGTCTCATTGTTGTAGGAAACCAAACTGTGGAATATGACAGTTGTTACATTACCCAGTGCGTTCAGTAGTGCTGCTCCAGCGCAGATGTCCCATTTCTTAATGAAGGTGATGTGGACGTAAACATCTGCCTGGTCTACAGAATCTGCATCCCTTATAGGGATCTCCAGCAGTGACAGGACTTTATATCCTGACAGAGAGAAAATGAGATTATCAGTGTGATTTGTGTTATGATGTGCTGATATTCAGTCAAAATTCTACTGGCATAAACCTCTTTGCTGCACTTTCTGAGTATCTGGTACTAAAGAGGATGAAGCCTGCCAGCTCAGGAGTTCAGCAGATTTCCCTCTTCACCTTGTGCTGCTGAGGTATCATATAAAATGCAGTGTAAACGCTGGAAGATGCTGGCAGACGTCTTCTGTCCGTTTGTGGTCATTCTGATTGATTATTTTATAAACTGTGATGAATCTTGTGTAGCCATGTCTGCCTTTAAAACCAGGCAGAGCTGACATTTATTCATGGACAGAGAGTCAATGGTTCAATGGACCAGGGCGGTCCAGCAGGAGACAAGCAGCATGTGCCCTCCCTCATTACCACCAATGAGGTGCCCTTGAGGAAGACTCTTAACCCCAACTGGGGGGTGTGTCGTCAGAGGAGCATCCCTGGATTTATAAAGGTCTAACAAAAACCTTTAAAACCAGCCAAACTGCAGCCCAGTTATTTATTGTCAAACTGAAGGTACAACATGTTCCAACATTCAGTTAACTATTGAGGGAAAGTCACATGACAAATAATAGATCAGAAGAGTACCGGAGCTCACAGTTGGGAGAGAATGACTCTTCACACTCAGACTTAAGTCTGCTGACTCAGCTCTGTCAGTCTTATCTCACACTTCAACATCTTCACTTCCTTCTCTTTCTTTCGCAACCTCAAAAAGTTTAGTGTCCTCATACAGGGAGACCTAGTGGCCCATAGTGAAAACCTGTATGACAAGCTCTTATTATGAACATGTGCACATAAATATGTATCCCGAGATGTCAAATGTTGACACCAGAACGAACACACGTCTTTATATGTCAAAGAATTCTCTGCTCACCTGCTCCACCTGCTGCTATGACCGATGAGCTGTTTCCAAACGCACCCTGAATGAAACTTTTCACTTCTCCAGCGTGAGAACGTGATACGATCATCTTTGGAGGGTTGACACTGTACGATGCCCGGGGATGCACGTTTGACCCCTGACCAACAAACGCCCAGGCTGAAGGAGAGACCAGAGAGAGTGCAAGTTAGCATAGGTTTGTTTTCACAAAACAAAGATTGTATTTATGTCAACAAAAAATACTATTATTAGATTTGTGGGCTACCATAAAGTGTCTAACCATGTCCTGTTCAAAAGTTGTTTAACACAGACAAGAAAGAAGTGGAAGCACACACACACACTTACCAGTGAACCCAGTGAAAGGCTGGTGTATCACCCCGATGACTGGTTTACCCTCTAGAGCCACACAGACCATTGTGGTCACGTACTTCACCAGATTCTCTGTGAAGAGAGAAAGATAAGCAGATACAGAGAGGGTCAAGAAGAGCGATGGAAAAAGAGACCATGTGTGGGAGCAGGAGAAATAAAAGATGAATAAAGGAGAGCAGTGATGAAGAACAACTGGTCCAAATGAATGTCACAGTAAACAGGTACACATGAATTTGGAAACTGGCCCAAACCTGTAAACCAGGACAGACCAGTTCCAGGCCACTGAGTATGTGTTACAGGGCCACGAGAACACCAAATGATGAGGCATGATAATAATTACACATCATTATAGACTATAAACTGTTTGTGCTGTCTTTATCTTTTATTTAAACTAAAGACGGTCATCTATAGACGAGGAAAATAGTCTGTTATTGTTAATGTGGGTGTGTGCTGAGTTCTTGAGACAAAAAAACATTGAGATCTGTTTCAGAGCAGCTTTTGTCATCTTTAGATGAAGTTCATCTTAGTTATAGTCAAATTTTATCCTTCATCGCTTTAGTCAATGACAAGTCATCGCGTTTTAAGAACATATATTCTCAATTCTCTCTTCAGCTTTGGTGTGTGTGACAGAGAGACGTGAATTTAATGAAGGGTACTTCTTATTGTTGTTATTTGAGCCAAGATCTTCCTATTCAGAGAACTAATGGGTGATAAAAGGTTGAATATGTGTGTTTTAATACCCAAATGTTTGACAGTTATTTTGGTTGCACCAGAAAATGAATGACTCTAGACTGCCAACTTTCAGTTCATCCAGTGAAACGACTAACATTATGGAGCGTTTTATTTTTAAAATGACATTTCGCTGTGAAAACGACTTGTGTCCACAGTTTCATTTTTGTGAAGAACTATGCGTAGTGATGTGAAACAACTGAGAAACTAACGAAATCTCTTGCAACAAACAAGACATCCCAGCTGACATCATCATTATTTTATAATCTCAACATCGTTAAACTAAATCTATGTGAATACACATTAACGGCAGCTGTGTGATAGAATACGTCGACAAACTCCCTTCAGTCTCCTGCTCTCTCTCTCTCCAAGATCACCTTCATTACAGCTGAATTCTCCATTTAGTTGTTCTCATTTACATTTTTTTCTCCTTCTGTTGCCAGACAACAGAAATAAATGATTTAATCCAGACTTATAAACGCTGCATGTTAACCAGCAGGCTGCTGCTGCTGCACCGCCAAGAGAAAATCATTATTTTATGACGAATCAACATAAATCCATGTTAATGACAACAGCTCAGCGGTTTATTTCATCATTTTTAAGAGATGATTCCCCCACACACACTGAGCCACTGTCTTTAATACAGAATAATAATGCCACTAAACATTATAGTAGAATTTATACACTCAGGAGACCACAAGAAAAACACAGTCTGAGTCTGCAACAGAGAGAATAAGATCCTTTTTACAAATCTTTCTGGCTCGATGTGATGATGTCAGAGTAAACAGAAGCTGTACTGGGCAGCTTCCAGCTGTCTGAGATTAACTGGATAAATAATTAGAGGGTGAAGCTGCAAAGGGCCGTGCACGTTTAGTCAACTTTCCATTCATAATGGTCGACAAACATACCTTAGACAAACAAGCTTCTTTTAAACTTACACTGTGCTCTACATCGTCTGTGGAGACAAGTCAAAGCCTCAGTGACAGATGGACATATTGTCCAAGACGTCATCTAACTTCAGTAACAAGCACACCTGTGTATTCCTTTGTAGCATCTAGAGGATCGATCCACACCGTGAGGGTCTCAGGAGGAACATCCTTTCCCCCCTCTATCTTTTCTAGTATGTCAGATGGAATGTCCCGGCTCCAGGTTACCTTGTCCACCATGTTGTCGTGTTCCTCACTGTTCACCTGAAAACAAGCACATGCACACAGAATTATGATTCCTATATATTTCAAACTGTATGTGAAGGCCTCTCAGGTCTTACCAGGATGACTCAAAACAAACCAAATTGACAAACAAACTTAAGTGAGTACAGGAAAGACGGTCTCCCTCTAACATCAAAAACAAAGCCTTAAGAGTTCTGCAGTTTCTAGTTCTGTTGCTTTGACATTTTCTATGTGGTTTAACTGTCTTAGTAACTGGTCGTGATTGAGTTCCTTCATCTACCAAACAAGTGCAACAACATCACTGGAGTTTCCATAGTAAACAATTAATGACTGAGTGCTGCAACGATGACACACTGTGCAGAAAAAAGGAGACTTCTATAACACTGGTCGTGCTCACCGTGACTTCGGGAAAGGTGTTCTTTATTAGGTTAAACATCTTTCTATGAGACTGCAGGTCACCCATGGTCAGAGGCTCGCTGGCTCCCTCCCTCGTATGGCCCTTTGATTTCTCCTTCAGGCTATTTTGTTCACGCACCAACTTCACCTGGGAAAAATAATAAGGAACTCACATCCCACATGCTGACACAATTCGAGGGCATATCAATAAAATGACAAATTGTGTGCAGAGCCAGTGTGATATGGAGGTGGTTGGATGTATCAAACAAACACAACACTTTCACACAGGAGACAGCAGTGTGTGTGTGTGTGTCCCATTTAACTCACTCACATAACATATTTAACTTACATCTAAACTTAACCAAACTGTGACAGTGTCATAGCCACATGTTTTCCGTTGTTACCATGACGATGAAGGTCACCTCACATCATCCTTTCGTACACATAGAAAACTCTAATGCTAATGATGTTAAATGACACAGGCAAGATTGGGTCATGTTACTTATACAATGATTACAGAGAACATGTTGGAGCTTTAGAGACAATAGAACAATAACTAGCACAACTACTTCACAACTTCACAACACAACAGTGGTGAATAACTGTGCTTGGATAAGAAGATGGTAAATGGTCAATAGTTATATCTCATTCAATCATTCACACACATTCATACACTGATGGCATTGACTGCAATGCTGCCTGCCCATCAGTTTTTAGGAGCTAACCACTCATATGCATTCACACAATGATGGCGCAGCCTTCAGGAGCAATTTGCAATTCAGTATCTTGCCCAAGGACACTTAGACATGCAGACTGGAGGAGCCGGGGATTGAACCACCGACAATGTGATTGGTGGACGACCCGCTCTACCTCCTGAGCCACATCCACCCATGACTATGTCAACTATTCCTTGAGATGAAATGAATATTTTGATCCCTGGGACATAGAAATGTGGATGACTAGCAGGAGTAAGTGAGGAAATTTCTTTTTCCACACAACCTACCCATCATCCAATAATCAACAGAGAAAACTGAATCAGTAAAATCATAAAAATTTGAAAGTATTCTAATTAATAATTGTGAGAAGTTACATGAATGATTATAGTTCAGGTAAGAATGTGTGGAATTAAAACACCAATGGAAACAGGCAGACGCATCCTGAATGGTATCTATCATCTATCCTGGTGGTTCTTATAGCACCAATTCAAAGCAGAAAACACAACACAGAGCTCTATAGTTCTCGCGTAGTAGTGAGCTCCTGAGTTAAATGCCTATACGAGGAAAACTTAATTAAAAGTTGAATGTTTTTACCTCTCTGCCGCCCAGTACTGCAGCCTCCACCGAGACAGCCAGCAGGTCCCTCAGATCCACTTTTCTCCTCTGTCTGCAGACACAAAGGAACGCAACAAGATATGTGTTAGCCTCAGAAGTACCTGATGAAACCATATCAGTCTCATGATATATGATATGTATTCATCATCTTACATCCCATCTCACACCCACTTACAAAGATTCTGTGTCTTTCCCACAGAACACTGAAAGCCAGATAATGGTAATGCATCAGGGTTAGCAGAGGGGATGGGTATCATTTTACACACACAAACACAGAAAAAAAACACACTTTTTTTTTTGTCATTAAAGAAGCCAAACTACCTCGACTGTGGTTGTAGAAGGACTCTGCCTCAATACAACTGCTAAAAAATGTAAATCAGCACCCGCGATGACAATAACACTCTGACCGGACATTAAGTGGCAGCTTTAGGTCCTTTACAGCATTCAATATTCAATGTAACAGACATATTTCAGTCTAAGTATCAAGGTTCAGTACACAGCCCTATTGGGCAGCTATGAGACCCACCACAAACATTCAATAAAGAATGAAACAAAGTTGAGCTACAGTCAGCCACAAGCCTCAACCATAAAGATAGTATTCAAATCTGGCTTCTGGCGAATATCACACTTACAAAAAGGCCAGTATGACTGATGCAAATGGATTTATTTATATGATCCAAGTGACACCACTTCCTAGTTTACCTGCATGTTCACCTAGGGGGATGCAACAACTATCGACAGCTTCTCTTTGCTGGCCCGCTTAAAGTCAGTGTAAAGTAAGAATAAATACTAGTGTAATAGTGTAATAGTGTTCTGAGTTTGTCAGACCAAACAAGAAAATGTTATTAACCACCCAACCAAATTTGAATGATTAAAAATATCAACAAGTTTATGAAATTAGGTGTCAAAATCAGGTAAAAATGAATTCTCAGCTCCAGGACTGTGGTTGCGTCCACTGAATGTGCTGAAGCCACACTCACTCATGGGAGCAGTCAAGCAGCCATTCTGAAGCAACTGAAACATGTCAGATGAATGACATGACTAACTTTGAAACACTCTGAGCGAGATGAATTCATCGCTTTCTCTCTGCTCAGGGTGGCCTCAGCGTGTCATCGAGCCACCCTTCAAGGACCGCCGAAAAAGTGTTTGTACCGTAATATATTGTTCAAAGTATTTTCAAATGTTTTCAGCAACTACTTTCCAACATATTGAATGTATTTTTAAATATATCTCTGACTTGCCTTTTCACAGACTTGAACCAGCCCCCAAATTGTCATTTGGCCATCTGCTAAACTGTACGGCAGGTGGAGGATGTGGTGCAGACCGTTGTCACCACCACCTTGTTTGTGCTATGTGACACCAGAGCTTTCTGTTAATAGTTTTTAGAGGTGGATTAAGCTTATCTTGTATTTGTGTTTGAGAGCAATGTATTCTGTTAATGTGCTGCTGGCTTTGAGTGTTGTACTATAAAAGGTCTGGTCTGACCCAATATTTACAGCAGCTCTCAAAAAATAGTTCCAACATCCCTGATAACCTGCTACAGTGATGTAAGTACAAGTTATCATGTAACTCATAGCACTGTTATCTTCATGCAGCTGATACGGCAACTGTACTTACACTGTCAGATAATGTCATATAACATGTGTTGTAATGAGAGGAGTCCCACCTGAAAGCAGCGAAGCGGTTGGAGATGACCCCCGCATACAGGTGGTAGATGACGCCGACTCCAAGCAGGCAGAACACCGCCACACCGAGCGGTGACAGTCGGATACCCATCGGAGCCATTGTCGTAGATAAACGTCCTCTTGAGTTTTTGTTGGATAATAAGAACACAAGACTAAATCGAGAGCACAGACGTGCTAACAGACCAGTGAAATACGAGCTAACGTTAGTTACCGTTAGCTGACGTGGCTCTCACCGCTGTCGGAGGCTCCTGATGAAGCGGCTACCTGGCTGCTTCACACCTGGCGTTTGGTTTTCGGATAAATCCGCCGACTGTCATGTAGCTTAACGGCTGATAGAGTGAACACACACACAGGCGAATTCCGACTAGTTGGTAAGACGTTTAGCATCGGCCGACGTCTGTGGGACGAAATTCACCGAATAACCTGACTGTGGTTCGTGTTTGTAACGACATTCCGTTAGTAAGGCAGCTTGACTACGGCCCTTATCCTCGCTGCTAACTGGCTGGAAGTGTTGACTGGTGTCTTAGGCAGGACGGAACAATCACATCTCTGTTCAGACATCTTCCTCCATGACGTGACGTACGCGGCACAGAGGGCACAGCCTGCGCGCGCGCTTCTCTTCCGGGTTATCACGGGTGACGTCATCAGTAAACATTATGAGTACAAAAATAAACGTACATGTTTGTGACTCTCGATTAAAATTAAAAATGTGAAAATACAAATACCTGGGTGTTCACCTCAACAATAAAATGGACAGACGTCAAAGTCTCCGCTTACTGAGGAGACTGAGGTGCTTTGCAGTGTGACTTTCTATGACACTGTGATGGCATCTGCATTCCTCTGTGCAGTCGTCTGCTGGGGAGGGGGGACAGGAAAAGACTCAATAAACTGGTACATCAACTTATATATTTATTTTATTTTATTAGAGTTATTTCTGTGAAATGATCTATCATGTATTTCTGTGTCAGGGCCGGCCCTCTGCTTTTAGTGGCCCAAAGCTCGTTTGTGGGCTTAAAACACTCTTAGTGCACACACCACGAATAACTGCATAATAACCACACAATAGACATGGACAAATCAATTCATATCAAATCTCTTGTTTTCTTTGAGGGTGGACAAGTAGCTGCAAACAGAAACATTATGTGAACAGTAAACACAGATAGTTCACAGACTGTGGATCCTGCATGATCATTTTGTCCAGAAAACAATGCAACTAGCTATTATTTAACCAGAAAGAAAGAGAGGGAAATAATTCTTATCTGAACTATTTTGTTTGGATTAGTCAGATTTTTCTCATTTATTATGTCAGAGGTCCTGTGGTCACACATATTACCTGAATATTTACTGAAGACTACAAAGGCACTTCATCTTTTGGCACATTTACAGCTAAATGAATGTTACGTGTGGCCAGGTATTGGAGGTGTTCTACACCTGGGAGTGTTTCTTTTCTTTTTGTGGCTGCTGTTCTCCCTCCCTTGTTGTTCCTTCCTTCACAGGTGCCAGTCATTCTGGTAATCAGGGAGGAGGAGGGAGGCTGGGCTGTGTCTCACTGTGTGGCAGCCGCAGGGGAAGGTTTGCCTTTCTTTCTTTGAGCTGAGTTAACCCTTTTACTCTGTCCATGATGGCAGAGTTTTCTTATTTTAGTTTGTTATTTTAGTTTGAGTTGGAGACCACTGGTCCAGTTTTCATTTTGTTAGCTTAGGCCTGTTTTTGTCAAGTGCAGGGTGCGACGGCGCACAGCGTGGCTGGCCCTGTGTTTCCCCCTCTTTTGTTTCTTTTGGCCGGGGTCTCCATCTCTATTTGGTTTATTACTTTATGGGTTAAATTTTTGTCTTCCTTTTTTCCCCAGAATTTCAATAAACAGTTCCTTTTTGCAAACCTTGAAATTTTTGTGTGGCGTCCTTTTATGTTATGGCCTCATTGAGCCAATCTTAAGTTCAATGTTAATTTAATTTTATGAGGCCGTAACAATGAAGATATAAGAATGAAGCAGAAGTTTACATTGATATTCCCCAGACAAAGTCTGGTTGTATCTCATTCAGATACCGATGCTATGTCACACCCTTCAGCGTCTGTATGAGACACACTGGGCTTTCAATTGACACCAGTGTAAACACATTCTGTCTGCACTGCAGAATCTCTTTTGGCAGCTCACGCTCTATTAGCATACACCTAGTCAAACAGAGTGTGCCAGTTTTGCTCAGCTGCACCACTTTGTTGTGGCAAGTATGGAGCTAAAGTCTTTTTTAAACTTTTACTGAGTAGTTCCTTGTAATTCTTTCCCATGAATACTGCACCATTGTCAGACCTCATACATGTAATCTTTCCGTATAAGTGAGAAACTGTTGGCATGGGCGGATGTACTACACGTTTCTCAGCTTTTTGTTGTGGCATTGTGTTCTGCTGTTGGCCAAGCAAACCTCCACGTCTCCTCTGTCATCAGCCAAGTGAGTGTTTGACAGATTCCTCCTTTGACTCCTTCTTTCCTCCTCCTGTTCACTATGCAAAAATGCGCAGCTGGATTTGTGTGTGCTACTGATTTTGTCAGAATATATTCATCATTACTTCTTTTTTGACTGGTCATATGTTGTGTTGTGATCTTCAATGATGTTTATACAGTAAGCATGTTTACAGATTTTTCAACTATTATTGCAGCTGCTGTCTCAGCACATAAACAAGACACCATGCCATATGATTAATGGTACTGTAGTATTTTACAATAAGCTACAGGCCTTGGTTTCTCCCCGTACATCTGAGCCAACACAGCAGCAGCCATATTTCCATCCTCTGTCACATAAAGGAGAAAAGTCTTTTTGTAATCTGCCAACCCTGAATCTGGAGCAGAACACAGCATGTACTTCACATGTCTGTGGGCATGTCTCATTTCCTCAGTCCACTGAATAATCGGGGTTAGGGTCAGGTGTGTCTTTCAGTGTTGCAGCCACCACTGGAATTGAATAATAAGCTGAACATACACCGTTCACAAAAAGTTAGGGATATCCGGCTTTAGGTGGCATACCCACCGCTTTTGTTTCAATAAATTGTTTCAGATGACGAAATTACCATTGCATGCTTCTAGTTAAATGCCCTACTTTCATGATATATCACTGTAGCATGAACTTTTTCTATGTTCCATAAATTTTACCCAAAAGTTGAATATCCCTAACTTTTTGTGAATTTTGTAAATCCACAACAGAATACCATTTGGAAGTGCAACCAAATGAGTGTCTAATCTTTATAAAAATATTCATGTTTACCCAAAAATGATCAAAAATCATCAAATCAATCAAATACCATAACTGTACAGCTCCCAGTGGTTCTGTGTGTTATCTGTGACTGTACGCTTCAGTATGCTTGATCTTATTGTGTCCCAGCAAATGACAAAAGTTTGAAATGTTTGTTTCTCCAGAGTTTTATTCTTATCAAAGCAGTGCAAAATAAAGTCCTTAAAATGTTACTCAATTTAAATTGAGAACATTTTTAATCATATATACAACAAACAAACAAACTGTAAAGAAGGATTATTCGTTGGTCTAAGTTCAGTAGTTGTTCCTTATCAGTGAGACTAGTAAGCTTTCCTTCTTTGTTGAAGCAGCCAGTGTTTCAGTTTTATATACTGTAGGCTGTTTCCATGTTCCTTTTTCTCTTCCATGTCGAGTAACCTTATTGAGCTGCAGCTGCAACATCACCTCCTCCTCATTTTCTCTCCTCCTCTTCGTATCTGCCGTCCAGCTGGCAGACATCTTCATCAGCTTCAGTCTCTACGCCGCCGCTTGTCTTCATGCTCTTTACTCTGTCGCAGTTACAGAGATCTGGGAAGCATCGGCCCTTCCTCTTATTCTTCATCCCTTCTTTCTTTGCCTCCTCACTTCCCCTCATCTTCTCCTCCTCCTTCTCCTTGCTCTGCTGGCCATTTGACAGAGATGTGATAAGATGTCAGCTCTTCCTCAGATACCAAGTCAGGGGCACAGCTCATGAGGTCATGACCTCGGAACGACTTGGGGAAGGCAATGACATCACGGATACTGGGCGCCCCGACCATAATGGAGACCAGCCGGTCCAAACCTAGAAAAACATGGAGAAGTTAGATGGTAGGTCGTGAACTGCGTACTGGATATTAGAAATGTATGTATGCTCTGCTCAACACACCACTGCCACTTGACACTGATGTCAAATTCCAATTTTCCATCCAAGTTGCAGCACACCCATATAGGATGTCACATGTCCCCTGTCTCAGCTATCTAATAAGGCTGCTAGCTGCACAGCTAACTGAGCTAACATCAGCCACAGTAAACAGTAGTTAGTGGTTACTTTAGCAACAAGTAAAGCATCAAAAAACGCACTGACTTTTCTAACAAACTGAGCACGCTGATCAAAAAACTAAATGAGTAAAAACCTTCATGTTTCTTTCCTGTGATAAACTGAAATATACTCTGGTTCAGTGCAGAGTTCATCTTACCCAGAGCAATGCCTCCATGAGGTGGTGCTCCTGAGTCCAGAGCCTCCAGCAGGTGAGAGAGAAGACTGGGATCTTCCTGCAGCACACACACACACGTCAAAAAGGATTAGGACTGATAATTGAGTCATCCCAGTTCCAAAGGTGGTAAAATAAACAATGACTGACCTTGAGGATGTTGTTCAGGACGTGAAGCTGTTCTGTGGCCTTGTGGATGCGGATGGAGCCTCCTCCAATCTCACAGCCATTCAACACCAGGTCATAGTGCTGACCACGTACCTGGACATGACATGATACACCGATAAGGCTTGATGCATCCTAAATGACATGATTACAACAACTTGAGTGGATCTGGGACTACCTTGTGTGGCTCTGTGTAGAGTAAGTGTGTGTCCTCTGGCAGTGGAGCAGTAAATGGATGATGGGCTGACTCCAGCTGGTCCTGCTCATCTTCTTTGGGCAAGAAGAGAGGGAAGTCCACGACCCACAAGAAGTGGAAGGCTGAAGGGTCGCGGACTAAAACACCATGGGACTCCAGGAGCTCGACAGACTGCAGGCGAAGTTTACCCAGCAATGGACGCTGAGCGCGGAGAGAGGTGTGGTAAGACATGAGAAAGAGATAAAGGTAGGATGATAGAACTGTACAATGTTTCCCCTTCTTTATTTTTGACCTAATCCAAGTTTGATGTCAGTGAGTCTCTCACCACAGTGTGCAGGGAACCGGCTGCCATCAGCAGCAGGTCTCCTGGTTTGGCTCCAGTCCTGTGCAGCAGCTCATCAGTGGCTGAGACAGACAGCAGCTTCTTTAGGGGAGACTTCAATGTCCCGTCTGCTTTGACCAGCACCATGCTGAGCTCCTTCAGACAAAACACACACAGTGAGGAAACACTGCAGCTGGAAAATCCACTCCTGCACTAAACCTTGAATTTACTTCGGGATCAATAAAGTATGTATGTATGTATGTATACTGTATGTATGTATGTATACTGTATGTATGTATGTATACTGTATGTATGTATGTATGTATGTATGTATGTATGTATGTATGTATGTGTGTGTGTGTGTGTGTGTATGTGTGTAAGTGTGTATGTATCTATCTATTGTTAGTGTTGTTTCTAAAATGTTGGTTTGTTACACACTAGGATGCATGCTGTGTCCTGTAGCCTACATTAAAAAAAATGCTGGCCTGTAGTCAAAGCCTGTTGTGGTCAACTTGTTAATTGTTTTGATATTGAACCAATATCATTGAACCAAGACACAGAACTACAGGCACGCTTTGGTGTAATTTGTATATGATAACAGCATTTTGTCATGTAACCTGAAATTGGAACAATCTTGGTGCCTCACTTTCATGTATTCTGTCTTATCTTTTATCCTTTTTTTTTTAATACAAGATGTGAAAGCAAGGAAAGGAAAGACAAACATACCTGGCCAAAGTGAGTCTTAGCCGTTTCTTTCAGTTTTTCCAAGTCTTTGCCAGTGAATAGTTTCTGTTGTCAAACACAAGACAGAGAATCTCATTTGACACAAACAGATTAAAAGTCCACACAGGCACGGGTGGATGCGTGTATGTACAGTGTGCTCTGATGGATTTCTTCCACCAGATAATGGTTTTGTTCTCACCGCTCCACTGGGGACACGGATGGCCTGAACGGAGCCTTCTGGTTGGCTGAGAGCTGATCTGAGGAATTCAATTTCTGTGGACAAGAAAACCTCACCGAGGTCAACCAGCTGGAGAGACAGACAGATAAGAGAGACAAGTATTCAGAGGTTGTGCTTTAACACAAATACATTCACACCATCCTAACAGCAATTATTTTTTAGATTTATTCATTTTAGATTTTTGGTTCCTGACAGGATCCTGACAGACTGCCTTCATAATAAAGTGATCAGTAAAGAAAGAGTAGTAGCTATTTGTATAAGTCAGATTTATTTTGCTGTTCCAGATTTACCTCAAACAACACCACGATCACCCACCTTCATACTGAACCTGGTGTCAGGCTTGTCCACACCGTAGTCCCTCATGGCCTCTTCATATGTTATGGTTTGGAAAGGAACCTTAACGGAACCTGTCTCTGCAGGCCAGGAGTACTGCAACAAACCCTCCACCAGGGACATGATACCTGCCTGGTCCACAAAAGACATTTCTATGTCCACCTGGGAGAGATGAGGAGAGGACACAGATGAGGACTGTAAAACCAGCAAATTAAGTCCAAATCATGACCAGGACCTGGTACAAAGGGTACCTGGATCTAGACCAAAGCAACAGGAAACCATGTACATGAGCGAGCTACGTTCTCTGCACTACCCACCTCAGCAGCTTCTAATTAATGAATGGAAATGCAATAAATGACAAGTTGGAATCCCTCAAAATGTCTGTAACACTGGAAAACACATAGGCCGACAAATATACTTCAGGTTATGGAACATCTTCCGATATGATCTAACAGTTAGTATTTTTGTTTTTCATCTAGGCGGCCCGGGTTTACCTACTTTTCAGAAAAGTGGTCCCAGTTCATAGATCAGATTTGATTATTTTAGTTCTAACACTGATAATCCTAGAAGAGTGTTTTTCAGTCCTGGTCCTCGGGGAACACTGACTGCAGAGGCCACTGCAGAGCTCGATGAGGAGCTGATCATTTGAATCAGGTGTGGTGGAGGAGGAAACATCTAAAACATGCATGGCAGTGTTCCCCGAGGACCAGGATTGAAAAACACTGTCCTAGAAAATATGACTCTATCCACAAAACAGAACACACAGTCTTTGAGATTAACTGTATAAAACTGGTGTTGTACCTGGGTGAACTCAGGCTGCCGGTCGGGTTTGGAGCCTTCATCTCGGTAGCACCGGGCCATCTGGAAGTACCTGCCACAGTGACAACAAAGCTGCTGACCCATACGTACTTCTTGGAAAGTTAACAACCAAGGCGTTAGAGCAGTTATTGACCATTGGTCGTAAGTCTGTACCCACCTGTCTACACCAGCCACCATTAGAAGCTGCTTAAACTGCTGTGGACTCTGGGGTAGAGAGTAAAACCGGCCTGGTTCTCTTGATGGAACCACAAACTCTTTGGCTCCCTGAAACACAAAACACATAGTTCGTCCATCATACATGTCACTACATTTTAGTACTTTCAGCACCTTGAAGATGAATCTTTAATTCTCTTACTGTCTTTTTGTCAAAGAAACATTAAACCATCCCATCCAAAGATAAACAACCTTCTTACCCCGGGTGTTCTTTTAAACAGAGTAGGAGTTTCAACATCGACAAAACCTACAAATGAGAAAAAAAAACAAAAAAACGTTTAAACAGTTGAGTTTAGTCATGCTTCATCAGTGAGGACCTGGATTCTGTACTGTGTACCGTGCACATTGCAGAGGTATTCTCTCATCTTCATCACCAGCTGAGATCTCAGTCGGAGATTCTTCTGCATCTGAGTGGACCTCAGGTCCAGATAGCGATACTGCATCCGCAAAGACTCTGATTTCTGCACGATTGAACAACAGAAAACAGAAACAATCATTCATTCATGATTATTACAAGAATTTGTAAAATAACACACACTGATGTAACACACTTACTTTGACAAAATCTTTGATTTCAAAAGGCAACTTCCGGCATGCATTGAAGACCTCCACACTCTCAGCCAGGACTTCTATTTCTCCTGTTGGCATGGCCTGTTGGTACACAATTTATTGATCAGCTCCTTCATATGATTAAAGTTGTTCATGAAGATGCTTACTATTTGGTCTTTAAGTCAGTTGATTGCCATCAGCAGCCTCCTCACTGGATGCCATTACATTCTACACACTGGACCTTGTAAGTTCACTGTACAGCACATTTATAGACTCAAAACTAGACTGGGCCGAGTTGGCTCTGCTCATAAAAGAGCTTGAGAGCTTTGAGACACATTTTTGTGGAAGACTCACAATGCCTACAGAAAAACAAAGAATGAAATTGATATAATATAATTTATCTACATTAAATTGTAATGTGTATTTGCATTTTTTGCATAATCAAATCAAATCATGTTAAAATGAGGTGTGCAAAGGAGCTCCTAAAGTTCCTAAAATTAGTTGAGTGGACATGATATCTGTATTTTGTTCATACACAATGTTCATGCCAAAATCATGACAATGACAGTTTGTGGGTAGAAAGAGGCGCCTCATGGAAACAGCTTTGAAATGTTGTCTCTGCTGCTCTCTACTGGACAATAATAGAAACAACTTATTCAGTCATCAATCACAAAAAAATGAGATTTAACATGTTTTTAATGTAATTATAGTAATTGTAGTGAATAAACACACAACTATGTCAATGTCTTCTGTTTGATTTGTTTTTATTGGGACATTTGAAATCTTACATTCATTTTTAAGTGCTGACTGATTATTGGTTCAGTTTATCGTAGGCACAGATGAGTTGTGTGTGAATGACAGAGGTACAAAGTGTCATCACATGACTCACCCAACAGGACTGTGTGGGTGCAGCTTCATTGCCAGTAAAAACTAGCTTTGAAGTTGAGTTTGAAGTTTCGTTTGGACGGCTGTCCTTTCTGCCTGTCCTGTCTGTCTGTCCTTTCTGCCTGTCCTGTCTGTCTGTCCTTTATGTCTGTCCTGTCTGTCTGTCCTTTCTGCCTGTCCTTTCTGTCTCTCTCGTCCTGTTAAATGTTTTTCATGCTTCAGCCCTGCAGAATGTCTTCATATGAATGAAGTGAGCTGCTTTTGACAGCCAGTCATGATCTCGTGACACAAACCTTGTTCTCCTGTCCTGCCGGTCGCCGTCTGACAGTTCCCGTCACCTTGATGACAGACTCGACTGTCAGATCACAGAGCATTGCTTTCAGATGACCGGCAGACTTAAAACACAGAAAGAAAAGTAACATGAAGTAAGACACAACACACACAAGACTTGGTTCTAATGTTTGCCTCAGTAACTTCCTCTTCTCTGTGCTGGAAATAGTTTGATGTTAGTATAAATGTCTTTATTAGGCTGTAATATTGATAACAGACATTATAATGTGATGTCCTTACTTCTTCCTGAGGAATTAAAACTTGTGTCAGCCCGCTGAAATCTCGCAGGATGACAAACAGGTCTTGCCTATTGGAGGCAGAAACAGTTTTGTATGAACAAAACATCGATCAGGTCGTAATATAACTGGAACTCCACATGAAACTCTTCCCATCATAAACTGGATTGTGGAGTTAGGTATGACAGGTCAGCCTTGAACACAGTGTTTGAAGTCAATGTCAAACATTGCTTTAAAGTGTTATCTCCATTCAGTTTGTACACAGCATCATCATCATCATCATCATACCTGAGGTACTGGACCCAGCCACACAGAGTGACTCTGTCTCCAACATGATCTGGTCTCAGTTCTCCACAGGTGTGACTCCTGAATGACAGACTGCTGGGACCTGGAGGACAAACAGTAGAGTTAAAAACTGGAACTGAATTAACTGAGATAAAATATGTCATGCCTGGCTGAACACCACCATCTTGATCTCAGTGAGTCCTCCTGATTAAATACAGGTTGTGTATATAAATGAAGGGACATTCAGCAGAGCTCCACAGACTTAAACAGGAGCACTGAAGCTGTTGCGGTGTCTTCAGTATCATTAATGATGGCTGCATTCCTCTTTGAGGAGGTGCTGGCTCATGGTGACTCTTACAGGAGCAGAGCTGTCATAATGTCATCACTAACACTTCCTGCTCTGACCTTCAAATGTCTGTTGTTCACTTCAGTGTCGCCTCATCTCTGATCACATGATCAGTCAGTCAGTCAGTCAGTCACAGAGCAGGTGGGAGGTTTGTGTACCTGTGCTGTGAGCATCACACCTGCTCAGCGTGTGTGAGCAGCTCAGGTGTCTTCCTGGAGCTTTCCTCAGCAGTCGTCCTTGACTCGAGGTCAGAGTTGAGCTCTGGTAGCAGACTCTCTGAGCTCTGAGTCCGGTGAGCAGTCTCTGCAGCAGGTACCGGCTTCTTGATGCCATCCTTTACTAACACAAGGTGAAGCACCGGGCCGGTTTACCGGGACCGGTCTGTCAGTCCTGGAGGCGTCCTCTCACTGCGTGCCGCTGTTTGAACGCAGCCTGGAGCTCCCCTCACACGGAGGAGCGCTCCTCATATAGCCGTGGGCTCCGGCCGTGGGCTCCGGCCGTGGGCTGACACTGGGTCCGGTCCTGGTTCTGGTTCTCTGTCGTCTGTCGTCACGTCTCTCTGCTCACGTGCATAAACTCTCTGCTGTGACACAATACAGCCGTGTACCTAAACGGATGTGACGTCATATTGTAGTCAGGCTAAAGTAGTCAAACTGAGACATAATCGATTAAAATACAATCATTTAAAAGTTCCTCTAGATTAATGAGTGTTTGTAGATTTTAATCTATCAAAGACAAATGACAACAATAATAAACATTTTCTAAATAGCAATGACACATACAAATTATCATACAAAATAAGTGCATAAAAAATAATCATTTACTGAGTTTAAAGACAAGGAAGCATATCAGACAAAAGAGTATGTAATGTTGTATTCAAAATTATAGATGATTTAGACACGTTTCTTTTCAGACATTAAAACTTTAAAAACAAAAGCTGTTTGACTTTTGAGTCATCTCATAAAGACTTTACAGAATTGTGAACCAAAAACAAGAGAAAGCTGCAAGATAAGAAGATATATTTTATTATTTTCAGCTGTATTCAATATATTATATATTATATTTATTATTATGTGTTGTATATTATTATATTATTATGATGGCCATCATAAGTTTATACCCCGGTCCAGAAGATGGCGATGACGCGTTTCTAACCGACCTGTAAAGCGCAGCAGATAGTTTAGTGTTTGTGGAAGTGTGTGTTCCTCTGTTTTGTGAGTGTGTGTGTGTGTGTGTAGACTGTGAAACATGTCGGCCTGCAGGCTGATGAGAGCCATCAGAGTCAGTGAGTTCGGAGCTCCGTCAGTACTCAGACTGTGTTCAGATGTGACTGTGCCTGAACCTGGACCCAGACAGGTGAGACACACACACACACACACACACACACACACACACACAAACGTTTACTGTGGAGGAGTGGACATTAGTGGACATGTGCTGCATGACAACTTTCCTGCAGAACTGACTGCTGTCAGTCACACTGACAGTGCTTCAGCTCGCATGTCTGTTCTATGAATAAAGTTTAGAGCATTAATACAGACAGTCAAGTATTGCATGTTAAGCATATGAGAAGCTGTAGATACTGTCATTCATCTTGGGTTAAAGTGAGGAAACGTTCTGATCATATGTTGTCTGTAATCTTATAATCTCTCATATAAACATGTGTGCAGGTGTTATGTAAGTTATTACACAATGTCTGTGTGTTTGCAGGTGTTGATCCGTGTCCATGCCTGTGGAGTGAACCCTGTGGAGACCTACATCCGGGCTGGGACTTACGCCCGTAAGCCCCCCCTCCCGTACACACCGGGCACAGATGTGTCTGGAGTGGTGGAAACTGTTGGAGAAGGAGTCAGTGCAGTGAAGGTGTGACGGACAGAATTAATGATGGATGCTTGTTTTATTTTGCTGTTTGAGTAACACACAGGATGTTACTCATCAGGATGTGTTACTGTGTGCAGTACCACTGATTACAGAACTGCACTGATTACAGAACAAGCGTGTGTGAAACAATAATACTGTAAATAGCTTATACAAGAATAATGTTGTTTTAATGTTTTAAGAATGTTTTTCAGGCTCGATCAGAGAGTCCACACTCTGGGATCCACTGTCTCTTCTGTCTCTTCTGCTCAGTGGCTTCTCAGTTATGCCAGGAGTAAAAATCTAGCAGTAAAATATTTAATCTTAAAAACAATAAGCTGCACACTTGTGGTGGAACGGTTTGAACCGCCCTGTCTTTCGTTATCCATACATGAATTTCATCGTTCCACAATCTGCTTCAAAAATTGTGAAACATTGAGACATCGTGGATTAGAAAGGAAGTATGTTAGCTAACGTTAGCAAGAAAATCTAAAAATGTTAAACCTTAAAAAGTTTTTTTAGGATTCTAAATGGATTCATGGACGTTTATTTGTTTGTTAACTTAAAAACACATGATACAGACACAGCTCGCAATTTGAAACCCTGTGACCTGAAATAAACAGGCCTACTAGTCCTGCAGATGTTGCTGCCACTGATGATTAAAACACAGGCTGTGATCTTTAAAGCCGAGGCAGTGTCAGCGACCACATCTTTAAAGCCGAGGCACTGTCAGCGACCACAGGCTGGCAATGTGTTCAGTAGCAGTTACCTTGTTGAGTCAACCAGTGGGAGGCTGCTGTCATGTCAGTGCAGTAACTCTATTCTGCATCTTTTCCAGGCAGGAGACCGCGTGTTCACCACAGCCACTGTTAGTGGAGGTTATGCAGAGTACGCTGTAGCAGAAGATGACTGTGTCTACAAACTGCCCGACGCTTTAGACTTCACCCAGGGTGCAGCTGTAGGGATCCCTTACTTCACCGCCTACAGAGCTCTGGTTCACAAGTAAGATCTCATCACTGCAACACAACAGTTTGGTTAACTTCACCACCATGCTGGTGGCTAACAGGTCTGACTCTTTCACAGCACTTTTATTCAGACTTCATGTGTTACTTCACAGTTACTGTGAACTCTTTTTATTTACATATTCTCATGGTGAATCTTTCAATAAAATAACAGCTACATCTTTTTTCTAGATCTACTTATCTGATTACATGTGCATGTGTTATTTCCTCCTACAGGAAAAACAAAAAACACATCAAGTTCTTGAAAGTTTCTGACAATAGATGTTTCTAGAAATGTGTGATGGAAAAGGCCTGAGTTTCTATATTTTATACAAGAATAGAAATGCAAGATATTCTTTACTTAACATTAGTAAATAGTCTACACTCTGTTAGTTCTCAGTGCTGTATTCTGTTTTAAACTATGGCATGTTGGGTCCTTGAATTTGAGGGAATTCTGCCTGGAAGTCATTGAAAAGTCCTTGAATTTGATGTTTAAGAAGGTGTGGGAACCCTGATTATTCGTGTTCCTGTGTCGTCACCCTGAAAGCCCGACAGAAACAGCCTCATCAGCTTCCTGAAGCCACAAACCACAGTGCACCACAGATTCTTCAGGTGCTGCTAACACGAGCATGATGAAGGTCACAAAACTGAGAATGTTTTTGTTAGCTTAGCTTAGCTAGCTAAGTAATTGTACTGTAAAAAGTAAATTGTCAGGAACAAGCAGTCTAACTTGTCTCACTCAGACTGAAGCCTCATTTTATATTATATCTAGATTCAGCTGGACTGTAGAAAGCATTTTTGAGGACTGTGGATTTTGTCACTGACAGTGAAAGATAAGATAAGATGGACTTATTGATCCCACGCTGGGGAAATTCACCTGTTACAGCAGTTCACATACACAAGGTGGATAAAAAAATAAGAGATATATGCACTATATACATCTTTCAGTTATACAGATGTGCATAATAATGGATCATTTCACAGAAAGCAGCTTGCACATGGTGTGTAGCATCTTCATCTTTAAATACATATATATCACAGGAAATGTTTCCCAGAAAAGATGGTTGTGATTTTACGGTGGTTTGTATGTAAGATAATACTTATAGAGTGATATGTAACAGTGCTACATGAAGAGTCACCTTAACATCTGGCCCTCTTGACCAGTTTGTTGAGTCTTTTCCTGTCCCTCCTTGTACTTTTAATTTGTGTTTTCCCTGATATGTTGTGTGTTGCAGAGCCCACGCCAAGGCTGGAGAAACCGTCCTCATCCATGGAGCCAGTGGAGGGGTGCATTTCTTTCTCTTTTCTGTATTTACATAAAAAATAAATGGTGTCCACATCTGTATCACATGTGTCTGTGTGTGTATTTATGTGTGTTTGTGTGTGTGTTTAGACCGGTGTGGCAGCATGCCAGATGTCTCGTGCTCTGGGTCTCAGGGTGTTAGGGACAGCTGGGACGCCAGAGGGAATGAAGCTGGTTCTCAACAACGGAGCTCACCTGGCCTTTAATCACAGAGAGGAGGGCTACACAGACAAAATTATGGTATGCACACACACACACACACACACACACACACAATCTTTATTTCCTGTTTTTTATTTCTGGGTAGGAGGCTCATCCTGGTTCTGTCAGGTGTCTTATATAGATCTTACAGAGATGTGGATGTGGATTTAATGTGTGCATGTGTGTGTTCCAGAAAGCCACAGAGGGCAGAGGCATAGATGTGATAGTGGAGATGCTGTCAAATGTCAACCTCAGCAAGGACCTCCAGATGTTGGCCTATGGAGGACGTGTTACGGTCAGTATTCACAAAGGATCCTGTCTGACCACCAGCAGTCCTGGTGGCACTAAAATGTTCAACAACAAACACATTAGGGTGTGAAGAGCTTTTTTGGTTTGATGAAAAAAACAGTAGTTTAGAGCTGGCTATTCTGTCATCTCCAGTGTTCCTTAAAGCGACATTGCATAGGCGTCTGTCCTTCAGCCTTTTATTTCACAAAGTCCTCTCCAATGACTAAAGGTCAGTCCCAGATTTACACACCTGGTTACTTTGCCTGCTTGCCCAGCTCCAGTTCTGGCATGACACCGGCTCACTCCCAGTCAGAGCCCTTTGTAACCTGCCCTTTGTGTATCCCAGTGTAGCTTCATCCAGATACGTTTCTGTAAACTCCTTCATCTCTCGTCGTCTTCCTTTTTAGATCGTTGGCTGCAGAGGCTCCATAGAGATCAACCCCAGAGACACCATGGCTAAAGAGAGCAGCATCATCGGAGTGGCTCTTTTCTACGCTACAGCGGTACAAAGCAGGGACATCACTTTGCATTATTTATCTGGGTGTCAGTAGCTGATAATATTAAACTGGACTTCATCCAGTTAAAGTTAAACTGTGGCAATACCTATTGATCACATCATAACAAAAATGAGCAGTGAAAGCTTTGGACCTGAAAAATGTATCCAGATAGAATGCTCCAGTTTGTTAACAGAAATCTCCTTCCTGTCGTCTCTCAGGAGGAGAAGAAGGAGTGTGGGGCGCTACTCTGTGCAGGGATGGAAACTGGTTGGCTGCGTCCGGTCGTCGGGTCCAAATATCCACTTGACAAGGCCGACCAGGCGCACCATGACATCATTGAGTCTCCTGGGGCTGCTGGGAAGATTGTCCTGACCATGTGATGATGTGGTCATATGGCGGGTCAAAGGTCACCATGTAGCAGAGCAACATTAAGCTTTTAAAGATTTAAGCTTTTTGCTGTAGTGAGTGAAGTCACAGGCACAAGAATGATTCAAAACATTAAACATCTTTAAAGCTGTATTAGTAGATTTTTTTTTTATTTTGGCCACTTGGGGGCAGCAGAACATTCTGGAAACATAACATTCACATATTATGTGATTATGTCATTGTAGTTCTGTTTTTAATCTCCACTAACTCCTGACGGAAGTATCTGTGTCTGCTGATCGTGCAGTTTGTTTATCAGAGCTTTTGTGCTTTTTGTAAAAGTTCCTGGCCAGAAAACCAAAACAAATAGTCTAAAATGCTCTGCAGAGCTCAAGATTGAGTTGGTTGATAATTGTCTGTTAGTCTTCACCACGATTGATCCTGTTCAAGAATCTGATTAGTGCATTTTTAAGTGAATGTTTTGAATTAATCCTAAAATAATTCCCTGTGAATGGTTTTCTACTTTACACTGGCTCTAATTTAATCAAGAACATGCTGAAATATTTTTAATTTCATATACACGCACTTAAGTTTAGAGCATGGGGTGAATTAAATTGCTGATATTCCTGAAGTGAATTGTAAAACTGATTTTGTTACACTCACTGTTAGTGTTAATGTAATGAGGATTAACAATAGAGATGCCATTATGCCTTTAAGCAACAATATACTCAACATTATTCTCCAGAATTCCAAATGTGATCTAAGAAACAAAATAGTTGTAGATGAAGTAAATTGTAAATGAAAATTAAATATTCATTTACAAATATAGATATTTTTGTGGTAGTATTTACAAAGAGGAGACTTGAGGCGAAACAGTAAAGTTAAAGGCTCGTTGGTGACTCAGAAAACTGAGTCAGTCGTGACATCTGTGCCTCTCAGGTGACAGCCGGCTCTACTGAGCATGCTCCAGACAAGGCCAGGTAATTTAAGATAGACACACACATTTACAGAGCACCTGCTACAGCGCTAGCAACCAGTAAATGATGGAGCTCCGGCCCCCAACAGTCTACAGCCCCACAGAGCTACAGCTCATTCTTATGGATTAATATGTGAGTGGAGTGTACCATGTATTCTGCAGGGGTGGACCTTTGGGTTCTGTTCAAGAGGTAAGCAGTTTGTAATGGGTTAATATGATTTTAGAGGTGTGTGGATGTTCAGAAACTAAAGCAAAGTGAAAAAGACTTCCAGTCTTGGTGTTTTCTGCAGTGTATTGTGGTGTATGTCGATCAGCTGCTTCTTTCTCCTCTGAACTATTTTACCTGTCTAGTTTCAAGCTTGCAGGATGAAGATGTTTAGGTGATGATGTGGGTTCAAACTACTAATTGGATGCAATGAACCTGATCCACAGGGTCACAAGGAAGTTTTAGGTTGGGCCAAAGACTAAAAATATGGGAAAAGCACCAAGAGAAACGTTTAACTCAAAAAACTCTAAAACGAGGTCTCGAGGAGACAGTGAAAGGAAACTAAAGCGCTTCAGTGAAATCTGCACCAATGAGCCAGTGAGTTAGCAGTTCAGTTAGCAGCAACTGACTCAGGTCAGACATCTGATGTAAACCAAGGCTGGATTACGAGGGGATAGCACCCTGTCACTAATTTACATTTACTTTGTGGTAATTTGATTCATTAATAATTTATTTGGTATAATGCATGGTTAAAGCAAAGTTAATCAGTGAAATGGTAAGCATCCTTTGTTGTGTTATGCATATTTACCTAGTCTTGATCCTTTTCTAATACCTTTCATATTGGAGTTGATATTATGTATGTGTTTAAAGAAATGATGACTAACAGACATACAGCATACCTGAGACCGCCCACAACTACCTGCTGGTTATTCTGGCCTGTAGACACTACCCGACCCCTCACTGCAGATAGCCTTGGATGGATGAATCATATGGCATCACTGGCCACCACAAGGCAGAAAAAACAGCAAAACAAACTAATTTAGTGCTTTTGGCTAGCAAGAGAAGGCATACTTACACCTCCATAAGACAGAGCAACATTAGCATTATTTTAATGTTGTCTTCCTGTCTGCCTAACGAAGTCCAACAAGTTTAGCTCTGGTTTGGTCTCCTGAGCAAAATATCTGGCTCCTAAGATAGATTTAGATTAGATATATTCACTTTGTTCGTAGCTAGAGGTGCGCTTCTTAGAGACAGCCATGTAGTGTATTCAGATTAGCTTGATTTTATTTGTATAACCCAATATCACAAGTTTACCTTGCAGGGCTTTACAGTCTGTGCAGAATATGATGGCTTCTGTCCTTACACCTTTGACAGGGACAAACTTTCCAAAAATATTGATTCTACATGAAAAGCATGGATCCAAGAGGATGGTCAAACCAAAGTGATTTCAAACATCCACAAAATGAGCACAGTTGAGGTGTTTGAGGTGTGTAACATCCATCCATTTATTATCTGTAACCGCTTATCCTCATCAGGGTCATGGTGGGGCTGGAGCCTAGTGTGTAACAATTATTAATAAATAATTCATTCATAAACAACACACCCAAACACTAGAGGTGAAATTGCAGGTAACTCTGTTTCTGTTGCCCTCCGCTCTCTGCTCGTTCCTGTTCACATTCTGTTGATCCACTCTGGTTGAGGCAGAAACATTACTGCTGTGGAATAACTCATTTGTTCATTGAAGAGGACAGCTCGCTGGAGGAAAGTCCATTAGGAAAAGAGCTTTAGCAGAAACATGATAGGCCCTCATCCTGCTACAATGTCTGGCTGTCGTCCATCAGTCAGCATCCTCTGGGGACAACCTCCACCTCCCCCGATGATTCACACACGCAGTTCATCACCAAAACAATATCACTGTTTGTTTGCTTAGCAACTCAGAATAAACAGTGAACAAGCACCACACCTGACAGAGAGCTTCATAAACTTTAGTCTGAGGGCACGCTGAGCTCTCTAATGAGGCTCCAGAGGGCCCCACACAACATTAACACAGTCCATGACATCATTTGAATGGTTTAAACAAAATATGAAGCATCTTTATTCCAAAAAAGAAAATAAAAAATAATCTATATGTATTTTCAGTGTATAAACACGGGACAGGAACATAGAGTCAACTTTCAACTGCGTGGAGAGGAGACAGATGATCACAGCGTGTTTTCAAAGATGTAATTATGTTTTATTAGGCCAAACAGATGAAGATGGTGACGCAGCTGTTTCGGGTTACAGCTCTGTGGAAAAGATGCTACCTCATCACCATGTTACCTCTACTGTAACACAACATGACCAGTAAGTCTTACACACATCCACCATAAACACACGACCATCAATGAAAAGAGCTGCAGGCTGTCGACAGTTATTAGAGATTAAAACAAGAGAGAGAAAAATAAGACAGTCCTGTCCATCAACGTCAAGCATTAAAAGATTTTTTTTTTCCCAATATGTCATTTTTCATCCATTTTCATTTACATAAAATCTGAATGTGTCTGCAGGTATCTTGCTGATTTGGGTGCTGTCAGTCATCAAAGCCCAGCATGTGTCCTCTGTCCCATCATGCCCTGCTTCTTGTCTGGTTTGTTCTGAAGACACCGTCATCTGTAACAGACTGGCTCACATTATTGGTAACACACACACACACACACACACACACACACACACACACACACACACACACACACACACAGTGTCTTCAGACGGGCTAACATGAAATAGAAAAGCTTTATTTTACTGTAAGTCTGTGTGTGTGTGTGTGTGTGTGACCAGACGCTCCCGACACAACCCAGGCTCTGCTGCTAACGGAGGGCTCCATCTCCATAGTCCAGCCTGCCTCCCTGTCTGATCTCAGCAACATTACAGTCATAGGTCAGTCAGTCCCTGGTGTGTGTGTGTACTTGCACACTTGTGGGTTGTTGCATGATAATGGCTTTAAAATACTAACGAGTACGAACTACAAGTATATCTGTCCTTCTTTCAGTTCTGAGTCATAACCATATCTCAGTGCTGGGTGAACAGTCCTTCAGAAACCTGCCTGTCCTCCACACCTTACTGCTGGACCACAACCTCCTGACCAGCCAGGCCCTACAGGGGGGAGCTCTGACCAATCTAACCCGAATAGAGGTACTCGCTCTGGGCCACAACCTCATCAGCATGGTGGGTACCTCTTCATGGGGAAAAAAAACACACACACAGTGCACAGACCTGTGGATCTGTGGAAGTAAAGAAAGACTGCATTTTTCCCTCTGACATTGTTGTCTGTGTTGATGTGCAGATCCGAGGTGGCTGGTTCAAAGGTAGCAAGGCTCTGCGGAGCCTGAAGTTGGAGGGAAACTTGCTCACCAGTTTGGACTCTGGTTCCTTCCCTGTGGATGACCTCAAACATCTGGAGAGCCTGGATCTCTCAGATAACCTGATACATCATCTGGATAGAAGCAGGTCAGTACAGATTGATTCTCATGTCTTATCTTTCATACTTTATTGAACCAGTTCACACTCAGCAACACCAATGTCATGTGTACAAAATGATTTCTTGTAGCTTTGTTGGGTTGGTGAGCCTGCAGACTCTGGATCTGTCCAGAAACCGTCTAAGTTCTGCTCCTGCTGAGGCTTTTTCCTACCTCAGCTGGCTGACAAATCTCAACCTAGACCTCAACTCATGGAACTGCTCCTGTGAGCTGCTGGATCTGGCAACCATCCTGTCCACCTTCATGCAACAACCCGGCCAGGTGCAGCAGTTCTTCTTTCACCTGTGCACATTTCAATGCAGCTTTCACTTGCATTCTGTTTGATGATAGACGTGTAATGCATCAGTAATTTCAGGAGATTCAAGATTGTGTGTCATGTGTCATGTCGTGTTTCATATAAAATCACAAACTTGGTGTTACAGCATTGGAAAAAAAATTAACTAGAGCTGCACGCAGGTATAGCAGGGTCTCCCAATGTACAGGGAAATTGACCAGTACAACACTAATTGACTTAAACCTGACATTTCCCCCCCTCCTGCTCTCAGACCCTCTATAATGGCCGTAGGATGGTGTGTGTGAGCGCTGACAACCCAGCCGTAACCACAGTGTTCGAGCTAACTGAGGCCAATTGCATCCCGTCCAATCAGAACATTGCAGTGAAGATAGAGCCCAGAAGCAGCGTGACGCCTCAGCTGTATGCTCGAGACCTGGCCATCACAGCAGTCATCTGTTTTATTGGTGAGAAAGGGGACAAAGGGAAACGGTCTGCACACCAATGGGTTCTATTATCATTTTTAAGGGAATGTTTCAGTCTACTAGATCTTTAAGGCCATAATAAACTCAAATTACAAACACCTGCTAGTCAACAAGCAGCAAGATAAAACAAGCCCCACAAGATGGGGATCACAGAATATAAAACTCCAGAATATTTATAATGTTAATATGACAGCACTTGAAAACACAGAATGATATGCAGAAATGTTTTTCTCATCCTTGGAACTGGAAGTCCTGAAGCATCCAGTCCATGTCCATTGCCCTCAAAGGCTAAATCATTCTCAGACCTCAGAGTCAGAGTTCTGAGATTGACATATGCAAGACATGCAGGTTGTGCAGTGGCTAACATTGGCATGCTTGCAGTTGCTAGCTGTAAGAGACTGTTGGTAAACTAGCAAAGGATTCTGACTGGTAGCAAAGAAGCTAACATACAAAACAAAGCAGCTTGACTTACTTTGCTGTTGTGAACAAATCCTCTTATTCCTACAATTTTATTCACATGAAGGGAAATTGATGCAGAATGAAATGCTGGTCTGACTGTGCTCTTAGGGAGAAATCTTTTGGACTGAATATGGTCTCAATTCATTGGTAATGTAAAAAAAATGCTACATAGCACCTTTATGTAGACTTGTAACCATCAATGTGAATGCCAGTTGAAGGCATTAGTGTTTAAAATCCAATCTGTCCTGCATGTTTCAGGTGGTGTTGGTTTGACCCTGCTGGTAGTCCTGATCTATTATCAAGTTTCCAAGAAGAAGAAACTGAAAAAAAGACAGAAAGTGGAAGAGGAGGGCAGCAGCACAACACCGAATCACCACGTCAATCATCTAGATGTTAGTGAGAAAAGGAGGGAACGCTCCTTGCAAGCAAATAGCAGCCAGCCTTGGGACAGAGAAATCATGACGATGGATCCAAGGCGAGATGGTCATGGTCGGCAGCTTAGGTCCCGTCTTGATGAAAACGGCAGCCATTTTGTGTGTTCAGAGTGTGGCTCAGAAAGACAGAGAGGGATGGGGCCAAACCCAATGAGATGGAACAACAGGATAAATGGAGGGATGGAGGCAGAGGAGGAAATAGAAAAGAGGAGAGTGAGGATGGTAGCAGAGGAAGAAAGGAGGAGGCTTGGGAACCAGCAGGGAATCTTGACCAGGGACATTCCCAACAAGTTTCTTTCTCATGGCAATACCAACTCTTTCTCACATCCACGGAAAGAAGCCAGTGACAGACCAGACACCCTGGCTAGTTATAGAGAGAATGGAGAGAGCTACAGGACTGACATGGAAGGTAAGAACAGAGGACAAGAGAGTTTACATTGCCAGAGCTGCCACAGTACATACAGACCACCAGAGCAGAACATGAGACAAGGGAGGAATCACACCAACATGAGAGACTCTCCTCTGTTTGAAGGCCTCCCTTCTCAGTACAGACAGATTGACAGGGGTGGAAATGTTAACCACAACCAGTTTGACATGATGAAGAACACAGAGTTGAGAAGAGAAACAAGAAATGTAACATTTGATCTGGAGAGGTCGAGAACCCTAGAAGGAAACAGTCATAGCAATGACAAGAGGGAGGATGACGGGATGACCTCCAGAGACAAGGAGAGACTCAGAAGACACAAAGCTAAAGTTCAGTCAGGCCGCTTACTGAAGGTTAAACTAAACTTGAATCCGCTACGAAAAAGCAAAGTCCATCCTAAAAGGAAAGCTGAGCATGGCCATTCAGAGAAAAGCAGCTCGAAGAAGAGTAAAGATAAAAGACAGGACAGAAAGGACAGAGGAGAAAAGGAAGGGAAGGGAAAGTCTGGTAAGAAGGGCAGCAAGACTAAAGGATCAACTGAGGATGGTGAGGAAGAAGTTGGAGAAGAAGGAGGGAAAAACAAAGGGACTTCCAAAAAGGGGCAGGAAAGTACTGAAGGTGACCAGGGTGAGAATAAACACCCAGAAAACACTACCACCCATACTGCTGACCCTTTAGCCTCTGCTTTTGCAATTGGACACGGGCAAAATTTGCTGGGTGGGCATTTTCAGTATCAGGGAGCTGGATTGGCTATGGGGAGTGCTCAGATTTCCTCACAGCATCCCTTTTCCCTCTCTGCCACTGGCAGGAATCAAACTTCCAACCTCTCTCTGCTTGGCTCAGCAGGCTCACAACTGACTGGCAGCAGCCTGTCTCTTCCAGGAGGGAATTTCATGCTCAACACCATGGCCCCAGGATCTAATGCACGGTTCCCCAGCTACCCAGCTTATAGTGGGCCCAGTATGGCTCCAAGTGGTGTCCCAGACAGCTTCAGGAAGCAAGCTGGGGTAGGCCTCGTGTCTCCTGCTAATTCTCTTTCAGCCAACACTATACATGCTAATCCTTTGCAGGCAAGTCCAGTGCATACCTCCCAGCCTGCAGGACTAGCCTCAAGTTTGACAGCAAACCCAGCTGTTAATCCTGCACCTGGGCAGTCCCTCTTACAGACCCAGCTTCCCCCTGACAGCTCTATAGCAAAACTGAAGTCTGATGCAGCCCAGGGACCAGGTCTTCAAACTGGCAAAGTACAACAGTTGCCCCCTGAATCTCAAACACCCCAGACCAAGGAGAGTCACACTCTCCCAACTCAGGCACCACCAAGTGCAGATGGTTCGACGACTCTTCAGGCTCCTAGCATTGCGGAAAAGCTGTCAAACAGTACCAGTCAGACAGAGGCCGGGCGTGTACCTGCTGGGCCAACGGTCAATACATCAACTGCGGTTTTAACTGAAGGACTTGCAGCAGAGGTGTCAGGAGATAGCATGCAGGCAGCAGATGGGTCTGTATTGGGTGTGTCTGCACCTAGTATGTCTACACAAAGTGTATCCTCCATAGATGATGCAGGTCCAACTGCTGCACTGCTACAGCAGGAGTACCTGTCAGAGGAAGGAGGATCCTCCCCCAGGAGGAAGCTGAGGCTGGTGCTTCCAGAGAAGACATCTAACCGACTACCAACCGCACTGGAGAGGAAAATACGCTAGCCGCTCATTTCATTGTTAATGAAATTTTATGGATCTGTAGTATTTTAAAGGTCAGATGAAGCACTTCATCTTTTAAAATCGAGTTTTACATCAGATGCAGAAAGCTGAGACTGACTGCCAGGAAATGTCGTTCTGTGATGTTTTACAGATGTTTGGTGTGTTCTATTTTTATGATGATAAATGTCGTAAAAGCTTTGTTGTATTTTTTGTTTCAGAATTTATTGTTGAGCTTTGTAACAACATTTGACAGAAAATCTCACCTTGGCATCCATTTAGTATCTGTGCTGGAGCATCTACATCATTAGATGAATTTGCTCAGATGCCAGATGTTCTTGTCCATGTTGACTTACAAGGTGAGAAAAAAAGAAACCTTGCTGTCATGTTTATGTTCATTCCTTTTCTTAGAAGCAGCCACTGACTAAACAATCTTACCCCGAGGTCTATTTACTAGCCACTCTAGGGCTTTTCATCAGCAGGTGGAGTTTGAACAGTAAATTTCATACTTCACTAAAGTGAACTCCATTTGTTGATGAAGGTCATTAGATGCAGTTGAAAGTGCCAGAAAGCTACTAAATGGACCTTGTTGCTGCTACTTAATATGCTATACTGCGAGAGATATTTGACTAAAATCTATTTTGCAATATAATTTTTTTATGTATAGATTGTAAATGATGATTTCTCTTGGACATTTAGTCAACCTTGAGTACAATATATTCAGGGGCTCTTAACAACCAGAACTGAGTCAAAATTAAAAACAGCAGTGAAATAGACTCACAGACCTGAACAGAAACTGAAACAGCAGTGACTTTGACTTCTGTGCTGATTGTAGCAGGTTGCCGACGTTTCTATGTGTCACTGCTGGATTGGGTTTCAGTTTTTGGCTCCAGGACAGGTCTTGGTAGTGTGTTGGGTTTCACTGGTCACACTGTCGACCTCTAAATGCTGCCTACAGAGACTTAACACTTACCAAACCTTTACCGTCTGAGCTGGAACCTCAAGCCTCTCCTGTGCAGAAGTCACTGTGACCTGTCACACTGACCTACTCTGGTGAACAGTGGTGTGTCCTCAGGCCAAATCAGTTTCATCTCCTTGCTGAATTTAATGAGATACTGGAGAAGATAAAATATTGCCACCACAATATCAGTAGTGCTGCTTGTCTTAGAGTTGAAACCAAATTTTATGCTAACAGAATATGATCCAATAATAAATCCAATAGGTTTCTAGTGAATTAATGAATTAATTAGTGTTTTATTGCTGAAAAACTTTTAAACCTCAATTAATAAACAGTTTTGCCACTTGGTGGCACTGTCATGAACTGTGAAGTTGTAAAGATGTTGAACGTAAACCTCCTTCATTCCTCATCCACCAGACACTTTTTTTAAATCTCTGTTTTTGGTCTCCACCAACTCCTGAGAAAATATCTGTCTCTTTAGCCTCTAAATGCTCCAGTAATTAAACCTGCTTATCGCTCACTGTTGTTTAAAGCTGGGCAGGGGGTGTACCATGGGTTTAGCAGCTACCTGCTGATACTGAAAAACAGCTTTATGAGGGCGGTGACACAGAATCTTACTTATTTATTTTTGCCTCCAAACCAGTGAGCTACAAGACGCTGTGTTGAAAGGAACTGCAGAATCGGGTGATCTCTGTGGGTGTGACATATTACATAACATTACACATTAATATAAATAAAATTATTGATAGGTGCAGCTTTACAGGCTCTCTACCAAAGTGTCCAGGGACACAAGATAGGTTCCCCCAAATCTTTTGGATATCTAAAAGCAGTTTTTGTCATGATGTTTTTGTCTTTTTGAATGTTGACGTTTATTTTCTCCACAAATAGAAAAAGAAAAAAATCTGCAGGTTAGTGTCATAAAGCTGAACTGTGAACTGGAATGAGTTTAAAATGATTACAGTGAACTCAGCTCATGCAGCTCTCCCTTGTTGTCATTAGGGGGCAGTGTGTACTTGCAACAGTGAGCTGAGCTCACTCATGTCAGGGATAGAATTGAAATGTAATTACAACACATACAGAGTGTGATTAAAGCAGAGCAACACCTAATCTGCGTGTACATCTTATTTCACAAAAAAGACTTGATTCAAGGAAGGCTCACAGGACAGATTTTTTTTTTTTTTTTTTTTTTTTTGGCATTTATCATATTTTAAAATATTAGAATGTCAAATGTGTACAGCTGTCACACAGGAACAACAGAAAACTGACAGTGGTGATAATGAGGACAAACCCACATAAAGAGTGGGGCAAAAGGACAGACTGATAGATATTACCAAACAGCAGCCTGCACACCTGGACTACACCACCAACACCTCCTATTGTTAGCGGTAACGTAGCTGCGTCCCCAGGCATCTGTGTGTGAAATGCAAATGTTGAGTGCAAGAGGAGAAATGCCTGGTGGGCTCTGACTCGCCCCCACACCCACTGTAGGCTTGTTTCCACTGAAAAATGGAAATGTGGATAAATGACTTGAGATTTATACACATGTAAAAACTATTAGTATCCCCTCACCTCTGGCACAGTCGCTACTCCACATTAGTGCAGCAGATAGAGCAGAATTGATTATTAATCATGATGCCTGCTGGAGTCAATCAGGCCAATAACCATCAAGATGAGATTACTACAAGAAATGAGCTCCAAACACAACACCAAGGCATCACAGCAGCTCGTAACCTTATAAAGACAGAAAACTGTTAGACTGTTTTTCAAAGATCAGACCCTTTCACGACAAGCTGAAAACAAATTTGATATATTATTATCAAATGTTTTAGAATTAATGTGTTAACATATAGCTACGTATTTATACACCCAGCAGACATGAAAATCTGGAGTCCTGTTCCTGTCATGTGACAAATGTAAAGTCCACTCTTTTTTCAGCTCTGTTTTTGGTCTCCACCGACTTCTGACATAAATAGTTTCTTGAGAACGAGCTCCCCTGAGTTCACCAGCTAGTTTAGTGCTGGACATGGAAGTGTATGGGGGGTTTATCAGAGCAGAAGCTTATTTTCAGTGGAAAATCATCGGTGAGAATGAACATGACCAGTAAAATTGTGGAACTTAAAACCAAACCAGTGACCTGAAATGCTCTAAAAGCCCAGAGGAACTGCACAGTGACTCATTAAACATAATGATTAGTCTCTGTACATGATTTCATGTTTTCAGACACCATAGCACTTTAATATTTTTATTGTTTTGTACAAATTGAAAGGACATAATTCACTATGTAGATTACTCTGGGCTAAATCTGATTTACAGTGTTATGAAATTAGAGTCAATAAATAAATGTATCTTTATACTGAGCAGCAGACTATGACAGATAATGATTTATTATTTATTATCCAGATGGATGTTGAAACAATTTTGAAGAAACGATGAGTGTTATCAAAAAATCTTCTGGGTTTTCAACCTAATACATGAGTGCTAACATGCAGGTGTGATGTTAACTATGCTCACCTCTGTCTTAGTACAGCTGGTTTTGCAGGTATTTGGAAAGTCATTGACAGGATGTGTTACAGCGTTCCTTCATCTTCTTAAACATCAAATTCTTTTCAAGGACTTGCCAGGCCCAATTCCCACAAATTCAAGGACGTAACACAGTATAGATTCAGACACGGGTCAAGGTTAATTACAGTTTCAACACCGAGAAGCACTCATGCGTGCATTTGACCTTCACACTTTGTCGAGGCAGATGAAACAAAGACGAAGAGTATCAGGCGTGCTCAGCTGCAGAGCTCAAACATGGCATCAGGTGCAGCACTCAACACCAGCACTCTCAGACAAATATTTTCTTTTTCTTTATTAAAGGCAAAAAACAAATAGCCATAAACCATAATCAGCCATGACTCCACCATCTGGCTGATGATGATTTAAATGTTTGTCTGAGCGCAGGTGAAACTGTGGCGCAGCTGCAGGAGTCAGTGCAGACAGCAAAATGAAGCACATTTTCTAACTTTAAGAAAATATCAAAAGAGCTTCAACTTTACTGTCAATGACCTATATCTATTTTCTAAAACTTTCAAGGCCTTATTTTGTGGAAGTATTGGACAATGAGATTTTCTGTTGATGGCACTGGATGAAAAGTCAGAGGATCAAGTTTTTTTTTTTACCAGTGCTGTAGTACTTGAGATCTTAAGACCGCTTCTTGAAGGTCAGTCTTGTCTCGGCGTTGACTGTATTTTTACTCTGTCTTGTCTCGGTTTCAGGCAAAACAGACTTTTATCTCAAGACGGTCAAGACCACAACAGTGAGGATGTCACTAAATTCCGTGAACACTTTGATTTTAACATCATTACTGTGATTGGATGAAAACCTTCCTGTTTCACATTCATCCAATAATAACTCATTTCTAATTTGAATTTTTCACCTCAAAGCTTCTGCTATCAAATTTGTCCCTCCAACCAAAAAGAAATAATTGACAAAACACCGTCTAAAAGTAAACACACAAGAGTTGATGACTGGAAGCACTTCAAACTTATCAGCACAGAAAATAAACATTGTAACCCTTTGGAGTCTGAGCAGTAGTGACCGTAATTGCAAAAGCAATTGATAGGGTCCTTTGTAGGACACCAGAGGTAAGTTAAGTGTAAGGGATGCTAACAAAGGTAGCTAGCTAAGGCTAGCTTCTCTTCATCTCTTCACCCCTCATTCAAACAAAGTTTATCTGTCCACATTAGGCATGGACTTGTCATACGTTGATCTTGGTCCCAACCCCTCAAAGTCTTGGTCTTGTCTTGGTCTCAGTACACTTGGTGGTCTTGGTCAGGACTCAACCTTAGTTCAGGTGTTCCTGTCTGTAACAGTGGTTATTATAATTCTTTGCTAAACATTAATATCATTATCAAGAATCACCAAAATCAGAAAGATTCTTCTTTGAAGGTAAAACTAAATATTGGTAAAAAAAAAAAAAAATGTAATCGATCCAAAAGTGTTCCCATCTCAAGCACACACCCTAATCACATTTCTGTTCAAACTATATGATCTGATCTGAGTGAACAAAGGGTTAAAATACATATTTCCAGAGACTTCAAAGACATTTGTTTTTGCAATTACAGTCAGCTACTTTGCATAAATGCAAAGGGCACAAAACAAACACAGGGTGTGCTGTGTCACAGGAGTGGTGAAGGTGTACGTTATTATGTGCAGTTAATTAAAGCGACTGTCACAAAGTGTTCGGAAATAAACAGCATAAAAGAGGCAGGTTTGGAGTAATGACTGCACATCAATGCAGCTCTGACTTTATTCTCAAACACATTATTAGAATCTAAAAATAAGAAAATCTTCATGGTTGTTGTTGCCCAGAGTCCTTTCATCTGCCAAAAAACACATTAATACAAAGAGATACAGAGCGAGAGATGCGCGTCTCTCATCATCATCATCATTAACACTAAAACAAAACTTGATTAAAAAACAACATTAAAACAGCCAACCCAGCAACAGTTATAGTTTCTTAAATAGCCTCTGTGCACAGAGAAATAGAGATGACAAAAGAGACCATGCAACCCAATCAACCACTCTGCCTTCTCATTAACACTTCACACACTCGCACACACACACTCAGCTTGGATCCAAATCAATATTATCAACAGACATATGCCAGGAGGAGGAGCTGTCATCGTACAAAGGACTATTTTCATTTCTTCTTTTTTTTCCAACAAAGAATTGTTTGACATTTCATTATTTCGAGGACTAAAATACATTGAATTTTCTACCCTGCAGATCTGAGCCTCTCTGCCGGAGAACAATGAAACTTCTTTAATCGTACGCAATTATTCACAGGCGGGCGGCGTCTGGTTAAAAAGGCAACGCTTCCTCACCTCTTTCTCTTGTTTGTCTTAAACTGCGATTCAGCCATTATTTATCACAATACGTTTTCTGTTTCTAAAGACAGTGTGAGGGACTTCAGTCCACGCTGCATCTAACTGAAGCCTTATATTCACGTAATTAAAGAACCAGCAGGGAAACAAGTATTTGGTTATCAATCCTTAGTTTGTGTGCTGTGTTCTCTTGACTTTGGCCGTAGAAGGATTCAGCAACTACAAGGTCAAAAAAATAAACAAAATCAACTGGCTTTAAATGGACAGCTCAAACATTTATGTTACAGCAATGTACACTCGCTCTGCAGAGCCTTTTGGAGCCGACGGTAAACACCATCTTTACAAAATGAGGAACTAGATGTGAACGTTTCAGGGCAGACAGGAAACTAGACAGAATCTCCCTTTCTGAGGGAGGCTGGAGTATTTACACCTATCATCATGTTCACAGCAGAGGACCTGTCCACCTCTCCTCGCTGATATACAGTTTTTTCAAATCATAGCATGTCTCATGCTGTAAATGACCAGTACAAAAAAAAAATACAGACGTCCAGACAAGCTGAGAGACATGCAGGAGCTGGAAGAAACAATCCCTTCTTCCTGTACTGAACACTGTCCTGCTGTCCCTTCAAAGAGACGTGTTAGTAATACACAGAAATGTCCCGTTATTCTACTGCTTTGGGCATTTGTTTGAAGTGCTGAACTCTAGTTTGGTTCAAATTCCTTTGGGGGGGGACTGAGGGTGCAGTAGGCTGGCCTGGGTGCATGTAGAGATGAGGCTAGAGGTTCCATGGTGTGGCAGTAGAAGGGCTTGGTTGAAGTTTGGTGTGACTTTGTCCTGAGATTAGCTCAGATAGAGATGCTTGTCTCTCTGAAGACCTCTGCAGGAAGAGAGGAGAAACAAAACATGAGCAACACAATCGCTGTGTGACATCTGTTATAATATGAAATATTAAAGCAATACTGTGTGACTTTTCTACCACAAACAGATTTTAAATCACGTCGATGCTACACTGTCTTGTAATCAGGTGAATGATTCACTGACTTTGGTGAAACTGGATCTTATTTTGTGGAGAAAATGTTTTCTGGTTTTCCCTCTGAAGAGTTTCCTGACAGACAGCAAAGTAACTGCTGCCGACTATAGCTGCTGTTAGCTAATGTTAGCTGAGTTTGTTAGCTGGGCTCCCTGGACTGTGAGCTCAGAGCACCGAGCTGGCTGACTGCTGTTGGACTAGTAAGTAATATTAGCTGGCTGCTATGTCTTGTCTTGTTCACCTCGCTTGATGTTTGGCTGCTGGTAAAGTTTTCAACTCGCTAGTTTTTAATCAATAATTATTACTATTACAATAATTACTAAGTGGCAACATATTCAGTGGCATTATAAACTGGGGGTGCCAATCACCAAATACCAGTTTCTGCACAGTGTTGCTTTAAGGTTTGTTTTCATATTAGCATGATACCGCTGCCAGCTGATGGACGCAGCGTGCAGAGGACTGGAATCATTTTATTTATCTAAGGACACACAAACAGGGGTGTAGCCCGAGGGGGGTCTGGATGCCTTACCATCCACCCTTGGTACTGCCTTTGTTTTGGGACATTTGTAGGCATAAACTTTCAGCTACATCTAACAGACAGAAAAATAATTATGAAAGAAACACTAACTTGGAAATTTGGGAATAGAAATTAATAACACCAAACAGTAATCTACAGTCCAGCTCGAGCAGCTTAACAGCGGGCGAGTTTGAGTATGTTTGAGTCGGTGTCACAGGGAGCTGTGGTCAGAAATGTGCTGAATGAGGTGAGAAGTAAGGTAAAGAAGGTAACCCGACAATAGTGTAATTCCTACCCGTTGCCATGGTAATCAGTGCTCCAATCCAGAGAGGGGTGGTGGTTTGGTGTGTGTCGACCCATCTGGTGGTAGTCCATTGATGGTGACATCACTGCTCCACCATTAAGCATACCTCCTCCTATTGGCTGGTAGTCAGACTGGATGGAGGGGGGGTAGCCCTGAATATACACAAAAACACTTCATTACAATCGATAATGTCGTATGTGACAACAGCTGATCACAGCAAGAAAAGAAAGAACAACGCTGGTTGTCATCTATTGGTGTAAACAAATTTCCATAGCTGAATGATAATAATAATAATAATTATTATAATTATAATTCCACTGGCTCCAAACTGACCAGACGACTTTTATTAAATTAGTTTCACGAACACAACTACACACTACTGATGTGCGGGTCAGGCAGCTCTCAGAGCTGTGTTTCTGTTTCTCCCCCGCCCGCGGGGAGATATCGGTTAATAAACAGATGAATTGTTCCAAACATGTTGTTTAACCCTTCATTACACACATGAACTCTGCCTCTCTCTCTCACACACACACACAAAGCATCCTTCACATGGTAACAGTGAATTTGAACAGAATACTACATGTGGGTCACATGACCCGCCTGCTTGACCCTGTGAGATTTTACCACACCGTGTACAGATGAGGATTTTCTGTCTCTGCACATTACTCCTTCACGTTACATTCAGCATCAGGAACATTGTTCACTGACTGTTAGACTTAGACTTAGACCACACTTTATTTTGTGTTGTTGTACGTTTACAGAAGGACTGTGAGATACTTTAAAAGTCTCCTCACAACATGATGTCATCAGACTTTACATTCCATTTCTTTCCCCTCAGTGTTTAATCTAAGTCCATCTAATCTAAATCTAAGTATGAGGCTGATGATGCTGGAAGTGAAATTCATTTCATGGAAGGTGGTCAAATTTCCTTTCAGCTTTTTTGGAAAATATTGGATCAGCTTAAAATAGAAAAGCCATCAAAGTTTGGTTTTGTTAATTTGAAGGCAAAAGAAGCAGTTTATTAAAATCAGGACAAAAACTATGAAGTACCACACATTGAAGGTGGTGCACTAGATGAGAGCTGTAACACTAAGATGACGTGTGAAACAAACAGTCTGGCTGGTGTTCAAAACACAATGCTAGTTCCTGTAGTTTGGCTGCTAATACAGCACGTTTACCAACAGGGTCAACAGTTGAAGCTCATGCATGCTTAAAAACTCTTAGAGAGTGTTCATCGATGTACACTGCAGACATGCTAACAGCTGATTCAGCTCACTGTTAATGCTGCAAAAAATGTAAACAGTGTCTGACTGTGAAAAAAAAACAAGCAGCAACCTCTGTGGCTGTGAAGTGAAGCCAGTGCGGAAGTTCCAAAAACTGCAGTTCCTCAAACAGCCACTTGAGGCTGGCTCCAGAAGTGAGTCAGTCTCCATAAGTCCCCATGTTAAAATGTCCAACTTCACAGCAGAAATAAACATGTTTACAGCCTGGTACTATAGATAATTTCTCATTCATGACAACTGTGAGGGTGAATTTTTTTTATAGAACTGACCTGTTCAAATGATATTAAAACTTAAAGTTATTCAGAATTAAGAGTGTGGGTGTCATTATAACAGGTGGTTACCCAGACCTGGTCAGACCAGGTCTGCCGGTGATCCACATCACTGCCCATTTTTAGATTAGTGGAAGAGGCAGGACAGCCAACATGGCGACTGCTCATGTTGCACATTCTGAGCTTCAAAATGGCTCTTCAGAAACATGTGGGTGACGTCACATACACACTGTCCATTCTTTTTACTGTTTGTGAAAAATAGATGTTTCAACTTTTTATATCAACATATTTCTCTGTACGAGTGGTTCAAAAGTCTCCACATTCATCAGTGTTGTGTACACAGGTTTGAATGTGACATGCTGCCGCATTAATGGTGGCTCGGTTACGTCATAGACAAGTTAATGGGTTTAACAAAGCAACCTTTAGCACTTGGTGCTAAAATGGTTTGTGATGAAGTGAAGTGAAAAGGAGACACAGATCAGTCAGAGGTTCATCAGCAGTAATTACAGAGTTTTAAGTGTCTGATTTTATCATCTGCCAGAGGGAAGGAGGAGGAGGAGAGCTGAGGATGAGTGAAGAGGAGATGAAAAGGTAAGAGGGGAGGAGAAGGCAGGGGGAGAGGAGGAGGAGAAGGAGACAAGCATGTCTCTAAACATAAGATACTTCAGGGAGGAGAGAGAGATGGAAAGAGGGAAAAATGAGTGAGTGCAGTGACAGGAGTGTGTGTATGTGTGTGTGTGTGTGTGTGTGCGTGAGGCTGAAAGGGAAGTTAATCTGAGTGTTGTGAGTGAAAGAGGAGAAAGAGGAGGACAGCAGGTGGTTGGGTTCTCCCCCCTCTCCTCCCCCTCTCCTCCTCTACCTCACCTATTCATCCATTGTTGAGCAAATTCTTCTCCTTCACTCCTTCACAAAGACCCCATCTGCCTCTTTTGTCTCTCTCTCTCTCTCTCTCTCTCTCTCTCTCTCCCCTTTCCCCCTCTCTCCCTTCCTCCCCTCCCCCATCATTTCTCACCCTCCTCACTCAGAGAAGAAAAAAGTTTGTGTCCTCTCCTTTTTTTTCCTTCACTTTTTCCTTTTTTGTTTGCCCCCCCCCCCCCCAAAAAAAAATATGTAAAATATGGGTGAGAGAAAGGGGGATTATGGGAGTGAGGGCTTTAAAAGTGCACTATAAAAAGAGGGATAAAACAGGAAGTCAGTCTCAGTGGCAATCCACCCCCATTTTTAAGTATTTGGAGGAGACGCATCATTACACCGCCTCACATCGTCTCAACACAAACAGCCACTCGTCTTCCTCTTCCTCCTGTTTTGATGGAGTGACTCCCCACAGAGGCAGAGGGGCGGACTGACAGACTGATTGACTGATTGACTGTATTACATTATAGATACACAAGCAGTCAAAAATTAAAAACAGATTTTTAATGAGAACTAACCTGACCTTTTGCTGGAACATCCAAACCACAGCAACATCTGGATAATAATTAGGATCAAGACAATTAATAGCAGCTGGATTTATTTCAAACTCCCCGTCACTTTTAAATACAGGTCCCGTCTATTCAGTCCTGAGATCCTCTAGTAAATGCTGATGTGTTCCCTCCCACTTCAGCACCCTTCTCATTTCCACTGTGTGTGTTGATATATTCGTCTGTCTGTGCAGATTTGAAATCAGCGAGACGCTGTGACCTCGAGGAAATGGGAAGACTGACTGTGTGTTTGTGTGAGAAATGGTTTGATGACCTGAGAGGAAAACTACAAACTGAAGCTGTGTTCCAATCCCAAACTAAAGTGTTCACACTGGAGGTGTACAAACAAAACCATGGTTGAGTTTTTGAGTGAGCTGTTGATGGACGCTAGAGGAGAGGAGATGGACACTGCAGCGAATGATTATAATGGAAACGGTGAGCGGTGGTGAGAGAGCTCCAGAAATATGTTGGTAAAGAAAAAGAACTTTGAAATCTCCAGAGATTCGATCATCAGTGAGAGAAAATCATTTGTGTTACAATACTGCACCAAACTAAACTCTTCAAACCTCGACTAACTCTCTGTGTTTAATTATGCCCAGTTTAGAGTCATTAGGACAAAATAATTGTGTAAAATAATAACATGACGCAATTTCACAGTCACAATGTTTTTGTACTGAAAGTCAAGGAAGGAGGGGTCATGTATCAGCCTGTCTGGGATTGTCTTATAATCCCTCTTATTACACAGCTGCTTGTGACAGAAATCAATATTTTGAGTCAAAGTATTGATTTTATCATGTCTGTAGTTCTCCAGAGTCAATGATCAGTTACACAGGAATAACAGGCCATAGAATGCTGTACATAACCAATCAGGATTCAACAAAGGTGTGTAATAATAAATAGTTCAAATGAATTATTGCCAAAAACATGATGTCAGCAAAAAGCAGTTTTCAGTGCAGGATTTTGTGGGCGGTCCTAAAGGGTGGCTCGATGACACACTGAGGCCACCCTGAGCATACCCCTGTACCCCTAGCACAGAGACAGAGATGAATTCATCTCGCTCAGTGTGTGCCCAGTGTGTCAAAGTTAGTCATGTCATTTTCTGAACTCATCTGACACGTTTCAGTTGCTACAAAATGGCAGCTTGACTGGAGCTGAGAATTCATTTTTTACCTGATTTTGACACCTAATTTCATAAACTTGTGGATATTTTTAATCATTCAAATTTGGCTGGATGGTTAATAACACTTTCTTCTTTGGTCTGACAAACACAGAACACATATTTATTCTTAATTCTTACACAGACTTTAAAGTGCTCTTTGAGGTGAGAAAATATGATGTCGTGCCTCTTTGTTTATTTACTATCATCATCTGTGTTTAAACCACAACTAGACGAAAAAAACTAAAAAGGTGAAAATCCAGAATTCACAGTTCGGTGAGGAGCTTGGATGACTTGACTTATGCAAAACATTCTGTGTCACTTCAACAACTACTGTGACAGGTGACAAATCTAGAAAACCAGCAGTGAATGTATCGACTCACAAACGCTGTATCACAGCCTCATAGATCTTATTCCTCTATATAGTCCAAAAACTATAAAAACACATCCACAACCACATTTTGTTACTTCGTTACCATGAACACACACACTAGTTTATTTAAACACTGTCCTGCTGTCATAAACACTCAATAGAGCACTAAATGTGGATTCATCCGCTGCTCAAAATAGTCCAACAAACAAATAGACCATTTCTTCCCTTCCTACAGGTGGAGACCACTGCACCACTGCCTAGTCCCAAATGACCAAACATTCAGAGTGTGACTGACCTGTGTGATGGCAGGCGAGTGTGTCATCCCCAGTGAGTGTCCACTGAGCTGCTGGTGCTGCTGGTGTGGACTGTGCAGCCCCCCCAGGTGAGCCTGGCTGTGGAGGGGAGGGCTGACCTGCAGAGGAGGAGGGGTGGACGCCGCCGTCATGCCACCGAGGGACAGAGCTCCCTGGTGGGGGACGCTGGGCCGCGGCACTGTCCCTCTGGAGGACAGGGTGTGGAGCTGGGGGTGGATCTGGGTGTGAGGAGGAGGAGGGGGCAGGTGGGGGCTGAGGCCTGGGCTTGAGGCGTGGGAAGGGTGTGACGAGTGAGGGTACGACATGTACATGCCCGGGTGCTGAGGGGGAGGGAGGGAGTGAGGGTGGGCGAGGGAGCTGGAGGAAGGGTGTTGGCCTGGGTGCCCCGGGTAAACTGAAGGTTTGTGTGTAAACATTGAGGTAGAAGAAGATGAAGACGAGGAGGAGGAGTGAGGCGGCTTCATTTCAGATGGATCGTTGTAACTCTGGAAAAGTCAAACAAAAAATCAGTTTAAGATTGACCCATATACTCCTTTAAGACACTGAATGTGTGTGTGTGTGTGTGTTTGTGTGTGTGTGGTACCTGTGAGACCAGACTAGCCCTGTAGGCAGCTAGTTGTTTCAGATACTCCTTCTTAGCCGTCTCTGTCCTCTTCTTGTACACCTGAAACACGAACATGTTACTCATTTGGGACTATCAAACTTTTTTACACTTCACAGCATCTGAAAATGTTTACAAATCCACTTAACGAGCAGTGCGATGTTAGCTAAGTTAATCACAGGGATCACCGTTGTGTTTCCCTCAGCTGACAGAGTTATCTAATAACACACAACCACAATGTTGAATCCCGATGCCGCTGTTACAAACTCTGAACGTGAGCTTTGTTAAATTCACTTGACATGCCACTTGTAGCAATTTAGTGAGCTCAATAATGATTGGTAGTCTGTTGACTCCTGACAGACGATTGGCTGCTTGCTGTCCCTCTCACTCTTCATTTGGTTTTACAGAAGGACGGGTCGTGTTAGCGTCTCTGTGAGGCTTCACTGAGGCACCGGAAGATTTGAGCTGAATGCTAACATCAATGACGCTGACATGTTCTATTAACATGCTGATATGGAGCAGGTATAATGTTTACCATCTTAGTTTAGCGTGTTAGCATGCTACTTAGCTCTAAACATCAGCTGAGGCTAATGGGAATATTTGGTCATAAATTGTCACATTTTCCAAGTATTGGACAAACTTCAAGGGAAATTCAAGGGATTGCAGTGCAGAGCATGAACATATGAACTTAATATCATTGCACTCCATTTAATATTTGTTGAGATATTTATTGTAGATAAATAAACGCTGCCGAATACTTTCCTCAACAAACCAAATGTTTGTGTTTTTACATTCTAGAATCAGTGGGCCATTACTAATAAATCTAAATATATCTGCATAATGATCATACATTATTACACCATTCTTCATATTTGATATTAAATTCACATTTACCCCACAACAAATCTGAATTACTTTCTGCTCCTGGTCAGTGTGAACGCACAGTAGCTGTTGTGATGTGATGGCACCTTGGCAGGTTAAATTAAAGAAGGAGGATCTACCTGTTTCTGTTCCTCGCCCAGGCCATCCCACATGGAGGCCACGATCTTTGACACCTCCCCGAAGGTGGCGTTGGGGTTCTGGGCCTTGATGTTGGCTTGGGTGTCCCTGAAGAACAAGGCGTAGGCGGACACTGGCTTCACTGGCTCATTAGGGTCCTTCCGCTTCTTCTTCTTTGGTGTTTTGGGTTTCTTGGAGATGTCCACTGTGGCCGGCCTCTTCTCTGCTCCACTGCCCAGCTAAGAGGAGAAGAAGCAGGTTGATAAAAAAAAAAATGGTTAGCTTAGTGTGAATTCTGTGCAGTGAGCTGAAAAAAGATGTGTTTTTATTTCAGGGTTTTTCTTTTTCTATGATCGTTAAAGTGGCATTTCAACAGTTCACACCTTATCATGTCTTTGATGACTGTCATGACTGACATATGACCTCAACCGTCCTGTTTGATGTCAAGCTATGAATCAACCACAGAGATCAAATATGGGGAAATTCCCGAGCACTCAGCAGAACTGATGAGGTCTCTCAAACGAGTGGTTAAAAATCATCACACGCAGCCACCAGCAGCCACAGTCATCTCTAATTATTTCGCAGGATGTTTTCTTGAACGAACCGTGTAATCTGGCACTAATTACCAATAAAACAGAGGCAGTGTTCAATTGGTGCACCTAATTATCAATTAACTAATTGAGATTAAATGTATTTTAGTTGGTGCACAGCACTTCAGCTGACCGAGCAGAAATGTCAGATTTGTCTACATACATATTTTCAGGTGTTAGTCGTAATAAAGTCTATTGTGTTTATCCTATTGTAGCAGTTACGGCAGCTGAGTTTAACTCCACCACCTACTCGTATTTTATGGCAACAACATCATAGTAATAGTGTCTCTTGATCTTACACAACATGGTATCAAGGTCAAAGTAGGAGTCAGAGTTCAGTGCTTCAGAGGGTTCACTTCCCAACTCTTGCTAACTGTGTTGATAAAGACTGAGAGATGAATGGAAGTATCTGAGTTTATTTATTGCTGATGTCAGAGATGACAGAAGCTTTGACAAATCAAGGAACAACCTAGAAGCTGACTGATGGATGGTTCTGTAACCAAAAATGTTTCTGGACATGTTAAAACCTCATCTGATCACATTTGTTTGGCAGTAGCCTGGCAACATCAAGCCCTCAGCAGTCAGATTTCCAATGAAATGTTGATTTCAATGGATTGAATGATTGTGAGAACAGACAAATAAACGTGTTATACCATCACATATAGAGGGAAGCTGATGAAATAAGATTTCTTTATTCTGCAAAACTCTAAAACTGAAACTGAAAAAAACAAATTTAATCTGACCACACTGTAACTGTATTTCCTCTCTATCAGTTTAGTCTACTTGCTTGATTTCATTTCAGTTTGTTACCTTTTCATTTGTATTATCTATCTCTTCACTGTGTTCTTTAATGTTTCTCTCATGCCTTTCGTTAAGCTCTTTAAATTACACATGCGGACCCTCAAACTGCCGTTCCACACAGAGAATATTACCCCAATAGGCTGTAATAACTTCACTAAATACAGAAATACAGTTAATACGACATGTTTTACTGTGATTGTACCTGTCTGATTTAATGTGGTCATTAAACTGAACTGAAAAACTTTAGATGTGTCGGAGTGTTTTGTAAAGGTACAAGCCATGTCTCTGTCCTCAAGCGAGCATCACATGTGTACTTGCTCATAATGTTGCCCATCTCCAACTCATTCTGCCATACATAACCAATGAGAATGATAAAGTTCGTAAATATTATTCAGCAGTGCAGTAATGGTTTCATTTCCCCAGTATATGAACAGTCAGTTTGGTGCAGAGTGCTTGTTTCAGTGTGAGACACTGAACAGTGAGGGTGCTGATTTCCATCTTATTGCTATGCAGGGAGAATGGGTCTATTATGACACATAACATTAACATAACAACTCTCCACTGTCTGCACACACACACACAAAAACACACAGCAGAACACAACTAGCTGCTACAGCCCAGTGAGATACGACTCAGTGACTCATAGAAACAGGCGATGTGTGTTTGTGTGTGTGTGTGTGTGTGTGTGTGTGTGTGTGTGTGTGTTGTTTTTTTTACCCTGAGTCCATCATCATTCTCATCCTCGTGTGCTGAACTGGAGGGAGATGGTGTGGCAGATTTACTTCCAGGAGGTGAGGGAGAATTATGGGTAACAGAGTTCCTGCTCAGCCCAAGCTGGGATTGGTTGATGGTGGACAACTGACTCTGCTGGCTCATGCCCGATTGGCTCCTGGGTCCGAGCGCTGCATCGATTGGCTGTTGGCTGCTGGTGAACCGGGAATCTGAGTTGACCATCTGCTGCATCTGTGCAAAGACAACAAGTGATGATGAGTGCTGGTAAATGGAGGAGAGTCTCAGATTTCACCTGGAGTTTGTCTGGAAATGATACCAACAGTCGATTCAGTCAGTCCAGCTTTACATTATTCCATTTGTGGTTTCATAACCAAGTCAGAAAAAGCCATTTGGTGCCATAAATTCTTGTAAATTATGATCAAACAACTTGACGTTCTTTTGTTCTTTTAGTGAAAACTAAGTCAGTACAGGATGAAATGCAATGCCATGAAGAAATGTCAACTAGACGCTGACACAGATTTTCTATTTCAAATTGACATTCACACTGAAAGAAGACACACTTTAAAAGCCATGACATGCCCCTTTTTTGTCATGTGGTAGGAAACGTATAGCTCGTATAGCTTGACTGAGGTAACTAACGGCCATGAAACCACCAAAGCAGTGCCAAGAAACCTCATCTGACCTATTTTGGGTTGACAGCTCTTTATTTTCTGCTTCCTGCTATTGTTGTTAATGCCACAACTTCTGCTCACACTGTAAAGTCCTGTGCACATCTTAGCTGAGTTAAACAAGGGTAACTTTCAACCATTTAAAGCCACCGTGTGTACAATATTTACCTCAGTCCTGGAAGAAGATGAGAAATAAGATCTGTGTTCAAAAGAAGTTGGTTCTGTCAAGGATGAAAAGGTTTCCTCAGATCAGGTCAGATCAAGGTCAGGATACGAGTCTCGTTCAGTGTTAAAGTTAGAGCATTACGTACAGTTGTAATCAAACAGACCATCTTTTTGTGTGTGTCATATGTTCCTGCTTTCAAGTTTTTATACACATACACATGAACAAAACTATTTGATGTGATTTAGACAATCACATAAAAGTGATATGCTGTAGTTTATTCATGCACTCGGACATGATGTCCTTTAGTGTCGTTGTAGCTGCTTCCAAACACATTCCAAAGCAAAAGAGCCCTGCGTGCTTCGTTCAACTAAAGCTGCACTATTCAATATTTTCATATACAGTGGTTAGTCCACTTCAGCTTATTGTTTTAGTTTTCCCATCCCAACTTCACTGTTGGTGCAGTGTCTTTAATTATCAGGTGGTTGGTTGGTTTAAGCGACTTTATTAGATGGTGATGTTAGATTTAAAGCTCATTTCACTGGAATATAACATCAATCATTGATGCTTTAAAGGACCAGTGTCTAGGATTTAGTGGCTTTTAGAGGAGTAGTTGTCATTTGCAACGCCCTCACATCATCCCCAAACACCAGTACATGGTGGATTAACATAAACGGTATTCAGTGTTTTGATATATGCCACGTGTTTAAAATGGTACAATACTATAATTTAATATAATATTACAATATAGTATCATATACAGTAGTACTGAAGCTATAAAACAAAAACAGGTCAACTATCATATTTTTAACCCATGGCTGAACAAGTGAAACAAATAGGAATAAAAACATTATCATGACAGTTCATTGAATAGTAATAATAATGTTAATTACTTTGAAGATCATTACAAATGTGTATGTGTTTAGTAACGTTTTCTATACCGCCACTGTGCGCAGGTTAATTACAAAACGGATGAAAATGATCATATTTTGTGTGCCAAGGACAAACGAGGTATCAAATATCATTTCTTTATACTAGTATTGTATCAAAGTTTCAAATTTTGGTATTGTGACACTTTTCATTCAGCAAGGCTCGACGTGGATATAAAAGGCTCTTTTAAGGTGATTTAACACTCATGAAAACATAATTCTGAATGTTATACTCTGTAAACAGAGGCCCCTAAATCTGACGCACTGGATTTTTAAGTGACTTTGAGGCCCCTTGTGCTTTGCCCTCGCATCAGGTTTGTACCTTATTATATCTTTTGACTCCGTAACAAACAGAAAGTGTGTCGAAAACAGTATCGGAGTGACATAACATGTTCATGTAACAGACCTAGCTGGGCTCTGACACACAGTCTGCCTTTGCCTGACAGGGTTTGTACAGTGTGCTGCCATCTGGGATTCACCAATAATGAAATCTGATAGTAACCGTGGCAACAGGCAACACAGGTCAGAGAGAAGATGGGATCAGAAGTCACACTCATGTACAAATGCATCAACAGGGATTCTAAACTGCATTTGGAGGAATTATTACATAAGTTTATCTGTATGAGATGTTCTGGTTCTGGTCCACAGGTGCACCCTGAATAAATACAAGCACCGGTTTACTCCCTCGTGGATCCTGGTCCTCAATAATTTGTCAGAAAGCTGATGTATTGCAGGATATTAAGTGACCAGACAGCCCTGTCCACAGTTTTACTGTCACACCTGTGTCATGAATGCATAATGTTTCATTGTGAGTCTCCCAGAAGACAGTGAGGAAGCTTCAGCGCATATGAAGCAGGATAAAATGTCAACGTGCCTGAATCAACGCGTATATAATCAAATAAAGGGAAGGGCATCTTATAGAGCAGTTAACTTTTTAATGTTGCATCAAAATGCATGTTAATATAAACTGTAGCTGCCATGAACGAGAGGCAACAAAGCACCTGTTCTGTTTAAAGTTTCGCACAAGTGGGAGTTATTTAGTTGAATAGTTCTGGTGTGTTTCATGGTGTCAGTCTGAATTGGCGTTGCCTAAATGTGAGCATTCTCATTGTGAGTCAGTCATCAGTTTTACACTGTCCATTTCTCAGGAAAACAAAAGTTATCGCTGCTAATACGCTCAGCATGGGAACTTTGACACCTATTGTCACAAATATGAAGATGGGACTCGGTTGATGATGTGTATTTAGAGTTTCCTCTTAGTAAGCATCGAATAATAGCGGATGTGGTCTGGTAGCGCCGTGCCCCTCTTGGGAGCACATTACCTGAACCGGGTTACCGGCAGCAAGCCTCTGAATGCTGCTGTGGTATTTACTGGCGATGGAACAGCGAGTGACATTTCTCTAACATGGGAAGAGGGTTTCAGATTGACGTATGTGCCGCCAGAAATGTTGAAAAATAATAGCTGTGGTTTGGCATTGGTTGGGTTGAGACTTCATATTAGTACACAGTCAGAATCTCCTGCTGTCATGAGATTTTAATCACTCGCCTCAAACTAGGAAAGAGTTTTGATGACGATATGTTGGTAAATAAAATAAACACATGGATTTAAATGAACAAATCAAACCTTTTTTTTTCCTTTTTGGAAATTTTACATTTACATTTACTAATTTTCTAAGAAAAAATCTTAGTTTAAAATACACTAAAGGAAAATGCGGAGTAAGATATTTAATGAATGGAAAGGAGGTGTAGTCTTCAGCGGTTTGGGTGGGTGCATCACCAGCCGTGCTGTTGACAGGGACAGAAGGTCATGAGGTCACACACTAAATGAATTACGAATGGGAGAAATATAAATCGGATTTTCCTTTTGGGGGGGAGGGCAGGGTGCAGGGAGATGTCTGATGATGGCTTAGGAGAATAACAGAGGGGGGGAACCCCTGATGAAAGGCTACACACAGCACACGCTCACATATGCACAGAGGTGCGGTTACTGACGGGATTTCATGAAAAATGCAGCGGAATAATTCTGAATCTGTTTTGTATTTCATGAATACGAGATTGTTGAGTCTTTCACCTAAATGAGAGAAGGACTACTGATAACATGCAACTGTTCTTTTTGTTATTATTTATCACGATTAATTAGCAGTAAAAGTGACCTGATAAATTATGAAATTGTAAAACAACACATTTGGTTAAAATGAAGCTGATTGTTACATTTGTGAGACAAAAACAAGTTAAAGTGCTGAAATATTTCTGTCTACGGTATTATTATGTATTGTTATATTGTGTGTATATAATGTATCATTTGTCTGTGTTCAACATGAACTTTGAATTTTTCCAAAGCAAAAACAATCTCACCACTTTTCTAGCTGTTCTGGAGCTTTTGATTGTATCACCTGATCTTCATCAGGTTTCTTTGCCATTCGTCATGGAAGTGTAGATGCTGAACATTTCCATTTACGCTTCGACATCGTGACTATGATGTCAGTGAGCTTATTTGTGGTTTTTTATCACTCAAAGTCCACGAGCTATGAGGAAACTCAACAAATTGTCTAAAAATGTCCCTCAGATGGAAACAGATTAAAAGTATTAAAACCTGCAAACGTTGTCACAGTGCAAAACTATACTGATATTCAAAAGTCAAAACTTTGAGTTTTCACAGAAAATAATCAGCAGATTCATTCTGCTGATTATTTTCTCCATTAATTGTTGGGTCTACAAAACATTAGAAACACTGAAAAATATCCATCAGTACAGCAAAGATGATATCTTCAAGTGTCCAATGATAGCTGCGTCATCCATATCATGTCTGTGATGTAAGACCAAGAAGAACCCTGAGTCACCAAATATTTGTTTGTATTAATCGACCAGCTCTAATTAGGACGGTGACTTAAAGTTGAATTGTTTTGATGGTTGACTCATCTAACAGATACTTGATTTTAAAATGTCTGCCTTGATATTGATACATATTACCGTATAGTTCAGGTTCTGGAAATTGAGCTGAGATATTAAAGAATTGTAAACTTCTCTCTAGTCACATAAATAACACTGTAATGTATTGTGTCTTTCTTGCTCATGCAAACTACTCACTTCTTCTGATTGTTCATAAGTTGTTTAGACCAGAGAGCTTGTTGTGAAATGACTTTATGTTGTGTCACCTCAGTACACAACAAATGTCACTGACTACAGTCAAATACAAACATTGTGGATTATCACTTTGAAGCGGTTAGAACAAAATCATGAGCAGAAAAACATAATTTCAGACATTCACCTTCAATCAGACAGCAGGCAAAACAACGAAAAAAAGAGCAGTCAAGATCTCAGTATTAACTGCGACTGAGTCTTGCCTCCTCTAGGAATAATACACACACACACATTGACTCGAATCTTTCTAGCCCACCCGCCCCTCACCCATCCCGATTAGGCTGAGCCAGGCACGGTTGCCAGGCAACCATCATTCATGGACTGGCAGTAAATGAATGTTGGTATGAGAATATAAAAGCGAGGTAGAGAGGAGACGAGAGAGAGAAAAGGTAGGACTGAGGCAGACACAGATGGAAAATAAAAAACGAGCCTCCAGGCCGCTAAAATAATTACAGACAAGTGAGTCAATAATCAAAGAAAATTTTAATTAAAGTTATTAAAGAACGGTTTATGTTGGTGTTTAATACTCGCTCTAATTCAGCTCAAGTCAAGGTTGAGAGCTTATCATAAGGTGTCAAACCGACTCTTAATATTATAGCGGGTAATTTTAATTTAAAGGAGACAACCAGACAGACAGACAGAAAGACAGAAAGATCAAGAGTGGGAGGTGAGACTGTTTCATTCTTAACAAAATGAGAAATCTTTATTACAGATCCTGACACACACTCATTCACACCATTGAATACCCAGTTTCTGTGGCAGTTGGAGCCCCTCAGTCTTTCATATCTTTACTGTATGACACAGTCACATCTGAATGCCACGGCTAAAAACACGAGTTTCACTTTACTGTGAAATGAAGATTTAAAATATGAGCAAAATGTCACATCGACCAGCTGCCATGATTCAAATAACACTGCCCAGGGGCGATATCCTATCTCACTCAGTTAAACTGAATAAAATATCAAAGAATATGGTTAATATATATCAGCTTGCTGTGCGCTCAAACCTTTTCTTCTGATAAAGTTTTAGCAGATGCTTTTTGAGTATTAAAAACAATCCAACTGTGTGGTTTCCTCATGTTGAGAGCAGCAGCTGGTCAACTTGAATTCATCTCAGTTTGAATGATTTCATTGGTGAATATTATCTAAAAATGCACAGAATATTGTCTGACATTACTTCAACACATGCCTGGCAGCACTTTAGAGCTACGAGGAGGGTGACAGCACAACACAGGTGAATTCTGCGGCTGGATTAAGAGGTTTTCATACTGTGGAGTATCATTCCTGAGCTGATCTTTGACAGCAGATGGCTGCAGTTAAAGCGTGAAATATGGTGTTAGTGTACAACAAGAAGCTTGGCCAAGTTCTCCAAGTGTAAATACATCAAACATGACAACCAAAGGATGGGTGCTCCCTGTGGAACTATTTCTTCTGTTATTTTTGTAATTGTGTCTGGCTTGTGTTTGGCTCAATTTCAACTTATTTTAATTTTCATAGTATTTTTCAATTGTTCCTAATGTTGTTCTAATATATTTCTTTACGTTTGAACTGCCTCAGTATTTGAAAGGTGATATAAGTTTATTTCATCCTGAAACATAAACAAACTGATAAACAAACTGAAACAAAAAGATTTAAACTTTTAGTGACTGTAAAAAGTTCAGAGTTTTGGATGAATGTAAAACTGAATGAAATTAAGTTTTGAATAAATTATAAAAAGAAAAAATAATGAAAGCAGAATGGAAGGAATGCAAACGTGTTTTGTACATTTAAACTTTTTTTTTTAACATCCAAATGATGATGATGAAAGATTCTATTTAGATGTGACACTGAGTACACGGGTGTCGTCTCATTTGGCTGAATATCAATGATAACAGACTGATACCAGCAGAAACAAAAAGGCTGTCATGAGGAAGTGACTAAAGTCAGAGACACACAGCAGTGATGAACGGATAGAAATAATAGAAATATAAAATATAGAAATATATATTATGGACCAAGGGGACTGAGTACATTAAACTTGATATAATAAATGAGTGAGAATATAAAGTGAGTTTTTTTTAAGCAAAAGATTCCCATGCCCAACTCTTTTGTTACAGCCAAAAATATGTACACAGTTCTCTGTCAATCTGCTTGATAACATGTAAAATAATTATGATAAAGTTAAATATCTTGTTGTTGGGATATTAGTGTTTTCTACTGAAGCACTGACACACCTTGAGTCGATCAACAAAGGTGTCACTTCTGATATCTGACTGGACATCAGGTCAGGGCTGTGCAATGTCTGCCCGAGTCTGAAAACAGCTTTCATCTCTGTCACTCTTTGAAAGTCCTCCTTCACTCACATGTCTTTCTTCTTCTTCACTGTGCAGAATCAAGGTGCAAAGTTTCTTCTCTTTACCTTAATCCTCAGTTGAGGGATTCAAACAGGACATGTATGCGTGTCCAGGGATACATAATACAGCTCATGTTTTCTAAGCTCATGTTTATGAACCCAACTTTCACGTTACTGCATTCCACAGTGTCAAAAATGTCGTTAATCCAAGTGATTTATCCATGACCACTTACCACAGACAGAGTGCTGGTCATCGGGCCGCCATTCGGGCTGAACGTGCCGCCATCTTGGTTCAACATAGCGGCTCCATCTTGGCTACCGGGCATGCCAGGCATATCCATGCCCTGCAGCTGGTACGGGTGGTGTTGAGCTGAGTTGGAGGGGGGGTTCAGAGGGTGGTACGGTCCAGAGGGGGCATCATGGGGGAGATGAGGGGGCAGCATGTGGTCTGGCAGGGTGGGGGGAGTGATGGGTGGGATGTTGAAGTCCTCATCGCCCAGCCCACCCACTGAGTATGACTAAACAGAGAAAGGAGAAAATGGGATTATTTTTTAAATTCAGACTTTCATTTTGACTCTTCTGATGCGGGACAAAGTCAAGTCTGAGGAAGCTGGCGTGATATCGTGATAGAGCTCGGGTAGATGGGTAATACTGCCTTCAGCAGAGTGACAACTTGTGGAAAATCAATAAGAATTACATAGGGGACTATAAGAGACCAAAGTGTCATGAAACATTACTGTCAGAGATAATAGATGGAAGAGAGGGAAGAACTGCCCGTCACCATCAGCCCACAACACTGAATCCACGCTCTGCATTGTGTCATGTAGTCATTCTCCCTCAGCCAGAGCTCCTATCACAGACTAATTATCACTAATGATATTCCCAGCCTTGAACAAAACCCTTGTGAGCAAATACTCACTCATTCAGCGACACAACAATATGGTAATTTATATGTACAAGCCCGCCTTCGCCTCGGAGAATAAAATAAAAATATATCAGTGCTAATCTGACATGCAAAAAGAAAACCAGTAGCAGCTCCATGTATGATAATCAATTATTCTGAGAGCAAAGACAAATGAGAGGGAGACACGGAGAGGGAAATGGAGTGAGAGAAGAGTGAGAGACACAGGGGTGAAAAGAGAGAGAGACGCTCTCTCATACTAATCTGACAGAGGAGATCTTTTATAGAGACTGACAGCCTTTTCTGCTTGGCTAGCCACACCAGTCTCTCCCTCTCGTGCTCTTTTGCTCTTCATCTCTCACCAACCTTCTTCATCCACCCTTCTTTTGCTCTCTCGCTCTTCTAATCTCATCCTTGACTTCTCTTTCATCTCTCTCCCTCTCTTTCATTCTCTCTCACTCTTTTCTATCTCAAACCCACAGTGCACTGCTGAGTTATGAGTTGCATGACTTGTGAGCTGAGTGATGAGTGAGTTAGGGGGTTGAGTTATGTGATGCATTACGCTCACTGTGTAATTAACAGTCACTGTGGTGAGCCACGATCTGAGCTGACAGTTTCACAACTTTGAAATAAAATGTTGGGAATAGAAAATACCAGAAATGTGCAATATAAAATATGGAAAATGCTCCAGACAGCTAAATACCCCTCCACTCTTTATATATCTAGTTTATTCATTAGGATTTAATTCTAAACAAAACATTAGTTAAACATTAGAAGATGTGCGGACTATTTTGAACTTTTGCCTTGATGAACCAGAGAAATTTGTAATGTATTAAAGGGACAGTTCATCTGTCTAGATTTGCATCAGTGCCGCAGAAACAGATTCAGTTTTGTGACTTTTAGTCACTAATATGGATCAAGCTCCAAGAACCCTGAATCCTACACTTCCCATCATGCAACTCTAAAGCACAGTGTTTCTCAGACAGTATTAGCTTCTGCAAACACCACCACCGTTACCGTTTGCACAGGGAGCAGGTTTATTCCTAAAAAGATGATTTATTATCTGTTTATTGACTGTCGTTGGATCCCGAACAGAAACACTTCAAGAACCAGAGGTCATCTGGTGGAAACTTCTTTTCGTAATATTTTCCATTTGGACCCATGATTGCTTATTTTTGAACCATTCATTTCTCCTCTGCTTGCTATCTTGCCTTCGCATTTTAGCTAGTAGCTAATTACGGATACATGCCCATGCTACCTTGAACGTGACTACGTAGCAGGCTGATACTGAAACACATTAGAAGAAATGCAAAACTTATTTTAAATTACTTTCCAGCGTCGTCAGTTTATTTTCACTGTTTTTCAATGAGCTGTATTTATTTTAAAAACATAATTTTTACAGATTCCTCCTTGTACCACTAGAGGGAGATTGTGTACCACCAGGAGTACACGAAACACAGTGAGAGAACTGGCGCATTAGCATATTTTGTGTTCTTTCTCCTTGACTACTAAACTCTGACATGTCAGATCAGTGACATTCCTCTTTAATTATGGTTAAAAGGATTTACAACACGAAGACAGAATTTAAGGAATGTGTCCTGCAGTCTCACTGCTGTGCTGGTGCAACCACAACCAGGTCCCTGCAACTTATTTATAGTGCGTCACACATACTGCACACATACTTTAGTAAACTTCAACTTGTCATCACAGTTCAAAGATCACAGGTTGTTACATCCTCAGGATGTCTTTGATGTAGAACATCTCATGGATTCTCTAGAAAGTTTACGATGAAATCAGCCCCAAACATGTCTGAAACTTTTAACTATGAAATCTTAATGCTGAAATTAACAATGAAATTATAGCACAGGAATATTTGACTTCAGTTGTGTAATATAAAACAAAAATATTGAGATTATCGAGCAGTTCCTTATAAGATTGAAATCTCTATAGACATTATTTGTTTCCATACACCTATTAGTGTGTGTGTGAGATGCTTTCCAGCTATGACTACATATTACAACATCAGTTGATTCATTTCTTTCTAAAGCCATCCATCAAGCCAGCTAGTTTGAAAAAAGTTAACACTCGGGTATTTCACCAGTTTTTCATAATGCGTGTGTATTTGCCTTGACGCCTTGCCACGTGTGCCCAACATCATACTTACTCCACTGTTTACCAGGTCCTGACAAACCAACAAGTCCTGCAGTCAGTGTCATGGTGTTCCTGTTGGAGCTCAGAGCACTGCATAAATTACGCTGCTTGTCTGTTGTCTGTCTGCCTCTCGCTCTCTCTCTCTCTCCCTCCCTCGTCTACTCTCTCTATCATTTCTTCAAGTTGTGCATAAATTACTCCTCTCTCTCTCTCTCTCTCTTTGCTCTTCCATTCATGTCAGTACAAAAGCCTGTTCGCCGAGCACTGGGAGCTTTGAGAAAGACTAATGTAGTCAGGATTAAGTCCTCCACAACTCCATGTTCATGACTGTTTTATTTCATCTGAAATGGCACATGTGTCATGTGAAGAATGTGTGACCATCAGTATCTTTAAGTTTCTATCATCAGAATGGATGGAATGTGTGGAGGGACATTTTTACAAGAACTCATAATAATTCTAATTCAATCAAGGTTAGATTAAAACTGTTGGAAATGTATTTCTGTGACTGTTTGATGAACTGATGCATGTCCTGGGCATAACTATTCACATAATGTATGTCAATCTGTAAATATTAACTTGTCGTGACGATAGTTGGACACATTCATGCCATTATTCATTTTATTTTAGGCAGGTAACAAGATCATTTGACAAATATGAGTGCAGTTTCTCTACATGCTGTCTGTTGTCTGTTATATTGTTTTACTGCACATTAGTACATCCACACACACACACTGGCTGTGGTTTCGATCATTTGTCTATCTTGAATCTTGTAAAACCTGCAGCTGCAATGATGTCAATCTTCCCTCGTTCTTAGTACGATCCCTCTTCTAGGAAATAGAACATTTAAAATGCTGAGATAGAAAGATCAATTATTTTAAAATTAACCGTTTAGGGCTATGAAGATGTGTGTGTGTGTATGTGTGTGAGAGAGACAAGATGTAAGAAACTACAGGCGAGAATAAAAATTCTCGTTTTCACAGCAGGGTTCATTTTACTGACTAACCATTGTCGTCAACAGCATTTTTTCACGGATGAAAAAATCTGTTGACGACAATTATTAAATAAAAACGAATTAATGATGAGATAAACTGAGGTGAAATCCGCTGACATTTTCGTCAACAGATAAAAACAATCTGAAACTGAGGAAGGAACGAGTTAGGAAGAGATCCAATCAGAACTAATAGATACAAGCTCAACTAAACTGAGCTGCTGTATGAGTTTAACCACAGCTGTTGTTAACCTCGTCTCTTTCCTCCACGACTGTATAATAATGTGCTCACACTGAACCTTTTTGTCGACTAAAACTAAAACTAAAGTTCAGATGACTAATATGATCAGAACTGAATGTTATTTTTGCTAAAACATTATGACTACAACTAAATCAAAATTAACAGTTTCACAGTTTCGTTTGTTTTTTTTTTTGTCAGCATAATAATGTGAAACAATGTGTGTGTGTGTGTGTGTGTGTGTGTGTGTGTGTGTGAGTTGGGAGATTCCCTTCAACCATTCTGGCTGCCCTGTGTATCACCCACACACACACATTTCATATTAAATCCACTGATATATGTCGGAACTTTCCGAACTGTGTTCGACGCATCAGTCCACACAGAGGTGTGGCATGAAGATAAATGCACTGTGTTGTCGAGTGTTTACTAGAAATCATCTGAAGTCTTGAAATTAAATGTAAACAGAATTTGTTGGCTCTGTGTTGTGGTGTACGTGACAAGGAGGCAAAATCTAAGGTCAAGGTCAGAGCTTCTAATAAATAACCAACCTCTTTCATGCGATACAGGATCGCTCTGAAGGAGGCGTCTGTGCATTGTGACCAGTAAAATGGGATCTACATGAGATCTTTGGACTTGAAATGTGAAGTGAACTGTGTATGCATGTGTTTGATATAATGATGCTGCACAGCACATATCTGCAAACGCTTAGTAAGCTTTTCAAATGATTCAGACGGCTGCTACAGTCATCTATGGTCGGGCCTCACTGATTACTGTACAAAGCACAACTTTATAACTTTATTCAGCAACTTTGGTGAAACTGGATCAGATTTTATACACAATATTTTTGCTGCTTTTCCCTATAATGTCCTCCAGCTTCAATTCTCTGTGATTTACATGCTTTCCTGATGGACAGATGTGGTGAGAAGTGGTGAGCTGCTAACTGACGTTAACTCTGTCATCCGTGCAGCTTATCGTTCTGACTCAGCCCTGGGCTGCCAGGAGCCAAACGTGGCAAGAAAACCACCTTGGTAGGCTACTGGCTACCGCAGGTTTCAGAGGTTGTGTTTGGCCCTGGGTCCAGCTATATATGTTGACTCTAGCTCACAGTGACGGAGTGCAATGCACGCTCACTTCTGTCTACTGCAAATGCCAATCATCTCTGCAAGTGCCACCCTATGTGCCTGTTTTATGTTCATGTTCATGTATGTATGTGGAAGCAAATTCAGCACACCATATTTTTTATGTGCTACTTGATCCAAACACTAAAGGTGCTGGTGCTGGATTAAACTGTTGGTTGAATATCATAAATTAAAAATTAAATTAAAAATAAATTACTGATCTGATGAGAAAAGATTAATTTAAAGGATGTGATTTTTGTGAATGTAATGATGCGCTAGAGAGAGAAGATGCATCAATCTGTGAGTAGTGCAGCAGTGTGACAGAGTGATGCTTCTTTACCTCGTGAGTACAGACAGAACACACACAACCATCAAGGGCCAAGTTTCATTTTGGTAGTTAAAAAGTTACTTGTGCAATTAACGGTAACACTCTGTTTGGCATTTTAACAAGTTTAAAGTGACGGTCGGTCAGCTCCACTTCAAACTGAGAAGCCAGTCAGGAGAGACAACAGACCATCGGAGATTAGCAAAAACCAACTAAACACAGGTGGGTCCATATTTAGCCTGTGACTGGAACATCAAATGTGAACACCATAAAAAAAACAGATACTAACACCTATGGTAACACTTAATCCAAGCAGGTGACACCAGTGTCAGAGCCGCAGAAGCTTTTACCTTTATTGTCTATAGATATGGCACATCAGTTTGTTTACATCTGCAGGTCTAAACTGCTGCTACTGTTACTTTCCCTCCCTGTGACAGGTGGTGCAGGTCAGATGAACCTTTTTTATTTAAACGACACTGTGTTTATGTGAGCTTCGCTGTTATAAAATTACCTTAAAGACTGCAGATCTGTCTCAGCAATGCTGTGTGTTTGCGTGTGCAAGTGTGCGTGTGCACTCACCCAAGGCAGACGGTGTGTGTCGGCCATGTGTGTGTCCCTCCTCCAGTGGTGTGTGGGCGGGTTGGGTGGCGTCACCTTGTTCAGAGGGTGAGGGGGCTGTGGCACACGGAACTGTGGGAAGAATCGCAGAGACAAACAAAGGTTCAGATGGATATAGGGGCCAGGAAAAGGTCAGAGGTCACATGAAAAGGTCACGAAGAGGAGCAAGACAAAGCAAGAGGGCGAGAGAGGAAGAGAGAGAGAGAGGGAGGGGGTGGGGGGATTCTACACAAGCCATGGGTCACACACAGCCAGTCTCCCACACACAGGTCAAAATCATGCTTTATCTTTATGGCTGAGTAATACCACGCTTACTTTTACACCAACTAACAGCTACGACTGATTTGACAGAAAGGAATAAAAAAGACTGCTGCATAGAGAAAGAAAGAGTGAGAGCCTGTAAATAAATTGCTGGTTCGTTCCCTCCGTGGTTAATCCCTGATAAGAAAAGGTTAGACTGAGTGCTGTGCAGCTGCAGTGAAGGAAGACAAGCACATAAAAACAACACTGCCACAAACAGGCTAGTTAGGTTGAGAGTGCTTCATGTTTTAGCGCAGGAGAAGTGTGGTGACCACCATGTTTGTTTGTTCTTAACACCACCATGTTGCACATTTATTTATTTCTATAGTCACACCTGGACACCTCTCAGGACCACTGAGCAACGCTCCACAGACACTTCATCCATGTAGTAGCTCAATATTTTGGGAAATTTGCTTTTGTGTTTAGAGTGAAAAGATCAATTCTACTAACATATCTGAGCGTTAAATATGAACCTAGAGCCAGAAGCTGGTTAGCTTAGCTTAGCATAAAAACGGTTCTGCTCAGGCGGCCACTGCTCACACAAATAGTTCAGCTTGTAAACCCCCCCATTAAAACACACTCTGTTTTTTGTACAGATTAAACAAACAAAATATAGCGTGTCAGTTGGGGAGCTTTAGAGAACATTCATGGTTCCCAGAGGATGAACCCTGCATTTTCCTCTAGAATCACCATCTCTGGTTTTAAGTGAAATATCTTGAGACGTTTTGGATGGACGGTCAGGTCATGAAATCTAGACATGTGTCCAATACTTTGGTTTGAAAACTAAAGACATTTCCATGAGCCTCAGTTGTACTTTGTGTTTAGAGCTAATTAGCAAATGTTAGCACCAATCTTGATCTTGCAAGGTATCTGGCCTCACAATATCATGTAATGTTTTGCCAGGCATCAAGCTATATGTTTGTGTTCAGGCACAGTGGTTCAGACCAATCCATGTCCTCTGAGGAGCTACTGACAGCTGAATCATGAGCTACAGGTGTGTTTTCACAAGGTGCACGTGACTACTTTCAGGTATCTAAACAACAAATCAACACATACAGCACAGAACAGATGATCACTGAGCCTTTGTCACTGCCAAAGTAGTGTAGTCTGTCTGTCTCCTGTTCAGCTTCAACACACTAACATCACACTGCTGCTCCACTGACAATTTCAAAAATGACAAGGATGGCGGTCAGACTGGACTGAAGGTGGTCACATTCATCACAACAACCTGTGACTCTGCAATGATACTTCAATAATAAAGCCATACATTCATATTCCACACAGCACTCCTTGTCTTCTTATGGCACAACACTATGAATAAAACATCAAATCATAGATTCCTATAGCACACACACACACACAATATTCTCTATAGTGTACTCTATGAATAATGCATCTCTGGTGGAGTTTCAAATTAATATGGGCTTTGCTTGGTTGTGAGGTAATTCTGTACTAACAAACACACTTCTTTCCCTCTAGAGGCTTCAGAAGGCCTCTGGAGACTGCATGGTGAAGTTACACCAACAGCCTCATAAACACAGTTGCTTAGTAACCTTAAAACAGCTGATGTTTAATATGTTGGTCATCGCACTCAGGTGACGTAACAGGACAGCTGTACATACACCATCAACTACTCTTGAAGCCTCGGCCTGATTTTATGTAACCAACGTGATGTTCTCTGGTGGAAATTTCCACCCATCTATCCCTTCACTGTGTTTCTTCTCCTGTCCAGAGTTCAGAGGGCTGGAGAGGAGCCTCAGTCAGCACTCATTTAAGACACTGTGGACAAGAAATGTCTTTAATAAGAACACTCAGTCCATCAAGCTAGGCTGCAAATAATGAGCATTTTTATAATTCATGAGTATTTTTATATAATAGTGTAATAATACTACGTATAATACTATTTTTTTATCTATCTGTCTGTCTATACAAAAACAAGCTATGATGGTAATCATTGCAGTTCCCCACAGCTGGAGGTGACTTCTTCAGATAACATTCAAAACCTTTAAGACTTATAGTTTACTAAAATAAAACACATTTTAGACATTTGGCTGTTTTGTTTGCAAGATATACTAGCAATAAGATAATAGTTTTCTGCAGATTAACTAATCATTTCACATCTATGCTGTATGCTTGCAGCTTTCGACTACTCCACTCGTAATGGTTAGAATTCCTAAAAAATAAATGACATGAATCATTTATGAGGTGAATATTTAGGGATGGGTGATATATCCCGAAAATATCATCTTTATCATATCAGGGTATTCCTGCAATAAAGACATTGTTATCGGTACAACAAAAGACTGAAAATTATTTTTGGATATTCATACTCATACATAACCAGGTGCTTCTGTTTGAGGTGCTGAAATAAATTTGTTGTGTTGCCTCTCTTTGTTGTTACAGGCTTCTTGCACTTCTTACACTAGTGTATATATGTTGTACATCTGTTATATATACTGTATGTTGTATATATGTTGTATATACTGTATGTTGTATATATGTTGTATATCTTTTGTCTATATGTTGCTTCCCTTTTTGGAACCAACTCTGTAGAACTGCATTAAGGTCTCTGATATTATTGTTGACATTCCCTAATTATTTTGATAAATACATTTGTTTAATCTGCCCTCATGCTTCACTGTTTTAGTCACTGATGCACTCGGAGCAGCTGAGCCTTTACTGTTACGTTTACTGTTCTTAGTGAAATCAATTAATTGCTGCATCCCTAACTGTCTTCTGAGAGTTATAGATTGAACAGTTAACTAGATGATGATTAGATTTTGATATTTGATTCAAAATTTTAATCCATTTTCAGCTCCTCAAATGGAACAATTTGCTTACTTCTTAGTGAATTGAATATGTTTGGGTTTTGGACTGTTGGCCAGCCAAAAAGTCTTGTCCCAGAATTTTTCCATTTTAAGATAATTAATGAATTAAATAACTGATAATGAAAATAACAGTTTGCTGCAGTCCTTAATTATTGCAGTAATTAGCCAAACCCAGAGCTGAATGATAATGCTGTTTATCAAATTGGGATCCTTATTTTAAGTAGTCCTTCATGCTTTTCCCTTTCATGCCAAATCTAAGAGCATATTTATTAATTCTAACTATATTTCTGTCATAATTCAGAGAACTGAAATTATGTCATTCTGCCCTTAATTAAAGCCTTGAAAAAATGGCAAGAGAGCTGAGTGAAAACATAGCTTTAGTTTATTGAGCAAACTAATTCTATGTAAACATCCTGAATAAGAGGAAGTACCAGAGCTGCATTTGATAAGAACTCCTGTGGCAATGCACACGTACTGCTCGATAGTCCTACACAGGACTGCAGTACTTCTTTATTTGTATAAGAAAGAAGAAAGCTTAGAGAATGCTTAGAACATCATTGTAATGCTTGATGTGCCGCGGGCTGAGTGCAGTAAGTGATATTGATTTGTGGAACAGGATGGGAGGAAAAGTTGGTTTGATGCAACTGGAAATAACTGTGAAAAGTGAAACATCTAAAGGTGAGCCCAACGACACAGTGAGGTGTGACGCTCCTGAAGAAAACATCAAAAATCTGCTGTGAAGGTTCGCTAAATAAGACAGGCTCTTCATCAGAGCTTTCATAAATTCAAACAGTACTAAATGAAATTAATGAATGTCAACTACAATAAAGACTATGAACAAGAAGTCACAATAGAAAATTGTTTATTAAAGCCTCAGAGATCAAATATGAGGTGTCACCTGACAGGTGATACATCCAGGTTTGTCTCCTGCAGTCGTTGCAGACTAAATCCTAACAAATACCCCAAAATCATCCCCTCCTAACAGACTCGAGTCCCAGAGTGCAACATTCTGTTCATAACAGATAGTTTCACATTTAAAGATGACTGAATACATGTTTGAAGACTGTTTCGGCAAGATAAAAAAAAATAGCCAGTTCAGTTGGGAGATGTTCTAACACTTAAGTAATTAGCTCAATTTCAAAAATGGCTCTATGCAATTAGAAAGTAGGAAATGTCAGAGAAACAACAACTCTCTCTCTCTCTCTCTCTCTCTCTCTCTCTCACACACACACACACACACACATACACACTAACCTGATTGGTTGAGGCGAAGTCTAGGCCTGTCTCTGGCATACCCAGGAACATGGTGTCCCCATCCAGCTGGAGAGAACAAAAAAGCAAAGAGCAACAATGTCAACAAAGTACAATCAAACACAGCAAACAGAGAGCGGACAATGAGGAGACAAAGAGTGGAGATGGAGGTAACAGATTACTGGATGGCAGCCAGCATGAACGATTAGTCCACTATCTGTATGCCATCTTCTTCAAACCCTGCTAGTGGTCTGAGTAAGGACCGGTGACAGTCCAGTTTATCAGTAACAATCAGAGTTGAATTGTCTTCTTGTCCGTCGCACAGAGGCTGAGATGAGGTTATTTTATAGGAGCTGAGTGTAAGCTTTAAGATTTTCAGGATTTTTAGAATGTTATTTCCTCTGAAACCAGCACAGACGGACATTATTAACAAATCAATTAACAAATGACACAAGATAATGACATTAGCTGAAATCACACAGCGAGTATCGCTTTATCCACGTGGGAGAATGGACAATTAAAGTGTCCACCCTTCTCATAAATCACTGCACATCAGTATGGTTTATTAGTCTTTTAGGTTTTCACTCTTGAAGCCCCAAAATATATCTTGAAAAAATGTCAAATTATAGTCAATACTATTGACTATTATACTACTATTGACTAGTATTACTACTATAATAGTCATGGTGAAAAGTCAAACTGTCAGCATGTAGAATAAATGGCAGGAGGTGTGACATCACTTTCCATTAACACAAAACAGGAAACTGTATTCTAACACCACAAAATGTACACTATGACAACGTATATTATATAGCACACAATTAGTATTCAGTGTGGACTTTTACTTCCTTATTTTCCTCTCTTATCTACCCAACACTTCCTCGTGCGGAGCCACTTCTCTCCTCCCTCCTCCATCAGCTTCTCTTTGTCACGCACTGCACACGGCAGGTTTGAATGTCAGCTGATCACATCGGTGCCTTTTAAGTGACTGGAAGCAGCCGATGCTGTTTTCGGTCACGCGGTCAGCAGTCCATCGTTAATGTTCGAATTGTTTCTAAATGAAATCTTTAAAACAATAATGTACCACAGACTTTTCCCGCCAAGGCTCATGCATTGGTCAGTCAGCCTTAACAGCTGCTGACTCATTAGTCTTAGTCCACTTACAGGTTCATTTTCACGCACATGAAATCACTCTCTGACACCAAGAGAGTGTCTATGTGAGCGTGAAGTAAATGAGACTTTTTGGCACACTTCTTTCTAAAATGACAGCTTTGCTCTCTTGACGGAGGCTAATGCGAGATGCGTTTTCAGCTTTGCTGTCTATGTATGTAGTCCTGCTCCAAGTGACTTCCTCTCTGTGTGAGTCATGGAGAACACCAGTGTGTACACACCTTGTTTAACAGATCCCATCCAGACTTAAGAGACTGTTTAATAATTATGTTCACAATCATTTTGTCTGCCAATAAAATTATATATTTAGAGTGGCTTGTTTTATTCAAACACAACAAAGACTTTCAGTTTGTTATCACATATGACAGCAGCTAGCATTAGAAACCAGTAGATATGTATATGTGTGTGTAGTATTTCTGCTTTAAATCACTTGGGCAACGATAAGAAGCGAGTGTGTGAAGTCATATTTATGCGCCACTTTGGGAGACGTGTCAACACTTTAGAGACACTTGCATTACTGTTGTATTATTGGTGGAGGATGAATAGTACTCTATTTTGAAAGATATGGAAAGTGCTCACATTTTTAAAGCTGTAACTAACAAACGGTTGATACCTTTACTTCATAAATGTATCAATTATTGATCTAAATGATTCTTTTCATTGTTACAGCAGCAGTCAAAATACTGGCACTGCTGTCGGTCTAAAAACTGCAGCAACCAGGTCAAAGCCCACAGCAGGAAAACTCAGCAAACAAACAAATACATATTTGAACCCATAAACCATATTCAAATAATTCATGGTATCCTGGGTACATAATCATTGTCTTGGTTCACACACACACACACACACACACACACACAATGACATTTGAACAGGTGGGTGGAAGCACTGTCTAATGTACACACACACACACACACACACGCGCATGCACGCACACATACACAAACACATACACACAGGTGGACAGGTGGACAGACAGGTGTAACTGCCCTATCCGTTTGCCAGCTGTTGGGTATTATGCAAATGAGGTATAGGTTTACAGAGTCAACAGAAAGCCAAAACAGTGTTGTGACAGACATAACACACACACACACACACACACACACACACACACACACACACAAACGCACACACAAACACACACACGAAAACAATGTGTCTTATAGAACTTCACAGTCAACAGTTGCACATATCAAAGAAGAGTAACAGGAAACAGTGAGTGTGTCTCGTCTTTGTTCTTCCTCTCTGGGAGACAGAAAACAAAGTTTTTCAGACAAAACAGGTGAGAGGAGGAGAAGAGCAGACATGCTGACCTCACTGTCAGATCAGCTTCTTCCATTCACCTTTGACAAGACGTGACAGACCCCATGAATCACACACACACACACACACACACACACAATGAGAATCATGTAACATAATGTCACAAAGAACAAACAGAACAGTGGGTGAAACTACAAGAATACAATAACTCCTTCCCACAATCATACCTGGACCACAGCCAGAGTGACCACCTGCCTCCGCTCTTATCTACACCAGCTTCACCTGCTTAATGGTTTAACCTCAGCCTGATGCTGACGTCCACCGACCACAGATGGTGGATCAAGTCCAAGTCTGAGGTCTTATGATCTGCATCAATTACTGTAAATGAACCCGAACCTGAAGGTTACACACACATAACAACAAACGTTCACACATGTTGGCAAATGGCAGAGGTGAGTCATCTGTAGATGGTAAGCTAAGTGGCTAAGTGCTCCTGCTGTCTACGGGAAAAATACAGCGCCGAGCTGCAGGAAGAACAAGCAGAAGAGGAGAGGAGGAAGAGAAGAAGAAGAGCGACAGAGGACAGAGGAGCCATAAGGGAGAAATAATGATGATTTCTTTTCAGCAGGCACTCAGTGTGACAGGCAGAGTGGAACAGACGGACAGACAGACGGACTTCTCTGTGCTGTCCTTGACTTTAGCTGCATTTATGGCTGCTCAGCACTGATGTGTTGAAAACATACTGAAATGATCTTGATGCTGTCATGTTGAGGGCATCACTAAGAACAAAGATACAAACGACGCATGCCAAAATGAGCACATCCACTGATGAATATTTTCTGTTTTTCTACTAACTGACACTAAACAAATAATTCAGTGCAAGATGTCACATTCAGTCAAGAGAAAACAAACCTAACCCAAAGATTAAAAACAATTAAGTTCACTGAGTACAGAACTCGATATAATAAAACTGGAACTGAAATTTTTCCAGTTACTACTTAAAGGTCCAGTGTCTAGGATTTTGTGGCACCTAAAGGCGTAGCTGCTGCTTGTAACCCCCTCGCCTCACTCTCTCCTTCCTGGTATAAAGTATTTACTTCATACGTCTGTTACTAATGGCCCGCCGGTAAATCACACTCCCACCACTCATACTGCAAATCCCACAATGCACTGCAACAGCTGACACACCGGTCAAGATACTGTCATTGGTCAAGACCTGTGCATTAATATTAATTATTAAATTAATTAAACACTAATGAAAACTTAGTTATGAATATTATATTCTGTAAATAGAGCCTTCTAAATCTGACACACTGGACCTTTAAATGGTAGGACTTGTCCTTGAACTGGGGCAAACTATAACAGGCATTTTCACTTCTGATGTTTCATAGACAAAAGAATAATCAAAACTGCATTGAAAAAAAAGATGAAAGTTGCAGCCCTGGTTCACAGTAAACATAGTTACACGTGAGTGTTTCGACTATTTTTAAAATGTAATTTTCACCTTGAAGTTTGGCAATGCAGACTTTTTGTCATCCAATTTTCACCTGACTGCTTTTAGAGACACAATCCAGTGCAGCTTACACATATAGAATCACAAACAAATAATCATAAATCATGGTGGTGTCAGGCATGTGATGCATGTTCTAGGAGAACGTGAAGCACCATCAGCAGTTGGCGCTGGCTGCTTCTCTCCTACAGTTCTGTCCTGTGCAGTGCAGTGTATGCCTGTAGTGCAGTGTAAGCCTGTCATATCTTTGTGTGACTTTGTGTTCCAGATGAGGTCGTTTTAAAGGATTTATTTGTAATATTTACTGTTTTACCAGCTTCTAAACTCAGCTCCTTTCCATAAATTTTACATTTTAATATGCCAAAGCTGTAATATTTCTCATCATATTTTGGTAGGGTTGTCAGGTCATAGCCAGCGCTTAAACATAATGTATGCTTAAATTCATTTTCCATTTTAAAAATAAGTCAGGGTTCATGAGGTCACAGCTGAGGTAGCACTGTCTGTGAACCATGAAAAACCTTTCCACTGTTATCCTGTGTGGAAAGGTTTCACTTTAAATGTGCTGCTAAAAGTTCCACAGCAGAGAAATTTTTAGATTGATTTGTGTTGATTATTGGAGCTTCAATGATTTATTGATTAGTTGACTGCCGTAAGATTTGTCTTCTCTAAACATTCTGTAGTTTCAGCTTCTTAAAGGTGAAATGTTCATATTGTGTAGCACAGTAAACTGAAGTTGTCGCCGTGGGCTCAAACTAAACTAATCGTAATAATTTGAAAGCCAGAGTACTGCCGTAGTACTGCTCACAAGGAAGTACTTTTACACTATGTGTGTGTGTGTGTGCACAGATGTGTGTGTGTGCGCGCTTCTTAAAGCTTACAGTGAGAGAACTAAAAAGGATAGCAAAGATTTGTAGTCAAACCAAATTACCCTCTCTCCCTCTCTCTCCCCCCTTCATGCCTCTGTCTCTCACTCTCTCATCTCCTGCTCCTGCGTGTGTGTGTGTGTGTTTGTGTGGGTAAAGCAAAGGTTTGAATAACAAGCAGCCAGCTAAGTGGGTCAGGGTCGGAGGAAGGGGGGAGAAAGGGGGAGAGAGACTATTAGGATGACAGAAAAGGACAAAGGAAAAGAAAGAAATACAGTATATCGAGGAAAGAGGGAGAGAGAGAGAGAGAGAGAGAGAGAGAGAGAGAGAGGTTGGAGGAATGAAATGTTGATAAGAAGATGGAGAAAGAGGTGTTAAAGGGAGAGAGTGAGGTAAGGAGGTAAGGAGGTAAAAACACAGAGACAGAGCTAAATTTCAGCTGAACTGGAAGGATTTTAGAAACATGCATGCACAAAGTTATTTTATTATTTATTTTATTAACCTTCATTTAACCAGGAAGTGTCCCACTGAGATTAAAAACCTCCTTTTCAGCGGAGACCGGGACAGGCAGCAGCACTTGTACAAAGTACAAAAAATAAAGATCACTGAATATTCAACTTGAAATGTGTTTGTTAAGTGAAGAACATGTGCCCGTGAGGTGAGATGTCATGAAACAAGATGAATCATCAGACTCACTGTTGGGTGAGACAATAAAAAATTAAACTGAATATCGCATATTTACAGATGTTTGTCTGTCAGATAAACGCACTGTAGTAAAAGTTGTGTGTTTGTGCAGTGTTGGGTTGAACTTCCCCTTCGAATGAAGCCGGTGTCACGGATGGAAACATGACGTGTCTTCAGGTCGCGCGGGCTATCTTTGTGTAAACGTGTCAAAAAAGACACGGTTACATGGCTGGAGACCATTGAGTTTTATCACTCAAGGGTTCGGGTGGCGTGTGAAACTATTCGGCTGGACTGGACTGAATGGATTTCAGTTGACACTAAACTGCATCAGGGGACATAAATCAACTCACAAGTCTGTACAGTGAGAGATAGATGGAGAAAGAGAGAGAGGAAGACTAATTACTTTGTGTGAGAGAGCGAGAGACAGAGGAGGGAGATGCACACAGCTGTGATAGTTCAGCTTAGCAATTGTTTATCTGTCTTATCTCTGTCTCCATGACGGCAATATAAACCAAGTTTTATTGGCTAAGCTGCATCCAGCCTGTCTCTGAGTCTGACTGTGTGTGTGTGTGTGTGTGTGTGTGTGTGTGTGTGTGTGTGTGTGTGTGTGTGTGTGTAGGATAACACTGTGTGTGTCCTATGAGTGTGTGTAAGGAAATTCTACATTTCTGGAAACAGTTGTTTAATCATATTTGTGTATGTGTGTGTGTGTGTGTGTGTGTGTGTGTTTTGTGACTGATCAAATGATAAAAACTTTCTGAAATATTTTCCATCTGTGAGGAAAGGTCAGAATTTGCTAAGCTGGGATCTAATGATGCATTTCACCTTACTCTACGTGGAACTAGGGATGGGAATCGAGAACCAGTTCTTGTTCAATTCCATGGAATCATTTGGCAGTTTATCTAACGATTGTCTTATCGATTCTATAAAGCACGAATTACGTCACATAACTTCCGCAAAAAGTTACGCACGCTCGACTCCAGCAAGCACGACTAATTATGCCACGTAACTTACGCAAGTTTCGCACGTGCAGTGCAATCAGTAGTAAACAATGGCACCCACTCGGTTCAAACCCTCCAAAGTTTGGCTGCATTTTACCAAAAAAGATGGCAACAGGGCGACTTGCAATCATTACAAAGTGGAGATAACAGCATTTCGAGGGAACACGACGAACATGCAGAAACATTCGTAATTCGTATTTTTACGTAATCCAGACAATAGGCAGGTCCAAGAAGGCAACACAGTCGCACTGAACATTCAGACCTGTATTTACATAGAGTGATAGTTTCAGTCCATCTAGACTAAAAAAAGCTTAGTTTAACCTGTTAAGCTTAGCTCAAACCTGTCAAACTCACTGCTCGACAGCTCACCTGTGCGACTGGATGAAACTCACACAAACAGATTTAAGTGGCATGTACGAGTGATTTAAGAGAGCTTCACTTACCAATTTTCTCATGCTCTCGAATGTAATTCACGAGTGCTTCATGTCTGTCATGAGTCACATATAGTCTGCCTTCCGTTTTCCACAGAAAAACGTGTTTCACTTCATGTACACTTAAAATTCTCACACCGACAGCTGCCTCTGACTCTTTATGCAGGTCTCAATGTAAAATCACATCCCCTTCACTGCTTCCTGTCTAAGGGCTGGGTAATGCAAATTAAAGGTCTTTATAGATTTTCTGAACGGCCGTGTTCAAAAAGGCAGAGATGGGGGAGATGTCAGATTGTTAAATATGGACATTTTCAGTTTATCTCTCATACTGTGTCACTTGCTTGGTCACCTGAAAAGTGACAGATGTAGAGCTGAAGAGAGAAGTTCAAACCCTGCTCACTTCACCTCACCTCCACCTGCCCGTAAGGTGTGTCTGAATGTTAAATCACAGTTTGAACACAGAAGTTATTTGATCATCTAGCTGGCAGTCATGGACTACTTCATCTCTCTGAACAGATCTCTGTGTATAAATACAGGATCTGGAGGCAGGAGACAAGACCGAAGTGTTCTGTAGTGTGGACCAGTGTTTGGTTGCAACAGTTTGTGTGGACAGCTAAAGAACAACTGGACGCAACACATTGTCCAAAATGCACCTGACGACAATTTAGCTCATTTAATTATCTGCCTTAATATGCAGATATGTGTTTGCAGAGATTATCATGATGTGTCTCCCTCATCATTCTCATGTATTAAGTTGCGGTCTTGGCCTGTACATCTACTGACGACACCAGAAGTCCAGAAACATTAGCTGTTGACCCCAGAGGCTAAATGGTCATCAGATGATTATTTTTGGTTTCTAATTTCCTGTAAAAACATTTGTCTTTATTTCTTCTTTCACAGTGCTCTACTCCGATGGCACATGACTGGCAGCTGCAATATTTGAAGTGTCCACTGCCACGACGGCTGACACTGCTAATCTCTTTGACTTCTGATTTCTGACAGCAGGACGTGAGGCAGTGCAGAGTGAAGTTTTTCTTTTTGCTCTCGACTTACATTTTTGTGAATGAAACAGGCTCACGATCAGAGCAGTTTAGGGACGCTGATGATGCCAAGCATCACTGCACCGGTGCACCTCCTCATGGCATCCATCAAGACAAGTCATTTAAGTTTGTACATTTAAGAGTTTATTGAATCACTCATAGAAAACTTTGTATTCTAACATTGTTCATGACAGCCCGAGGAAACAGGGTCAAAGCAGACATGAGTTTACACATTTCAAATGTCACTTATTTATTTTAATCTACCCACAGTAATTAGCACTACACCACCACAGTTATTGTTGTATGATCGCGAACAAAAGCCCAAGTGCTGAAGAAAAATAGACGGCAACAACTCAGGAACCGATCCAATCTCTTCCGCCACAAGTTAATTGATCCAAGTCATTGTCACTAATACAGTACACATACACAGAGAACAATGCAGCAATGATTGCAGTATGTGATTTGATTGCAATATGTTTGTTTTGGACACGAAATCCTGATAATTAGTCTCTTCTGGCAGCGCTCTATCTCCGCCCATCTGTTCCACTTGGCATCTCTCCACCAACCAGGAGTCCCTCTCCGCTCCGTCCCCGTGATTCGACCAACTGAAACGCTTTCAGGCACACCGACACACAAGCAACGGTGCTGAAAGTCACCCAATCATCAGCAGGCTTAAGGGGCGGGGAGAGTGTGTGTGTTGGGAGCTGGGGGGGTATGGGGGGGGGTGATGTCTGGCGAGGTGTTCAGTAGCGGGAATGACAGCCAACATGGACAGACGGACGGACAGATTGACTGGTTGTGTTCTGATAGATAATTAGATGAGATGCCGACACTTTGGCTGCTAAGAAAAAAAACTGTAGGAGGGGACAATGGGAGTGTGTGATAGAGAAAAAAACTGTGAAAGGGCCAGAGGATAAAATAAGATAACTGTAGATGAATGCTACTGTATATCTTCTTAAATTACTGTGACTGAATTAGCAAAATGCTGCTGATATATCACAACAAGCCGACGTTTCATGTCAAATCCATTTTAAATATACCGACAAATCCATGCTAATTAATTTTAGTAATCCTGACTGACAGAAATTGTTCTTTAAAAATGCCAGTGCTGCCGTGAGGGAAGAGCAGAGAGGATCATCCTGTTTATGCCAGGGCTACTTGCCAGTGATCGTAATATACAGTAAGTTCAGTCAGCCAACTCACGTGGAGCAGATTTATTATTACATGAACACAGAGCGTTCCCCGCAGGTATACACTAAGCCCAGCACCGAGTGGGACGATAATAGCCTGTCACCCAAGGTGACTTAGAATCCGAGCCAACAGGTGGATGCCGGCGTGAAGGGGGCGTTTATGAATGCAGCGGTATGAAGGGTGTATAGGTTATACGGGTACAGTGAGTACAGTATGTCTAAAGAACTTGTCTGCCGACTTACTTGATCTTTGTCAGTCTTGGAATAATCATGCTACATTGCCCCCAAACTTCTTGCTCGTAGCTGAGCTTGCGTCAGTGTTCTCAGTTGACAGACAAACACTGCATCGAGTTTTCTCCCCTTTCAGTCCCTCCACTTTCTGCCTGCTATCCTACAACAGCAGTGTCCAATGAAAATGAACAGCGCAGAAGAGTATGATTTAAAAGCATGATAGTGATGATGATACTGCACCAGAGTCATGCACATATGCAAATGAATGTAGGCGTGACACCATACCTGCAGGACTCATACGATGATTTGCATGACATGAAAACAGCTGATGACATCAGGGGATGGCTGCAGTCCATCTATAGTCACCTTTACCAGGTTTGAAGTGTGTACACACAGTGTTGAAGTACGCATTCTGTCCTCTGTTCTTAAGGAGTGGGTGATTCATTCTTTTCTTTTTTTTATCAATAGTTTTTAGTATGTCAGTAGTCAATTAGTCCGATGCTAACACATAATGAATGTGGAACTGGCATTGTGGTAATATTATTTTAACTCATTTTACTTCAGTCTGACCAGCTACAGCAACCTCAAAGGGTCAAATAAAAACTCAACATTCACAGAACGTCCCAAAACACAGCCACCACTAAACGTCGGATGCCATTATACATAAATATGTCTGTTTATTATTTTATTTATTATTCTTAGAGCACGAGGTGAGCAGAAACAGCTAAATGCATCAAAGTATTTTATTTACCACTTTTCTCTGCAGTATTGTAATGATACTGCTGACATAAAGAGAGTGAATGACATGTGACGTGCATTGTTTTGGGAAATATGACACATGATATAAAATTGCTGGAATTGTATGAATTCATTTTTTTTAAATAGAATGTAACATTGAATCACAATACTTGTACAATTAGAATTACAATACATATTTGTATAATCAGTTTTCATAATTCTTTTAGTCATTAGATGTTTCTGTTTGATCAATGAATGCTTAAATAATCACAAACTAACTACTGGAATAGAAATTTTAAGTTAAAAAAAGTTTTACAAAAAGTGTATAAAGTGAATGGAACAGAAACAAGTGATTCTTATTTATAAAACCAATTCAGGAATAAAAACATTGATAATAAAATCATAAAAAAAGGGTTTGAAACATCTCACTGGTGTCTCTTTGATTGATTTTGTGTATAACTCACAAATGTGACGCAGTGTAGAGAACAGCTAACAGTTAAAATGATATAGGCCTATAGCTATGACACATAAAGTAACAGTTTCCATTGTAATTAGAAGTCTCTCTACTGTTCCAGAATAGTCCCAGACACTGTCTCTTTGTGTCCCAGGTGATATTTTTATTGTCCCCGGGACAACGGGACATCCTTTATTTGGAGCGCTGGGGATGGTATTGAATCAGGGCATGAGCATCGTCCCAGCTGGACAATTTCTTCTTTACTGCTTCTTTCTATCATTCTGGGATGATCTCACTCCTTCCCCTCACTGCTCTTGAATTGTTTTTCTGCTCTCCTTCAATCTATATTCTCCGGTTCTATACTAAGACCTCCTTCTCTCCTCCCTCTTCTCACTTCCTCTCTATTTGCTTTAGAAATACCTCACCCAGCTTTCACAATCATCATGTTTACATTAGGCCCTCTCCCTCTCCCTCTCTCTCTCTCTCTCTCTCTCTCTCTCACCGTTCCCTTCCTCTACTAAACCTCCTGATTCATCCCATCTCTGCTCCTCCCCTTGCTTTCTCTTTTTTGGACTTTCACGAGGCCTCGCGCTTCATTCACTTGTTATTTAAACTGTTCCACCACAAAGACTTATCATGATAACACAATGTTAGAGCTAATCTCAGCTCATATTTTTGTGCACATTTACTGACTGTATGCTCAGGAGCCTCTTGTGGTTTGGTGCTTCAAATTTTTTGAAAGACATGTTTTATTGACAGCTCTGTTTCATACCGACTGCTGACTCGTCCTAACGAGCCCGCAGGGGCACCGTATTCACCATTTTTAGGATATGCGTTACAACACAGCAAAAGGTATTTCCAGCAATCAGCTCGGCTAAAAATGTGTGTTTTGGAGGTGTTTTGGTTTTGTGGCTCAAGAAACGACATTTGTGAATTCATTCATTCATCTGTGAATGCAGGACCCTGAGCAGGACTGGTACCGGGACACACCTGGCCGACATCTGTGTTCTACTGCGTGCGCTGTCCTGGTTAACTTCAGTATTATAAGTTAGAATATAAATATTAATTTATCTCTGAGAGAGTCATTAGGCCTCCATGTTCCCCACCATCGTCTGACTGTGACCAGACTTAAACTATACTGTTTTGCACTAAGTTAAGCTTCCAGACAGACCTTCCCGTTCAGTCAGACTGGTAGACCCTAACACCAACCGTGGTCACGTCCTAAATTACAGTAATTTAAAGCATCTGATTAGTAGAACATATTGGAGGCAGTACACAGCTTGGGAAGAAACACTGTCTGGGTCGGTCTGCGAGGCTCAGCTAGGAGCCTCCAAAAAAAGAGTTAGAGATTTAAAACAGTAAACGGGCTGACAGGTTGATTGTTGGTGTGGTCTTTTTCAGATTAAATGCTCTAAATATGGACAAAAAACCTCAGTTTCCTGTCTTCCTCATTTCCTGTCAAGCGGTCGCACTGACTGTTTATACAGAACTCATTTGTAGGGCTGCAACTAATGATTACTCTCACTGTTGATTCATCTGCTGACTTTTTTGTTGTATGATCTGTAAAGCTTCAGAAAACTGCTAAGAATGCTCTTTATAATTTATTACAATTACCTATAACCCCATGTGTGAAGAGCAAATGATCACACTGAAGATGCAAAAATCATCAAATGTTTGACATCTTGACTAAAATATTTCTGTCAATCAACAAAACAATTAATCGTAGCTAACTGTTGCAGCTCTACTCATTTGTTTCGCCAATTATGTTTTGAAGGGAAATGTGATTGCTGCCTGGATTATGTTTCCCAGCAGTGACCGTCATGTTGAATCACCATGTTTCTATAGGAGCCCAGAACAGACAAACTAAACACTGACTCTAGAAAGACCTTTTCAAGTTTTTTCACACATTTAGCAACTAACTTTCCATTGCTAGGAAGCAGAGGGTGAGGTGAGGGGGTTGCAATGCGGGAACTGCACCACTAGGTGGCACTAAATTCAACACACTGCTCCTTTAAATCATCGGTGGTGGTCGGGGATTGACAGAGGCAGCAAAAGCACTGTTGGTTAAGGTCAGGGAAATACTGTGTTTTCTGCTAAATGCCAAATTAAATATGTTGTCAAGAGAACATTTCTGCAATATATTCAATTATCTTGGCAGATTATTAACAATGTTTCCTCGTGTTGATATAACCCAATGTATAAAAAATAACTTGTGACATTTTCAGTCACACTATTTAAGTCTAATTTCTACAGGGTGGCGTTGATGTCCTTCATCATTATTCTCATAGTGTAATATTATTGTTTATGTCATTTCAGAGTGAATTCATTGTTCGCTTATTATTATTTACTTATATAATCGGCACAAGTAATAAAAGATGCTTTTCTGGGCATGATGGCTGGTGAGATGCTTCTGACCATCACCGGCTGTGAATCCACCATCTTTCCACTTAAACTCAATGCAGTCAGTCAGCTCACGGATCATTATAAAATCCATTTCAGTGAGACAAAGAGCAGATTTACATGTAAATCTCATACAGCTACAGATGAAACATGTATACTGAAAGGCTCCTTGAGATCAAACCTGAAGTATTCCAGTCATTTCAGCTTCCAAACCATCCAACAAAGTAATGTGTGTCCCCCAAACATTTAATCATCACAGCTCCTAATCACATGCAGGGAAATATTCAGACGGTGTTTTCAGAAGGTAATTGTGCAGAGAATATTCTCTGTTTAATTGAAATGGAAAATGTAGACCACCACTGGTAATACATCTTTACATTAACACATCTGGACACGCCTCTCCCTCCTCTCTCTCTCTCTCTCTCTCTCTGCTCTGTTCCTCTTCTTTTCTCTCATTTTGTTTCTTCTGTGCTTCATACTTCCTGTCTCTGTCTCTCTCTCTCGTTCTCTCTCTCTCCATGCTGTGCATTTCTCTCTCTCTTTTTTTCATATACCCTCTGCCTCTCTCTGTTCCAGCACACAGTAATATGATCTCTTCTATCAGGCCGACAGAGCCGTGAATCAAAAGACAGAGAGAGAGAAATATAGTACAAACCTTAGTGGCCCCACCCCCACTACTCTCTCTCTCTCTCTCTCTCTCTCTCTCATCTACAACATCCCTACCCCCAACAACCCTCCTCTCCCTCCCTCCCTTCCTCCTCTCTCTCTCTCTCTCTCTCTCTCTCTCTCTCTCTCCGGTCCCTACCCCCAACCACATAGCTCGCTCGCTCTCTCTACATCCCCAGCCTCTATCTTCTATCTCTCCCTCCCTCTTTCTGAAACAAACACACAGTGCAATCCTGTATGATTCTGTGTGCGCAGAGCATTTCTACACTTTGTGTTTGAGTCTGATGTTAACACAGTAGGTTGGCCGACGGTTCAATTGCAACACAGTTAATAACTATAATCGAGCTCATGTAGACATGAATGTGATATTCTGTTCAGGCCCAATCAGCACTTAATGAGGTCAGAAGTCACAGTCAGCTCCTGAACTGTGAGCAATTCAGATGCTGTGCAACCAAACCCAAACTACATGCTCAATGTTTACAGTATATACTCAATGATAACTGTCACAGTGTGCTGTATTTTCATTTCAGTATACAAGAAACCAATTTGAAATCTTTTCTGTTTTCTGGAGCCATCTCTCCTCTTTACAGCTTCTCACCGCTCCATACACTTTGTGCACTGCATTGTGGAACTTTCATTCTGCAACGACCACCCAAAGAGGAATAAGAAATGGTGTACAGTAGCAGCACACTCAATCCACACATGACTCAAAACTAAAGTCAGTGCGGCAGCAGCATGAGAACACTTCAGCTCTTCGGGTTAAAGCAAAGTTTTTGTAACCACGGCGTTACGCTGTTGTTGCGTAGAAGGAAAAAACCAACCCATCTGAGCCTCACAACCAGCCTGTGATTAATCCGTTCGATCATTAAGATGTTCACCAGTCTGCCAGCAATGACAGTATAGTCTGAGTATATAACAGAGACATGCTAAGACATGAAAACCAGCCAGTAAAAGAGAGCACAGCAAGTCACTCACTGTAATGGATATTACATGATGCTGCTTCAGTTTACATCCCTGCTTCCTGCACAAATCTCCACAAGCCACATGAACACTGTGTTTATTTTAGTTTCTGTATTTGTTCTTCTAAATTGAATACTGAGAAAAAAATGTGTCAAATTCCATTTTTACCATGAAAGGACAAAACGAACGTGTTCCAGTTCATTGTCCTGAGACTGAAGAGAGGTTAATAATCTGTGGTTAACTTAAACAGCAGCACTCATCAGCTGCACCTAGTTAAATAATGAAGCAATTCATCACTGTCAAATGAGCACGGTGTCCCCTTTTCAGACAGAAAGATAGATAGATAGATAGATAGATAGATAGATAGATAGATAGATAGATAGATAGATAGATAGATAGATAGACAGATAGATCTGTATTGATTAAATATACTTCGTCACTGGACACTGGATCCCTACCAGCCCCAGTTGTGAATCTGACCCTGACCTTTGACCTTGCTCTGGAGGGAGAAAGACAACAGAGCTTCTCAGACACCAATTAACTCAACTATCACTAAACAGAGAGGAGAGCTCCTGCTGTGAGAATTAAATTATTTTTTAAGTACACCACATTATTTTCTCATTCTGACTCTCTTTCTGTTTGTACTTATAATGTGGCGCCTATTTAAACTTAATTAGCTTTCAATTAGCAGTGGTGAAGTTTTAATTAAAGGTGTCATTACACATCAGTGACAACAAAAATCGGGGCAAAATTACAGCCTGCCTGTGTATCATCCAGTTGACTGAATGTGATGTAAAGAACACTGGACTGTAGTTACCTTCAAAAGCTGCGTTAATAACAGGAGCCTAATAAAGTAATTAATTATCACTTAATTGGCAAGGCGAGACAGATAAATACGCAGAGGGAGGCGTTAATCAAGAGAAGACACCACAAACGTGGCTTTCACCCCGAGGCAATGTGGAACACAAGTGGGCTTCCTCTTTTTCTTTGCTTACCTTGTTGGTCCCAAAGGCCGGGTCAGGGTAGGAGACCTGCCCCAGCCTGGTGTGGTCTGGCGCGGCTAGAGGCTGAGGAGGAGGCGGGTAAACGGTTACATCCATGGCTCAAAATACATCCACTTCTCCGTCTCTCCTCTTCGAGTTCCTTTCTTCTCTTTATCGCTGTCTATGTGAGAAACCGCAGAGATAACCTTCCACAAACTTGGGAGGGTTTTTATGGCGAAGTCCCTGAGTGACCAAACAGAGAAACAACCACGGTCCAATAAAACAAGCTTCTGTTGGGGGAAATAAATGCACGTTTCAAGCAGATAAGTCGGCGAAATGTGCCTAAAACAAGCGTGTGGAGTCGGTGAAGTTTAGGTCGCTGCTTTCCTCTCTCCACACCGGCTTTCAGGCTCCAAGAACTGCTGCTGCCACTAAACTTCCCAGTAAACCAACTTCTTTTAATACGCGACGTTAAAACAAACCTTCGCGGTCAATGCTGCACGTTAAGGAGCGTCGTTTTCCCTCCGTTTAACGTCGTGTGTGTGTCCCGTGCCGGCGTGTGTCTCGGACAGGGGGACGCTGTTGTGGACCCTGTCTGTCCCTGGTTGGGACTCTGTGTTTCACTGATCGTCCGCTGCTGCTGCTGTTGCTGCTGCTGCTGCTGCCGCCGCGCGTGTGCTCGCTGCTGTGGTACCTCGCGGACCAGTCTTACAAAGAGCTCCTGCGTCAGGCTAGCGTGGGTTAGCCGCCACGACACCGGACGTACGCGTTGTTACAAAATAAAAGCACAGGAGGCAAAACAAGCGCCCGGAAAGGAAAAAGCAAACGTACTCACATTGTTCACGAATTATTATATTAACTACAGTCAGAGGCTTTGGCGTCGTGTTGTTTTCTAAAAAAAAAAAAAAAAAATCCCGTTGCAGAGCGCTTTTCAACAAACACTTTTATTTTGAGACTTTTATTTTTGACATATCCGTGTACGTCTACCTTGACAAAGGGGAACCAGAGGCGCTGCAGTGTGCTCCATCTAGAGGGAAGACAGTGCCAAAAGGTCTAACCAGGTGTTCATGGAGTCTACAAACATTACTTTTGTGAATGAAGGGGAGTTTCAATTAAAATCAGGCATTATTTTTTTATGAATCAGCATGCAACAGAAGCAAATATATATATATTTATGTTCATTATTGATGCTGTCTATTGTGCTAATACCGCAGGGACCCTCACTCTGGTACATTATGTTTTAAGTTGGTCAATTAATTCTGTTTATATTGTGAGTGCATTAACTTTGTGTTCAAGCAAATTACCACATAAATCATCTACAATAAAATGAATGAATACAATTAGAGGCAAACCAGTACAGACCACGTACATACATAGTACATATACACACCTGAAGGTGTTTTTTTTTTTTTGGGAGGGGGGGGGGGCTTACAGGAACTTCTCTCCCCAGGGCCACTAACGGGTTAATCCAGCTGGGGCTCATAGTGTCATGTCTTTCAGTTTGACATATTTTTAATTCCTGCAGTAGTTTCTGGTCGTGGTTCAGATTTGCATGTCTTGTATCTCCCCCTCCTCTATGTTGTTGAGACACATCTTCCTGCTCTGTGAACACTTCCTTGTGCAATTCAAGTTATCACTGACTTCTGGCATGCGGAAGGACAAGGACGAGGAAGCCAATGGTGACTTCTCTTCTTTGCTTTGTCTTTCCATCTTCTGTTTGAGCTGTGCCTGGCTTAGATCGCAGCACCAGAACACAATCACCAGTCTAACCAGTCCCTACCAGCTTTCTCTATGCAGCACAAAGGTACTGAAGACCCATCTGCCCATCAAGACAGAGGTCCATGCTGTTGTGTCTTGTATTGGCTACATCCTTGCTTGCTTCAATATTGAGATCCACAAGAGCAAGCTGTATGTGGTTGTGAATTGGCCTAGCCAACTACATTTTGCTGCCATGAATGCAGGCTTCAAGGACCTACCCAATGTTTCCAACCAACAAGTGTTGAACATAGTCAAACTCTTGAAAACAGACATACTTCTGTTTTCAAGAGTTTGACTACACATTCACAGACATTATTTGCTCTACATTAAATGAAGACATACTGCAGTTCTGTTATAACTAATATTAGCAGCATCCACACTAACCTCGTCCTCATAGGAGGCTGATTGGTCTAAACCAAGATGGATTCTCTTGTGATCTCTTGAGTCCAGCTGCCTCAGAAGGTTAAACTAGCTGAGGTGGGACAAATTTGGGAAGGGGATAGGCAGTGCACAATGTTGTTGGTGAAGTATGTCCATCACTCTTCAGGCCTCCATCACTGCTATAATTTGGTTCCAGCAGCTGCTGTGAGACGGTTTTGGGACTCCAAGTAGTAAGAAAGTCTGAGGGTTCCTTGTTAGCCACCAGATTTCCTCACAAAGAAAATCTTCAAGTTAAAGCCTTATGTTGCAAGACATTTTAGGATGATTAAACATTTCTTCTCAGTCTTATGTTTATCTTATTTATGTGTGTTTACCTTGAGTTCCTTGTATCCTCTAGAACCAGTCTAGAGGCCTGTCTATCTGCATGTGTTCTCCACATCCTGGATTCACTCTGTGTGCGGATCTGTGTTCAGTGATTGGCTGCCAATATGCCTCATGGGAGCTGCATGTTGGATGTTTGAGTACCTTTAGGAGCCCCTCTCACCACCACACCTTTCCAGTGTTGGATTGTGGGGCTGCAGTTCGTAGAAGTTTTAGACCCACTTCATGCTGTCATTGTGTGGGGTTGAGGAAAAGGAGCCACGGTTTGAACTTCTCATCACAGCTCATTTTTCATTTTTGACAAAGTTATTTCTGTTACCTTTAATGTCAACAACCAACTGTGATGACACTGAATGTTTTCCAGAATATTTATTGCACCTTCCAGTGTGGCTGTTTGGAACAACTATAAGCAATTTTCCCTTCGAAGACATTGGACAACCCATAGTACAAAAAGGTTCATCTGGAGCACAAACCAATCCTTATCAATAAGTCCAATCAATCAATCAATCAATCTATCTATCTATCTATCTATCTATCTATCTATCTATCTATCTATCTATCTATCTATCTATCTATCTATCAATATGAGTTACTTCATACTAAATATTTTTTGTCCTGTAAACATAATCACAGAGATTCATGTTGGCATATGATGTTAATATCTGGGGGGTTTACCACAACCAGGGTTGTAGCAGAATTTGCAATGCAGAATGCAGTTATCCTTTAACTTTATGTACAAGTTTGTATTTATTCCACTCAATAAAGTATCTGTCAAGCTACTGTTAGATCTGTAAGTTCCAGTGCAGAAGAATATTATTCACAGGAAAAAGGGATGGACAGCAAACATAAAAGCCTTCAGGCTGTAGGTTAAGTCAGTACTGCTTGGTATCTTTTTGAGGCAGTGACAGTAAAGCCTGTATGGAATATTTTACAAACTTGCAAATGTGCAGTTATGCAGTTAATTATGTTTGACTCTATACAGCCCCTCTTGCTCATTTAAAATGGAACAAGTTATGCTACAGGCCTCAGTTCAGTTTTGGAAAAAGAATAAATAGCCACACAAGTCATTTAAATGATCAAATTAATTTAGACAAGATAATCCACGAATGAGCTAATGCCAGGGAGATACAACAGATCAAACAATGAAACAGACTATGTGTGTTTGAGAGAAACCAAAGTAGAAGGAATGCTGCTATCTGCCTGTCATGATCTTTAATGACAGAACAACACATTTCCATTATCGAGAGATAAATACATGTACACAGATGCACATAAACAAAGAGATTCTCTCCCACCCACTCACACACACACACACACACACACACACACACACACACACACACATATGTACACCTCACTGATTCACACACATACAGTGCACTTAAACAGATGGTCACACTTACATTTCAAATATAAAAATCCACTCTCACACACATACCTGCAGACATGCCCGTAATTATACTCTATATAGTAGTAATACATACACACATTCCCTCATATACACATATCTATAGGGTCCAAACACACAGACACACACACACACGCATTTTGTAAACATAACCATGGACACACAAGTACATAAAAATGCACATACACACTGCAGAGTTTATACACACACAAAGGGGTATCGTAAAAATGCATTTTCTTTTTCTCATGCATTCTCAAACACTTTCTCCCTCACACACATACACACACACCACAAACCAGCCCACACATACTTAGTGAACATACATACAGTGTGCAATCCACCCATCCCCCACATACGCACATACATATGCACCCCTCCCCTCTGAAAAAAAAGGCATAATTCACTTCCACATTCTCCTCCCCCACACACAGCTCCTCTCTATAAAACTACACACACACACACACACACACACACACACACACACACAGTATACACACACTAAAACACATGCACATATGCACTAAACCAATCAAACACACGTGTACACTGAAATACTTGTACATCCGCACATGCACATGCACACACACACCACACACACACAGATGTGAGCACGGATGCAAGCACACAACTGCAAAGATATACACAACATGCCTGTGCTGCACCATCTATGCATGTGTATACATACATATGTATATATGTATATACATACATGACACGTGCACGCACAAACCACACTCTTCTCTCTCTCTCTCTCTCTCTCTCTCTCTCTCTCTCTCTCTCTCTCTCTCTTACAGCTCTCAGATTTCCATGCATGAGCTTTCCAACATACGTGTCTGATGGGTTGAGATAGTAATGTACTGTAGCATTTGAATGATGTGTGTCTCTTCATGTCGAGGGATTACATTATAGATTCATAGCACAGCAATACACTCCTGGGTAAAAACAGCCAACCATTTAGGTATTATACCTTTCTGCTGTGAGGGAGGAGATGCAAAAACACTGCTGGGGAGAAAACGGTAGAATAAGAACATTGTGATTTTTTTCTAATGTTTTCCTTCTGGGACAAAGAAAAACATTTCATAATTACTTAGGTCTCATCTCTGTATACAAACAGAAATCATATGTTTCTGGAAATGAATATGAAGCTATCAGACAGCTACATACTCCACTGTGGGCCATCTGTAACTGTGTGACATTGTAGTTTTTGTTCATTACTTTCCTTCCTAAATGTTCTCTTGTTACATTACAGTATCTTACATAAATGTGACTCCATGTTGTTTGCGGCTGCACCATCCCAGCAAATGGAAATATTAGACGTGTTTTGTTCATTTATCCAAACCTCAGCCTGTCAGGTGTGGTCTATTTGCATCTCTGTTAGTATTTATAATGAAGTTCTGTGGGTTTCAACAAAGGTTTGGATGTACGAAGTTGTAATGAGCAGCCTGTTATGCTGGTAGAACAGAATTGTAGTTTTATGCCATATCTGGTGAAATAAATAACATTGCCTTGAGTTTAAGAGCATCAGAAGGGTCATAACAGTGAAATATAATGTCTCCAGTCCAGTCGTGCCAGTTCAGCTCATACATTTGACTGTACACACGATTCTCAGTCTTTTCCAAACAGTATGACATATTAAAACAACAGCAGCCTAATGCGACGACTGAACCTGCTGGTAATTCAGCAGCTGAGAAACTCAGTGATATGGATCGCATGTGGTGTTCTGACCAACACACAGTGTACAAACCACCCTGCTCTACATTTGCTCAGCTGTCGTTTCAGAGAGGACGTACAAAATGTGGTTTTCAGGTTTGACCACAGCCAAGACGATTATAGTTAGCTAGTTATCTCTGGAAACCCCCCGATCAGTTATCAACACGACATAGGTTATTATGTATATTGGATATTATTATATCATATATATGATATTATTATATTGCAGCTATGGATTCAGTCAGGAAAACACTGGAACACTGAGCCAACTGAATTACAATTTTTATATATATTCAGACAGTTTGGAGTTTAATATTTGGTCTGTTCAATAAAATGAATGAAATATTAAAATACATGGTAATAATTTACCAGCCAAAGTTGTGAACATACATTTTAGAGAGTGGTTATATGGGTGGGATTCATAGTGGTGCAGTGGTTAGCGCTGTGGCCTCACAGCATGAGGGTTCCTGGTTCTGGGGTCTTCTTGTGTTTTCATGTACTCCCTCTGTGTCTGCATGAGTTCTCTCCGAGTACTCCACCCACAGTCCAAAGACACACAGGTTAAATGGTGACTCTGAGCTTCCAGTAGGTGTGAATGTGAGTGTAGGGGGTCACCCAATGTGACCCCCACCCAAGTGGTCACAGAAAATGGATGGGTGGAGATTCTATTTGTACTGGTACATTTCTCCAACATGTACGGTACAGTACAAGAGAATGGAATAGAATATGAGTAGAGTAACAGACATATGTTGTCCTTCTCTGGAACTAGTGTTGTACATAAAGGCTCACCAGTAAAGTAAACCAGACCAAAATCCTCTACTGTTATGTGAATATCAGGAGCTGGGGGCACTGAGCAGCTGGTGGTGCTAATTCTCCAGTTGGTGACATTAAACCGTTGCAGGAGTAGCGGACATAATGGGATGATTTAATTGATAGAGCTCCATCCAAAGCCTAAATGGTGGAAAATGCCATGTAAATATGTGTATTTTGTTCAACAGTCTCCTGATCTGATGCCTTTGTCTGCCTCCATTTTGTCACAGGTACCTTGTGATTCATTCTCTGAGTCTGTTTCCATTGCACTTTGTCATATTTAGTTTTCTCTTCCACTTCAGCCAAGCAGAAAAACTTTTTTTTTGACTTTCTAGGTGCCAAAGTAAGGTGCTGAACATGAAGGAGTCACCAGTTTACATCTCTCAGCTCATTTCCTGTCCCCTCTCTGAGGTCACTATCAAACAAAACCATCAGTTTGCATAAAAAAATATGTAATATTAAAGTCAGCAGTCATTTCCCCCCCTTTTTTAAATATCTTTTTAAATAACTCTAAAGCAATTTCCAGTACTTGATTTTGTTTATAGTTAATGACCTCATGAGTAGAGAGTGCAGGCTCTGAATGAGCTCATGTTTCTGGTTGGTCAAAGTGTTAGTGTGGTCAGCATAGAGTACACGCAGTGCAGAGACTCTTCTTCAATGAGCAGCAGTATGAGCATACTAATATCTGAACTGTCACTGATGTTGTATTCATTGTTGCCCCTCAGTATATCTCATAATGTAGCTGTCATAGCTGCATCCTCCTCATCCCCACTCAATTTCAATTATTAATGTGTTTCTATAAAATAAAACCACAGAGACATTCAAGTTCATATGTTTAATGAAGCTTTATTATGACCGCCCCATCAGGAGTCATAGAAGATGAGGTGCTGCCAGGAGCTGGGCGCACTGCTCTTATGTACACACTGCGTAGCTTTACCTTCTGTATCTTACTGCATTTAACACTTTCATTTGAGCCTACTGACCACAACAAAACGTTTTTCATTTATTGTGCAGGGAAAAAGGCACAGTGAGTAAGATTAGCCTAAATCCATCACAACCAATCTGGAATTATTCCTATTGTCGTTGTTACTCTCAGTAACATCACATCATCAAAACTATGAGAAAAACACAGCAAGCTAACCTCCAAAATATGACATTACAGTATATCCTTCATGAATATTCATGAAGACATACTGTACCTTGTACTTGTGACTTCCCTCTGGCTCTGCCACCCTGCAGCTGTTACCTGTCTCCCTTCAGGTCCTGCTAGGCAGAGTTGCTATTAGTGCTGGCCAAGTCCATCCAACATGCATTTAGGATCAGCTGTTCCTGTTCTCTCTCTCTCTCTCTCTCTCTCTCTCTCTCTCTCTCTCTCTCTCTCTCTCATTCCATCGTCAGCTGTCTTACTTCCACCCTGCACGTTTTCTTTTGTTTGCTTTGGTTGAACTTATCTTTATTTTGCACTGTACAGCACTGCAGGATAGACCCTCCTGGGGGCATAGAGCCACTGCATGGGGTGCATGGATGACCAGGGGAAGAATTTGGAGGGAAACTAAGTTGAATGAATGACTTATGTAGAGAAAATAAACAAGCACGTGTTTGCTAATGTGATTGTGATGACCTTATCATTGTAGATGATTAATAAAAAATTGTATTGCATTTACGACATTTTGTAATAGTCTAAGAGCCGTGTCATGACATTGCATGCTACACTGACTTATAACCAGGTGAATGGTGTCTCTACCAACTATTTGACTGATTTTGGTGAAACTGGATCATATTTTATGGGGAAAATATTTTCTGGTTTTCCCTCTGATGCCCCCTCCAGCTGCTCCACATCAGCTCTCTGCGATTTACAGAGTTTCCTGATGGACAGTGAAGTAAACTGCTGCCAACTGTAGCTGCTGTTAGCTAATGTTAGTTTAGTTTGTTAGCCAGGCTGCCCAAACTGTGAGCTCAGAGCACTGGGGGAGCATTAGTTAGCCAATCTCAGCAAAGACAGAGCATGGCAGAGGCTAAGAGAATGCTAACAGACTAAGCTAAGAAGAGAAAATGAGAGAGTGACCGAGCAAGAAAGCAAGAGCTTGGTGAAATAAAAGGCTGAAAGCCAGACGCAGAGCTGGGCTGACTGTTATTGGACTAGTAAGTAATATTTAGCATATTTCACAGTCAGTGAAATCTATTCAATAACACTGTAATACATCCAAGATGTCTTCTCATCTTGGATGGACAGCTTCAGGACACTTACAGTATGAGCTGTTTCCTAAGCTTTCAACCACATCTCATGGTCATTCTCAGTGGGTAGACTTTGCTCTGTTTTCATGGACATAGCTGCGTTGTCACTGATCCTAGACCCTAATTGTAATAAAGCAGAATTACTTTTCAAGGCAGATTATTATTCAGAATGTGGAAATATTGTATTTACACACTTCACATCCAGTTCTGCCAGCATTAATGTGTCTGATCTGTTAATATCAGTACCATCATCTGCAGGAAGAAAAGGACAACGGGTAGGAGGCTTTCAATGGGAAGGGAAAAGGAGAAGCTCGAGTCCGAGTGAAAAATATCTCGACAAACAGAGATTTATGATTAACTTTTATGACCCTTGTACAAACCAACATATTCTTTCTTTCTCTCTCTCATTTCTGCTTTATTATCTGCTTTATAACACACACACACACACACACACACACACACACACACACACACACACACACACACACACACACACACACAGCTCCTCTGATCTGACAGTCTCATATTCGATGAATGTCAAGTCCACTGAATTCATTTGCACATTTTTAGCTGGAGGTTGATGCATCATTCAGGCCTATTTTTCCCTGCTGTCACTGTTTTACACCCAATCTCATCATTATTTCATACGGGGTTATTTATTATGCTACTGTACAGAACACTCACTCACACACACACACACACACACACACACACACACACACACACAAACACACAAAGTGATAGATGTACTGCAGAAATATGTATATTTGAGGTAAAGTTTCGCCACATTGAGTTTGTAGTTATGACTATTAATTTACTAATTTATTTACTAATCTTCATTATGGATAAGAATTGGCTAAATATGGCACCAACCAATATAAATATGGCACCAATGCATTTTCTAGTTCATTTAAGTATAAAGAACATGTGTATAATTACAATAGGCATTCATATTTAATGTATCTGACACTGTTGACACTTTAGAGTGTTTAAGCAGCATTGGGGGTGTAATCCTAAGTCCAGATATGTCAGGGTCTCCTGACAAATTTTAACATTGTGAAGCTGTTAAAGGTAAGTTTAATTCATGGGATCAGTCTGGATATTTACATGGTAAATGATGACAATGTGTGCATCATAAATCAGTCAGTTTCACACTTAACATTATGCACTTGGAACCTGCTGGTTGATTTGTACATTTTATAAGCTGAAGTGATGGATACGTCACTGATGGAGATGCAGATGTAGTTTTGTTAAAAACAGAACAGATGACTGGAAAAACATAAATGTTTCTAAGCAGAGCAGGGCTCAGTAAACGTATTGATTGAATGTGAAAATGGTGTGCTATGGCATTCACATTTGCCAGAGCTTAACCAAACGGATTACTAATAAAACAACAAATGAGGGATTATATAAATTGGAAGAACATTGTTCATCCCTCCATGAGTTCCACACACGCAGGAGCGTTGAATCTGCTCTGGACAACATGTTACTATGACACATTAGATTTTTAGGCATTGGCATAGGGAATTGTAATACTGTAACTTTGATGAACCTTTTTATCCATTAGCAGTCTTTTCACAGATCAGAGTCAGTGAGCATCAGCTGCGCTGTTTTAATGCTAATTGACAGTTAGTTAGTTGGCCATTTTGTATTTGTTAGTGTTACCATGGAAGACTCTATCAAGTAAAATCTCTCACGTAACCTGGTGTGTGTTCATTTAGTGCAGAACAGAAATTAAATTGCATCTTTCAGAGTTAGCATATGTACAGATAGACTGATTGACTAATGGTATGATTCTGGCAAAACATATATTAATTTTAAACCATCATAATGAATTTTGGTGATATTAAAGCTCATATCTCTGTTGTGTAGTTTTGAGTCAGCAGGAAAACTACTTATTTAAGTCATTTGATTAAAGAGGTAGCAGTAAATGGTTTCTTATAATTAGTTCCTACTTTATTTATCACAGGTTCTAAATATTCAGCTACAAAGCAATGTTTACCCACCAGCCAATGAGTTAAGCTGTGTTTATTAGAGAATAACTTCTGCCTTACTCAGCTCATTTGCACATATACATAACACTTTGTTTATCTTGTTATAAAGCCCTGTGTTTATTTGTAGTCCAAATGCTCAGTATGAGTCTATATTAGTGGCTCTGCTTTTAATTATACAACTTGCGTCTCACAACTTACTTACATACAACTTATACTCTTGACTTGAATGTGCAGTATTCACAATTTAAAAGCGGCACTCCTCAAATTTCAGCACTTTGTAACACGCCCCAGAGTTTTCACTGTAAATCATATCATGTACAGGCTGTCATTTGCCATTTCCATCTTAACCCAAATAGCTGACAGGGAAGCCTGTATGACAGGAAATGAGTTGCAGTTTGCACTGGAGCATTTTGAAGTGATCTGAATGGAAAATGACGTGACTCCAGCTCTGAACTGTGCTCCTCTAAAGGTCCTGTAAAGCTCAGTGAATATGTAAAATGAATGTACTCATGCTACTGGTACCAATTACGTGTGTTCATGTTACTCAGCTTATAGTGCAGCACACCGAACAAACACACATGTATTCACTGAGAAGATATGTATATTTAACTGATCTCCAAATTCAGCACACTTAAACCGAATCAACACACACATCAGTTGGTATTTAGGCCAGGACTGACAACAGAAATCACCATTTAATTTGTGTCTTATTCATTGGCCTCTCTGTTAATGAACCTCTGTTAGCTTCCAATTAAAACTCAGAGAAAACTGAAATGGTTTCATTTAGAAAACAGAAAAACATGGCAGAACATCTCCTTGTAACATTGTTTTGGTGTGTCCTGTAAGAAGAAAACACAATATAGTCCATCCTTCCACACAATGCGCAAAATATGTTAGCTGGCACACGGTCAGATCATGACTTTTTTACTGAACTGCAGTCTTTGTTTAGTGATCTCATGTAACCTTGTTTGTTGCCAGATAAGACTGAGTCATTATCCTGAGCAGCACCAACGTCATCCAAGCAATATACACACAACTATCAAATTTATTACAAGATAAGGGTGAATTACCTGACCAACTCGCTGCTGATTTTATTAGCACGTCCATTACCAAGCACTCTGCATCATGTTTGACACCCGTCATGCAAAGGGCCTGAGTGATTTCTGTCTCTCAGACAGATTCCTCTTTGTTCTTCACATCCGCTGCAGAAGATTGTGTGGTGGACTGGGGCTGTTTGAGGGGCAGGGGTGAAATAAAAATAAAAAAGCACACCAGGGTGGGGCACCACTGCAGAAAGTTGTGAGGTATTTAAAGCGCAACTACTTGTAAATGATTTTCATGATACTTGTAAATGTTTTACGTCTGTTTGATCTGCTTATTCAGTCACTGTTTTGTTTTATGTTCTTGCTTGTAAAAACATTTAAAAAAAAACAGCTTAGTCAGGCTTAACACCCCAGGGTACCTAAATGGGCACACTACAGAGCACTTTTTCACATTTTGTAAACACACCACATCAGTATGTTTACAGTTTCTTTATAGTTTATTTGAATCAGCCATTGCTACTCACTTTATGCTGATTGTCCATGCATTAGCATGGATGAATTGACACATATGACCACAATATAAGCAGTGGTCATCTTATTTAAGAACTAGACAACTACATGTTCACAAGATCAGCTATTCTTTTCTAAGGGAGATAATTCAGCTGTAACACCAGCTCCTATATTCTATTATTTCTCAGAGGAAGACGGACTTTATTGATCCCACAATGGGGAAGTCTTTTTTTCACTCAAGTTTTTACACATATAGGCGCTTGTAGACATGAAAATGAGGAACGATGGTGGTAAGTGACAGAAAATAACTTCTGAATGTGACATGGACATTTTACATTTTGCGTAATTTTGGGATAAAGTCTTAAAGCCCAAGTTCTTTGGGCTGCAAACGAGTGGAACAACTGGAAGCTGAGCAGTGGCCCCGTATCCAGGCTGTATTATATATCCATGCATGTGCATTAGAGACTTTGTTAGCTGACTTCCTGGCAGGAAAGTGATGCAGCTCTTTGAAACTTTCATAATTCTGATTATACAAAGTGTCATTTTCTTTTGTTTTTTTATTGATGCGATGACAGTTGAGGTTGTTTGCTTGTTGGCAGCGCTGTCAATCAAATCTGATCAAAGCACACTTACACAGTGTTAAACATAAATTAATAAACATAAATAAGATTTGACAGCGGTCCATAGAATACATAATTTTATCTAAAGGAGGACTGCTGCTCAGTAAACACATTAATGCTATGAGCTATCAGATGACATTATGATGATATTTAAAATCAACTGCGTCATACTGTTGCAGCACATTTCACACTTTTTCACATAGAACATCCACCGTGTGCATTAATATGTAATGGATGCACATTAATGCAAAGGGAGAGACTGAGTGCAGCCTGTTACCTGTGTGTGTGTGACTGTCAAACACCTCAAAGACAGCGGGTGATAAAAATGAAACACAAAGAGAAACAAATGATGGATTGATTCGGGAATTGTGTGTGTGTGTCTGTGAGAGAGAGAGAAAGAGAGAGAGAGAGAGAGAGAGAGAGAGAGAGAGAGAGAGAATAAGACACACACACACACACACACACACAGAAAGTTAAGGAGAGGAAGAGATAGTGTTGCTGACAGCCTGTCAGTTTGCATAGACAACAATGTGACGATGAGGTCTACTCCGATTTGACAGGTTGCCCTACACACATGCACACACACACACACACACACACACACACACACACACACACACACTGCACTATAGAAAGAAAAAATCAAACATAAATTGGATCACATGGGTTTAAGGTGACAGAGGTAGGGTGGAGGACTCTTTTATATTGAGTCTGTGATTTAACTGATTAGTAGGAGAACAGAAAGACTCATATTAAAGGTACAGTGGATATATTTTGCTGTCAGCTCACAGCTAACAATTATTTTTAATATAATTTAATCTGCATTGTTTTTTCAGTAATAGATTTGTCTCTATGAAATGTTATTAAGTCTTTTGTGGTTCCAGAGGGAGCTGAAAAAAAAAACTCAGACTTCATCATTATCCGCTACTAACATAACACCTAATAATCTCTGACAAGTTGCATTGTGGGCAATGGAAGAAATAAAACTTAAATGTAAAAATGTAAAAAAGAGAGAGAGAGAGAGAGAGAGAGAGAGTGTTGCAGTGTGTCAGACTTGCAGCCTTCATTCCAAAAATGATTTCAGATTTCATTGTAAAAATAAGCATGATTTGAAAACAAGATGCAGTTCATTCTGTGTCCTTAAACTTTTTATATTGTAGTCTTTGCTGATGGCGACGGTCAACGACGGTATCTGCTGTCACTCGCCATCTCCTCTCCATGCATGAAAAATCAACAAATAACATAAATACAAATAAATTAACTTTGAGTATTTTAGACAAAGAGACTGATCCAACTTACTTAGTTTGACATTTTGAAGCTAATTTGTGTTTTTTCCAGATTGAGATGCAAAGATGGCTAGCACTCACTTTTTTCATAGACAGGATGAGACAGCAGGCAGCATAGCTTTAGCACAAAAACAGGCATGTTTTGCCTACTAGCACCTATAACACTCATTACCAATAGATTACATCTGTGTATGTGATCTGTGCACAACCAAAAATGTCAAAATGAAATGTATGCTTCTAGCTCAAACTCTTTCCTGCTGTGCGTGGTGAGACTTTTTGCTAGTTGTCTGCAGCTTCAAAGAAGTCACTGCACCCAGCCAAAAGTTACAGCACTTTTTAACTTTAGACAGAACAAAGCTAGCTGTTTCCCCCTGCTTACAGTCTTTAAGCTAAGCTAAGCTAAGCTAAGAAAAGTTAAGCTGACCCGCTAGCTGTGGATGTAAAGATACAGAAAGGTGATGCAAGAACAGCACACTGACCAGGAAATGAATAGCAGGCTGGTGTTATGAGGTTAGAAAAAAGATGCAACATACAGCAGGATGAGGAGGAGAAGCCTGAGCTTTGTAACGTGTGTCCTCTACATGACTTATTGTATAAGGTTAAAGCAACCTATAGGATGGAAGAGGACATCATGCTAAAATTAGATTACTACTCATATTGCAGAAATGTAGACAATAAGACACGTAGATATTCAGCAGAAAAGTTGTAATATTTATTCTCTTAATTATATTATCATGTAAAGGATCATCAATAATTAGAAACCTAAAATGTCCAAATTGAACGAAAAAGAAAGAAGTTGAAGAGATATTTGAAACCTTTTTAGGATGAAAAAGCTGTGCTATCATCTCTGCCGGGGAGCTGAGGCAAAAAAGAAAAAGAAAAAAAATCCAAGCTATTAAAAAGATGTCATCACATATCAAAGACTTCACATTCAAAAGGCCAAACTGGCTCCAGTAGGTGCATGAAACAGGGCGGACACAATCCCAGTTTATCCAAAATCATGTGTCTGGCTGCTAATACTGAGCAGACTGGCCAGTAAAGTAATCCATTTTAACATTTATAGAGCAATTTGTGTGTCGTATATTACAGGGCTATCTATTATGACACTACACACACACACACACACACACACACGCACACACATACACACACACACAAAACGCCTGAATGGTCTAATGCAATGACACAGAGAGATTGATTCAGGCTTCTAAACAGGCCACATCCCTTCATATCAAATAATCTTCTCTTCTCTTCTCTTCTCTTCTCTTCTCTTCTCTTCTCTTCTCTTCTCTTCTCTTCTCTTCTCTTCTCTTCTCTTCTCTCCTTACACATCTAGAAAATTTGTTCTAACTAGTTATTTCTGAAAACCAGCTATCTTTGGCTGCCCCACTGAAATTTAATGAATGTGTGTTTGTGCTTGCTCGCATGTTCGTCACCACTCCAGTCTCTCTTGTTATAACAGCACAGGCACAGAAAAACAAGGAACAACAGACAGACAGACAGATAGTCAGACAGACAGACAGACTGACTGAGAGAGAGACAGAGGGAAAAAAAAGGAGAAAAACAGAGAGAGAGTCCAAACGGGGAGAAATGGAGCGCAGCACATCAATCATTAGGATGATTATTATGGCAGTTGTCATGGCAACATTCTCCCATCCCCCCTCTCCCTCCTCTCCTCTCCCTCCCTCTCTTTCTCTTTCTCCCTCAAATCAATTCAAATGCACTTAAATGCCACGGTAGGTAGGCATAGTGAAAAATACTGCAAGTGTTTTTTAATATGAGAAGTGAGAGAAGAAGAAGAAGGAGAAGAAAGCACATTATAAAACCAACAGACTAAAACCAAAGCCATTTCACATTGTTTATTTAAGGTGCCATATTTCAGAGTTTCATTTGCCTAAATCATTATTTTGATATGATTACCACAAACAGATAAAACAGCTGTAAAGCTTTAATTACCACCACAATATGTGTGACCATATTTCACCACGTCAGAGCGAGAAAAATCTGCTGGGTCGTGTTATGATGACACACAGCAGGAAGAGGGAGCTGTTCTCGCAGCACAGCCGAAGTCTAAATCCTTCAGTGTTTCTGGTGATGACAGATGGTGGAAGGACTGAGGGTTTATGGGAAATATGCACCTATCTCTAAGAAGTCTCTAAGAAGGATTTGAGAAACAGGAAGAGACCCCGTCCATCCATCTGTTGGAGATCTGTTGATGGCACAATGTGAAGACACTAGTGCACCAGTGTTACACCTGCATGTCCTTACGGGTAATTCAGCACTTTGGTGTCATTTATGTTGCTCTGATGACAATGTATTCATCAAGTTAATGTTTGAAATCTGGGAACATGATGACATCAAGAGACATGAGCAGACCAGATATAATCAAACCCATGACATGTATTTATTCAGTTTTAGTTTTGCATGCATAAATTGGTTTAGCAAAATAACATGGAGAAAATGGTGCAGCGGCATCTTGCAAACTTCTAACAATTATTATTTTTTTGGCCTTTTCAAGCTTTATTTTGACAGAGACAGCTGAAGAGTGACAGGAATGTGGGGAGAGAGGGATAGGGAACAACATGCAGGAAAGGGCCACAGGTCAGATTCAAACCCTGGGCTTCTGCAGCAAGGACTGAGCCTTTGTACATGGGGTAACTGAGGTAAACACCGCCCCAACAGCTTGCAAACTTTAGATGAACTTCTTCTACAGCTGAGATAAAATGTAAATACTGATGATGTTTGCATTATTTCACGTTATTGTTTTGAATGATTTATAAATGCCTGTGGAAATCTGATATTTTTCACAATATGAAAGATCAGCAATTAAAGAAATGTCATAATTATTAGAATGTTTAATTGGATTTAACTGGACAGAAGTCAGTAGAAGTTAGATGATCATTAAATTGACAAGAGAAAGTCATAATCAATAAATCAAAGACCTTTTAACCCTTAACACACATGAGGAGGTCAAACTGAAACAAATAAACTGTTGTTGATGATTAGACTCTTTCAATGTGTTTAAATCATATTTTCAAGAATTAAAACAAAGACATGTTCAGCTCTCCGTGAATAAAAACACTTCCAGTCCTGGACTGTCTCCCAGTAGTGACAGCAGTTGAACCATCACAGCGCTCTCACTCTGCTCTCAGTGAAGATTTGAATTATTCAAATGTAGAAAGACAAAACAGAGTCACCAGAAAGAACCAGGTAAGTCTGTACAGACAAAGTATTACTACATGTAGCTTGGAGCTTTGCTTCAACACTGGCTCCATCTTTTCTTTCCTTTATTGGTCACATGTAATTACAGACAAATATCTAATGGACATTTCCCCCACTGTAAATATAAAGTGCCTGGAAGATTCAGAAACGCTGCATGAATCTGACTCTTGCTTTAGTCCCACCAAGCCTATTTCTTGACTTCATTTTTTCAGTCCTGTTCTGTCAAATGAATAAGAAAAAGACATTATGGAATAAATGGATTGGCTCCAGCCCTCCTCTGGTGAGGATAAGCAGTTATGGGATTAATGAATTATGAAATGAATAATCAAATGAATACCTATAATTTGTGAATATGATAATAATAGCATTTTAGAGCATTTTAGCCGGTTAGCATGGCAGCCTCAATGTGTCTCGGCAGTTGATTCAGAATTACTTTGACGGTGTGGTTGCTCTTGCTAACAGGAGCTAACTGGCTCCATGAGACAACCAAGCACCAACCTGTAAAATGCTGTGAAGTGAAGCCAACACAAGAAGTGCTAAAAACTGCAGATCCTCAAACATCCACTTGAGACTGGCTCCAGAAGTGAGTCAGTCTCCATAAGTCCCCATGTTAGAATCCCCATGTTAACATCTTTACAGCCAGGTACAAAAACAGTTTTGGTCTCTACAGCTAATTTCCCCGTTCATGACAACTGTACTGAGGGTGAATTTTTATACAACTCACCTGTTCAAATGATACTAAGGCTTAAAGTTATGCAGAATTAAGAGCATGGACCTTTAATTGACATGTGGGTGCTGATAGAGGTGGCTTGTATTCTAAAGTGCAGATAACATGTCATAATGATGAGTTTTAATCATTTCTACAACTCACAGTGTTGGTTCATTTACATATTTCACACCATCTTTTTATGTGATTATTTCTTTCTTTCGTATGAATTTCACGTTAAACACTACCCATTAAAAATAGGCTCTTATTTACTGATCATGTGACACGTCTGTGATGTATTAGCAGGCTGGGTGTAAGTCAACATGCGGAGGCCTTGTCCTACATTTGACATGTGAAGCATGACATCCAGCTAAATTTGCCTCAATTGATAGCACTTAAATCACATTTTCTGGTGTCACGTCATTATACCAAGCTATTATTATCATGATTATTATTACAGTGGCTGTGGGAAAACGTGCATCATCAAGATGTCAATTACGCTTTTGTCAGAGGTCTTCTAATTTGATCTGTTTCAAATGGGCTCCTCAGATAAAAAATGGTAAGCACATCACATCAGTGCATTAGTCTAATTTTTCACTCAACGTCATTCCACGTCCATCTTTATCATCACAACCTTTATTTAACATCAAACCCTCTGTTCTTATGTTGAAACATGCAGACAGACTAGATTCATATTTAAAGCACCAGCATGTAGGATTTGATGGTATCTAGTGGTGTAGTTGATGATTGTAAAAAAAAAAAAAAACTTGGGTGAAAAAAATCCCATATATAGCCAGTGTTTGTCTGTTTTTGGCCACTGTAGAAACATCTGTGGAAGAGGACCTGCGGTGTCTGTAGTTATAAAGGGATCATTCAAAGGAAACAAAAAGATGCAGATTCTTATTTTCAAGTCATCATACACGTTGTCATGAATATTATATTCTGTAAACAGAGCTGTCTAAATCTGACACACTGGACCTTTAAAATCACTTCATGACACAGCTGCTGAAAGAAATGATGGGATGAAAATTAGCTTTGTTCTCATTGGCCCCCGCCCCTCTCTCTCTCCTCTCCCTCTCTCCATCGAGGATTTTCCATTTTCTCAGACATGAGAGGATCAATGCAGGCTGATGGGAACATGTAATGACCTGATTAGCAAGCATGTGTGTTATTTCAACATTCTCAGTGCAGTGCAGTTTAGAAAAACTGTGAGGTTGCCCTTGTCAAGCCCACGACTCAGGATCAGATGTATGAAAATATGAACCAATGAGAGTGTGTTAGAGTGAAGATGTGTTTTATTGCCATACTTCACACAAATTAAGGAAAAATATTTTCTCTTGCGTAGTGTGTAGCAAATATTTGGGGCTTTATTTTTTCAGGTTTTTAGATTTCTGTCTCTGGCATGATACAAGTCAGGGGAATGGAAGTTTGTCTGTGCAGTTTGCAGTAATAAATAAATACATTTAGAAAATGAATCAGCATCTCCATCAGTGTTCCCACAAATCTGTATAACCCACAGAACACCCTATCAACAGATTTCATAGGAACTATTTTCTTTGGTAGAAAAGAGTTCCACTGACAGTTGACAGTGAGTAACCATTAACCTCCACTGTACGGGAACAGCAAAAACAAAACCCAAACTATTTGCATGCCGAGTTGCCAGAGAGGTAAGTAGATGAACTAACACTTTAATGCAGACTTCATTTATTTTTACACCTGCAGGACAGAAGGTCCTTCATCTGAGTCTTCTAAACAATTATATCCTCAGTTATCACCCGGCCTTCATCACAGAACAAATAAATAAGTAATAGAAGACACCGGGATTAACACAAAAAGGCTTTACAGCTGCATCATTAATATTTTATATCTGTGAGGTTTGGCTAAAAAACACAAAGAATGATTGTAAGGTTGAATCTCATAAACAGCTTCAAGAAAAATGTATTGCAGGACTGTTGTATGACACTGTGAGTGTAAGTCTCACTCTCCTTTAAGATCTGTTTTGGTCTCCACCAACTCCTGACAAGTATTGGTCTGGCAGCACCAGACGAACAAACCTCTCAGGTCAACGAGTGCAGACCACAATCCCTTTGGACGCAACTGGATAGACCTTCAACCATTCACAGCAACGAAACAAATAACTGTTAAAATCTGGACCAGTGAGGCTGTTCTGTCAATCATAATGTAGTACCCACCCCATTTTAAATGATAGGTTGTGAATGGCCCAAGTGGATCCAAGGCTGGTGGTGTTCGAATGGAAGGCTTCATCTGCCAGAGGAAATGAAACAAGAGCTTGCAGATCCATCTGGTTTCTGGAGGAATATATCTGCCTTCATTTAAATTTTTTATTATTATTGTTAGGCCTTTATTTCATATAGAGATGACAGAAAATGCAGGTAGAGGGGGGATGATGACATACAACAAACCCAATGTGATCCGATGCCCCACCATGGTCTCTAGCTAGTTGCTAACTGTGTGCTGTTGGTGTTGGGCAGGTTGTGTACAGAGGGTTGATCAGTACTTTTTTACTGCTGGAAACAGTGTTGATAGAAGCAGTTTGTGAGCCAGAAAACCAAAACAATGAGCTAAAAGAGCCTAAAATGCTCCGAGGGAAACATTAGTGCTAATTCTCTGTTGTTTCACCCCTTTCACAGTAATTTGATCCATTGTTAACATAAAAATATTGACCAGTGCAGCTTCGTCCAGAAGGTTTGGTGGTGCTACTGAGTGTGTGCTGCTGGGCGTGGCTTTCTTACATGTCGAATCACCACCACATTGGTCATCTAATCACCCCGCACGGGATAAAAAATCTCCCAGACGCCACCAAATTGTTCAGTCTCCTAAGTGGTGCTGACAGTAAGGCCTAACTCTTTAACTTGGTCTTTTGTGAACACCCTGTTCCTAACCTTGTTTTTTTTATCTGCCTATGTGCCACGTCCAGCTGATCTCTCTATTCCTCTCTCTGCTTCTTGGATCTTTTTGCCACCACCTGCCCTGCACCTGCCTGGACACCCCTTCATTACACACCCCCAGTGTCCCTGTTCTCATAGATGATTACACCTGTTTGCATGTTGCGTCCACAACCGTTCATTAAAACAACTCCAGAGTTGTCCCCTCCCTCATTATAACTGCTGAGATGCCCTTGAGCAAGTCAGTTCATCTCAAACCTCGTGCTGCCTGGTAGCCAACAGATAACACTGTGGTTGTGGTGGGCTGCTGTGAATACATGTGAGTGATGCAGCCTGCTTAAAAAATCTTCAAACACAGTTTCTATTTCAGTATATTATGATATCATGAATCTTTTAATCAAACACATGTATGAATGCTAATGAGTACATGTTCATGACGGGACATGTGAAGCAGGTGGGAGGCCGGCGAGTCAAACAGAAATGTTCTGCAGCATTTTGTGTGCAGCAGACTGAACTACAAAATCGTAAAATGCCTTGATGGATGACATTTAGCTAAGTTCACGATGATGGGGGGGGATCTCTCTCTCTCTCTCTCTCTGTCTCTCTCTCTCTCTCTCTCTCTCTCTCTCGCTCTCTCTGTCTCTCTGTCTCTCTCTCTCTCTTCCTGTCTCTATCTGTCTGTCTGTCTCTCTGTATTTTCTGGGTCTTTGCTCTGACACAATTACACTTCAGCTCCTATCAGCTCCCTGGATGCTCCACTGCACCCCAGGAATGGACACACACACACACACACACACACACACACACACACACTACAGAGTCACTCTCTCTCTCTCTTTTTGCTCAACTTACCAGGGTCGAATTTATTTATTTTCATGTTTATTATTTGATGATTTTTTTTTTTTAATTCATCATTCTTTTAACTGAAAATTGATTTAATCTTTAATTACTTTGTGACAAGCAGTCATCTAACAATGACTTTTTTTTTACTGCTGTTCATCTACTAAAACTTTAATTATCTGTAAAGGGACACTGGAAATCTCTTAACAAAGGTAAATGAATATGCCATCATGAAACAATAGATCATTGCCGTCCATACAGGCTAACAAGTCTCATATCTTAACAGTTATGATGTAGACATATCATGAGCTGAAGTCATATTTATGCCCTGTGATATACTGCCGACTTACCCCAAAGTCAGCTCCAGCTCCAGGCTCCAGCCCCACCGTGACCCTGATGAGGATATGCGGTTACAGAAAACGGATGGAAGGAAGTCATATTTAGCTCATAGACACATAAATCGTAGATTGTGATGCAGCAACTCGCAGGTTCTGAAAGATTCTGAAAAGCTCATCCTTTCTCCAGACTCCTCTCTTTCACACATTCTCCTTGCTCCTGTAAGTTAATTATGTGATCGGTTTTTGCTCAGTTCTGTCTGACCAGGCTGAGTTATCATCCATCTCATCCACTCTTGTCTTTGTATTGAATTAATGTGCAGTCATGCCTCTAAAATTCTCTTCACGTTCAGTGTGAACACAGCAGGGTGGATGGGCAATCAAAGTATTTGACTTTGACTTGCAGACCTGTTTCCTATCAACAGTCAGTGTTTGCCATTTTGGGTTTTTCCCCTAACCTTCAACTTATTTTAATGTTTTTGCTTAAATCTTAACCATATCGAGGTTGAACGTGAATATTTATCTGATTTGGGTCACAACATGCAGGTCACTTGATATATTTAGTTTAGAGAAAATGCAGGTATCAACCACATCACACCAGTTGCTCCCTCTGGCTCAGTCCTAGTAGCAGAATGCAGTTTTATCTTTGTCTGTAGGAGGATTTCACATTCACAAATAATCAAGGATCGCTATTTTAAAATGAATTTTCAAAACTACCACCTGTCCATGCCTGTCAGCTCTGGTTAGCTAACAGAACACATGAAATTCCAAAGAGAAATGTCAGGTTGTACGGTTGTGCGGAAATGTCAGGCAACGATAATTACACAAATCCACTGCATGGTACAGCTCATGGCTCATCTCATCTCACTTTTGGTGCCTCTTTAGCAGCAATTGTTAAAAGAATTTCTCACACACACCTAGTGTTTAACCACACCTGTAGCTCATGATGTAGCTCCCAGTAGTTCTTCCTAGAACACTGATTGGTCCAAACTGCTGTGTTTGGACACAAATGCAGAGCTTGAAGCAAAATGGATCCTCGTGTGATCTTGTGATCCCAGCTGCTCCGCAATGTTTACACAAACACAGGAACAATGGAAGATAAAAATGGAAGATTGTTTGGGTATTCCTACAGCACAGACAATGAGAAGACTCTGGATACTCCATGTCTCACAAGTGCTTGGAACCTCAACCAAAAGAAGTACCAGATATCAGGAACCAAACACAACATTTGGAGCTTTGAGTGGAGTTTCAGGATACCTCAACTGTGCCAAGTTTTGATAGTCTCATAAATACCCTCCTAACCCTCTGGTCATCTTTGCTCTCCTATTCCACACACCCCTCCCACCCATCCCAATTCTTTCACCTGTTTCTCCTCTCCTTCCTACTCTCCACAGGGCTCTGAGGGGGGTCCACCATGCCCAGGTGCTACGACGGATTCCCTACCGAAGCTTCCCCACACCGCAGCACTATCTGAAGAAGTACAAGAGATCATGCTTCACTCACAATCTTTAATTTAGTCAAGAAATCATTTAAACGTGTCTTGCTGATGGCGTGGTCCATGCTACTGAAATGACAAAAGAAAACCCGAAAAGAACGGCTCCAAACAAGTCAAGCTGTACCATGTGGAGGAAGTGAGGCATAAGCCAATCAATAAAAATGGAGGAATCATCTGCACTGATTCTGCATGTTGGAAAATTACCCAAAAAAAGTAAGACCATTGTTAAAAAAGCAGCTTTCCATCAAGTGGTCTCACTTGGGTGCTTTTTTGAGTTGAGGCATCAGAAATGTTCTGCACCTTATCTGACCACCTACTCAAGACACATCATGCACTTTGACGCCACACAGGAGACTGAACTTAGTTTGAATGAATTCAAACTGGTCATATTCTTTCAAACTTTCAGCTTTAGTCTGCAAGTCGATCAGTTAACTGAAACTTTAAATGGTTCTTTTATTAAAGCAGCCAGCTGGGTCACTGCAGAACTTCTCGGTCCTTCTTGAGCCCCAACTCACAGTGTTTGGACGTAGATTACTAGAGGTTCAACAGCCATCGACATTTGGAAACATCTGTCTCATGCAGCCACATCGCAACAATCCTCTGTGGGAATCTAACCAAAGCCATTCATTTATGACATTATGACAGATAACTGCAAAGCAGCTATAATCACCTCACGTTGGAGCAGGGTGTGTCCTCCTCCACATCTCATTCTCTATCTTCTCCCACACGCACTCTCTATCTCGACCTCATCTTCCTCCTCATCCCTCACGATCGTTTGTGTTATGGTCGCGCAGGAGTTAATGATGTCTGTGCTAATGTGATCTAGGCCAAGGGCACAATGGACACGCACCCACACACGCGCACGCATACACACCTACACTCACACGGAGGGTCAATGGAGCGAGAGGGTCAGACAGATGGTCAAGTTAACAAACAGCAGGAGAATGTGCACACACACGAGATATGTGATTTATTAAAAAAAAAACAAAAAAAAAACGTTAGTGTTCAACCTGATCCTGAGTCAGATCCTGGCTTAAACTAAACAAACACTGGTAATAATTCTAATCCTGAACTTCTCAAATGTTCATCATCTCATCTTTATAGCTTTGTGAGGTTATTTGGCCCTTATAACTTAAAAGCCATAGAAACACACATCATGACAGCGTTTTTTTTTTTTTTTCTTAAACGGTTCAGATAATCGTAACCTTACGTCCTCCCTGTCCTCTTATCATCCATCAATCCATCTGGTCATTAATCAACCAGTTATTATGGAAATGAGCAACTGTCTCACAGAGACTTAAAAATCCCACATAGAAGACACACACACACACACACACACACACACACACACACACACACACACACACACACACACACACAAACAAACAATATTTCTATTTCCATGCACAGCACATATTATGTAGCAGCTTTTATCGATCTTACTTATAATACACCGATTCTTGTCAGATGTTACATATCGTATACATTTGGCCTTGTGATGGTACACTGACAGACTCTTTGTGGAGAGGACCTTGAGTGATATGATTCAGTGAAATGTATGAATAAAGATGGAGGAGGAGGTACTTGCACCAGTTTCCAGCACGCACACTGAGCAGCAAGGAGACGACACGTGACTCAAGAAAGGTCTGAGACCACTTTGATGTGCACCGGAAATAACTGACATTTACACTCGCAGAGTTTCCCACTCACTTCAGTGAAAACCCTATCTGAAGGTTTAACACTTAAAGGTGAAGCATGTACAATCAAGTCTCACAGGCGAAGACTTCAGGTGGCTATTTGTCGATGTGCACATCTACGGACTTCTTTCAAGAGGCAAAATCTGATGTGGAACCGATACTGTTTCTGTACAGTAAGAAGACAACACAACAGCAGTACAAATGTAAACCTTGGATGCTCCACTTTGTGTTATGATGCTGTTAAGTCCAGACAGGCTGGCCCAGATCAGAGGGAAATCCTGCTCTGATGTGGCAGAGGACCAGAGATGCTGCTCCAGATCCTGCTCATGTTCTGGTTTCTGTGGAAGCCCTGGTGTCTGATCACTCCAAAAGTAAAGAAACTGAGCATAATCAAGTCAAATCCTGTTCTTTAAATGGGAAGTAAGACGACATAAATCTCTGCTGTCCTGTCACCGACCGTTTCTTTCGTGTCATTACAGCGCCACCTGCTGGTCACCATAGAAACTGTCACTGGCTGCAAAAAAATAGAAACGATAAAGAGGAAAGGGTTAAAGTTCTGCCATAATGATGTCTGTCATTACAATGCTTTGAAAGGTTGCTGCAGTGATTGTGTACGATACTACCATAAAGTTTGTGCACAAGATAATAAAAAATGTGGAAAGCTGTGTTGCCTCTATTTCCCATAATGCACTTCCATAGTGTATCTCTATCCTTGTCTTTGTTCATGTGCATGCCCTTCAAAGACTACGACTCCAGTTCATAACACAGACTTCTGCTGGATGTGTTGTCACAGGCTGAGTAGGACAGGTGTGTGTTTGACCTCTTTCTAACAGCAGAGGGCAGCACAGTTACACATTGACACAACACAGTGACACTTGTTTTATTTACATCATTTACTACACATTGTTGTTACTGTGCAGTCATATTTTTATGTCATATGTTATATCATAGTATTCTCTTTTTATTATACAGTATATATGTGTATTGTTGCTGTATAGTGTGTTACATACTGCATATATCATTTATATTTGCTGTATATGTATCTCTCTCCCTCTCTCTCTCTCTCCCTCTCTCTCTCGAGCTGCACTGCTGGGGTTCTTTTGCACAAATATTAGCGCAGTTCACTATAGTGCTGCAGTGTATTCTGTGTGCCAATAGATTCTTATATTATAAATAGTAATTTCAACATATATTCAACTGACATCATCTGTATTTATAAACAGGATCTATGAATGGTTTCATACCAAATAAATCCATGACGACATATCTGTTGTGTTTCAGGCAATCATCATTTCAAAACAACATGTAGATGAAAACACACACACACACACACACACACACACACACACACACACACACACACACAGCTTGTCAGTACAACAATGAAAGATCAAAACAATATCTGAGAAATCAATAACTCATTTTCATTGTTGCTGGCATGTTTCATCATGTAAACATGTTTTGTTGCAGTCGTCATCAACGGTACTGGTCTGTAGTAAACAGGCGTTCTGCTGTTACCCTCAATAAGAACAATAGCAGAAGCATTCTCATAACTCAGCTCATCTCATAACACACCACATAAACAAAGGGCTGAGTCTTTACTGCAGCAGCACAGGTTTGATTCCAGCCTGTGGCCCTTTGCTGCATGTCATCCCCTCTCTGAACCCGCTTTCCTGTCTTTGCAGTCCTCTGTTTCTTCATTGACATTTTCCCAACATTTTTGTACATTCAGGCAAAACTCTTTTTTAAAAATGTTTTATCAATATGAGATCGGAGGCCAGATCCACTAACTCAGGTTTTCAACCACAGGATGTTATGTCAGGGAAAAGAGGAAACACAAGAGAATGACTCAAATGCAGACTCAAGAGGCCGAACTGGAGCAGATCAAGCAAAAAGTGAACGCAAAAGATGATGCACTGAAGCAGACACAGTTCAAAACAAGGTAAGGCAGTCCAAACAAGCAAATCAAAAAGAGCAGGACATATTCAAAGACCAAAAGGCAGGCAAGGTTCAAGAAGTGACGCTGAGAGCAAAGAACACACAGACTGAACGCAAACCAGCAGAACAACGAGACCTACACGTGTTAAAAGACCATCAAAGCTGGCGGGAAACCCAACAATAGGAGAGGAAAGCATTACAAGATAAAACAGGAAACACTAAAGAAGATATTCAAAACCATGACACACAATGCCAGTGGGTGATTCCAAGGCACAACATAAGTTGGCAGTGTGTATTTGTAGATAAAAAGAAAATATGTATTCTTGGACAGTCATAAATCGATTCTGTAGCAGTAGCAGTACATTTCTGATTAATTATACAAAGTAAACTGCTTGTTTGGTAGAAGTGCTGCAGCCTGGTGTTTCATCCTGTTGGATTCCACATGAACTGTCTCGCTCCACATTAATATGCAGTACATGAGAACAATGTAATATCTGTCTACTTTGTTTAATCTTAATCTTTAGTGTTTCATTGCAGTCACTAAAGATTGGTGTCAGGTGTCCTCTGCTCTGTTTCAAAAGAGGATTCAGCAGTAAAGCAGACAAACATCAGCCTGTAGAGTCCTCACACAGAACGAACAACCACACCTTCATGCATCTCTCACAATTTCGGCTTCAAATATTTGAACAAGCCTCAGGTGAGTTTGAACTTCCTTGGCCTGACAAAGCTGAAGCTAATCCTCCGTATTTACTCAGAGGATATGGAAGGTGTTCTTCTATTGTTTTCTTTTTGTCAAGTAATTCCATGAAAAGACTAAAGCAACAGTGGATCAGTCCCTCTCTCCATACTTTGACTTTCTGATACTGTACATGGCCCCAAGCGCATTAGTTCCCACTGAAGATGTAAATATTAGCTTAACAGCTCGAAGATAGATTTCTATTTTTAAAAAAGGAGCTGTATTTTTTTTAAAACAGCAGGTCAGGAGGTGGTGCTCCAGTGAGATGATCAGTACTCTGGCTTTACTATTGACAGCTACGTGTTGAGTAAAAGAACATTTTCATTTATCTAGAAACTACTGACAACATTTCTGCCACATGCTAAATAAAGAGTGCAGAGTTTGCATGTTCTCCACATGTACGCAGAGTTCTCCAGCTTCCTCCCACAGTCCAAAGACATGCACGTATTCACTTATGTGAATGTGAGTGTGAATGGTTGTTTGTCTCTGTGTGCCCTGTGATGAACTGGTGACTCGTCCAGGGTGTAGCATGCCTCTCTCCCAATGTTAGCTGGGATAGGCTCCAGCCCCACCCTTACCCTGATGAGGATAAGAGGTTACAGAGAATAGACTGGGGACATTTATATGTGCAAAATGACAACTGGTCAAAATAACAAAACTGTGTTTTCAAATTATGAACAAAGAGTTCATTCATTTTGAAACATCACAGTACTAATGTTAAAAGAGAAGAGTTCAGAAATCAGTCTTCGGTGAAATAACTCTGCTGGTGACTTTGTTGTTTTTGGATGGAAGTAACCCGTCACTCACTGTTTCCCTCTCACAGTGTGGCAGAAAACAGTTCATTTTTGATTCCTGATGACCACAGCAGTGTTTTTTAGACTTCAATGCTACTATTCAGTTCAGGCGATCACCTCATCAGTATCTACTGAAGTGCAATCAGTACTGTGTACCATGTGTTCATGAGAATCAGGCTGCTGTGGAAATAATGATTTCAGCTGAGCGTGTTAGTAAGTCAGTGTTGTAGTTTATTGTTGCTTTACAGTAACAGTCATCAGTTGTCACAGTTTATTTCAGCTCAGTTTGACAGACACAATACCTTCAATGACTACACACACGCACACACACACACACACACACACACGCACACACACACACACACACACATTTACACCTGATATTAAAATGTGTTCTTGCTGTCTCGATTGTGATCTATGATCAGATCTCAATATGGAAACTAGTTATCAATACACATGGCACAATCCTGCATGACATCATTTATTTAGAGCTACTGCTGCTACATCTGACGGGCCTGTTAGCAGGAAGAGGAAAAGTGAAATGACTTTTTTTTTCTTTGTGAAGAATGAGGTGTCACACCTGGCTGAGAACGTGGTTCAAAGCTGATCTGATGCAGATGTGTTCATTTGCACCTGGCATGAACATCCAGAAACAGATCACATTTTAATGCCAGGTGTAAATAAGGTTTTTAAAGCAGCAATGGAGTGATGGGAGAAATGTTTCACATGGAGGTTAGAGGTGATAATAGTCAACATTTTCTTTTCTTTATTTATTTCAAACAAATAAAGGAATGTGTTTGCCTTCTGTCTACTGTCTACATTCTAAACACATCCATCCATTTGTTTTGGCACTGACACAAAAGCTGCACTGACACAGATAATAAAGACAGACGCTGTTCATGACACAGATGAGAATAAGTGGAGCATGTCTGATTTTACCGGAGTTAAAAACACTATAAAGACAGACAGCGGCGTTCAACATGGAGTGAAGTGAAAACACTTCAAACTGAAACTACTGTCTCGAGGACTTCTGTTGCACAGGATGAGCTCTGGATGTGATCATGATCAACACAAGGATTGTGAGGATCTGATGAAGCAGAACAACTGTTTCTCAGTTTGATATTTGACTGTCTCAAACAGGGAGAGGTGAAGTGTGACATTAAAATGTTTGACAGAAGTGTGTGTGTCTGTGTGTCTGTGTGTCTGTGTGTGTGTGGTGTTGATGTGGAAGAGTGTTCACACACTGCTGAACCCATCAGTGTCCACTTCAACACCAGAATATGACCTAAACACACTCATTAAAAGGTAAATATGATACCATATTATGCACTTTAATGGACGTAAACCCAACAACTCATCTACACTCCTGTTTATATTTCATAACATAATTACACATTTCACAGCAAATATATTTCACTCTGCCGTCACTGCAGTGGTAGAATGAAACATATTAAAAAGACTCACATGAATTATCATGACAGAAGGCCAACTACAGTCTGGATGTCAAATTTCTGTGAGGTGGAGCTAGCTTATGACTTAAATAATCAAACTCCGTCATTCTTTGCTTTGAAGACGTGCAGCATTTAATAAAAATCATTTTAGAGAGAAGATGTACCACCCTGTTTTTCAAAAAATGACACGCTGTGTAAAATGTAAATAAAAGCAAAATGTGACAATGGCAAAACATTGAATTTCCATATTTAACTGAAAATAGTACAAAGACAAGCGAAAAACTGGTTCTGGTCTGAGGAGTTCTCAAATCATGGATCACCTGGCTTATTATCAGTTCACAGTTCACAAAAAGCCAGCATCTGTGATGGTAAGGTGGGGCATGATAGGAACCTGTATATTTGTAAAGGCTCCATTAATGATATATACAAGTTTTGGAGCAACATGTGCTACTAGACAATGTCTTTTTCAGGAACAGCGGTGCTTATTTCATCAAGACCATAACCCATTCTGCACATATTCAAACAGCAGAGATCTGTAGTCAAAGAGTCCGGGTGCTAAACTGGCCTGCTTGACAGTCCAGACTGTCACCTATTAAAAATGTTGCATTATGAAACGTCAAATAAGAGAAAGGACTTTGAACACTTTGAAAGTGTCCCCAGTTCACAGACACTTACAGAGTGTTGTTAAAAGAAGAGCTGATAAACCGAGTGGTAAATATGGACTGATTTTAAGAGAGGCAAAAACACAATGACTCTTATTTTCATGTGATCATACACTAATGAAAACATAATAAATATTATATTCCACTGCTGCCAATAAATGGTTCTAACTCTGACACACTGGACAATTTTTTGGAAGCAGGGTGTACAAAGCTAGCAGGGGGCTTGCAGGCATGCAAAACGCTCATCAGTGGAGGATTTAACAAAAACAGTTTTGTCAAATATTTTCCCTGGAGGAGCCCAGAAGAAGAAACTGGACTGAATTTCATTGAAAGGTTTGTTAATAATCTTTATTTTAATGTCATGACAGGTCCTTCAGCATCTCTTGAAGATGCTAAAATAGTGAAATGATTTACAGTTATTACATTATTATATGAGGGCTGTCCAGTGAGGTGCCAACACAGTAATGCCGGCTTGTTTATATATAAGAAGATATTTCTGTTTGGTGTTGACTTCATTTTCAGATTCAGTTACTTCAAAACAAAATATTTAAATATAATAGGTTGTAAACTGTGTGTTGAAGTTGTCCAGCAGGTCCTCTGCAGTACATCCAATCTTTAACACAAAATGACCAGCCTCAGGTGTTTGCAGAGTGTGCATGCAGCACGTGTGTTTAGGTTGAGCTGTGTGTGTGTGTGTGTGTGTATACAGATGCATCTGTGGTTCGTGTTTCCTCTTGTTGCGACAGCACAGATGGACAGGTTATAAAGCTCCCTATCATCTAATCAGGACACACACACACAAACACACACACACACACACACACACACACACACACATCATCATCATCATCACAGTAATACTTCAGATATACCTGCATTATGCATACAGGCACAGAGAGGATGGTACACTGTGTGTATACAGTAAGAACAAGAGCAGGAGAGGATGTGCAGACAAACACCTAATGTACACACACACACACACATACACACACACACACACACAGTGAGGGAGTGCTATCAATAGTTTCTTTGTCTACCCTCAGTGCAGCTGCTCTACAACCCACATCATCTCTCCGTCTATTTCCTTCCTGGTCTTCACACCTCTTCTTTTTTCTCTCCTATAATGAAAGAGAAATGTGGATCAGATTAAAAGAGAAAAGAGAAACCAGATGTGCTACTTCAAAGAGGAGAGAGAACTTTTATTGCTCCTGTGTTTCTGTATTCTACACGATCTGTTAAATTAGTATTTTTATGACTTTTTCCACCTCCTTCACCCTAAGAAAAGTGACTCCAGAGAAAAGTGTTGATGATATTTCCATGATTTCCATGACCACCAGTCATGGAAATGAAGCATGGCATGAATCAATATTACCTTTATAGACACACAGCACAATCACTTATTATGTATGTGCCTCAAGCCACAGTATAATTAGTACATTATATTAGCTAAAGTATATTAGCCTGGTTTTGTGCTGAGACCGCTAGGTCGGATGATTCCAGAGGGCTAAAATTCAAAGTAAAGACAAGAAAACGTTAAGCCTGCTGTGTGTAGAGTTAACACATGCATGGTTAAACATTATGCTGGATGTGAAAAAACATATTAGTAAGAATGAGAACTGGCTTTTTCCACCAACATGGAACAGCCTCTGTTCCAGTTCTCGCACCTCATTTTGAAACTTTTGGGGAGAAAAATAAATCAGATTAGTGAAATAGTAGCAGAAATATCAGATGCATTGTTGTAAAATCTGGTCCAGACACTCGTGGTCATCAGAGGATTAACCCTGCAGACTTTGGTCAAAGCCTCAGTCTTTCCTACACGATCAGGTTGTGCCTTTCAGTAAAGTATTTCCTCAGTTATTGCATGAATTGCCATGAGGTTTAGACCTTCACATTCCCCTTTCCACCACCAGGTCAAGCTTTTTATGACCGAATACCTGTAAAATTAATGAGATTCCCCCAGCCTCAGTTCTACTTTGTGTTAGTATGCTAACACTCTGAACTAAGACAGTGAGCATGCCAAACGTTACACCTGTTAGCAAGATATTTATTTCCACAACAACATTTGCTCTTTTCACCTTGTGATAGCTGCTCGTAGTTTTATATTTACATGTATGCAGGTGAGCAGATTCATGCAGGTATCTCTGCTCCGTTTGGTTTCTGTATCTTCTAGCAGGTAGAGAAAAGGTGAGAATGTTCTGGCAGTAGTACACTTTTCTCAGCTACAGTATGACCTCCACCCATCACCCTCTCCTCTTTACTCTCCTACATCTTCTCTCCTTCAAAGGTCTTGTCTCAGGTGGGTTTGTGCTGGTGGGACCAGACTGGTATCCATTTACCCTTCAAGCAACAGCACTCTGTTCTTTCTCTCCTTTCCCCTGCCCTCCCTCTGTGTCCTCCTCTTTCATCCCTTTGGCTGTCTCACCTCCCTTCACCACAGTACTCCTTTATCACCCCCTCCTCACTTCATCCCTCTTCCATGTAAGCTTCCTGTCACTCTCATCTCTGAGTGATGGAGTCAGTTCAGATCTTCACTGCTGCTGTCACACATACTGTAAACTATCAAGCCGCTCTACATGAAGAACTCTGATGAGTGCTGCTCTGTGAAATAACTCTGACCTTCAGAGGGTAAACAGCATGCGGCAGTTCACAGCTTGGTGTTGGAACTGTGAAAAAATAGCTGCATTCATTGAAACAGGAATGATTCATTCATTGAAAAATAACAACCACATTAGTCATGATGTGATCATGACTCTTGAATTACCACGACTGCAGCAAAACACTCACACCCACGGCTGACATCATGAAGTTTGGTCACCGATCCTCTCAGTACAGCGGTCACTTCTCAGACTTTCCGAATGAGGTTCAGTTTATTCGTGATAAACAATACGTTAATGTCCAGAGATGTCTAGAAAATGTTTCTGCAACATTTTACAAACAAGCAGCCCTGGAGGTTCAGGATGTCTTCAGGGTTATCTTTGCTCAGACGGAGAGACAGGAAGTCTGTGTTACAAATTGGGAAATGGAGTTTGAAACAAAAAAAAAGACTCTATTTAAGAAAAAAGTCAGGATGTTCTTCTGCTTTCATTTTGACCTGTTTTTTGTGTGTCTCATGGAAGCCTCCCCACATTACAGAAGTACAAGAATTGTACTGTTAACTGCTACATGGCATGCTAGAGTGACGCAGATGTGGTGTAGAGTGTGAGATAAATGTCTACTGATGCCACAACAGGGTCAAAGTAGATAATTTACTGCATCGCAGAGGCTGTGTTGTCCCTGTCCCTGACATTATGATGTGTACCAAGGCTAACTGAGCATCAAACTATGAGAAGCTATTAAGAAGACATGCTACAAAAAACTCCCTGATGTGTTTTTGTACATCTTAACATGTGGAAATAAACACAATGAAATGAATGAAATTAAATAAAATAACTAATGAAATAAACACAATGAAAAAAACAATGAAATAAACACAATTCACAAAATTTCAGAAGCTCTGTGTCCTCATTAGTCTCATCTCTTTTTTACCCTCCTCATCTTCTCTGAGCTCTAAAAGTTCTGCTGCACTAAATCTGTCTCCATACACTACATACTGTATATAGGCTAGTCCCAGATTAGTAACTGAACTGGGTTAGTTCTTCCAGGGCTTGATCCATTACACTGTGGTTTCAAAGGACCCAAATTCCACAGTGACAGCATGCCTACACCCATTAAAAGTCTGTCCCTTGAGAGGAAATGTGCTGAACTGACTAAAAAAATACAGAGAACAGTGTTTGTTGAACATTTGAGCAAAATGTGGACAGATTTCTAGTAATGATCAAGGTTTTTATATTAACAATGAATTCAATGACTACATGTAAAGTCAAAGGTGTCAGTAATAATGATGAACATAGAGATTTATCACCCAACTCAGCAATTTCATTCAACTTTAAAGAGCATTTTAGCCTCCTTCAGCTTGTTGTTTTGGTTTTACAGCAGCAAATGTACTGTTTTGTAATGGATGTTAAGACAGTACATTTTCATAAAGTAGTCTGCAGCTACGCCAGCTACTCTAATGTACTATATGCTAAAACTAAGAATGATGTCACCCATTGGATGGCGGGCAACTGTTTTGAAGCCTTGAGTTTGGCAATATGGTCATCGCCATTTTGTGTTTTGGAGCCAGAAGTGACCATATTTGGACAAGAGTGTGGAGCTGGTGGATGACGTACTGTGAGTTGGACTGCACTTGATTTTGATTTAGTGTTCAAGCAGGAGAAAATGTCGTCCTGTCTGGTCACAAATGTTCTCATATTCCAGACAGTAACTAAAATCTCCTTGTGAAAACGTTTGAGGAAAGAAATGGTCAAAGCACTAACTCAATTTGATTCAGATTTGATCAGCACTGACTAGTTTGACAGTTTGATCTGAGTTTGGGGAGCTGGTGTGTTGAGCTAGATGGACAAATGACTTGTCAATCACAAAGTACCCACGCCCTAAAGCATACTTGCTTTATGGTTTCTTTTACTCTAAATAGGAGCATCACTTACAAAATAAACATCGTGGTGTGTGTAAGACGACTTTAAACGGGAGATTAAGGCCATAAACTGAGAAAACTGTTTACTGAGGTCATAAATGAAGTGAAAAGTAGACTAATTTCTCCATAAAACCTTACTGGGCCAGTTGATCTGTCCCTGCTGTCCATTAGACACTTCCAGGTTGGCTTCACTTAACAAACCAAGTAGCTCTGTCTAAAGTCTAAAACCGAGCAGAGCTCATTGTATCACTGTTACCTTCTATACTTGTATCTGTAGGTCCCATAGTTTTTCTGAGTTGGCAGTCGAGGTGAGAGTCACTGGAAGGCGGCCCGAACAGTCCGGTCACTGAGCGGTTGGGTGGGACGGAAATTGTCCCCCAACAGCCCATCATTCCCTTCTAGCAGCTCCGCCCCTTTCACATGTGACCTCAGCCTCCGAAATTCTTCAATCTGCACACACAGAGGAGGAACGGTTTAATTTTAGAGGCCGAACTGGGTCACAGCTTCATATTTTAAGGCTCCACACATAAAACAGTTAAATACTGACAACCCTGAACAAATGACCACAGATAGATACATAGACACAGAGGTATACTGTTGGTTGCATAACATAGTTTGCTTAAACTCATGGCTTTTGCCCTTTGGCTAGATACACAGCATAATTCAAGTACCCCATATAACTTCAAATATTTGCTGTACACTCAGGCCTTCATCTGTCAGATGCTCTGATGATAAACCTTTCAGTGCTCAGGGAAAGATTAGAAGAGCAGGACCCATGTGGAGTCCCTGATGACAGACAAAGACCCTGTAATGATATAATGATAGTGTGGGAATGAAACGTGATCATCTGAAGACAGCTGGCAGGTTTTATAGCTTTGGAAACTCAGTGAATGCAACACTGTTGTGCTTATCTAATAATTCAGGTGATTTCAGCTCTTAATAAACACAGCGTTTGGATAAAGAACACCTGGCAGATGGGTGAACAAACACCCTTGCATTGTATTTGCCCAGCACTGTGCGGTTTCTGACTTATCTGGTCATCTACAAGATGGCAACATTGTTGTTTTCTTTCTCACGCCAAAAAGTTAACGTCCAAAATCTGACATCCTGTTCATGTGTTAAAGTGGCCAGCACAGATATGATCATTTTTACACACACATGTAGTGCACATCGGGCTGGTTACAGCATCCAAAACAAACACGTAAGATGGTTCCTGTGCTGTCGGTCTATTGGCTTACAGAAGCAGGACTTACAGCCATGTCAAAGTGCAAAATGCGTAGGCATAGCAACTGTGCATATGTGTGTGTGTCTGTGTGCGCGCACTCTTGGTGTTTAAGCTGCCAATAGCCAGATGTTGAAGGTGTGTGTGTTCTGGGTAAGCAGACCTGCTGCTGCTTTTAAAACACTTTTGCTGTTGTTGGTGTTCATTCAGCAGTGGAAACTCACCCACAGTATATGACACTGGCTGTCAGAGTGTATCGAGGCAGAGATAAGACCATAACTTTTAGGGGTTGAGACCAAGTCAAGACTAAGACCAGACAGTATATAGCCAACTTAGGTTACCCTTTCAAATATAAAATAGTATGTATACTATGGCTTGGCTGAATACTTGATGGTTAATATAAAAAGGTGTTGCGATCAGGACTCTTGGGGCTGATCACTGATCGTTGGCAGCTTTAGCAGCCACAGGTCAGCCATCAGTCACAGGTTTCACAGTCCAAAAACTAGAAGTCCAAAAACTTCTCTTTTTTAATGACCTTCATAAAATCCTGATTTTGATTTGTTGGAAGAACTTTGCAGCTATTCGTGGTCTTGTGGTTAAACCTTGACCTGAACTTACACAGGTGTTTGTTCTATAACAACAGACTGTAGACCAACTCTTTGAACTCTCAGCCGCATTCACCCCCATTTCTTTTACTCTCTTCAGCAGTGCACCAATGTCACTTCGCCATAAAGTAAAGGTGTAAAAAAAAAAGAAAGTAAACTTATGTTCCGTCTAAAGTGTAAAATATCCGTTAATTATGAAAGTGTGGCGGAAGTTAGACATTATTAGGTGATTAATGGGAAACACTACTGATATCCCAGCAGCTGTGGTCTTGACCAGTCTTGAAATAAAATCCAGAGTCCTCTTTGTGCCAGACCGAGACAAGACCAAGACCTTCAAAAAGTGATCTTGGACTAATCTCGAGACCAAGACCAATCTTGAGTACTACAACACTGACTGCCTGTGATGTTCAATACAATGTAGTTATTTCTTTTTATGAAAGTAATGCCACTCTCCCAAAATTTCCCTGAAAGTCTTTAAACATCCTGTAGAAGTACAGCTGTGTGGACTATAATTCAGAGATTTTCACTGTGAAACATGCAAGTTCAGTTTAACTTTAACTTTAACAAATCATGATCTCATGACACGTTCCATACAGAGCAGATCTAAAGTGTACTCATTATAATAGTATATTAGAGACCAACAATTCCCACCATGAGCAAGCACGTGGCAACAGTGACAAGGAAACACTTCCTTAAAGGCAGGGCTGCTGAAAGACACACATGAGGTATAGATACACAGTATTTAGATCCAGGGTCACTGTGTGCACTTATTCCATTCCTTTTCAGCATTCTATCCACATTAAAGTCGAGTTTTCACAAACCACAAGTCTGTCAGTGACAGTTGTTTCCATTTCTGTGCCACACAAGTACCAAAAATATATTTGATCTCAATGCAGCGGCAGGATTAGCTTTAGCTGATAAGCATTTAGGATGATGAAAGTATAATCCAGTGCAATCATATGTCAGTGAATTGTAACTGTATTTTCTGGTTTGGTCAAAACTCAAGTGAAGACCTTCTTTCATTTCTTTTTTCTTTTTAAGAAGATATTTTTTTGGCCTTTTCAAGCTTCATTGTATAGAGACAGCTGAAGAGTGACAGGAAATGTGGGGGGAGAGAGAGAGAGATGTAGCAAAGGGCCACAGGTTGGATTTGAACCCTGGGCCTCTACAACAAGGACTGAGCCTTTGTACATGGGGTGGATGCTCTACCAACTCAGCTAAACGACACCCACCTTCTTTCATTTCGATCGCCTCCCTCCTTTTAGCTTCCTGTCCTTCATGTTTCATCTTCTTTCTTCTGTTTTATCATTGTTCTGGTCTAACATCTGGCCAAGGGACAAAACTATCCTTTTGACTAACCCTGGCATCTTTTCAGTGATGTTGACTAATGTGTGTGTCCCCATTGTGGCTGGAATGGTAGAATGATGCACATTGGTTTGGATGTGGTCTGAGGCAGGATGACAGCCAGAAGTCATTCTTTCTGTTAGCATTTCAAACGGTCAGCAGGCCAGAGGGCAGTGAGGATAAATGTCAGAGGATTACCTCGACAACCTGCTTGAAAAGAGCTATGGGTTAGGCAAAGGCTGAATTAAAGTTTAAATCTATTAAAGGCAATGTGACTCATTGATTGGCAGTGGGTGTAGAGGCTTCCTGTGCTGCAGTGAATGCCAGAGAGCCGCGGGTTAGTGATCCAGGGTGGCATGAAAGCCACAAAAGATCCTGACATTGATTATATGTTGGATGGGATGAAGAAAAAGAGAGAGCGGAACTTAAATGATGACAATACAGCTGTCGACAGCCATAGCTATATTTTCTATGGTTAGTATTAGCATTTATGCAGGTTTTGTTACATACATGTGTTTTACCTGTAACTGTGAGATGGTGAGAGGGTAGCGGTACAGGATCCAGGTCACACTTTCACTACAAGGTGGCGTGGTCAGAGATCCTTCATACACCCAGTAGTCTCTCAGTAAAGGATCTGAGGGCAGATGAAACATCTCATATGAGATTCTCTGAAGTGTCAGAGCAGCAGCTTTTATTCCCTGGTTGTACATCAAATCATAAATAATCAACTTTTCTGAAATAGTGAGACTAATCTTCATATTCACAGTGTGTAGAGTGGTCCAGGAATGCATCATTTTGTAGTTGGGTGGTTAAGGCACCCATGTTCTTGAAATAAGCCCCCTAATTAAGAATGGGTTCCACCAGCAAGTTCTATTTGAAATCTGGTTCTAAGTTGTTAAAATATCCAGATTCTTTGAGCTCAGGAGGCAACAAATCCCCAACTGAACCTTTCATTCAAGATCTCTCTTAGAACGTCTCTTTCTTTCAGGCATCTGCAGTAAAAAAGTAACTGGTGACACATACAAACACGCACTAACTCTGACTGACTGACTGAATATGGTGGGCCACCTTAGATGTTCAAAAGTGAGGATCCACTTCACCAAAGTCAACCAAACAAATGCCAGATGCAAAAAGATGAATGAAATGTCCCGGAGTCTATATTTTTCTAGTGACCATCATGTTAAAGGAAGAACTTCGAATGAGTTGAGGAGGACTACCAAAGGTGTTACACAGTGACCAAGAGTTACAAAGGGCTTAATTCTCCACCAAACAAACTAGATTTGTTAAGTGGATTCAGAACTGAACTCAGATTTAATAAACCCAACCATAACTCTTAACTCTACATCATGTGATCAACATGAGAATGAATGGATTGATGGGAGGATGATAGTGACCGAGCAGGCTACCATCCTGAGTTAGCTACGGCAGGTTAACTCAGTCTACAGTCATTCTTCACAAGGCTTCATGTATTGATTATGAATTTGTAATCAAATCTGCTCACCAGGTAACAGAGTGTTGGGGTTGAAGCAAGGGATTATCTTGTTCTTCCCCTGATGGAAAAAGCAGGACACAATAAGTATTAAAATTATCATGTAATTCATTCAATGTCATTCAATCATTATTATTATTATTATTATTATTATTATTATTATTATTATCATTATTGTTATTATCATTATTGTTATTATTATTATTCATCTCTTATTCTGACCTTGTACTGCAGGTCCTGTAGAACTTCAGTGATGGCCTTCAGACCCAGATGCTCCTTCCCAATCTGGTAAAAAAAAAAAAAAAAAAAAAAAACACATTACAGGTTTCAGTGTGCGTCGGTCAGTGTATCTTCTAAAGACGTCCAAATTGCTTTAAAAAGATTAGTTTGTAATTGCCATATCCTTACAGGAAGTGCAAATTTAGCTGTCAAAAGCAGGACGTGTGAGATTGACTTTGTTTATACAGTGCCTTCAGGGGGTCAGCGCTATCTGGGGTGAGACCAGGAGAATGAACTTTTTTCACTGGGTGTGATTTCCTCAACTGGTGTGACTCAGATCTCTCTCAAGTGAGGTTAGAAACCATTCCAGAATTTTAAGGGTTTTCCCAGCAGGGAAACCGAGGTTCGATTCAGTCTGAAAGTCATTTCATAGGAATGTAGCAGAAGGCTGTTTCCAACTTGTATCATACACATGTTGGTTCAAGCTAATCTGGAATGAATATGCTCACTCATTTAGGAAAAAACAGCACTTAAAATCCCAGGAGGGAAAAACACCTCGAGGCAGCTGACGTGCTGAAGAGATCTGCACATGCAGATACTTTAAAATGTATTACAATCACTTTACAAATTATGTTGTCAAGCATACAATGTTAGTTCTGCTCCAGAATATTACAGTTTATTAGGTACACCTGGATAAAACTAATGAATAGAACAGAACAGAATAGAATAGATGCTTTATTGATGCCTCAAGGGAGAAATTCTTTTTTCACTCAAGTTTTTTCATGCATTTTTCCCGAAATACACACACACACACACAAACACACACACACACACAAAGAGCTCATAGACATGCAAATGTGAAGAGATGTTGCAGTCTAATAGAAGAGGCCTGCAATAAATCCTCCCTTCGTGAAGGTTACTGAAAGGTGCTTGTGTAAAATGACAGCATATATATTTAACTTTTTTCCTGTCAAACTGAATGAATTTGACATACAAATGTATTAAAGTAGTTTAATATTAACCAGATATATATAGTCATGTCAGAAATTTGTTTTTAATTTTTTTAATTTCATTTTTTTTTCTGTCACTGTATCACCATAACAGTGGAGTATGATGTGCTGGTTGCTAAGGAGGGGTCGCTGAGGAGCACTGTATGGTTTATTTAGTGGCTCAGGTGATGATTAGCTTAGTATATGATTTGCGTGCTAGTAAACTCAACATTCTGGTTAGCTTAACGCATTCTCAGCTGGTTGGCCCACATGTTGTTAGCTGATGGTGTTTCCTGGTGTTTACAGTCATGCATGCTGTATTGTTTGCAGTCCAGGATGATTTGTGAGCGTGAATGAGTTTGTTTTTCGGTGTGTTGAGCTGCATGCTGCCGGGCAAAACAATATGCTAGGGAGCATAGGCAGTACTGGGCTGCTGGGATACACTGCTGAGCCTGGTGGGCTCATGTTACCCTGTAGACCTGCACTCTCTCACACACACAGTGTGTAAGAGTGCAGGTCTACAGGGTCTCACACGCTTTTTTTTTAGGTCAAGGGATGATGGATAAACTCATAGAAGATGGGGTTGCTAATTAGTGGCTATTAGTGAGACTAACACAGCTAGTTACACACTGGTGGCAGTTGGCAGTCAGATGAAGTTATCTATCAAGCCAGTTGGGCCAGCTGTTTAGAAGTTTAACCTGAACAGATATGACACTCAGTGAAGGTTGTACACCACCTGACGATATCTGCTCCTGGCCAAAGGTTACAGTTACCGCAAGGTATCTGAAGAATTGGCACCCGAACAGGTGTGTGTCATGAGTAGATACAAGGTCAAGCTGCAGATGCTCTTTGATTGGCAGGATTTAGAGACACCTTCAAGGTGCACTGTATAAGGGCTGGAAGTAACAAATAACAAAAACATAGTTTTGTTTTAATCAAATCACTTAATAATTGATCACATCCATTTTTATCAGATTATTTCTGTTCCTCCTTCCAGGGTTAGAGGTTAGAGGAACATCAAAAAACAGACCATCTATCATGAATACTGGGCTTTAATAAGAATGTTCACACAGCTATTATTACAGGCACTTACTGTGTGTGTGTGTCAGTGTGTTGAAAGGACATGTTTACTCAACATGTAGGAGTACATCTTTAATTTCAAGGAAATACAAAACAGGAAAACTGAGTAAAATAAAGCTAATGATGTTAAGTTGAAGGTTCCTGGTTTGGACCTCTGCTGGGTCTTTCTGTGTGCAGTTTGCATGTTATGCTGCATAAACCTTCCAGACTTCCAGATTTTTCAGTCTCCTTAGCGGTAACATCATGGCCTGTGTTTTTGCCTGTGCTTCAGGAAAAGCCTGTTTGTCTCACGTCTGCACTCTGGGCTTCCTGTCACCACCACCCACCACTGACTCCCCCACCTCCACTGCACGCTCCCTTTGTGTTTTTAATAAACTGTTTAAAATCAGAGATTCAGTCTCCAGTTGGTATTTACACGTGAGTCCACAACCATTCTCATTAACAAACGATCCTTATTGGAACGATCCTTCACATTCACATGTGAATATTGTACTCAGTCTGGGTGCTATGCCAACCTGCTGGTTCATGACGTGGGTGTTTTACCTGCACAAAAAGAGCTATGATGAGGACTCCATTCTTCTTCCCGAGAGCGTCCTCCAGAGTGTTGAACAGAGTGCTGTTCCAGTGAATCAGATGGAGCTACAGACAGACAAAGAGACAACAGAACACAACCTGTGTTTGAGAGGCCATTGTTGTAAACAGGTGTATGGAACAGTGGTAAGTAAGAGAGTTAGAAAGCATCAGCTGGGGCTGACAAAGGGCTTTCTGCATGGGCTCTTATGTCAAGTGAATATACAAGTGTAAGACTTCGACCCTGAAACAGACCAGACCACAGATCTGTACATGATAAGACTGAATGCTATATATATAAATATTATATATATATATTAGACATATGTCTCTCAGCCTTGTTATTAATAGTTTAATCTGAGACTTCCCATACTTCCCTTACAAAAGGCCTTCTAATTGAAATACTCATAACCCACGAAACATTCACTTTGTATCACTTGTTTTAAAGGATGAGCCTGGATATTTTTTTATTTTGGTCAAAAAGTTCAATGAAAAGATTAAAACCAAAAATCTAGCACTCAGTTTCAAACACGTGTTGTGTCTACTGAACTATAGCATTCTTTAAAAGTGGTTCACATAGTTTAATTTTTTTTAAAGGCATTAAAAATCATTTTCCCAAACAGCTCAGCACAGAATATATGCTAATATTAGCTAGCATTAGACTCCATGAGCCTACTGTCATACCACACTGTAGTCAACTGATTAATGCGTCTTTTCCTTTGAGGGGAAATATTAGGTAGTCTTTTACACATTGACCCCATGAGTGAAGTGATGGAAAATGAAACAATGAGCAGATGCATGAGTTATTAGGTGGAGCAGCTCTGACATTTCTATTGTTTCAGTTTTGATCTTAAATTTCCATTAAATGCCAAACGCTACGTGTCAGAACGCAGAGGTCTGAGAGCGTGCTCCTGGGTTCACCATCGGGACCTTTCAACAGATAGTTCAACGTTCACTTCTGAGACAGAGTTCCATGAGAAGACTGATAGCATTGTCACTCATGTGCTTTAGGTACAGAGATGGAGGCAGGCAGGTAGCGATTTGCCTAGCTTAGCATTAAGACTGGAGGTGAGGTGAAGAGACAGTCTTTTGTCAAATGTTACGTGGTCCTACAGGAAGCGGTGACCAGGAGGTGGTCATGCCTCTTCAACTGGGGCTAATCAGAGCAGGGCGACCGCACACCTAATCTGCATACACCAAAAACACTTCACACACAGTCATACCCAAGGTGCGTCAGGCGCAGCAGTGACACCAAAGTTCAAAAATACGCCTACAAGCTCCTCTAAATATAGCCAGCAACAGTGACTTTCTGTTGACAGGTACCTTTCTCATCTTTTTAGCTCCTCTTTCAGCCCATTGTTCTGAAGTTTACAGACACACAGACTCATACAAATACAAAGATTTCAGCCCACAGCTTCAGATGTCTGAGATAAAACAAGTTCCGCGTTTAAGGAATCCACAAGCTGCAGTGTTAGTGCCAGCAGTCTAAACACATGAACAGTGTGTTTCGTTATCTCATAGAGGCTGTTGTTCTACTCTGAGATTGCACCCAACTCCATGGTCATGGCCTTATTTCAGAGTATGTGTGTGTGTGTGTGTAATTTGCATTATACCTCCATAGGGAAAGCCTTGAAGTTGACAGTGTGCTCTGATCCCCTCTGGTTCTCTTTGCCCCAGTGGAATCGAACCTCATGAAGCTCGTACTCGTGATCACTAGGCAACGGACCCCCGGTAACCACTGGAAACAGCACAGGAAACCCGGGGCATTGTAGACGAGGACACACAGGAAGTATGTGACAGATTAAAGCAGTCAGAGAAAGTGAAAGTGAGAAAAGGGGGTCACTTCTAGTGGGACAAATTGATTTCACAAATCACAATAAAATGTCTCACTCATTCCCAGATTGTTAAATATGTCTCCTGTATGACTGACCCCACCTTTAAATCAATAAGTGGTGAGTACTGACTGTGTCTTCACGTCTCCAGGTACTCACCTGACTTGGACTTGAGGATGATGCGGACAGTGTGTCCATCGTTGATGACCTCGCAGTCTCGACACACCACGTAGTTTGGTGATAAGCCGACATCCAGGAGGGATGGGTCGTACTGAGCCTCCCTGGAGTTTAAGTTAATGGGAGACTGGTACTCCCCGTTGGCTGCTGGGAAATGAAGTCCCCATTCTACACCTGAGTGAACAGAGGCACACATACACACAAAACACACAATACATGTAACACACTGTACATGGTGTCATGTAGCTGCTCTACAATCAGTGTGTATAAATTCATACCCTACCCTTAACCAAAATGATTTAACATAACTGTACAGTAACTATGAGACACTGAGCTTTATATTCATGTTTGTACAGATAAAATATGGAAAACATAGTCTGCTAATAATCACACTCCAAAATTTCCCATTTAGTCATCTTGTAAGCCATGCAAGCGGTTGTGGAGGAAATAATGGTAAATGGACTGTAGCGCTCTTCCGACCACTCAAGTTGCTTTTATGTCTCGTTCATCCATTTCACACTGACAGCAACTGCTTATCAGCTTTTAGGAGCTAATCATTCATACATATTAGCACGCTGATGGTGCAGCATTGGATCAATTTGCGGATCTGTATCTGGCCCAAGGACACTTCGACATGGAGGAGCCGGGGATCAAGCCACCAGTCATATTCAGGTTCGTTCCCTAAATGGAACGAAAATACTCTGTGACAAATAAAACTCCTGCGTTGACAGCATTACATACAGTAAGTAAAGGTACATGAGTATTATCAGGAAAATGTTGAAAATCAACAGTGAAAAATCCGTTACAGAAACAGTAACAGAGTTACACTGACATGCAAGATGTCTGTGTGTTTAACAGAGAAAGTTTGAGTTTTTTGTGTTTTTATGTCAGGAGATGAGAGAGCAGGTTGAACCAGTTAGCTTCAGTCAAACGCTAATAAAAAAAAAAAAAAAGCTTCCAAAGTAAACTAACTAAGTTTCTCTGAATCTGCCTCAGTTACACTGACACGCTGTTGTGTGTCACGTTAGCTTGAAACTTTGTCACTAACTCTTTCAAGAGGCAAGATAAGCGTGAAAAGCCGTTAACCTCACGCTGAGTGTGAGACTGTGACACTTTGGTTACAGCTCGATAAACCACAATGTATCGCTTTTTTAAAATTATTTTAACGTAAATGTTAAACACTCACATACGCAGTCTAAATTCAGTCAGACAGTCTAAAGATATCACATACACTACTATAATACTGTACTGTATTAAACACAGAGAGATGGAACTGATGTGGTTCCTCTAGTGTCTCTCTAAATAAGACATCAAATAAATGAAGTTTATTATCAGTGCTGCTAGGACTATAATAAACGTGTAAATCTGTGCCTTTCTTGGTTGAACTGTTGAGTTTTTAGTTCTTCCACTATTCCACCTCTACTCTACACTTAAGATGAACTGAAATGTGAAGTACATCTCTGTCTGTGCAGCTTGCATTAACCAGATATAGCTGGAATCAATAGCAAATCTGATTTTTACTTGAATTTCGTGTGACGTGGTGAAAGCTGCTGAAAAAGTTCCTAAGTGGACTTTAAGGTTGTTTTTAAAGAAAAACAGTCAGTGCATTACCCTCAACCTCATTGCTATTTTCATCATCCTATCAAGAAACACATTTATATCGAGGCCAGTTCCTGTGTGTGTGTGTGTGTCTGTGTCTGTGTGTGTGTATTACACATATTACGTTTGTAATATTATTATATCATGACACTACCTCTGCAATATTATTTATATCATGCCACGTACACCGTTAGTACTCATTCTTGCACATCTGTACATTTGTCTGTTGTTTGTCTGTTTGTTTATTGTTTTTTTTATTTTACTGTATAGACTGAAGATACTTTGGTCTGTTGTTGTTTTGCCTTTTCTATTTTTATTTTTATCCTCTATTGTACACTGCTGTAACAAGGGATAAATAAAGTATAATCTAATCTAGGAGACTTTTCTTTTAAAGAAACTTTAACCATTAGTCTCTTTAGTTAAAATGGGGCTGCTATCCCCCTTTGCCTTTTTGTCTGTACCCCTCTATTCATCCCCTCCCTGCTCAGTGTCCAGTCCTTGAACAGGGTTTCTGCTGTGATTGTGACAAGAGGAGAGAGAGAGGGGGGAGGATAAAGTCTTAAGTGCTGAAAAACAAATTGAGGTTGCAGGTTGTGGTTGCAGAAAGAGGGTTAGCCTAAGTAGGGCAGATCTTACGCATGTCTATCTGTATAGAGGAAGACATTGTGATGTTGTATTATCTGAATTTCTGACCATAAACCATGAGGTGACTGTCTTAGCAGAGTCACACTGTTGCTATCAGCTTACCCTATCTCACCCTGGCAGAGTGAAGAGACACAGTGTAGAGAAAGTGATACTAAGTGACACCAAGGGAACACGCTGGTCTGGAGTCACTTCAGCTTTTTCGCTGACCACAATCACTCAGCAGCAGCAACAATGAGAACATTGTAAGATGTGCAGAGCCCAGAGAGATTTTAAAAGGAGGAAACGAACACATTTGGAGAGTATCAGGTTCAGGAAAGCCCAGCGTCCTTCCAGGAAAGTGAGCAGAGAAGCTCTGCACACTCACTCAGTGCTCACTCCATAGCAATGAGGGTGAGGGGTGGGCGTCACATTCCCTCTTTCCTCAGCAACTAAAGCCATGACAACAGAGTTCAGTGAGAGTAGTCAGGTTTTCACCGCAGCTACAACACTCATGAAAGAGCTGTGTGTGTGTCTGTTGGCCTATAGAATGAGTTTTGCTTTGTGCTGGCTGACCACCTGACTCTCTGGTTGACTGACAGTCAGTTCATCTGTTTGTCACCATGCTGTTCTGGCATAACCCTACGTGAACCCAGCAAGCTCTTTTAGCCTGTTTAGAGTTACTTTTGCGACTCATTTTGAAAAGCTGAAACGTGATACATACTCCACTGCAGGACTGGACAGTAAAATCTGTGCAGCTTGTCATTTTACCCAAGTTAGAGCTAAAATCTTTGACACCTCGTTGGACCTCATGTTTTTGCTCGTTTTGTATTATGAAGAGGTTACTGAAGAGATAAACATTCAAACAGAATCTGCTCCTTTTGTGTCACTTTATACCTGGGCAAAACTCCCAGATGGCTCAGGATGAATATCTCTTTAAAATCATTTTGAGACATCAACCTGCAGAGGATAACTGAACTGCGTGGAGCTGATGACAACAACATGAACAATATCTGTCTGTTGACTTGTCAGAGTTAACTACAGCCCCTCGACTAACTGGTGGACTAGTCTCTTTGATTGTGCTGTTCTGACTTAGTTGTGGTCAGGCACACAGTTTTGTACAAAGTGCTTTTGTTTTGGTCACTCCAGAGATGCAAAACAAAGAAGAAGAAAGCAGCTAAGAGCTGTAGCATCTGCCTCTCACAGCTGTTTAATTATTCATCTGCACATCTTCGAGTAAAGCGCTACAGGAAGTGTAAGTTATGGAAGTGTGATATGGAAAACATTTTCTGTATTCTGCCAAAGATATTTGGAACATGTGTGCACAGGTTCAGGGTTAGGTTACTATGTCACCACTATGTTTGAAGTAATCCATTACAGTTGAATTAATATTTACAAAATGGTAAGAATGCAAATGACAGAGAGAGGATTTAAAATCGGTGACAGATTAAGGGAAAGGAAACAACTCGAACTCAGGCAGATGACAGATTTACCTCACCCTGTTTGTTGCTCGGCAGTCTATCTCAAAGATTTGACCCCATACACAACACATTTTATTTATTAAGGCATTCAGAATTTTGCTCATAACTTTTGTTGGGCATGAAAGTAAAGTTCTTGTTTTTCCTGCAGTCCTTCAGTCAGATACAGATACAGATCCATGTACAGATTACAACAAACACAAATGTGTTGTTGCTTGTTCGTAGCAGATAAAGGATAGTCTGACCTCTGAGGATCTGTGTTACCTGTTGCTGCAGGCTTGTTATTTTCGGAATAATTATTTTGGAATAATCCTTAATTATTCTTTGCATTGCAGTTAATGCTTTTACTAGAAGAGTTCATCCTAATGAAGACCTTATATAGATATAAGATAGTCCTGCAGAAAGTCTTCAAACGTCTTAAAGTTGAAAAATTCTCTATGTCATGTCCATTCTCCTCTACTTCTGAAAACTTTCCACAGCTCATATTTGCATGCCATACATTAGAGTCTGATTCATGCGTCCAAAGCATCATATATCATTCAGTATACTCACAGAAAGAATTACAGTTCAGAATCACAGTGCATCCCTCCATGCTCAGTGAAGGCAGCAGTAGAAAGAAGACAGAGTGAAACTAAATGAAGTCAGTGCATCATAACTTCATGGCAGTATGCTGTATGAAGTTTATATACTGAGTCTGTGTGTCAGTGAAAATCTTGGACAATCTTAAGTTTCTGGGAAGAAACCAGCTGCCTCCCTCTTTGCACCTCTAGAAAAGACTATACACAGTGGTGTTATGGGATTTTTAGGATCCATGAAAATCTAGACCTCTGCTGCATCCATTTTCTTTTCTAATGACTTTAATTACTTTGTAGCTTTAAAAGCTTTCATGAGTAAAAATAGTGATGCATTAGAGTCATATGCAAGAGAGGACAATAAAATTATAGTTTGAAAAAAACATGTGTCTCCACTCCAATTATAAAATTAACTAAAGTTTTGGATTCAGACTCTTTTAAAATCATCTGGACCCTCAACTTTTTTATCCATCACACATTTCCCAGCATCCCTCCACTGTGATGACTTTACCTTCCTCATAGCCCCAGTCCAGCTCATCTTTCCCCGGGTTATAATCCGACTCCTCGTTCACGTTGTCAGCCATGGTGTTTGGCAGTCAGCTCACTGTGGTGGAAACCAGTCTGTCCTCCCAGTAGACTCCCAGTCACACTGGTTTTGTATGTTGGACTTCAGTCGAACAAACTGAAGTCTCTCTGCAGTCTGTTGGACTGACTCCCAGCCGACAATCGACAACAACTCCCTCAGCTACTCTTTCTTCTTAAAGTTTTAGTTCTTTTTTCTTTTCTTTAGGTTCTTCTTGTCTTTCTCTCTTTCTGCCTGTTTCTATTCTCTCTCTTTCTTTCTCTCTTATGTCTTCTCACAGCTGCTAACTGATGTGTGTGGATCTCTCTGCCTCTCTGTATTTCTCTTTTCTTACTGTTGCTCCTCCTCTTCCCTCCTCTCTCTCTTTCTTTCTCTCTCTCTCACTCTCTCTCTCTCTCTCTCTCTCTCTCTCTCTCTTTCTCTCTCTCTGCAGACTGCAGGTGTGCTCGCTCACCCTGACATTCTCCCATATAATCACGGATCAGTATCTCTTCCTCATCCACCGTCCTCTCTTCATTCATTCTGTTGACTTGAAAATAAACTTTAAAAAGTGTTTTATCTTTAATGATGTTTTCTTTCCATTAAATGTTTCTCAGTTGCTCTCAGACTCGTATGCTATTTTTTGTCAACCTTTCTGCTGTTGTGGGTACCCTGGTGGTATTGTGTTTGTGTGTGTGTGTGTGTGTGTGTGTGTGTGTGTTGGAATGCTGGCAGGAAGGTCATGCTGGTGTTTCTGTTGGAGGCCAGAGATATCCGCCCCTGGGTGAAGGAAACAGCAGTGGTTGAGAAAACATGCAGAAAGGAGAGAGTGAAAGGCCAAACTGTTCTCCGGCCTTGATGACTTCAAGATGGACAGAGTAAGAGTGAAACACACCCACACTCGGGTTTGGCACAGGTTCTCGCTCCGGGGTCAGAATCCTGATGCACAGAGATGACTACATACAGTACTTTAGAGTTCTTTGAGTTTTTGAAGAATGTCCTTCGCTTAAAGTCTGTGTAACATAAGAATAAATATGTGTTCTGAGTTTGTCAGACCAAAGAAGAAAGTGTTGTTAACCAGCCAGCCAAATTTGAATGATTCATTTCAGAAAATGACATGACTAACTTGAGCGAGATGAATTCATCGCTTTCTCTCTGCTCAGGGTGGCCTCAGCATGTCATCGAGCCACCTATTAAGGACTGCCCACTGTCTGGACTGAAAAGTGGTGAAAAAACCTCTAGCTCTACATTTCAGAAATATATCTTTCAAAGTCTTTTCATGTGTTTTCAGCAACTATTTTCCTACATATTTAATGTATTTTGAAAGGAATCTCAGAACTGACTTTACTCAGACTTCTGCTCGAAGGAACATTTATTGTACTTTAGCCAATCTTTAGTGTGATTACTGTATATCCTGTTTGTGCTTCATGTGAGCCTGAGTTACATAAACACATTAATGAATTCAAAAGATGTCCAGACAAGATGTGTTTTCTTATTTGGGTTATTTGTGCAAGAAGTCACGAGCGATTAATAGTTCATGGTCCCTATTGTCCCTCCTGTCTTAATTTCTTTCTTAATCCATGTCCTCCAGGCTGCTGATGTTAATTGCCCTACATTCCTTATCAGGAAATTGTCCTCGGAGCGATCTAAATGCAGGCGAGCTCCCCTGTTTCCACACTGTGGATCTAAAAACAGTTCACACGTACAGGGACAGGAGGGCCTAATTTGAAAGATGGATGGTTTAATACAACGGATGGAGAAAGTTTGAGCTCAGAGGGTGCCAGCAGAGGGCAGACTCAGCCGACAGGTGACTACAAGACTCATCATGTCAAGACAATTCAAAGTAAACTCACTGTGGGGAAGAAAGCTAAGTTATGTAAATGCAAAAAGTCCTCAAGTTCCCATTTGAGGAAAGTTTGTTTTTCCAGTAACAAAGAAATTTAGGATCCAGCCAAGTTAGAGGAGTGGCATCAACTTGACTCTACTCAGTTCTAAGTGATGATGTAATGAGCTGGACCAAACTGGGAGTGACAGAGTTACTGAAAAACTGAAATAAATGATGAAATGAATGCATTGCATTACTTGTTACTGTACTTTTATTATTCAGCCTCACAGATGTCTGTAAAAAAAAAAGCTTCCAAAGCAACAGACCACATCCTCACACATGTAGAAACAGAAAACTCTGTGGTTTAACACAGATAGTTTGGAGGGTTGTACTCTCTGTCCAGCAGCAAACGTTAGCTTAACCTCAGTGATTACACTCCTGACCTCAGCTGAACCAGTTCCACACGTCAAAACAAAACCAGGTGACTCCTGAATGTTTACCTGTGGCTAACGTTAGCAAGCCAGCTAACACGTCCCAGAGCACTTTGTCCATCCAAGGCCGAGAGAGCAAACTGATCTGACTCAGATCTGACCATCTGACTCTCGGGAAGTTACTTCAACTATTTGTGACTAAAAAAAAGTAATCACATTACTGTGAATAACTAATGTGTTATGAGCTGCAGCAGGTCGTTTTTTTTTACATGAAGTAACCACAAAAACATCATGTACATTCTTGGTCTGTGCTGTTCTGGTGTTTCTGGTTAGAGGTTGATACAAGGTCTGATCCTTGTAGTTGTGAGCACATGTCCGTCTGTACATTGAAAGAGTCGCCTTAGTTGTTCCTTCTGTCTTTCTTGGCCATGAGGACTTTGTGCAGATCCTAATTCTGTATTAAAATGTATTTTTAGGTTCATCTGATGCTGATATGACACAGAGTTCAACAAATTGGACGATTAAATATGAGAGTTAGTCATTTTAGTGAGAACACATCCTCCACATCAAACATGTGAGAAGGCGCTGCTACCTTTACACAGATATAGAATAGATAGATCAGTCTTGTCCATCGAAAAGTTCTATGACACCATACCACCCTTAAATGTGTCTTTTTTACGAAAGTCTTACCCAAATTAACTGTTAATAAGACAATCAATCTTAAAGTCATAAATATACTACTTTGTACTCCAACTGCCACATGACAATTTCCCTTAAAATTAATATAGCTCCATCTTATCTTAAAAAACCCACACAAGGGTGATCAGTGCATGTCATTATCTGATACGATCAGAAATTTGAATTTCTTTCTGCATGCAAATGTACTGAATGATCAGTCAGTTATTCTTTAAATACTACTTTCATAAACTCATCTTTACAGACGGCAGACACCACATCACACACACTTTTCTATGAGCTACAATTTGTCTCTGGATGAATTCTGCTTTTTTACTTTTTGTCAGCTTTAAAACTCCTTGTAGGTCTGGTGTGTGTGTTGCAGGGTGTAAGTAAAGTTCTAGAGTTGGGGAACCGATTTCTTCAACAATACTGTAAACATAATGAACACACAGACACACACACACACACACACACAAACAATCACACAGGATGCCTATGTGCTGTATTTAGTGAATTCTTATTTAACATAGTTAAATAATTAACCCTCTTTCATTTATTTTGTAGCGCTTTTTGTTACACTGACAGTCAGTGCTGTATAATGTAGTCAACATTCATATTTTTTTTTTATTGTTTTTATTGCTTAGAAATAATTTCAATAACTTTGAGCATTTTAATTTCATATGGTACCAAATGTCCAGAGACTGAAGATGAAAACTAACTCACTCATTTACACATCCACAGCACTGTCTATGTTAAACAAACCAATCAAAATAAAAATATGGCATTTTCTTTCAGCTTAGTTATGGCGTTTTTTCCTGTCTGTTCATAAATGACTCAGTTGACGTGGTTATATTGTTTTTCTTTGTTCATTTTTCCTTTACCTACATTGTAATAACTCATAGTTGTACATTTGCTGCCATCAAGTGGCTCTTTGAGTCACTGCAACAGTGACATGTAAACGGACAACAGACACATGAGAACACACCTGTTTCTTGCAAAACACTAATATGATGCTTTGTTATAGATGATAGACTATGTATCCAGAAGTATACACTCACGTAGAGTGAAACAATCTGTCAGGTAATCGTGCAGAAACATTTATTTACTACTATTTTGATAATCAGGTTAATATTTGTGCAAATAGATCATGCTTTTCTTTTAATAATTAATGTATTTGTTAATGTTAAAGGTAATGAGGTTTGGACTATGGGTTGGACAAAACAAAGGTAAAGGTGTCACTTTGGCCTTCTGGGTAATTGTGAACACATTTCTCACTGTTTTCATAATTTTTACAAACCAAAAAATCCTGCTTTTATATTCGTGCATGAGTCAGAATCATCTATATATCTATATTATTTTGCATACATCTGGTATAATATATAATAGGAGAAGAGTCACAGGAGACATTTTACTTTGATACTTTAACAACATTTGACTGATTATACTTCCATACATTTACTGAAGTGTTTTTGGAACTTTTATTTAAGTGTAGGATCAGTTTATTTCCTCTTCTTCTATTAGGGTCTATCTCTGCTGTTCCTTTGTTTTTCCCCTGTTAAAGGATTTCTGGGAGTTTTTCTTTATTTGAATTGAAGGTCTAAGAACAGGCAATAATATAATATTTAAATATGTGTCGTGTTTGGTATTGTTCTGTGCCATTTTGGTGTCTCCTGTCAGGGATGAGCAAAATACTTGTTTTATTGAACATCATAATGAACATTATTGTGTGCAATGAAGTCACGTTTGTGCTCCATGCCAAAGACAATGTAAGTCAATAGTTCATTTAGAGATCTTAGTTATAGTCATATGTCATAAAATAGAGTGTGTTCATTACTGAAGCAGTTTAGATGCAGGATCAATACTACACATGCAATGGCTGTAACCATGACAACTAACCAGAGAGGATGAAGGTCCACCATGTCAGCAGGAGATGCCAGTCCTGCTTTCTACGCTCGACCTATGAAGGAACAGTGATGTGTTAGCAGGATAAATTCATCATCTCCTCAGATAGGATGGTGTTTCATCAAGTTTTACACTGAAGGCTGATAAAATCATACGTTACAGGACACGTTTGGCAGTGAAGGACCAATTAAACAGGCTACCTCCCTTACTCAGATATCTCTGATGTCTGTGACGATGAAGCTGTCAACTCCTACTGACGATTTTATGAGCTACAACTCCTCTGTGGATATGATTCCTGAGTTTTTCATACTTTCTGTATTCTGTCAGCTTGTTGTTACTCTTGTTGTAGCCTGTAGTCTGTTGCTTTGAAAATCAAAATGTATGAGTTAAGGGATTTGATGTATGGATCTGGTTACCACATCTGCCTGTATGTCTGTAGGTCTACCAGAGGAGACTCACAGGAGCTGCATGCTGACGGAGGCAGCCTCAGGTCACAGATATGTTTTTACGAGCCTTGTCTGACAGATTCTCCTCATCTGTACGCCTCTCACTGTACACAACAACACATGATGCCAAGGCTAAATGATTTATGGAACTTTGGCTTTACTTCTGCTTTGTGTGTGTTTGTGTGTAAACTGCCGCTCATGACTAGGGTCACCTTTTTAAAATGCCAGTGTGCAGGATTTAGTGGCATCTAGTGGTGTGGTCGCTGATTGCAACCCCCTCCACTCGCCATCTCATTCCAAGCACAAAGGAGAACTACTAGCTACTGTAGAAACATTGCAGTTTAACATGGCGTCTGTAGATATAAAAGGCTAACAGTAACTTTTTAGGTAGTTATACACCAATGGAAACAGAGTTCTGAATATTATATTCTGTGAATACAGACCCTAAATTTGACACACTGGACCTTTAAATAAAAATGAATTTTATGTTTTTCTGCTGCTTCAGGAAACATCGAAAAAATGTGTTTCATTACAAAGGGCTGAAATGACCATGAAATCTGAGTTGGTGGCGTCAATCAACAGCACAGCCTCCAGGGCCCGCCAGAGTGATTTTAGATTTACTTTGTGACAGTTTCCCAATTCTTCACTGAGAATATATGTTTGAAGTTTCTTGCCTCTTAAATTAATAAGAGTTATGTTAACATAATATGGGCATAGCTGTTTGGCTTACGCATTAATCGTGTCACACCAGATATGTACGTCATTACAGAGCTCAGAGGCATCGTGAAATTTCCGAGGGCACCCTGAACACATCATACTGTAGCGTGGCGAGGGCGGGCCGTGTGACGTAGAGCCGAGGCTCTGGCTGTTTATTGTTCCTTCCTCAGCACCGACAGAGAAAATCAGGCTAACAGGCTGTCAGCTACCCTTTTTTTCACACGGTTCACGGTTGGTTTAACGAAGGTGTAACGGTCGAGACAGCTGATTCTGCACAAACCAGGGGCCATGGCGTACGCGTACCTCTTCAAATACATCATCATCGGAGACACGGGTAAGCTGCGGCGGGCGAGTGCCACCTCAGACTGCTCCTTAGCATCCAGCTAGCTCTTTAGCCTTTAGCTTAGCGCTGTATTTCCGCAGTGTTGGATGGTCCAATGACGTGGTAAAAGCGGAGACGCGAGGGGTGGGATGACAGCTCCTATTTTACGCTGTTAATATGTTTGGATAATATTTATAACACACTGACAGTAGCAGAAACGTATACACAGACACCACAACACCAGCTTCCCCTGTAGTACGTTTGACGGAGCGGTTGTTAAAAGGTGTCGGGCCTTTTGTCCGTTTGCGTCGAGGGTGGGGGTGTTAGCCACAGACTGCTAACTAAGCTAATTGCACAGCTAGCATTATCTGTTGCATCAAATATGTGGCAAACAGCTGTCACGGCGGCAAACGAGCAGTTTATTACATTTTGTCACATTAAACAGATTATGATAATATCCACGAATTGTTTTGAGAACATCAAATAATACGTTAGCTTAGCCTCTCCTCACACAAGGCCAGGACGTCAGACTGTAGCCTCTAATGTTTCTAAAATGGCGTAGAGCTCTTGTTATTTCTCATCAAATATCTGCTGAACGAATTTCACTCGTTTCTTTTTTCGACCTTTTCTTAAAAAAAACCCAAATAGTGTGTTTTCCATCGTCCAGCCTCCTGTGTGTGAAACCAGCCGAGCAGTCGTTAATGTTGTCATCTGTTTACTGTTAGCTGACTGTCGTGATGATGATGAGGGGGGGCCTGCACAGTTAGCTTGCAGTATGGCAGCAGGTGCATTTGCAATACTGCTATAGTATAATGATGGAGCACCAGACAGACAGACAGACAGACAGACAGGGTTAACAGCCATCATCTGAAGTAAAGTGAGAAATGTGTTTATTCAGCACACTAAAGCCAAAGACAGGAGCCAAACATGCAGTAAAGACCCTAACAGGTGTTTCCAGTCACCACTTTTCCTTTCATGCATTCATTTGTTTACATTTGGTTACATCAGTATATTGGTATATATAGTATATAGTATAGTATATTATAACCATACGCAAACTATAATAGTGCAAGTTATTAAAACATATTGAGAAAGTATTCATTTTGTGTCAATTAATTTTAGATGATCACAACATTGGGCTGCAGGTCTACGACAGTGTTATTGCGAAACAGGTTCATGTTGTTGTTTGTCTCTCGTAGCAGGTGATGAACAGATCTGCAGCCAACGTCCTGGTTTGATTACATGTGTACCTATGCCAGAATTACTCTGCACGACCACCCCCCCCTGTCCCCAGTGAACACATCTAAAGCAGTTCATTTTCCTCATTTGGTGGAGTGTGTGGTCAGGGCTCAGTACGAATGATCGTACTTGAACTAATAAACATCTTTTGATAATATAACCTGGTGAAAAACATTCTGAAATGTCACCAGCGATACACGTTTTATGCACATGTTGCATGTAGAGTGAAGTGGTGGAAGAAGGGGTTACAGGGACACAGTGTTTGATTTGATCTCAAAGCTGATGTGTTGGTGTACATTACTGTGTGCACCTTCAATAAATTACACACTGTGACATGTTGAGGTGGTCAGTGTGTGACCAGCAGCATTACATCTGCTCCTAAATGTCAGAACCTTTCACTCATTTACTGAAGCCTGTCCACCAGCAACAACACCACATAGATCCTCTACACGGTACAGATATAAACACATACGTCTACACGATAGGTTGAATGCAAAGAATAGACGACACAGAAATGTGCACCTTTGACAGAATACAGATCTTGAACAGTACAGGTGACAGTGATTTTCGATGTTTCCTGGGAAAAGGATGAAGTTGAATTAGCCTAGCCGAGCACAAAGCGGCTCTCTCGTTCGTTGTTCCCGATGTAAATCTATCTTGAAAGGTTTGTTTTTAAGTTTGGAGGTGGCGTGATGATGACAGATATAAATCTCTGTACAAACATGTTTTCACAATCAGAATCACTTTAATTTGCCAGGTGTGTGTGCACATACGAGGAATTTGACACCGGTTTCATGTCACTCTCCATGTACATACACAGTTATAGATGAAGGCGCTGTTAAAAACTTACTCTGAATGTGTTTTGTTGTGCACAGAGGAGGCCATTTTTGATATCACCTTCCTGAATCCTACACTGCGTCGTCTGACTGTACCCTGACTCACATTGGACCATCAGTGTACACTGAGATATAACCGAAGAGTCATTTTTCAGCAGTAACTGAGTCTTTCCAGTTAGATTTGAGATCAGAGTGTCATTTCTTCTCCGTAAGCAATAAACAGTCCATGTCTCAGCAAATTAAAAGACCTTTCATGTTGTATTAATAGAAACATCAATTCCTGTGTCCACATTTCGATGAAGGTTACCTCGTCTGACTTTCAGTTCCCGAAGCTGCGGACCTGCAGATGTCTGAAGCAACAGTCACTTTTGTTGGAGGATGTTTGCTGATAGTTGATCATGTGATTTCTGTCAACACGGAGATCAACAGTCGTCCGGTTGCACATGTATAGAAAGACACAGATAAATATTAGGGCAGGAAACTGGCCTATGGAGTGTACATATGTCTATTATTATATCATAATATGACTGTTTATGGAGCGAGCTGCCGTTGATGAGTTGCTCGGGGATATTAGATGTGTAATCGTTTGCTGAGGGTAATTGAATCCTGAATGAGCAGTCAGTCCGGTCCTGTTAAAGCTGCAGGATGTGAGAGTTTTAGCTTCAGATATTCAAAAATCTACTAAAACTATCTGTTCTATATGCGTCGTACGTATTTACTGAAGTTAGCATGCTAAACAGCCAGAACACTTTGTGGTCGTCCAATAGGAAGTCAGCTCGAGCTCAACAAGCATAAAGTACAACTATGTGTTCCAACAATAACCAACTCTGATTTGGTTGAAATAAATCTGCATTTGTCTCTGATGTCAGACCTCTCCTTACGGTTCTTCTGACCCTACCTGAACACACACAAGTCTTCTGAGTCAGAGCAGTGATTGGAGCCGCTGTAAATCACCTTGGTGCTGTATTCCCTGTCATCAAACTGGCCTCCATCGATCTCTGAGGGGCAGCGTTTAGACCCGGTCCAGCCGTGTTCACTGGGAATATCTGTGATCAGGACACGATGTAGTCTGGCCATTGTCGCCTCACACCGAACTCTGTTCACAAATCTCTGAAATTAGAGTTCCCTCACTCCTCAGCACACCTTCTTCTGTCACAGTCCTAGTCAGAACAAATGATGATCTCTGACCAGATCTCTGATCTCTGACATTATTAATACTAATATCGACCTGCTATCCACTTTTATGAGGACAAGAGCAACAAATGAAATAGACCTGGTCACATTAGTTAGCCTCTTCCCACATGTTGCTTTAGAGGTGTGACTGTACGTTTTCTAACATTTTCTCCATAATCGAACCTGTCAGGTCTTATCTCGACCTCCTGCAGGCTGCTAGAGATTCACTTTGTTACTTTGTACAGCCAGGTGTTATCAGTCCTCATTCATGCCTACAGTAGTCTGACATGTCTCAGTTGGGTGTGTCTGTTTGAACCCTTTTAACTGCCGTGCTGAGCTCTGATACACCAAAGCAAATAATAGTCTATCCCCAATTCATGAGAGCAGGAAAACCTCAGGTCTCCACGCCGGTGTAGCTGTATGGCACCATGTTCAGCACAAATATGATTTGTTTTCATGTCTCTCTTTTAAAGGCTTTCCTTTCAGGTCACAGTCCAACTCAGACCTGCAAAATACCAGCTATCACACACACACTGGGCTCATCTCTGATTGGCTGTACACAATTGACCATGTGATTTTCGTTAGTTAGTTGTCCAACAGGACTAAATTCCATCATTCACTTTAGTTGAGTGCAAAGTATCATGACTGCACTCAGAGAATGAGGAAGATGCTCGGTTTAATTTGGTGTAGATTCATATTCAGGTTTGTTTTTGTGTCTGACAGTTTGAGTTTACCTCTAGAGGTACACCTCAGGTGTTCTACAGGTGAGTCTGTGTCACAATCCAAAATATTCCCTCTCATAATCCCTGATTTATAAAACAGGAGGAGCCAGGGTTTTTTTTTTTTAATGTTGACTGATGCATATTTAAATGTGAAATGTGTTAAAAATCAGACTGACTGAGGCCTCCTGGTGGTCTTGTGGTTCAAGACCATATAATCAATATATCATCAAATTAAGTAGGAACATTTTATTGTGTGTCGTTCCTTCTCTCTCTCCTCATTTCCTGTCAGCTCTCTATTGTCGACTGTCAAATAAAAAAGTCAAATAATTTTTGAATTAATTTTTTAAAAGATCGAATTCAACCTATTTTGTTGGAGCTGTGCGATGACTTGAGGAGAGACTTTCCTCTGATGATGAGGCATTAGCTTTGAGTGCATTGATCAAACCGCCCAGGCCAATAGAAAAAAGTGTGTGAGTTCTGTTTTAGTGTTTTAGGTTGACTTTCTCGTCGGCCCGTGGCCTCCAGCCAGCCCGTCCACGGATCTGGTTGGCAGAGAGACAGACCAACTCAAAGAAAATTATAGTGCAAACCTCCAAAAATAGACTCTGTTCTATGGAACACAGCCTGCAGGTCTGCACATTTCCAAGCACTTTTTAAAGGGGTCTGACCCCCTTCTCCAAATTCTGAGGTGCATTGTGGACCAGGAACTAGGAGAAGCACAGATATCTCTGAGTTCAGATGAATTCATTGATGAAAGCAATACTGAGCAGACCCTCCACACAGTCACTTAACCCTTTATGAAGATGATCCTGGGTCAGCTGTACAGTGCCTCAAATCCAGTGGTGGTGATAGAGGTCAGCGGTACTTCTTATATCTTTGGCTATTGTCTGCTATATATAGTGTTACACCTCCACCATCCACAGACTGTTGTCAAGATTAACATGTGGAAGAGCTGCAATGACTGATTATTCACAATTCATCTGTAGATCATCAAACATGAAAATGTGGTCCTGCCCAGCTGGTATTCTGACTAATGTTTTAAAGAATAGTCTTTGAGTGAGACAGGAGGAAGAAATGCCACAAATGTCCTGCTAAATGGAAACTGGGAACACTAAGTATGTGGTGAATGACGTAGGCCACAGGAAGCCTCAGATTAATGTATTTTAGGTCCCTACTGTCGACTGCAGGGATGGATGTCATTTGGCAGCTCCGGCGTAGAGGCTGGAGATCGATGACCATGCTTGGAGGCATCTCAGTAGTAGTTACCGTAGGAGGACGGTTCGTCGGGGCAGACTTCCTGTCAGATTCCTCAGCAGGGATTGCAGCACGATCTGCTGACCTTGCTCAGCTTCCTGTTACTGCTGTAAGTGAGCAGAGCTGCATCTCACTGGGACTTCTGAACACATCTGCAGTACTGCCCAGTAGTTGTAGTAGTTGATGAACCATCTGATGCAGTCAGGATTGGTTCTTCTGTTGTTTGTGTTGTTACTGATCTATTTATTTATACAGATGGCAGTGTCTGGCTGTCGGTTGGTCAGTCCACCAGACCAGACTCGACAAAGGTTGCCAGGAAGTTTGGTACAGACATTCAAGGTCCCTGAGGGTGAATCCTTCATGACTGAACTGGTGACAGGGGTTAAGGTTACGGTCCCATAAGCATGCCGACATGCTAAACTAAGATGGTGACCTGCTACCTTTTAGCTCAAAGCTTCATTGTGCCATACATGCATTCAGGCAGTATTGAGTGTAGGTTACCTGTCAAAAGCACACAAGCGCTGCAGTTCCTCACATAAACAGAAGAAATAGCACGTAGCATGTTTAATCAAATGTGGTTAGAACACGTCATGCGTAGACAATCTTTAGTCTTGTTTAAACCAAGCATTGCTGCTTGTCTCTTTAGTGCTAAATTGTGATAATACTTCAGTTGAACCATCTTTCAAAGATCAGCCTGCATGTTCTCGGAAAACCAACACCTCTTCACATCTGAGTTGTTGGCATTGTCGAAGCTTGTTCATAGTTAGCGTGTAGATATCTTTTTCTTGTGGTAGACTGGAAGGAAGCCGAATGTTTGCCAGAGCTTATCTCACATCCAGTGAATCAGACCGGTGTTTGCTTAGCGCGACCAGCTAAATGAACCCACCTGTGAAAAATAGCCCAGCCGAATTACGTGTGTGTGCGTGATAAGAGCTCTTGGTAGAAGTTGAAATAAAGTCTTGACCTGTGACATATTTCATAGTTCTTCCCTAATTATGTGATCGTAGCCACTCTCACCATTTGAAGACACAGCAGGATTGTCACGCTGCGGTCTCTTAGCTAGAAACAGGAAGCTAGAAAGGTCTGTTAATTGTACTAATTTTACAAATTAGAGAAATCTGCTAAATGGAAGCTTACTTACTTAACGTGTTTGCCGTTGAGCCTTGCTAGTGGATGAGTGTGTTTATGTGTTTGACAGAAGTGACAGTGACATTATTGCATCTCCGTATAGCTGCCCTCCTCGTGATCCCTCCATCTCTTATCATCACCATCATCACACAATCCCTGCCCAGCAACGCAGCTGCCTGGTAATGGTAACCCTTGGAAACCACAAAGGAGAGAGACCACGTCCCTCCATCACCTCCTTGAATATCCGTCAGCTTCTCTATCTGGCTACTTCATTAGCATCATTCCCTTCTCTTTTCTTCTCGTTTCACCCAACCCCTCCTCCTCCTCCCCCTCCTCCTATCCATGGCTCACTGACACCACGACTTCTCTCTCCCACACAAGCATACTTAAACACACTCCCTAACCTCAAACCTCTGAATGCTCACCCTAGCATAAAGCCAAGTCTGCATACTACGCACTAAACAGTCATTTTCATAACCTTTCTTAATGTTCATGTTTACTATTATAAAGACATTTTTATGTTAGCATGAGGTGAAGTTGATTCATTTCACCTTCTTGTTTCAAATCGACATTGAAACATTATTTCTAAAGCAACCTCAGTCGGGTCCATTACAGGTGAAGTCGGAGCAGTCAGCAGTCAGTGTTGGGTGATAAATACACCTGGACCGGACTAAAGTAATATAAAGCTTCAGATGTCAGAGTTATATCAGAAGTCACAGTCATATTGGTACAAACAGTCCTCTTTTGTTTATCTCCCTATTAGACCTGCGACTAATTATTGATTCAATATATCAGCTGTTTTTAATTGAACCATTCTGTCTATAAAATGAGCACAAAACAGTCGCTTGATAAATGACTCAAAAAATTGAGATATCCTAACAGCTGCAGATTCATTTTCTGTTTATAGGCCAGAGACTCGGTAATCTAGGGTGGGTAGTCTCTCTCTGACCCACTCACAAACACAGTTTGTTATAAAACAGGGTCTTCAACCAGTGGTCCACAACGCCTAGGTTGTCGTCAAAGGTACTGCAGGGGTCTGCCAATTTTTGTGATAGTAATTGACAATTTTCACCAAAATAACGGTGACTGTGAGGGTGTAGAACATTGAGAAAGTACAAACAGCACAGGCATTTTCACTCTGTTTATCAATCATAAACCCATAGGCTAATAACCCAGTATATAAATATGTTAATAAGGTGAAATAAAAGTCAAATTATTATACGCCACGCTTAAAATGTGAAACCTTTTTTTAAAAATGAAATACATCCATGTTCTGTTTGTTTCCTGTTTCAAGGAGTCCTTGTGCTGAAAAAGGTTGAAGACCCCTGATATAAAATGACTTTGGAAGATTTATCAATTTAAACTGCTCAGTCCTCATATTGTCTTTGATCAGGGACAGTTATTTATTTATACAATATATTTCTGTACGCTCCGACAGTTTGTGCAATCAAAAGTGTAACATCGGATAGTAATTAGAATAGGAAGGGATCTTCTCACAGTCAATACAAATGGGAAAAATAATCACACAAACTAATTAGCATCAGCTTCAATCCAAATATGGTCATTAGAGTATTTCATTAGGATGGAGTTAAAGGATGAATACTGAGGGTGAAGCAGGTCATGGTGGAGTTGCTGCTCTGTCTAACCTGGCTTCCAACAGTCTGTTGAATCTCTTGATACAAATATTTCATGACTCTATTAAAATGAGTTTTGATTTTATTAAATTTGCTGTCATCATCATGTGACTTTGTCATCCGATTATCCGCTGCACTATGTTTTCTACTAAAACTAATACAAGTTTTTGAAAGTTAAAGAAATGATTGACACCTCTGTGACATGACTAGTCCGTGTGATCTGAGTGTTTGCGCAGCACCGAAGCGATGCAGTATGTGGATAGTGTTAATAATGAGCAGATTCACGGGAGAAACAACAGTGGCATCACACATACAAAGAAGCCAGCTGGTCAACTCGCTCGCTAACAGTTGGCTCAGGTTAACTGCAGCGAGTTTGGAAAAAGAGTGTGTCAGCTCCCCGCTGGGGTTGTTTGACCTGCGCAATGACTCCAACATTCCCATATTAAATTTGAATGAATTATGTGTATTAGACATTAATTACCATTGTACGTTTGTAGCTTCCTGCAGAGCGTCGTCACCTGCAAACAGCAGAGTGTGTGTGTGCTGTGTGGGAGTTCAGAGCAAGGAAAAGATTTTCTAACGATGTCTGTGTGTGTCTGGTGTTTTACTCTGAGCATGTGAGCCTTTGAATATGAATCTGTGTGTTCATGCACTTTAATGTTGTGTTAATGTTGTGTTGTGTTTCATTTTCAGGTGTGGGCAAATCATGTCTATTACTACAGTTCACAGACAAGAGGTTTCAGCCAGTTCACGACCTCACTATCGGTAAGAGCGCCTGCCCTCTACACACTCAGCACTAAAGCAACATCACCACTAGAAATATATTCATTTACATGGATGAAATCATAATTTAGCATTTGCTAATTACACACAGGCCATGCTAAATTGATACAGCTGCTTCTAACAGGCTAAAAAGATGGAGATGATTAGAAGAAATCAGCTGCTGTGGGTTGTCTATGTTCTAGCTATAAGTTGCTCATCATGAACCTTGAGATGAGCAACTCTTCAGGAAAATACAAGTATCACTACGCCTGATCTTAAACTAGGAAGGCCGAACTGATCTTAAAAAACTTTTCTGATCACAGCTCTATCCATTGTGATGTCTAAATAAAAAAACATCAAAGATATATTTGAGGTGATTATTTGGGAGCTTTAACACCTTTCACACACACACATCTGAAACAAACTTTGGCTTGTGTGAAAGCTGTCAAACAACTGGACTGAGACCAACCGGTAAGGAGGGCTCTCAGTCCACCTCCAAGCTGACTCTGGTGCACTTCATTTGTGGTGTGAAAGTGAAATAGACCAGCCACAGTCCTCACTGTGTGAGAGTACATGTGAGGTTCAGTAGCAAAGATAAGATAAAATAAACTTTAATGGTCCCACAGGGGGGAAATTCACTTGTCACAGCAGCTCATGTACACAAGGTGGATAAGGAATGACTCACAAATAAGAAATGTATAGAAGCATTCTCATAATCACTTTATTTATGAGCTCTTTATGACACCTGAGAAAATCATTTAACTTGTGTGGTTCACTAATAAGCAGCATGACTTTTTGATGGAGTCATTATCTGATTGTACCTTATCACATTCCTGTGTGTGTGTGTGTGTGTGTCCGTGCGTGTGTGTGTCCAGGTGTGGAGTTCGGAGCAAGGATGATCACTATAGATGGCAAACAGATCAAACTGCAGATCTGGGATACGGTAATATATTTATTGTATATATTCTTTTAAAGGATGCTTTACTCTCGTGCAGCATGTCCGTGACTCACCTGAACAAATCTGAAGTGAATGATCTTATTGATGAATGTATGGAAGACCTGTACTGACTCTTTGTTTAAAAAAAAAACTCATGATGAGTAAATGTGAGTGAATGTTAATAAAAATATTTAAACTTGAATAGAAACACTGTATATAATTACATGCTCTGCTGAACAAGGGAAGTGGAATGAATGAATGAAGCCCTGTTTCTATGATATTAGATCTATTTATATTTTTTAAATGGAATTTTCTTTGATAAATAATATGATTGTGATTCATTATTATATTTATATTATTATTATTATAAATATTTGTATAAAAATTCTCTCCCTGGGTCAGCCTCTTTTATGAGGCCTGTATGACATCTCCCCTTGGCCTCCTTTCTTATACAGATCAAATAAAAGCAGCTATGAAAATAAGGAATATGAGCAGTAACATTCAGGCTGAATTCGGCATGTCATAAACTTTAACTTGTCTGTTGATCATCAGTCCTAAAAGCAGCTTGTTGGACTGCTGTGGTACAGTGAACTGTTCAGACAGTTTCCTACTACCTGCTGACACTTGAATGCACCTCATTGCTCAAGACCTCAAGTGTGTGTGTTTGGACAGACCTGGAAAAAGGATGTAGTATTGTGACTGCTGGGTCAGTAGCTTATTATGGTTTCCCATGCATGCAGTTTAGCAGTTGACCAGCAGGTGGAGTGAGCGCTCCATGTAAAGACATGACCATGAGCAGGGACTAGCGGTCACAGCCGTGCCTCTCAGAACTCACACTGCAGGTTTTCCATCCGTTAATCATCCTCACCTGCTGCTCCAGGTGCTCCACACTTCCCGATAAGACCGTCAAAATGAAAACCAGCAGGGCTCACTGGTCCTCACTGGACTTGTAACAACACACCACCATCACCAAGTGACTGGAGCCACCAGTCGGATCATTGTGTAGGCTGCACATATGAATAAGTGTGTGTTTCTGCACACAAGAATGTAGGCCAGATGGCAGACAGACACAGCCTTCCCTCTCTCACCCTTCTTTATCATTTATTCACTAATAGCATTACCGACTGGTTGACTGCTCCCTGAATGACTGAACGACTGTTCTAGAGGCCATCTAAGTGGCTGTTTGGCGCACTGACAGACTGACGGACTGACCATCCGAACAGGTTTCTAGCTGACCAACTCAGCGGTTGGCTAGCTTGGTGACAGCCTGATTCTCTGACTCAGTGGGCGACCTCTTCATTGACCAGGCAGCCTGAGTTCCTGGGTGACAAACTGGCTGCCTGGTCCTCTGACTTGCTGAATGATTCACCGACTGACTGTCTGGTTTCTCAGATGAGGTCAGAGCTGGGCTGCAGCTGCCGGGATAGAGTGCTGTTTTGTTTTCTCCTCCAGCCTGGACGAAACACAGACAACATTGTTACTGTACATGGGACGGAGACAGAGGATGAATAGACGTGGCAGGGGGGGTTGTAAGAGCGCTGGATGGTGAAAGGAGTGATGGAAAGAGGGGCGGCTCAGAGATTCATAGAGAAAGAATGAAAAGATGAGTGATGCAAGGAGGAGACGGTGGAGGTGAGACAATGAGGGCTAATAATTGACACAGGTGGACTAAAGCGACTGTTTATATGACATTCTGATGATGACACGACCTTCCGTGTTGTCCATGAACTGGGAGGCTTGACACTCAAGCAGACACAGAAAGGGATTGTGACAGATAGATGGAGGAAGAAAGAGAGAACTCCATTGTATCCAGTTACAGGCTCTGCTCTGTCCTTTTCTTACCCTCGCTGACTGAAAACCGGGAGCCAGACTCGACGAGAGAATCAGGAGCAGCACAGGGCTAGACTACATAAATGAGACTTGTAGATAACGAGGAGTGGCGGGAGGATGACCTGCAGGACTGAAAGATGAGGCCTGTAAGGCCCGACTCAAAGTCCAGCAGGATCAGGATGAGCAGTCGTCGTCCGTGGTCACTTCAATTATTCAAATTTCAATTTCTGTTTATTAATATATGTATGTGTTTCTGTAGGCTGGCCAGGAGTCGTTCCGGTCCATCACCAGGTCTTACTACAGAGGAGCAGCAGGAGCTCTGCTAGTCTATGACATCACAAGGTAACCGCCAATCAGACGGACCTCTACACACTTTGTGGCCCTTCTGCCTTCAGGAACTCTGTGGAGTGATCACACTGTGTCCTGGGTAAAACTTAAAAATACCACTAGTTAGTATGATGTTTGCAAGAGTCTTAATCAGTGCTGTAGTCAAAACCAGGTCGAGACTGAGTTAAGACCAAGCCCAAACAGGTTCAAGACCGAAAAACCTAAATCCTCTTCATCCTGTTTTTGTGACTCTGTAGAGACAGTATATCATCTTTTTCAGGTGAACTATTATTTGCAGTGATCGCTAAGTAAGTGCAGTGTAACATCGCTGTAGGGTCTAATTAGGCCGTGTTGTTTACTTTAAGTATAACAATTTCACTTGATATCATCTCAAACACTCTCCAAAGATAAAACAGTTTGTAAACTCCACCCTGAAAGGGTTGTTGTACTGTATCTGTGATGATCAGAGAGCGGCGTCGTGCAGTGTAACCACACAGTAGGATCACATCCGTTTACATTCAGTTCAGCCTTTTCACTTGAAATTCACATCGAGCTGAAGTGCAGCTTCACATTTCACACGTGTTCACTTTTATGTGCATTTCCTGTCATTACACAGACTTACTCACCAAGCTATTTAAACTCTCACACACACCCGTCTCTCCACTGTCTAACGTGTGAACAGCTGAAATAAAAATAAAGTGTGCTTCCAAGCTTCTCCTGAACCACCAATACATCGCGTAAGAACTAACAGGCTTCTGTAAACAGATGTCACTGTTTCCTCTCAAGGTGGGACTTGAGTCCAAGACTCAAGGGCTGGAGTACAGGCAGTTTGGAGCAGAGTGACTGTAGTTCACTTATCACAGAGGACAGAGGAGATGGACCATGAAGGATTCACAAAATCAGACAGTGAGCGGCTAACTGACGTAGTCACACTGCAGGAGGAGTAAAGATTACTTGTGCGTCTTGTGGAAAAGGTGTAAATCCACCTCTGGAGGTGGACTGCATCCTGGATGCGTTTACACTTTGACAATGGATAGCTATCTGATGCATGAAATGACTGCATGTAAATGAACTCTTAGCAGCTTCTCTTCTCTTCCCAGCAGGTCAGCCTTTCCATCCTCTCAACATAAAATTTATTGACTACTACCGGCCAGATTGACATGAAATTTGTTATTGATCTTCACAGTCCCCAGAGGTTGATGGTTAATGATTTTCATGACCGTGTGACCTTTTATCCAGCGATGCTATGAGGTCAAAATTTCACCCTGCACCAACCTCCTCTACATCAACAGACGAATGCCCCGATGACAATCCATTTTCTATGGGGGGGTTCTCAGTTTACTAGTTAATTTTTAAGAAATATTGTGGATATTATAACTCATGTTTGAATACTTTAAACTGGAACCGAAGGCCAGTGCTAGTAAGTTTTTATACTGTAATGCTTGTGCATGGTACTTTGTATCTGATTCATGAGACTAACTGGATCCTGTGTTTGTTTTAACAGAAGGGACACCTTCAACCACTTGACAACCTGGTTAGAGGACGCTCGCCAACATTCCAACTCCAATATGGTCATCATGCTTATTGGCAACAAGAGGTACGATGCCTTTCTGTGGCAAGATACATCACACATCCTGTCCTCCAATGGTCTTAGACCATCTGTCTTTCAAGATGGTCCAAGACTGAACCATCGGCAGTGTTAGCCTGTGTTAATTTAGGACGATTCGAAAGAGGAAGCCAAAACTGCAACAATACTACGTTACTGGTTACATAACGTAGCATTGTGTAAGATAAAGTTATGTAAAAAGAGTGCTGGTCATGTTGCAGTGTTGCAGGCGCCTTGGAACAGATTCTTCTATGGTAAATACTCTTTGAAATCTGAATGAGGAAGTTCATTCTGTAACAAACCTCAGCTTGTTAGTGACAACACTGATGCCGCGCCTGAGGTTACATAACAGTGTTGCGTAAGACAAATGTTTTTGTTGATAAGATTACAAAAACCTCGAAACTAATTTGACTTTATATGAAACCTATCTATTAAATCCAGCAGATGGACTCCCGTTCATCAATGTCTAAGATCAACTTTAATGTAAACAGTTTGTTCCTGATTAAAAAGACATGTCGGGGTGACATTTAGCTCAGTTGGTAGAGCAGCTGCCCCATGTGCAAAGGCTCACTCTTTGCTGCGGAAGCCCAGGTTTGAATCCGACCTGTGGCTCTTTCCCGCATGTCATTCTCCATCTCTCTCTTCCCACATTCCTGTCACTCTTCAGCTGTCTCTGTCAAAATACAGCTTGAAAAGACCAAAAAGTAATCTTAAAAAAAATGACATTATGTCAATGCATTAACGTGTTTGTGTGTTTGTTTTAGTGACCTGGAGTCAAGGAGAGAGGTGAAGAAAGAGGAAGGTGAAGCATTTGCCAGAGAACACGGCCTCATATTCATGGAGACCTCAGCCAAGACTGCCTCTAATGTAGAGGAGGTAATAACACACACACCGTACATCAGATAAACTCGTACACACACTCATTTCAACCTTGATGCCTCCTTGATGCCAACCTTGGTGATCGTGGCTCCACGTGAAGGTTGTTTGTTGAAAGTTGACATTGAAGAAGCTGCTAACAGCCGTTTCCTCACATATAAATCTTTTCTTGTAAGAGAGCCACACTAGAATTTCACACATGTCAGTTGCTGTTTCACAGATATCAGTGCTGCCTGTCGACGTCTGCAGCTGAAGTTTGGAACAGAGTAAAAGCAGGATGTGTTCACTGCCACCGAGCCTTTAGCAGGCTGCAGCACCAGGGTTAGACCTATATATCAGCTTCTATCAGCTGTGTATTACTGTTTGACTTTTATTATCTAAATGTAGTAACAGGAAGACCAGGCAATTTTATTCATAGCATTAATGTGCTTTACAGTCAAATGCATGTAGCATCAAGTAAAGGAAATGCAGCGGTAACATGATGAAAAATGACAATAACTGTAACACTGCAGCCGTCACAGCTGAGAGCAGTGGTGGCCTGAAGCTTTGACCCCCTGAGTCCAGCAGCAAACCTGAGCTCTCTATACATTTTTGACTAGCCAACCAAAAAAAGTCCGCAATTACATGATTCATCACATTTTTAATTTAAACATTTAATTATTCATTTAACCATTCAGTCATATTTTCTATAAATGTCCTTACATGCTTTTCTAAATGCTGTGTGAGAGCTCTCAGCACCCTGCTGGTTGAAAAAAAAATCCTCTTTTTTAAAAAAATTTGAAATAAAGCGTCTCTTTATGGATGGAAATCAGCCGGTCCATCACTTTGTTCCAGTCTGAAATGATAAGATGGATTACAATGAAATATGGACAGACATTTATTTATTATGGTCCTGAGCTGATGAATCCTACTGGTTCACTCGGTTTTCCTCTGGTGCCACCATCAGGTCGATTTCAAAGCATCCAGTACTGATTAGCAAAAGCTAACGCACTAGAATTAAAGGACCAATGTGTGGAATAGAGCCATGAAGTAAGGCGAAAAATGCAAAAGTCCCTGTCTAGAGCGATTGTTTAGTTTGACTGTTTGAAACCTGACAGCAGTTACATCTGACACACTCTGTAGAAGATTCGTCTGTAGAAATAAAGTCTCATTCTTTATATCTCATTAAGGTGACAAAAACATAAAGATTTTTAATTACAGGTGATTGTATACTAATGAAAACATTTGCATATTAGTTTCCATTTCTGCCGTATTGTATAAAGTGTAAAAAGAGCCCTTAAATCACACCCTGGACTTTTTAATATGGTGCACATTATACTTCGTAACATCAGCGTGTTAGCTTTCACTTTCAAAGCACTCGTCCAAAATGACATCAGGCTTTAAGAAATCTTAATTTTTAAAGTTCTTTAAGATTTTGATAAAGTTTTTAAATACTTATACAAGGCATATTCTGCAATAGCCATTCAATGTCTGTTCATTAAGTAATCTCTCTATATATAGTGGTTTCTGTTGCTTGTGGCAGGGTCCGCCATTCCCACGCTGGATTCACAGGAAAGCAATTTAAAAAAACAAACATGCTGTGTAATTGTAGATGGGAAACTGCAACTGCTAAACCTCAAATTCCCAGAAACAATACTGACGACATGAATCTGACGTCCTCAATTTTTTTTACAGCAACAACAACACACACCATGATAACATCAGCCTGTAAATCTGATGAGTGTTTCTGGATGTGTCGTATAAATCTTACTCAGTATACACTGAGTTGTGATAAAGGATGAACATGAGTCTTCTTTGTGCTCGTGCTCATGACGTCTAACCGCTCCCCTTCACCCACCCACGGTGTCCGATCACACTCAAACCTCCAGTTGACTTGGCCGTTTATCTGCAGCGCCGTGCAGTCTAACCGTCCTGCCTCACATTAGCATCATGTAGCACAGTGAGCACAGTGAGCTCAGCGCCCCGCCCCTCGCGCAGACACACCCCGTAGTGTTGTTGAGTGTAATGAATGCATGCCGTTGTCCTCGGGGACCCCTTTCTCACTTATCCAATCACATAAATAATCCCATCCTACACTGCACAGCATGCCAGCCAGGGGCACTGCAGAGTGTGTGTGCGCGCGTGCGTGTGTTTGTTTACATTGATTTTTTTTTTTTTTTTTTTCCCTCCCCTCCCTTGCCTGGCCTATATCATGCAAACACACACACCCACACCACTGTCGAGTAGAGCTCTCTGTGGGGTTAAGATGAGGGGGGAGGGGGGAGGTGTGTGTGTGTGTGTGTGTGTGTGTGTGTGTGTGTGTGTGTGTGTGTGTGTGTGTGTGTGTGGCATGATTAATTTGTCTCATTAGTGTCCTCTGAATCCTCCTGATACCGCTCCTCTCCTCCCTTCCCTTCATCTCTCCTCGCCTCTTCCCTCCTCATCCCTCGACGTCCATCATTTGCTCTTTACCTCCCCCCATCCTCCTTCACCTCCACCCCCCTTCCCACTCTCTATCCATTTCTTCCTCCCCCTCCTCCACTTCTCCTCCACGTCTTCCTGCCCTGTTCCATTCATTTCTTCCTCTTCCCCTCCTCCTCCCTCGGTTCCTTCCTCTTCCCCCCTCCTCCCTCCTCTCCATCATCTCCCTTTCTCTCTCTAGCAGTATATCAACCAGTTATAGTTCATACATATTCATAACCTCCACCCTGCCTCCCCTCAGCGACATCCAGCAGCCAATCAGTGCGCTGGGTTTGTCGTCAGGGTCTGTGGGTGGACACCAGGTTGATGGGATGGTCCTTAGAGAGGGAGAGAGAGAGATTCCTGTAAGCATCTTCTCATCTCTTCTTTCCTTATCCTTCCTTCCTTGACATCCTTTCCTCAGCCTCATCTCTGTTCTTGTATCATTATTTTTAGTCTGTTCTGTCATTTTTTTCTTTAACTTTTTACTCATTTCTTTCCATTTTTTCTGCTCTCCTCCTCTTTTCCTTTCTTTTCTCCTCCTCAGTGTCCTCTCTACCTCTCACTATTTTTCTGTCTTTCCTGTACCCAAAGGCAGAGCGAGTAGGATTTGCCGGTTCAAAGTTGGCCCCTCTTCCTCGGCTCAAACAAAACCAGAAGTTCCTCTTGGATGTGTGCTTACGATCTGGCACCTGGTTGCTACATTTCTGTAGCCCTGTGTGTTTTTATTGGCTCCTGGCTGCGCACCCAGAAATGTCCCAAACACACACAATACCTCTGCACCATCACACACACTTCCAGTGGGTCATAACATACAGTATGTGATGACTCACAGGGATTATACATCGTGATTCAGGGAAGTCCGACTCGCTCTGCCTTTTTCTTTTTTTTTTTTTTACCTCTCCTCAGTTTTCCATTTCCTCATTTTATCTACCATTTTTACAGTCTACGCAAATCTGAGCTCAATATTTCCAACAAAGTCAAGAAAATGACGTGCAGAGAGATGTGAAGGAACAAGGGATGAAGTTATGTGTCGAGGGAAGGAAAGAGGATAGGAGTGAACAGGATGGAGCACCCCTGGGCTCCTCAGTCTATTTCAGACCGGGTGTCACATAAAAGTTCAGGACATATATTTTCAGTTCTTTAACGACTCAGCTGAAGGAACACTTCTTTTTTGGCCCTCACAAAGTTGTGTGTGTGTGTTCGTACTGGTGTTTCAGATCTCTATTTTATCCCACTTTAGACCCTTGAGACAGAAACACTGAGAGACTGTCCCTGGAGAACAGTGCAGCCATAGGCTGAGGTCGCTCAGGGAGCTTAATTCCACTTTATTCTACCATCTTTGATCCCTGCAGTGCTGTCAGTAAGCTCTGTGTGTGTTTTCAGCTCAGATCTTGTTGTTGTAGCAACTGTTGACTAGAAGAAGGTTTGTGCTTCTTCCAGCAAGTCTTCAGTCACATCAGCTAAACGTATGAAAGCAAAGGGCTCAGAATACAGGACAAATAATCTAGTGTGCTATCACTGAGTTTGAAGTGAGAGTATTTTGTTTTGCATTTATTTTGAAAAGATATACATGAATATATGACATAAAAAGAAACAATGAAGATATTGCTCAACATTTCAGTGCTAGAGCAAATAAAAAAACTGTCTTAGGGATTGGTAAGAAATGCTTTACTCACAAAATATCTTTGTCATGTTAAAAGAAAAAAAAGAATCTGTGTTATATATCTGTCTGTTGTTATCAGATTTTTAAAATCCCAAATATGGCTATTACTGGGAGCCCCAAAAATCCGGTATCGGTCAGCTTATAATACTTATTTGTTTTCTTTCCGGAGTGAGATAAGAAGATTGATATCAGCACCACATGGAAGCAGGAGAAACCAGCTAGCCAAGTTGTGGTTTTGAGACGGATGTTCTTATTGAACAATAGTTCATTCATCCACGGAGCACCTCCGTGCAGCATCTCTGGCTGCTGCTTAGATTCAGTTGGTGATCACAGGTTCTGGCTTTGGTCTGTACAGGCATGATCGTGCCAAAATCTGGCAAACCTGGCTGCGACAGCAAGACTCTGGGAAGCTGCATGCAGTCGCTGGCCCGGCTGCAGTTCACCAAGAATTAGTTCCAGCACATAAAATCACAACCCGTTTTTATTTTTCTGTTTGTGTGCAGATTAAACAACCGAGATTCAATGTGGTCATTTGTGAGCTTTAGATGAGACTATGGACAGAGCTAGGCTAACTGTTTCCACCTGCTCCCAGTCTTTATGCTAAGCTAAGCTAACTACATCCTGTCCAGCTCGAGATTCATAGCATTCTTCAAATGTTATTCTCTGTATAATAGTGTATATTTATATGTATTTGTAAAAATGTTTCTATTCCTCTAAAGGTTTGGCTCCTGTTAGCTTTGTTAACATGCGGTTAGCATTTTTTCCAGTGCAGTTTGCTTCTTTGCAGACGATACCTTCTTTTTCAGGTGTTATGTTTTAGCCCTTTTGCTATAAATCACATATACTCAGCACATTTTCTAAAGTCTCATAAATATCTCTGTGCAGGTTGTTAGCCTCCCAGGCACCCACTGCTTTCTATTTATTTCAACACGCAATGACCGGTGCTCATTTTTATTTCTGTCACACTGACACGATCATTTTGTGGTCTCTGTCTCACACACACACACACACGTTTCATAATGTCCGCGTTTGGTTCTTGTTTGTCTGCAGGGTGTGTATTTCCACTGACAAATTGTGAATGTAATGTTGTTCAGCTGCCAACTCTTAAACTTGGAACGTCTAAAGCTTCCTACCAGCGGTCGACACACCTATATGGAATATTTAACAAATCAGTTCACGCTTTGAGACATAACTATCTGAAGATTCAGCAACATTATTTTCACAGCACTTTTACATGACTCCAAATCAGTAGTCACATGAAGACAGACGGATCATTTAAAAATCTTAGAAATTATGCTTTGTGTAGATTTGTTCTTCAACATGTGAAACACACAAATATGAATCCCCTCTCCTCTGTGTGTCTTTCTCACTTCCTTTATCTCAGGCTTTCATCAACACAGCCAAGGAGATCTATGAGAAGATCCAGGAGGGAGTGTTTGATATCAACAATGAGGTGAGACACACTGTTCCCTCTCTCTTTCCTTCCTCCTTCAACTTTTTTTGTTTTTTAACCGTCCTCTCCTTTCTTCCAGTATTGGTCTCCTCTTTTCCTCTCCTCCTCCTCCTCCTCAGTGTGGTTTTCCAGCAGTGTGTGTGGTTTGCCACGCTCCCTCTCCCCTCAAAAAGAGGGGAAAAAACCCTCTTCTTTGCTTCCTTTGACTCCAGCCAAGCAAAACTCCCTGCGTTCCTCCTCTCTCCTGCTTTATTTTCCACTCATCTCTCTCTCTCTTTCTTTCCTTCTCCCTCTCTCTCACCCTGTCTCTCTCACCATCTCTCTCACCCTGTCTCTCACTCTCGGCATCTTGCCAGCTCATAAATTCCTCACATCCCACAAGGTCTCAGTCATTCGGCAAGAAAACAAACACTCAGCCAGCCAGCCAGTCTGTAAGCTGTCTATGCAGCCAGTCAGTAAGTTTGCTATCCAGTCAACCAGATGGTTATCTTCTCAGTGGAACAGTTATCCAGGCAGGAAAGTCAAGATACCAAGCCTGTCAGCAAGTATGCACTTGTCAGCAAGTGTGCTTCCACATTAAAACTGACAACACCGTCCACAGAGTCGTTCTCTGGTCGCTAAGACACAATGTCCTCGACAACAGGAAGAAGACTGAATCTGTTCTGTGTCAGATGGCAAACAACAAAACTCTATATCCCAGTTTACAGTACAAGTCAGTGATTTGATCCTGAATCACTGCGCTGTCCATAGACTGTATAAAACATGGACGCAGTCTCTGTGACGTCACTCACAGGTCTCTGCTGTTGTAAAGCTCAGTGTGGTAATCCAAATATGGGCGCAATCCAAAAATGGGCATGGGTGGAGCTAAGGCGGGCTGAATGAAGCCTGGGTGCTCAAACAAGCTACCTTCAACAGCACCCACCTGTCAATCAAAGCATCCACGCTCTCACGTGACGTACAGTCGTCCCACCATAGGTCAACATTTAGCTGAAAATCTTTGTTTTTTTCAGTTGGTGGTCACCAAGCACCTGTTTGAATCACTGACCAATGTGAGATGCAGGCTTTATCTTCTTAAGAAAACTGTCATTGATTCATAAACTGAGAGAGAAATCATGTCGTCCACACAGACCATCCTCATGCAGCCCAGAATTAGAGCCTGTACCCGCCACCAAACGTGTGTGAACACGTCCGTTAATGCAGACAGCCAACAGAGTGTATAAACAGAGCGTGTGTGTTTCGGAGTGTTTCTGGCACTTCATCCAACCAGCAAGTCTGAATGTTAGTCAGGCAGGACTGGAGTTAGCCTGCCAGCGACTGTTTTTGTTATTAGTAACAGTAAGACGGAGTGAAGGCAGGCCAGCCGGCCAAACCGCATCAGCTGACTGACTGGCTGAGAGAGAGAGAGAGAGAGAGAGGAGAGAGAGAGGGGGAAGCCCCACCAGAAATGTTGGCAGCCACTATGAGAAAACACACGCGCGCACACACACACACACACACACACACACACACACACACACACACACACACACACATGGCCTTAGCTCAATAAATGTGATTTAAAGGCATACAGTGTTTCCCAGAGGCTCTGCTGCTACTGAGTGTAGGAGGGGGAGTTACACTGAGAGGGAGAGAGATAAATATATTCAGAAGGAGAGGGAGAGAGAGATGAAAGCTGCGTCTACCACCCACCTGCCTCTCTCCCTCTCTCCGTTCTTTTATACATGCCTCTCTTTTTTTCTCGTCCTGTCCTTCACTGCTGCTGGTGTTTCCTTTGCCTTTGTGCAGCGCAGCAGCACCTGTTGCTTCTTCTATGATGTGATCTAACAGGAGCCCCTACAGGCGCCATGCAATGTTAAGCTCACCATGAAAGCACAGACACGCGCCGTCTTTAGTGTTTTTTTCATTTAGTGTGTGATTAGAATTCTTTTGTTGCTTTGGGTAGACCTATAATTAACTTTTTCCCCCCCTGCCATGATAAATGCACTCTGAGTGCTACTTGTGTGGTTAGTTTGTGAGAGCTGGCTACACACAAGAGTCCAGCTAGCCACAATAGCCCGGGAGCGGGGAGGCTCTTGACATACCTCTATAACCTGCAAGGCCAGGGTCATGTGACCAAGGGTGACAGCCAGGCTAGCCTGATGACTGCTAACGGCTGTCTGCTGCGCAAACATGAATGTTTTTGGATTTTCTCGACACAAAATTGTCAATCAGCCTCGTGACCCGTACATCTCGGTCCATAGCCCAGAAGGCTAACTGTCTGTAGACATGTCAGCATGGACTCCACGTCTCTCAGGACTGTAAACATGCCTCTTCTCTGAAGCAGTCTATGCTGCAGTACAGCATGGGTATGTAAAAGTGTACAGTGCTAACATGATAGCTTCATCTATTTTGGACTCTCTCATGCTGCCTGACATCAGCACTGTCAGGATGATTTGTTCTTCTTATTCTCCCAGTCAGCACAGCCCGACCGGGTACAACACTCGTAAACACTCATGTCAGCCTGTCTGGGATTTACAAAAGTTTGTAGGAATATTAATGATAGGAGCACACCTAAATGTAAACGATTAAGATGTGTAATAATGTAGGACCCATGACACAAACAAAACAAAACTTGCAGATGCTTTTTTAAACTTGTGTTGTAGGTCGGAAAGTAACCAACAAAGAGTTTCAGAAGTCAGGTCTCACTTATCTCAATGAAAATTGCCCTCAGCAGTCAGCGTGAATCTGTGAATGAGTTCAAAAATAGAAAATAAGATAATGTGATACAAGTTTTTCCTCTCTTGGACCTCTTCTTCTCACATCACATCTAACCAGTTGTGATAGTTGAAATATTGTACAAAGAATCATAGAAAATTAATTTTCCTGGTTAAATTAAGGTCAATCAATAATAAATAGTCATGTGATCAGTGTTTGCTTAATGATTGAATACTGGAGAACATTGTTGGTTGGTCCACAAACATTTCCCAAACATTTGGGTCCACAGTTTTCACCCGAGCAGGCTGAGGTTTGATTTGAAGTTGTTTCTTCTTCTCACCATGTTTTCCTCTCTGTCGGTCTCCTCACAGGCTAATGGTATTAAGATTGGACCCCAGCATCCTACCACCAACTCCACACTGCCCGGTAGCCAGGGAGGCCAACAGGCTGGAGGGGGCTGCTGCTGAAGCCCCAAAACACAACTCCTCTTCCTCCTCCTCACCCTCCTCCTCCTCCTCAATTCAACCCCAACCCTCTCCCTCCTCCCTCTCCTCCTCCTCCTCCTCATCCGCCTCGCCCTCTCCGACCCTCCCCTGCGTTTCTACAGAACTGTCCAGGCTCACTAACAGTTTGTTAACCTCTGTCTCTCTCTCTACCACTCCATTCTTTCATCCATCCATCCCTCGCTCTCTGTGTCTCTCTCTCCGTCTTTCAGCCATGTCTTTCCTGACTCTCTCGACCATACCGAAGGGTCTAAGGGGCGACATCCCCATGAGTCAACCTGATTTCCTACAGACTTAGGAGGATAGAGTCAGCTTCACCTGCACATTTAGCCACCAAACTCTGAAGTTTTGCAGTTCACCTTATTTTTGGTTCTATAAACTGATTTTAATGGTTTTATTTAATTACAAAAACAGCTGGGATGTGAAAAATTCTCTTCCAGCTGTTAAATTTACCCACTCCTCTCACTTCATGAGGACGCTGCTGGGATATTACAGCAGCACATAATCATAAATATACTATATGTTTGCTAACGGTGAGTTGACTTTGTCCAGATAGAGGCAGGATTGTGGGTAGGGATTAAACACACCCTTCATGACTGACTGTACGGAATAATCCCCGCTCTGTGTTGTGTCTATACACACATCTATACATGTTTTTAAAGAAGATGACGCAGCACGGCGATAGCAGGACGTGTTTCTACATGTTGACTTCATGCTGTGCCTGTGTATGTGTGTGTGTGCATGTGTGTGTGTGTGTGTATAGGGATGATCTAGATATTCCAGTATGTCACTGTGTAAAGGTGTAGGAGGCGTCCAAGTCACTCTGTATTTTCTGTCCATAAAAACAAAAAAGTGCAAATTATGTTCTATTGTCCTCTCCCTGATTCTCTTCATGCTGTTTTGTTCTCTCTTTCTCTGTGTCCTTTTTTTGTTGACTTGCAGATGATTTGTATTTAATGAACACTACAAACTGGTTGTGGCTTATATATTAAAAAAAAAAAAGTGTTTTAAATTGTGTGGGGAGAGAATAAAAGACCAAACTGTTGAGTGTGAACAATGGATCGTTTTTGGGACGCCAGAGTGTTAAAGAAACGTTTCAGGGGATGTCGAGAGCAGCGGCCGCCATTATGAAGTTAAGAAGTGAAAAGAGGAAAATAGATGGAGACTTTTTGTTGACTATATTTATCAGCACATTTCTGTGTATATATGGCTCTTTAGGTTTCTGTAGCTTTTTTTTAGGCTGTTAAAGGTGAAGCTTGGCATGTTGTTGTTGCGGTCCACTTATTTCTTCACCGGTGGGCTGAAGACACCATTTTGGACTTTTAAACAGCCTTTTAGCATTTTTAACTATTCTCATTTAAACCCAAAGGTGCAGAGCCGCTCTGTTACATCAGGGTTGGTGGTGCCCTTTTCTTTTTAAATGACAAGTATGAATGATAACAGGCTGTTAACAGGACTGCGTAGAGGCATTCAAAGTCCCCGGCGGAGAACCAGACTCCAACTGAAAATGTCAAGGCGTCTCCCCTTTTTAAGCAAGCTAATATTTCCACCACGAATTAGCTGGCAGATATATAATGTATACAGTTTAGAGCTTGATCGATGACTGCTGCAATGTTTCTTTTGTTGTCGTTTTTTTCTGCTTTGAGATCCCCCCCTCCTGATGTAACAGGCTCCGTTTTACTGTTCTGATCATATTTTACTACTTCAGTTACATATTGTTCACCCTCTCCTCCTTCTCTCTCCTTTCTCGGACTGTGTGGTAACATTAGCTCTGTATCTATTTTTAATGCCAAATTATTGTGTTTACCTGTGTTTGTCAAAGAAAAAACAAGAAAATGATCTCCTGTAATCTGTCCTGAAATCAGCTGTCTGCCTTAACTCCACCCGCCGCGCCCCCCCGAGAGATTTGGACAGCTGCTAAAATAAATCAAACAGCCCCCTTATTTATCTGCAGATTGGCATATTGACCACTAACCAGCCGGTTGACGACGCATTACTCATGCATAGACGCACACTTAGATATGTAGAATCGTAGAAAAAAGAGGCCTGGTTTGAATTTGGTGTACGGATCGTGGCATTTGAAATGAAACCCATGTTTCTATTTTTTTTTTCCCCTTCTTCCCGTCCCCTCCATGTGCACACACACCCAGCCTGCATACAGTATATGCATGCATACACAGATGATGCATACATATATGTGTGTTTATCTAACCTAGCTGTTTCCTCTCCAGGCTAACTCTATAACTGTGTAGGGAGTTTTTGGGTTTCACAGCAGCGCGAGTGAATCTGTGTTCTCTCTCTTTTCTCTTCTGTTTTTTTATTCCTAGATATATTCAGACAGTTATTAATCTTATTCTTGATGATGATTATTCTTTGTAAAGCAAAATGTAGTGTCTGCGTGCGTGTGTGTGTGTGCGTGCGTGTGTGTGGACCCAGAGGGGGGAGGATCAAGCCAAACCTGACGCATCTTATCTATCTATCTATGAATTGATCTATCTTATCTATGTGGCGCTCCTCTCTCGCTCTTCCTGCCTCCTCCACCTCCTCCTCCTCCACCTCCTCCTCCTCCTCCCCCTCAACGTTATTTGCTGTGTTTGTTCTTTGGAAAAAATAAAACTTAAAAAAAAGAAAAAATGAAAATGCTATCACAATAAACTATAATAAAACATTCTAAACTCTAAACATGTCATTTTGATGGTTATGTGGAGATGGAAAAATACAGTGTTTGAAAACAAACCCAACCCAAATTTTGCATCTTCTGTCTTGTTTTGCTGTGCTGACCCGTGCTGACTGTATGTATGAATGAATCAATCATGGAGGCTCCACGTGCTGCTTTACAACGATTCCTCCATTAAAATGAGCACGGAGAGACTCTTCCCGCTCGACCTTCAGCAGTCATGGAGATTGTATTCCCCCGATGAAGGTCAGCGAGACTGAGAGCCCGCTTTATGAATGAAACATTTTTCAACTCATACACAGTCAGGGAAGGTTTGCATGTTCAGCGGATGTGCATGAGCTTTTTAGGAATTCTTACACACGCAGAAATACCCAGGTTCAGTGTGTGTGTGAGTGTGTTAGCTCAGAGGCTACTATAAGTTCATTTGGCACAAACAGATGGTTTATAAATTCCAACTGAATGGTTAGCTTTCTTAATCAATAAATAATTCAACAATGCCTTGAAGATCGATAATGAGCCAAGGCGCTCTGGAAGCTCACCTGGTGGAGCACATGCACGCTGTATGAAGGCTGACAGGGGCTGATTCAACCAGAGGCCCTCTGCTACTGACCATCTTTGCCAGGAAAACAAACTTGAACCTACTAACCTACTGCTAACATGTTGGCTGAGTGGGTTCCTGGTTTTGCAGGTGTTATGTATCATAAACAAAGGTATGAATTATTAAATAGATGCCGTGTTTTCACCTGATGATGATGCTAAATGACACGTTAGAGTCACCAAAGGTGGGAACGAATGTGTGCACCAGCAGTCCTGACGCTTTATCCAACAGTTCGACTCACAGAGCGACATTAGCATCCATGCAACGACACAACCTGCAAAGCATCTGAGCCACAATTCATTTACTAACAACATAGTAACATTTATAACTGCAGACCTGATGGATTATTATAAGAACCTTCGATAACAGTGTTTCGTGTTTATAACTGCAGATGATTCACTGACTTTTGCTGAAGTGGTCATACATTCATACATTTTATTTACTCCGTCTTCTCATGATAACGAGTTCATTTTATTTGTTTTCTCAAAATCTCCAGATATTTCTGTTATTTCTTGTTGAAATAATAAATCTTCCGTGATAATTATGTCGTTATCTTGAGATCTCAAGAAAAATAACCTGTTATCTCAGGATAACAACAGTTGTTATTTTGACATAAATAAATATATAAATAACTTCTCAAGAAAACAAATAAAATGAACTCATTATCATGAGAAAACGGAAGAAATAAAATGTATGAATATATGAGCGCTTAGGGCTTCCGTAGGAGAACAATAAATGGCAGCCTTAATTTTCAAAACCTGGCAACCCAAAAGTTTCTCTTATTATGGTTTAGAACTGATGGGATTTATGTTATAAAATATGAGTACATTATTTATTAATTGTTAACAAACAACATCAGCTGCATCTAATAAACCCTTGGTCCCTCATTAGAATTATTTTGGCTAAATTGACCAATGGGATGCCTCAGCGGCTCCTCTGCACTAGTCCTTCACAATAATAACACTTAGCACTTTGCTTTAATAAAACTATTTCTATCACCTGAAAGAACCGCTACATTTGGATTTAAAGGGCAGGTTCATACAAATTGCAAAAAGAAAGAAAGCAAATAGTTTTCACATGTTCCTCCAGTGGTTTCTAAGCATGCAGATCATTTTAGTTTTACGTATCCAGGTTTTGAGGTGAGCTTTCTGAAACTGTCCACGGTCACTCCAGTCATTAAACTACAGACGTCTACAGGATTTATAGGGGCACCTCTTCTGGAAAACAAAGTTTTAATTTGGGTGAACTGACCCTTTGTTTGCAGGCTTTATTGTTGTACGTGACAATTTTACCATTACATGAGTTCAGTGTTTACCTCCTTGTGGAGCTCTATTTCTTTTTCAACACTGATCAGTACCTATAAAGAGTATTCTTGTTGTGCAGGAAACAACATGGCAGGAACTCCAGGATGGGGTTATTCATAAATTCAGACAATCTGTGATCATAGAAGTAATACTGCTGTTAACCCCTGTAAGTTTTAATCCAAATGAATGAAAGTATGAGCACAAAACAAAGTATCTCAGCTGTCATGTTACGCAGTCTTTACAGCGTGTTTACTTTCAATGTTATCAGATGAAACGCTGCCAGATGCAAAGTGTTACAACCACCAACGATTTACCCTAATGTAAAACTTACTGACACTCCATAAAAGGAAGGAATCCATCCCTGTCAGCCTGGACGCTGCTGACAGCAGACCTCAGATCAGCACTGATGACAAAGAAAAATATACAGACAACAGCTGAAATGTATGATCTCTAAGTTTAAGCAGTATAGACTTAAACCATGATGTGCTGGTAACATCTAACCAAACATAAGATTTGAATGTATTTTGAGTATATCACAAATCTAAGGTAAAATCTCAAAGATTTGTCAGTGTGTTTGTTGTGTGTTGTCACAGAAAGATCAGCTTTAATGTGACTGTGGCGAGTTAACCTGGTCCATACTGTATGGTGGCTTTGTTGTGTCCTACATCTACATCTACAGGAAAACCTCTACATTCAAAGAGAAATCAAATAAACTTTGGGGTTTTTTTTAGAATTAAAAGATGAGAAAACTGAAGCTGGGAACTTAGAAGGAAACTTTTGAAAGTTGGTGCAAAGTGGGAAACTCTCCAAAAGAGACAAACAGGTGTGTGTGTGTCGTTTCTACATTTTTATTACCAGTTACATTATTCTCTCTCTCTCTCTCTCTCTCTCTCTCTCTCACACACACACACACACACACACACACACACACACACACACACACACACATTCAGCTTAGATGTATGTTTGTCACTACTGCCTCTTAAAATGATGCTACAGTGGAGGCCATGCTATTTAGCCATGCTAGCTACGTGACTCCCACTGTTCTGTTCTGTGAGCCTCACCTCAGCACTTAGATTAGTATCTGGAGCGATTACCTGACCACCCAGAGGAGGTAGACTTAAAGAAAGTCACATGACAAAGTCAGAAAAAATGTTCCACTGCTAGTAAACATCCTGTATTTAGGTATATATATATGATCAGAAACTTGCACTTTAAGTAACAAAAATGAAAGTACCAATTGTGCAGTGTTATATTTCTATACATTATTAATGTATCCACTTGTAAGCAGCATTTTAATGTTTAAACTAGATATTTATTTCATATATAACTACTAACTACTACAGTTTATATATATTTCTCACTGGAATGTAATGTAGTGGGACTCAAGTAAAGTACAAGTACCTGTTGAGTAAAAGTACTTAGTTACTTTCCATTAATTTGTACGAAAAGGAAATACCACACGTTTGATGGGTAGCGACCAATCAGAATCATTATCAGCTCCTCTCCTGGAAAAGTTTCATTTCTCCTCAGAGATGAGTTGAATAAGTTGATAAACAGGACAGTTGGTGTACATTAATAAATACGTGAACACAAGACTAAATTGTTTCATAAATAAACATCAAAATTCTGCAACACTGCACTTAAAAGTAGAAGAAAAATGTTTTCTGCCTTGACAAACTATCCTCCCACTGTGCTAGCAAACACAGCATATCAAAGGTTATAATATGTCACACATACATAAAAATGTATGACAGGGAATAATAAGTTATCTGTCTGTGAGTAACTTTGCAGTAATCTGAACGTTCAACTTCATAACCACTCTATGAAAACATAACTTTGACTTTAATAAAAGCAGGCAGAATGTTCACGGTGATGGATTACCTGACGCAAAGACGTTTCAAGTCTCTGCATGTTGATACTCAAAACATGGTGAAATTAGCTGAAAGAAGAGGCCGTCTGAAAGGAGGGAAATCTGTTCAGAAATCTCTGGCAGGCGGCAGAAATGTAAAATATAGATCATTGTGGTAAAAGCAGAAACAGCGGCGATGACTTCCATACAGAAGCTATAGAGTACGCAGTAAATCCTATAGAACTTATATGTATTCATGCACATTAGGAAGTTAATGTGAAAAGTGTTATTTTTTTCAAAGAAAGGAGGAAGTCAGTAAATAGGCAGTGTTTACTGTGTGTGTGTGTGTGTGTTTAAAGGCCTCTCTCCTGAGGGCCAGATCCTTTTGATAAGCAAATAGCTGGTTGTGTCAGGGACATCCGCATTACTGCCGGTCCCTCATGTACATCATCATTTCATCACGTTAGGTCAGTCCACCGTACTGATAAAACACAAAGTCTGTACTTTTATACGTGCGGTTACTTTTAGGATGCTGTTTTAAACTCCTGTGTTTCTGTACCAACTTTAAATTACTGTGGAGGCTACGGCGTATCCCATGTGGTTATCGCCATAAAATTCCTGTTATGGAATATACAACATAATGATTTCCGAGTCTGTCTTTAATTTGAGGATAAACACTTGATTTGTCTCAGACTGAAGGAGTTAGCTTCAGCTGAACTTCACTAATTAAGCTTTATACTCCTTCAACCCTCACAGACTCATGATGGACATGGACATGGTTTATTCCTCACATTCTTATTCCCTGTCAAAACCTGCCACCTACATTACCCATGATGCAATTCAACTTTCTTCATGTGAGACAGATTTTGGTGTGTTGTGCTAATGTTGTGCTAGCAGGGGCTAGCATTAAGCAACTAACCTCAAACTAGAATTTTAACTCCACAACCCCAGATTTTTTTTCAGCAACCTCTGTGGCTGTGAAATAAGCCAAAAACTGCAGTTCCTCAAACGTCCACTTCAGGCTGGCTCCAGAAGTGAGTCAGTCTCCATAAGTCCCCATGTTCAAATGTCCAACTTCACAGCAGAAATAAACATGTTTACAGCCTGGTACAAAAAACAGTTTTGGTCTCTATAGCTGATAAACTGTGCTGAAGGTGAGTTTATATACAACTCACTTGTTCAAATGATATTAAGGCTTAAAGTTATGCAGGATTAAGAGCCTTTTTAACTTAGCCAGGAACTGCAGAGGCAGGACTGTGATGATGGTGACGACCAGAGCTTCACAGTGACTCTTCAGGAACCTGTGTGGGTGACATCACGGTTACAATGTCCATTTTAATTTAGAAAGTGTGGTCCTAGTCAATGCTGACTCAGATGACATCACTTGAGGCAATTTCTCAGACTTTGCAGCACTTGTGTTAGAACCACAAAAAGTTTAACTTCTTTTTTCAACACGTGATAGTACTAGTTCCCCTTTAAAACAAGACTTACACAAAGTGCAAATACAAAACATTATGTATGACAAGTATGACAGATGTTTCTGTTTTGTTGTTGTTGTTGTTGTTTTCTGTTTTTGTTTGTTTGTCTGTTTTGGTGTAATAAAAAAAATATAAAATAAAGTTAGTCCACTCTTGTTTGCACAATCCTGACAATGAAGAGTCTTATGTCTCAGGGTGTGGGAGCTCCCCAGAATAATTCAAAATATTCCTGATATTTCATCATGAATGTTGGTCTTTCTGCAGTTTTTTTTTTTTTTTTTTTTTAACAAACTCTCTCACAGTGGATGAGTACATTAGTTTGAGGTCATGAATGGGAATTTCCCCCAACCACACACACACGTCTGCCCCAATCACAGGTATTAAAATCCTCCCTCGATATGAGAAATAGAAACTTAAATTTTCTATTTTATCAAGGTTCTATTTATCGTGGGTACAAAGATTAGACGCATCAGATATTTGGTTAATTTATGCATTATCTAAATACGATATATAAACAAATAAATAAAACAATTTACGATTACGATTACGATTTATATCTTGCTTATCGTGATAAATCAACAGGCAAAGAGCAGTGTTCCAAACAGCTCTCTGTCTTATATCGTCGTATCATATCTTTACATTAAAACTATTCAAAATAAACCTCGGATCTCTCGTTAGGACTCCGTTTTAAACACTCCGACTGACGGCCTTGTATAATGTTTTTTTTTTTTTTTTTTTTTTTACCGTCCCTACAGGAGAACTCACAGAGAGCGTCACACGGGCACGACGGGGTCAGTGACCGCGCACGCCGCCTGTTTATCTGTATGAGAGGTCCTCGGGAGCGCGCCCCCCCTGGCCGAGGAAGGTGAGCGAGTGTCTGGAGGGGAGGACTCGGGAGCGCGACCAGCCGAGGGATCGATCGGATTAAACTCGATTTGAGTGAAATTAACACAAAGGAGAGAAGAGCAACGCACACTAGTCGGCGAGGTCGCGGATGCGAGACACGCCGGAGAAATATTTGATGATAAACAAACTTGAACTTTTTTTCTTCTGGTTATTTATATTTCAAACGAAAAAAGGACCACGGTGGATTTTTTTTCAAGCAAGCGGAGATACTAACCCCACTAACGAGGAGTTGATTTGATAAAAAGCCCGAAGTGACCGAGCTTGTTGGGTAAGCTAACAAATGCCCCTTTTGAATGAGTGCATTTTAAATTTCAGCACGAGTGCGATGCTTTCACACTGAGCACTGATTCTCAATTAAAACCGTTTAACTTATATTCTTAATAGCAAGTTTTCCATACTTTTTTTGTTGAACGCAATCGGACTCTAATCCGACGTACGAGTTGAGGTTTCAGTCCCGATGGGTTATTTCATTCAGGGCTTAACTCGGTGGAAAGCTCGTGTTCAGCACTGATGGTTCATCTCGCTTGTGTTTTATTTTCTCATTTCAACAGAAAGTCATTGAAGGTCCATGGAGCTGCCATGCCGACATGCTAACAATAGCAAGTTTAGCTTTGCCACCCGCTGCATCGCTCACACACACACGCACAACAGTCCCATTAGTTAGTTGAAAAGTGGAAAGAAAAATTTCCAGCACAGCACGGAGAGCTTCTCTTTTTCTGAGCCCGTTCCCCTGACAACTTGTTGAATTTTGTAAAATGAATTATTTACTTAATTCAGTTTTAAAGTGTGAGTGTTAGCCCAGTTAGCTAATTGTGTTGAAGCTTGTAGGAGACACGAGGTGGCTCGAGCGTAGAGGTGAGTCACTGGCCGACTGAATGAGCGGAGCTCTCTCAGGGAGATTCCCAGCGGAGAATACTTGGCATATATCGCCAAAAACGCTTCGCCCGGCTTGAATTAAAGTATTTCTACACAGAAGTACAAACAACAGTTGTGTTTTCACTGAATACTTGTGTTTTTTTTGGAAGGGGATAGTGCGAAGTGTCCGTAGTAGTCGCCAGTTTTATTGGACGGAAGGGACAGAGCAGTGGAGGAGAGGAGGAGGGGGGAGCTGTGAGGCCAGGCGGTCATTCCATACAACCGTGTTTTTTTTACGTTGTTTCCACCTCGTTTTTCACTGCCAAAACACCTTTAAAATGTAGGAAAATGTCTCCTGCCCTCGCGCACAGCTTTTGAAGGAGAGAGTAAAGTGTTTTACTGAAATAAAAACCGAGATGAGCGAATCGTTCCCCGGTCCGGAACGACGTGCGAAATACCGCTGATAGGCTAATTAGCCTTGCTAGCCGCTGGAGGTTAGCCCAGCGCTAGGACACAGAAGTTCAGCTAGCCTGTTAGCCGTCCCTCATCCCCATTGTGTACGACGAAGACCACTTCTTGCACCCCCACCCTCCCCTCTCCTCTCTCCGAGCTAGCTAGTAACCTGCTCGGGGCGGTTATCAGTAGGTGCGTGGCTCTCGGGCAAGGAAAAACAACTTTCCGCGTCTTTCTCTTCACTTTTTGTCGAGGCTAAAAAGCGGAGAGACTCCCAGTCTTTCCGTGTTTTGGCTTTTGTTATGAGAGCTTGTCGTGTGTTAAGAGTATCCGGCGACCGAAGTTTGGTAACCGCTGCGGCTACACTTGTTACTCGACGCGGACGGGAGAAAACGCAGCTCTAAACACCTGCCGGTGTGCTTGTACTTCTCAAATAGTTACAACAACACATCTTTACAGGACACGCACACGGTTGCGTTGTTTCTTTCTTTACAGTCTATCTTTATTGCGTGTGTTACTGGTGCTGTCCTGCCCTCTTACCCCATTATGTGTTCTGTAATCGGTCAACTTGCATAATGGTCACCCTGCTGTCGCTCTCACGCAACTTTGTCTGCGCTATTTATGAAAAAGAAAACCATCCAACCAACCAACATATAACACACACACGCACGCACATTACTATTCATTCTCACATGGTGCTTTTATTCAGACTGACACATTGAGCGTACATGTGCTGGTTCGTTATTTTTCCTCCTCCTGTCTGCCACGGAGCCAGGAGCTGCTGCTGCTACCCCCACCACCACCTTGTTTGTGAGCCAAGATGGCAGCTAGTCATGTTTAGCGGGCCACAGAGGGAGAGATAAGAGGCCCCGACCGCACACACACACACACACACACAAGCGGCACACAACAGATGTTCAGCACTAGTTGGTCTCTCCCGTTTGTCTCTCAGTCTTTTCTTGTGGTTAAAGTTGAGGCACCCCCTCCAACCTCCCTCCACCCTCTCTCCAGCCACAAGGCTGCCCTGGTTTGCTAGAGAGGCAGTTTGTCTGGACTAAAAGCTGGAGCTTGGACACAAAGTTTGAATTACACGTAGTGGTAACTCTTATCAAGCCTGGATTTATGTACTTGAAATGGATTCATTCAGGCAGATTGGTGACTTTTTAAATTTTCTCTTTTGAGTATGCTCTTCTGCAAGTTGTTGCTGACCTTGAAGATATTTTTCTTAACTTCGACTCTCAGGATTGAAGTTAAAAGCCATGCCCTTGGATACGGAGGAAAGAAGATACAAACTAATAAAGATTTTAATGTTGTGAACCACAGAAATCAAATAGTCAACATCTAAATGCTGCAGAACAGAGGAGCAGTCACTGCACCTCTGATTACTGCTTTAGCCAATTTAACCGGCTGAAGCATAATCTGGTCATTTGTTCCTCTTTTGAAAACATTACAACATTTTGTTTGTCCTGCGTGGTCTTCACCACAAAACCTAAAAGATGTATATTTGTGTCAGAGCTTAGAAGTTTCTTATTTCCCATTTTTGTTTGTCCCCAATGTGGACTCGCACACAGTCAGGGAAACCCCTGCCTCCCACAGGGGGGTAAGATATGGGGGATACACCACATGCAGAAAAGTGACTCATACTTTACTTATAACATGAAGATTTGCCAGTTAATTGAGATTTCACAGAGTGATTCAATTCACTTTCCAGTGTAACAGCTATTCACTGATGCTCGATGTGCACATGTATGCCTCCATTATGTTATCTGCTCAGTGTTACCAGCGTGTCAGCCTATGTTCATTCACTCATTTTAGCTTTCAGATGACTGAAAGAGACACTTTGTTTGGAACAGGTGTCCATCAGTGCGTCATGTTTCCTGTTTTTTTGACCTATGAATCATTAGCATGATCGGACTGAACACTTCAAAGTGCTACCGTCTACTAACCTTTTAACCAACACACACGGCTGGGCCAGAGCTAGCGTGGACAAAATGTCCAAATGAGGAGAGGACAAACAGAGGTGCATGTGCACGTGCACATGCACATACAAGAGAGCGAGGACAAGAAGTAAGCAGTGTGCCTAATGGCATCCAGAGAGCACCATCACACAGGCGCTGTTGTGCTCCGCTTGTGAAAATGGCCTTTGTTAACGTCTTTGTCCGTCCCATCTGATTTGACTCTTTGCTGGGTGTTATCCACCAGTGTCCATCACTGGTTATCTTTTGTAAACACACATGTCCCTTCCATCAATGAAGTCCCCATCAGTCCTGCCTGCCCACTAGTGTCAGCTCGAGTGGAAGTATTCGACTTGAGAAGAGTGTAACTCCTGTTAGTTTTAACAGTTCTCTGTCACTCACAGTCTCAGCTGAACACGTTAATGTGGATTTATCTGAAGGAAAGCTGTGGGCCTGTGACGGATGATCGGAAGTTTATATCAAAAACACATTTCCACTTTGAGCGTGACTTATTTCACTGCTTCAGGGTGATTTTCATGTCAGACTTGATGATTAGTGCCCACTCACACGCTCTGGGGTGCGGTAGTTGACAAATTCATTTTCAACATTTGGCATCAATATTCACTCACGGTTTGAGGTAAAATGACTTGAATAGACGTATTAACAGACTCATGTTCAGATGGACTGTGGTTTCATGAGTAGTGTAGATGCTAGGACGAAACTTCCGCCGTGGATTTGAGGAAATGTCCTGAAACTTGTTACAATCTCAGTTTTATCAGCCAGCCTTTTTTTTAATGTCAGTTTCTAAAAGCTCTTAACGTTGTCCTCATTTTAAACTGGTGACTGTGCTCACAGTGAAAGCTGAACAGCAGCTCGTCACCCAGGGACTTTTTTTTGCGAATAGCTCTTCTTCCTTGGTAAAGGCAGTGCTTTTCTCTCACGCCGTGTTGCCTGTAGAGCTCTTCTTCTGCTGCTGTTAGATTTCTGTCTTCATGCGTGACAGTATCTATATCATCTTTTCTATACTTAAAGATGGAGGGATGTTTGTGCCTGGTGGAAAATGGGTGTTACATCTTTATAATGTGCTGCAGGGATTGTCTCGTATTTCTGAGGTCGGTGCAGATTTTCCCAGCTGGACTCTCCTGAAGCGTTTCCATGCTGCTGGTCGCACATCTGATTTTCAAACTAAAACATTCCCTCACTGTCACAGGGAGAGCCGTGTGTTTTCGAGGTTGGATGACAGACTGCTCAAAGTCCAGCCCTGAGCTGACTTCTCGTCCCCCACGTATGACCCATAGCACCTGATGCTGCGGCGCTCCCATCGGACAGTCGAGCGCTGAAAGCCCGGTGTTGGGTGTCTGAGCTAGAGTACTGGTGTTTGTCAGGGTGGCCATTTTGTCTCCCTGTCATCATGTGTCGTGGATGGCAGAGATGAGGAGCGGTGCTGTTGTTTGTCTCAGTCTCTTTCATCTAGCCATCTATCGCTCCACCTCCACCCCTCACCCACACACCCACCCACCCCCATCTCTGCCCATGCATGGGCTCCCTCCTCTTTTTTTTACTCTTCATTCTCTCTCTCTCTCTCTCTCTCTCTCTCTCTCTCTCTCTCCCCCCTCCCATCTTTGCCTGCCTGTCTGCTTCCTCCCCTCTCCTCCCCTCCCCTCCTCTCATTTCCAGCCAAAAGGTTAGCGGGGGTCTTTAGCACCGTGGTGACATTCAAAACTGAGTGTCATCACTGTCTCTCTCACTCTCTCTCTCATCCCTCCCTCTCACCTGTCTCTCTCCCCCTTGCTCCCCCCTCTTCCTCCTCCACACTCTCCTCCCCCATCCCCCCATCCTCCTCCTGCAGCGAGGGCCTTCTGGACCAAGTGCTGTGCCTAGAAGAGAGGCTGGCGTTAATACAGCTCTCAAGTGTTTGTGTGTGGGCTGTATGTGTTTTCTGTGTGTGTGTGATGGAGGAGACGGCCTGTCAAGTACATCTCTGACCCATATGTGCGCATGCCTTTTAATCTATCCTTGACCTCCTCCCGGTGTTGATGTGCCACGTTTCCTGTTTTCCCCTCTTTCATCCTTTCACTCTTGCACGCCATCAAACCTTTGCCACCGCTGCTGCTGGGAAACAAATAGGCAAAGCAGCAAAACCCAGGACGCTCCGCTGGAAATATGTGGGAGTTTTATGTCATCAGCTGCTGATGAATCCCATCGCTGAAAAGTGGCGGTGCCACGAAAATCTCATCAGTTTCCCAGAGCGCGCCGTGGTGTAATGGTACTGTTGTGGCATCCGTGCGTCCTTCCACCTCTCATTTTCTATCACCATCTCTCTCTCTCCTCCGACTGATTCACGCGGCTGATGAAAGGTTAAGTGCTGCTTGCTTGTGGAATCAACATCCAGTTAGGAAGATGGAGATGGATGCGAGGTCAATGAATAAGAAGCGAAGGAATAAATGTTGACCACATGCAGGAGGGGATGTATGTATCTGTGTAGAGATGTCCAGTAAAGACGCTCCCAGCACTCCTCCTGCAGCTCGTTGCGTGCATTATGGATAGCTAATGTTGGTCATTATTTATAGCTTTCAGATGACCCAAAACGCCAGCAGCTGGATTTTCATGCTGCTGAAAAATGTTTCTCAGCTATGGTTGTAAAAAAAAAAAAAGTGCTTATGAGATACTGAGCTTGATTCAAACCCACAACGGAAGCACTTTTGATCCCGTGGAGCACATTGGCTCTGGAAAAAAAGGGGTGTGTGAGCGCATGTTTCCCAGGGGAGACGTTACCCCACAGCTTTATAGGAAGGACTCTGGAAGTTAATTGGTTGTTAGCAGGCAGGCAGGCGGGGCAGGGAAGGGAACCGGCCAATCTCTGGGGACACGGTCCAGACCTGCCTGTCCCATTGGTCTAAAAGGGCATGTCAATAGCAGTGATTGATTAGGGAGGTTTGGGGGTAGCCTGTGTGTGTGTGTGTGTGTGTGTGTGTGTGTGTGTGCGCGCGCGCGCGCCTTCTTGTTTTGTCTCTCATAATGGGATAGTTGAGTGTTCTCAGTATTGTAGGAAAATGAGCATGAAAGCCCCGTGTTCTGTGGAAGTGCTTTCATATTTGATATAAAATGAGAATCTAGACTGTGAATCAGAGCGCAGCCTGTGATGTTCTCGTTGTTTCCAAAGTTCTGTCTCACTTTTCTCTGCACAGGGACGACAGATCTCTGCTTTTGGACTCTCCGCTCATACCAAATCCTGTAGCTTTTGCGCAGTCTACCCCTTTGAACATTCGACCGGAGTTGCAGGGGTTTTCCCCCAAAAGCCAGTAACAGTGGTAGTGTGCCACCGTGAAAACTCATTTGCATGACTGAGCAACAATTTCCCCCTCACCTGCAGCCGTTTGATTTCTGATTTTCATTTCAGGTTTACGCCCACCAATAAACAAAATTCAAACCACCGACATTAAAATATTCACACGGAAAAGAGGCCAGGAAGAAATCGAGAGAGACGCGAGCTTTTAAATGAACCGGACACGCGGATCAGATGATGCCAGCAAACCACGCAGTCTGAGGGAGGGGGATGTCACTGTGAACTGTAGTCCAGTCATAATACTCCAGCCAGTCAGACACACACACACACACACACACACACACACACACACACACACACACACACACACACACACCGACACTGACACTGACAAGGGTTCAGTTTCATTGGTCGTCATTCTCTGGGGTCAGTCATCAGAATGATCTTGTGTGAATGGAGTTGGAAGTCTGGATATTGTATAACTCAGATCAAAAACAGCAAAAGTACAGATGGGTATCAAATACAGGTACTGAATAGCTTCTGGTTTCTGATTGGTCAGCACAGAAATATTGAGAAGCTCCAGGACAAACAAAGCTGCTGCCAGTGTTTATGTAACGTGAGGTCATTCTAACATTTTCCCCTAATGATGAAGTTAAATACAACATTTGTGAAAAGGTAGCAACCTCGTGAAGTTGAGTTTACACACTAATCATTTGTTCCTAATCATCCCACGTCAGTCAGGCATCAGCCACCGCTTCATCAGTCAGACACTCGAGTCCAGCCCAGATTAACAGACTTCTCATACCTGCTTGGTTTGAAGTTGAGAAGAAAAACCTCATCAGTGATCAGGGCAGGGATCACAGGATCACTCTGTATATGAAGGCCAGCTGAGAGAGGAGGAGTTCTCAGAGCAGTCCAGTTCACTCGTTCACACGTTTTATTCTTTTGCACTAAATTGTGGAGATCATCTGCACAATAAACAGTATCATTATCTATAAAACCCTGATGATATCCAGCCCTAAAAGTCTCTGTACTTTATGAAATTCAGACATTGTGTCTTAAAAAAAGAGTGTTGTCGGATTTTGAGCCGGTGTTGAAACCAGATACCGGCAGTAAATACTTGGAACCAAAGTGCAGCTAAAAATGTGTGTGCACAGATCTGTTCGAGGCGTCACCGTGGCTCAAGTTATACATTTAAGACCTCCACTTTATAGGATTCATCATTATAAGAGTTTTCTTACGTGAACTGGAGCAGCCTAGTCCTTCTGGTTACTCTTTGGTACACGTAGCACACAGACGTGGCCTGTTTCATGATCTGAGCGTGAGAAAAGGACTTCACTCTTGGTGATCGGTTGTGATTTGTATCGGCTCTTCCAAGTGATCGGAAATTAGTTTTGAGTTTTCACAAAGCGTTTCACAGCTTATTTGAACGGCAGTTAATCCTCTCTCTCCATCGTACACTGCGGTTCACGAGTTGAGAGCAGAAGCTGGAGTCGGTCACTGTTTGAGCGACCAGAGCGTGAACCAGAGTCTCTTCTTTTGACCTTGAATCTGAAAGGTTTGGGGCTGATGTCGAATTAAAAATAACCGATTTACGATTTCTCTTTTCCGTGTTCGTACTTCCCTTTTCTGTCCTCTCCCCCTGACTCTCTCTCTGCTGCCATCACACACACCTGCAGCCCTCACCTTTTAACACACACACAGATGCAATGGTTTTTAAAAATGGGCCGGTTTTGAACAGGTTCTTTAGCTCAGTGAGCACACACACTAGCAGGTTCCTCGCCCCCCCTGTGGCCTACTTCTCTCTCGCTCCTCTCTCTCGCCTGTCTCTCGGCCGTCCTCTGGGATCAGACTGGGAGCCGGCCAGTGGTTTTTCCTACCACATGGTAAAGGCAGGGAACAGATTGGATAAACACAGCCCTTTCCTGCTGACCCACCCCCGCTGCCCAGACCCCTCCCCGAAACACACACACACACACCCCGGCATGCACGCTGCGCACACACACACACTGTCCATTAACGAAGCAGCCGTGCGTAAAATAACCAGATTTTCTCGAGCTTCACTGCTTCTCTCTTTCTTCTCTCGCTTTCTTGATCCCCCCCCCACCCCTCCCCGCCTCCCTCCTCTTCTCTCTTCCTTCCGGGCCTCAAATCCCAGCCCCAAACACGCGGCCCTGCATCCCCTCACTTGAGCGTAATTACACACACAGCTAGCCAGCTCCTGCGTGCTGTCCTCCATTTGGGAACAAAGGTATAAATTATAGCGGCTTAGATCCTCGTGGTAATGGGAGGTGGGTGGGTGCACACGTGTTCTCCAGAGGAAGAGGGGGATCACTCACTTCTTCAGGTGTCTGGTTAGCTCGTGCCCTGTGAAGCTTTCAGCGTGGTTAGTTTCTTTGGCTGTGTTTTGTCTGTCTGTGTCTCAGTGGAAAAATGGTGTTGTTGACATGGCAGAGATTTCCTGTAGTAAAGCCTGGAGGCTACAGACAGTTTAGCTGGCAAACTTTCAGCAGCACAGACAGGACTGCGTTGAACCGCTGTTGGCTAATCTCTCTTCCTCCTTCGTTCGTTCACCACACACACACACACGCGCGCGCGCGCACACACACACACACACACACACACACACACACACACACACACACACACACTCTGATTTGGAGCAGTTGGGTCAAGTGTTACGTGACAAATTAGCACAAATAAAATCTTTTTTTTAATATGCAAACGGTTTTGTTGTTAGTCTCAGATCAGACTCGAGACATCGTCACATGGAGCTCTTCCCCCAGATTCCTCAGAATAGTGTGTGCGTGCGTGCATGCGCTGCAGGTCTTCACACCAGCCGACGTCACTAACCGACACACCTTCAACTGAGACCGGGAGAAGTTATCAGGCAGGTTATCAGCTGATCCGTCTGACTCTTGTGGTGCACGCTCACCTGCAGCTGTTCACAGGCACCATATCTAACTTATGTGATGAACCTGAACTGACGTACACCTTAAACTTATATCTGAGTTTCAGTGTTTGTTCCCTTTTGATGGTTTGGATGCTGGTGAGTGTTTTCATCAGAGTTCCTGTTTGGGTTCAGTCAAACGAAGGCCATCTCCGACACTCTCCACTGAATGGCTGTGTGACATTGCTGGCTGCCCGAGAGGCCATTCAGCAGCACTGCCTTGGCAGTGACTCTCTGTGGTTTGGGCTTGGCTCGAGCGGATGGCCTCGATAATTGCGGTTTGACAGAGCTGCACAGTCAGTGTGAATTCTTGGGCCTGGCTGGCGATCGCCAGTTCATTTATCAAGTCTGCTTAAAAAACTCTACATGTTTGAGCCGCTCCGCGATCGCTGACGGTTTCAGGTGAGGCGGAACACGCAGAGCTGTTAATTATGTCGTTGGACTCCAGCAGTGACAGAGCCAAACCCTTTTTTTATATTTCACCTCCCTTTGTTTAAACTGGATAATAAAACTGTCAGCTGCTTCAAGGTCAAAGTCCTCACGCAGTGTCTCAGGCTTTATTTTGGGCTTTACGGCACACGAGAAGAGCAGAGGAAAGACCTCGTCACTCCCATCCTGAAACCAAGTCTGACGTCCGGTGGAGGAGTGCTAAGTGGAATATTTGGCTGTTTTTGAGCCAGACGAAACAAGTTGTGTGATTCTAAAGTTTCCTGATGTTTTATAGACCAAAGTGTTTATGGATTTATCCAGTGATATGACATTTTATTCAGGCTTTTGACAGCTAAACATGCTCAAGTTCACAACTCTGATATTTTTCTCGGTCTTGAAACAGTTCAGATAAAGTTTGTTAGCGTTGATGATGACGAGCACCTTTTTTTTTTTTCTTTTCTAATATACAGTTACATGTGATGTACTGTTATTCCTCTGAGCAGATTGAATGACTAATGTGTACTTGCTTCATGACTCAGCGTTGGCCACTTAATAACGTTCTTCTGAAAAGGCGGTGTCGGTGCACCGCTAATAACGGAGAGGAGGGACGCCGATGGTGAAGTTTGGTTTTCTTCTTCAATCGAGTCATCGTCTCTTTGGACTGACCCCGTGTTTGTTGGAAGGCTGGTGGCATGCAGGCTGCCACCTCTGAGAACACTGATAGACATCAGTGTGGTCTGTGAAACCACACATGTGAACACAACTTCTCACTTATTATTATGTCTGGCCTGTCTCTGTCAAAGCTCACTGATGGACTGTATGATAGCGCTGCTAATGACACATCCCTGTCAACCACCTGGTATTACAGTGAAGGTGGATCAGTAGTGGTGCCGCAGCTTTGATTTAATCTCAAGATTTATTTTACCAAGAACATCAGAATAAATAGAATTTGACATATTCCAATGTTTCCAAAGCAGACATATAAAGATGAGTTTTAATATCACAGAACCATCAAATATTGACATTTGAGCAGCTGGGCCCAGACATATTTTTAGCAGTGGTTAATCAGTGATCAGAATAGCTGCAGGTGAACTTTGTGTTGCTCGGCTAATCGATTAACTGATCATTTCAGCTGCACTGTGCTCTCACATGTTAGCCAAAATGAGCAGCATCTTCTGTCTGTGCTGCTGTCAGTCAAAACAATATCTACTGTCTGACAGCAACGACGTGTGGATCAACATATAAAATGAGACGCAGTGTAACAAATTCATTTTGGCTTTTTAACACTTGTGATTGTGAGTGGATACTAAATGGCTGATGTTTAGACGTTCACACTGATGAGGGCTGTGTGTGTGGTGTGTGTGCTGCAGGAAGAGAGAAATATGATCCATGAAGTCCAGAGTGAAGGATTATCACATGCAAAGCTCGGTTCATTGTGCCTCTTGAAGGCTTTTCTGACTCAGGAAGTCAGAAAGAAATAGTTTGAACAGGACCAATGAGTGCACTTTGATTGGACGGAGCTTTATGCTCCCAGCTGATGTCAGGGTATGTGGTCTTACCTCTGGACTCCTCTATGTGTGTGTGTGTGTGTGTGATGGCAGGTCGAGGAGAGGGAGGTGTGGGGGTCTGAACGCCTCATCCTTTGATGAGATTTGGCGTCTAAAGCGGCACACTGACCGTTCACCTAATTCCTTCTGCAGTGACAGCTGGGCCTCAATGCCAAACCGTGACTGTGTGTCTGTGTGTGTTTGCTGTGAGAAAGAAGCTCGAGCTCGGCTCTGAAACGGCAGAGGAAGTGGTACAGAGAGTTCAAGAAAACAAAGCCGAGGGGAGCAGAAGGCTCGTCTTTCCATGACTGTTAAGACCGAGGGATGTTTCAGGAAGAGAGGGATGAACAACAACACTGCAGGGAGAGAAAGAAAGGGAGACGATGAAACGAGAGGAGGGAGGTGAAGTGCAGAGATGTGTCCAGCTGTCCACGGTGCACACACAAGTGTTATCTTTGAGAGGGCGAACTTCTCAAGGCCAAACAAAATAGAAGGATGAGCGGAGGAAAGAATCTGTTGCCTTCCTACTTTTAACTCGAGCTGTGATCTGATGAAAGCACACACATACACACACACACACACAGTAAGTGCCTCTACAGCTCCAGTTGTTCTGTACTGTAGAACTTGCACTCTGATGTAGTGTGCATCTGAGCGAGTTGACAGGAAATCAGTTGCCTTCGTAGTAGCTCGCTGCAAAGGATGTGAAATTACACTCGATTACTCTCACCTGCCACACACACACACACACACACACATACACACACACAAGCTTCCTGAAGTGATTGAAATGCACAGGAAGTGATGTAACACACCAGTGCTGCTGTCATGTAAGTAGCTGAACACAAGTTGGTGTGATGGCATCAGCTGAAGCTCTGCTGTGTTCTGCAGAGAACGTTAAGAAACGTCAAAAGAACACTTGTGTGTTTTTTAGATGTTGATTGACATGCAGTGAGTGAAAGAATAGATTCACATTTGAGAATCAATTCTCAGAATAGTCGGTAATTGATCGACCGACTAATGAGCACACCACGTTAAACCATGGCAGCTGTTTCCTCCATGTTGATTTCTAAGCATCATTAAAAGTGTGTGTTCTCAGGACTACTTGAACGTTTCATCTTGCGTCTGTAATCCAAAGTGTTGCTCTCTCTCTCACACACACACACACACACAGGCTCTGCCTCTCTCTCTGCTCAGTCATGTGGTCTAACCGTCCTGTATTTGTACTGATGTGATGCAGCACTTCTTTCAGAACTAGTTTCACTAGTAAAAATGTGCGACGACTAAATCAGCCGGGTAAAGGAATCGATCGTGTTTGTGACTTGAAATGAGTCCAGATGTTGTCTGCTGTGCTCCACGTGCGCACGCGCGATCAGCGACTTCGTTGATGATGGAACCACTTCTTGATGTGACTACATATTGTTCCCTGTGAGTGTGGCTGCAGCAGCCACTGTGGAGAGTACAGGGATGCATCCACAGATTCACTGCTCAACCAGACACACACACACACATACACCGAAGTGTAGAGGTGTGTGTGTGTGTGTGTGTGTGTGTGTGTGTGTGTGTGTGTGTGCACTCCTTTGCTGTAATGTAGTGAGGAGTTGAGCAGCACCTGTCTTCCTGTCTCTGTGCTGGCAGCTTGTTTATGGTTCGCAGAGGAAAGGGCTTGTTAACTGCTATTTACACAACAAGAGAAGATGCTCCCATCAGGCATTGTTGAGGCTTACGGGCAGAAGGCCCTGAGGCCTGAAGGAAAGGCTGTTGCACTGTAGTCCTGTGTCATGCTAATGGTGACTGTTGGCCTCCTACAGACTGACTGGCTCTTCTTCATTGTCACCTAGAAACTCCTCATCAGACAGTAGCTCGATTGGAGGTGGCTGTGTTTGTCATTTAAAAAGGTTCAGTTAGAGTACGCAGCAGTGTGTTTTCTGGCTCACTTTTAGAGAGGCAGGTATGTTTTAAAGAGTTCCTGGCTCATAGCAGATGGTGGAAAGAATGAAGTGGACAGATCAGCTCCAGCATTTTTATCCCGTCGAGTAAACATGAAGAGAACACATCAGCCGTGCGACACAAGGCAGTGCGGCTCAGAATCTGACAAACACCAGCAGTAATAATGCTGCCGTAAGTGATGTCATTTCAAAACAGGATATATACCACTTCTAGCCCGGTGCATGCTGGGATAGGTCAGTGTAGCCTGCTGCTGAGGGACCTGTGGCTTCACTTCACCTTTGTGATTGTCACAAACATTGTCATTTTAATTGTACAAAACCATTTTATCCATAAGTAAGATAAGTCATTTGTGCACGTTGTTTGCGGTGAAGAAGCCCCTCGTGCTCTCCGCGCTCTGTAATGAGCCAATAAGTGGATGAGGAAAATTAGTGGGAGGGAGAAGTGGAGTGTGGAGGAGGTAAGAAATGAGGTGAAGGGGGGAGGAGGTGAACTCCGTAGCGGTAGGCTCGGGTGTTTTTTTTTTTTTTTTTTTTCTGCCGCGCATAGAAGCAACAAGACTCCCCCACCTCCACCTCCTGCCAGTCCCCGTCCCGGTCTCCGACATGGCCCACACACACACTTGTTTGTGTGCGCTTACATCCACCTACCTTCACCCTCTCACTCATGCTGCGTTGCGTCGGCCGCCCGGTCCCTCGGATGTTAATCATGCTTACACACCTCCAGAGTTTCTGATTCCCCCCCCCCCCCCCACACACACACACATACACATACACACACCACACACACAGAATTAATAATAAAGCAGCTCTTGTATGTTTAGCAGAGGCTAAAAAGGTAGCAGGTGGCTAACTCGGTCGTCCTCACACATCTGCCAGACTGATTAACTGGTTAGTTAGCCAGCTGAAGGGCTCGCTGACCGAGCAGCTAACCACTGACTGACTGACTGGTCCACTGGAAAAAAAAAAGAAAAGAAAAAAAAGCTCTCCGGCCTGTTGGCTGGATGGCAGCTGTTGCTGTTCAAACAGAGTTGCATCTGCTGGGCCCTTTGTTCTAACACACTCATACACACACACACACACACACACACACACACTCAATGACTCTGAGTGTGTGTTGGAAAAGAAAGAAGTTCTTTTGTTTGGTAGTAAAATGGAGGTGGGGGAGGGTTTGGGGGCATTGCTAATGTGAAGGGTCTTTTTTTTTTTTTTCCTCAGAGGTTTCATGTGTTTTTTTTATTTTTTTTTTCTGAGCTGGTTTCAGCTGATTAACTCGCTAAACATTCCAGTTAATTCACTGCACCTCTGCTCAGCAGGTAATAAGGCTGTTTGCATGGTGCAGCTCCTGAAGAGGGCTCAGTGGTCTGGGGAAACTCCATCTGCATAATGAAATGAACGATACAGTCGCCTGTTTCTTAGATCCTTCTAAGGGTTTCACTCCATTTAGACCGACAAAGGAGTGTGTGTGTGTCGGTATCCGTCATGTTTGCACCCAAACAATACGGCAAACTTGGCATGTTGCTGTAATCTGAGCAGTTAAATTGCTGCAGCGCAATTTTGTTATCAAGCCTTTATTCACAGGAGAACGCTCAAAGACAAAATGCTGTCTGTCACATGAACAGCAGAGGCTGCAGGTTGCAGCAGACCTGCACAATTACACAAAGTTACATTCAGATGCAGCAACTGTCGTCACGAGGCATTCAACACATTGAAGCTTTGAGAGCAGCTTCTCATGTGTACCTGCACTAATTCCATGTTTGTCTTTCTCCCCTCTCTCTTTCTCGCTCTTTTCTCTGCTGTTGTTTATCCTCCGCCTCCTCCCTCTGTCTGTCTCTCCAGGAACCTTAATGAGGACCATGAAGTAGCAAGCTTCAAATTAGCAGCTAGCTAATTAGCTCCTCACTGCACAGCACACCTCCCTCCCAGCCAGTCCCCTCCATCTGCGGGCCCCCATTCAGCCATGGCGGACCCCGGGATGTTGAGTTTATTTGGGGATGATGCAGGGCTCTTCTCAGATGGATTAGATGGTTTAGGAGACTGCTTTCCTCAGCAGCCTACCCCTGGCCAGTCCAACCCTCTAGCCCAGCAGACTAATCCCTCTCTGAACCACGAGCACCAGGGAAACAGGGGTTACCACCAGGGGATGATCCACAGCGCCGGGCCCGGCCCAGGGCAGCCTAAATTGGGGCAAATGTACGACCACGGCCCATACACGGGCTACGACCAGCCTGGTGCCCCCGCAGGACGAATGATGGCCCAGAATGGTCCCAGCCAGGGGCCACCAAACGTGAACACAGCCATGAACGGCATGGCTTCCCACTACCACAATACCCCAGCTAACTCTAGCAACCCCCACCACGGGTACCCGGGTGATGCTGGGGGAGCAGGAGGTGGGGGTGGAGTTTGGGCCCAGCAACAACAACAACAACAGCAGCAGCAACAGAACAGATCAGCTTATCAGCAGCCTCCAACACAACCAGGTGGCGGCCCCAACCAGATGGGAGGCTACCAGATGTCTCAAGGCAACTACGGTGGGATGCAAGGCCCACCGACACCCAGTGCAGCTCGCATGAACCAACACTACCCTCCGCAGAGCATGGCGCCCCCTCCTGCTCAGGACCCCTCTCACTACCTGGGACATGTTGGAATGGGGGGAGCCCAGATGAGACACCCCCAACCGCAGCCCCAGCCACAACCCCAGGGCTATCCCAACATGGGCCACACACCCAGATACCCACACTCCCCCTCCCGACAGCCTCCACTCCCCCACCAGCATCAGCAGGGCATGGGGGGTTTTGGGGGTGGCCAGTACCCTGGATATCAGGCCCAGTATGGAGCCATGGGACCTGGGATGGGCCAGGGTGCTAATGCTAATGTCAATGCTAACACCAGCCAGGCAATGGGACCAGGGCAGCTTGGCCAGAGGTTTAACCAGGGATCAGGCCCAGCAGCTGGGCAACAGGGGCAGCGATACCCCCCTGGACCACCACACCAAGCCCAGCCCCATCAGGCCCATTCTGCCCCGATGCAGCAGCAGGCAGGGCAGCAGGGCCAGCCTATGCACCCCCTAAACCACCCCCAGAATCTGCCCCAGGCCCAGAACCAGCCCCAGACCCACCTAGCCCCCCCAGCTCAGGGATCTTACCCCTCCCCCTCATCGATGTCCCCCATGCGGGTTTTGGGAACCCCGACACCTCCTCCCCAACAGGGCAGACCCCCTAGCGCAGGACTTGCCGGACCCCCGGAGGTTGCGGGGTACACAGGCCTGCAGTCTCCATCCAACGCTATGGCCCATCCACAGAGAACTCCCCAAACGCCTCTATCTGCCCCACACCAGCAGCCCCACAACATGCCCCCCAATGCAGGGCAGATGTATCCTGGCATGGGGCCGCAGCGAGGTCCACAAATAGGTCCAAACAGGCCTCAGCTCCAGCAACAGCAAGGTACACACACACACACACACACAGTGCTGATGCAGTGACATGCTGGTTTGTCACTGGTCCTACTGGTTTTATTGGTACCAATCAAACACTTTGTTTACCTCCAGCAGAAACATTTTAAAATGTCAGACACATTAAAAGTCAGTCAGACTGAAACAAAATAGTTCTCTTGACATTTGTTGTCTTCATACTCGGCATGCAGTGTGTAAATACACAGAGTTCTTTGTGACTATAGATTAGACAGATGGTTGTGAACTAACACTGACATGTTGCATCCGGTGTGACTTATTTCCATTGCCATGAAAAGACAGAGGATCTGGAAATATTACACGTTTTTGAAGGTGGAAAGGTTTCACTTGTCTCGTACATCTCTTTAAAAAATGCACGCAGTCCCGAGGCGTGTGGTCAGATCACAGCGTGAAGCCAACGTACGATGTAGCTGTGGTACCAGTCACTGTCTAGTTAACTGGAATACAGTTCAGAGCATGCGGACTGCATCATAATCGTCGTGCTTTGAGCAGAAACTGACTTAGTGCAGCCAGAGAGCGTGTCTATGAGCACAGAAGAAGAAAAGTGAAGCATTGTTTGAGGTTCGGTGTCTTGGTGACAGGCAGGAGGTGAAACATGATGTTGTTGTTGGCATCATGCATCCATCAGGCCATCATGCTGTATTCTTCTCCCTATCTCCACTCTCAGGGCCTCACGAAGCACCAGTCAGCCAGGGAGGAGACCAGCGTCTTCTCCAGGCCCAGCAGCAGGCCTCTCGAAACGGGCAGCCCCTGCAGCCCGCTCCCATGGGCTTCCAGGGTCCGCCCGTCGGTCAACACGGAGTTCCGGCCCCGAGCCAGGGCTTAGGGCCGCCCGCCCAGAACGCTCCGGCGCAGCACACACACCTGCCCCCCCACCCCCAGCACCTGCAGAGCACGCCCCCTCCGCCCAACCAGGCCTCCCATCCATGGGCACTCTCCTCGCTGCTGCCTCCCACCCGCTCTCACCCCCTCTCACTCCACAGAAAGTGCCTCACGACAGGTGAGTCTCCGCCTAACAGACGCTTTGATGTGGTCGCAGAGAGATCAGCACTGTAAAAGCGCTTGTTTTCATGGCGGGTGTATTTCATGAAATGTTTATTTTTCTGCGTGGGTGGGGGAATGTGTATTTGCAGTGTAAGGGAAGTGTGGTGTGTGTCTGTGTGTGTGTGTGTGTTCGTGTGTGTGTGTGTCTGTGTGTGTACATGACATTTGAGAACACAGCAGTGTGCATTGGGCACCGGTTCAGTGGGGGTTTGTTTGTGTGTGTGTACCTTTTGCTTTTTGTGCCTTGTGCTGTCAGCCTTGTGTGTGTGTGTGTGTGTGTGTGTGTGTGTGTGTGTGTGTGTGTGTGTGTGTGTGTGTGTGTGTGTGTGTGTGTGTGTGTGTGTGTGTGTGTGTGTGTGTGTGTGTGTGTGTGTGTGTGTGTGTGTGTGTGTGTGTGTGCGTTGGGGGTGGATTTGCAGCGCTGTTTGTCTTCTGAGCTGCATATCCTGAGACATGTGTGCAATACACACACACACATACACACAAACACACAGGCGCCACCAGCATAATCTCTCCTCCCTCTTGCTCCTACATCTCCTCCTCTAGGAGGAAACCTCCCTTCCTGTCTTCTTCTCCTCCCCCAGCCCTCTCTTTCCGTTTCTCATCTGTCTGTCCGTCCGTCCATCCGTCTGTCTGTCTCACTGTTTGTCTTCTCCATTTCAGAGGTCATCTCTAAGTTAATGTTGTGTAGCCGGATGTGCAGAGAGACAGTTTGGGAAAGAGGGAGGAAGAAAAGCTGGGGGGTGATTAAGAGACTGGGGGAGGGGGAACACTAAGAGGAAAGAAGTGGAAACAAGCAAAGATCTCAAGAGAGAGAGTCCAGGATCTGTAGCACAGCAGACCAGGAGAGGGGTGCCGGGTGGGAAGAGGTTAGCACTTCTCAATGGCAGCCTCCATGTTTGTGTGTGTGTGCGCGCAGCGTTGCCGCTGCCTGTGTCACGTGCCCTCAGCCTCCATTAGCTTGTTTTGTTGCTCAAAGTCCTCTTCTCCATCACACCCATTCACACACAATAGCAGCCCCAGTCCCCACACCCACACCCACACCCTGCCTCCCGCCCCGTTCACACTACTCCTCTCCTCGCTCACTAGTCGTGTGCCCCCACCTCCGAGGCCGCGTCGCTGCATTTTGTGGTTGACATTTCAGCCGCCACACTTAATTTATCTGTAGTTACCCCACCTAGATGCCAGGTTGACTGGCAGGAGCCCCGCCGCCTGGGTGAGCCGCTGCCCATCCCGGGACCTCTAGCTGCAGGCCCGGCAGCCCCCGGGTCATCACACACACACACACACACACACACACACCGACAGTGCGGCTTGGGATGGTGTGGTCTGGAATGGGATGGCAAATGTGCCTGGGGAAATAGGATAGCCCGGCTAGAGGACTACTCAGAGTGGTGTGTGTGTCTGCGGCACAGGAAGGGAGTTCTCTGTGCCTCATGATGCACTCCTAGAGTGCACACACACACACACACACACCGAGCTGGTCAGTCAGTCAGATGACTGCATGTCTGGTACTCTAAGCTCTAATTCGTTCACTAAGCATGGTTATTACATGCACGCACACGCTCGCCTTCGCCAGCAGCTCAAGGTCACAGCTCTGGGCAGAGTGCTGTGCTGCACCTTTATTCTACATCTCACACACACACACACACACAGCGTTGCAGCACTCTAGTTGACATAACATGCCTATCTCGCCCTCCCCCACTCTCGAGCATGCTGTCAGTGGCTGCTATACCATCCAACTCACCGCGGGCTCTGTGCTTCGCTGAAACGCTCCTCTGATGTTCAGGCGCTCCTCGTTTGTCTGGTCGCACAGAATTCTCGGTTTCATCACAAATTTCAGGTTTGCATGCAGTAACGCGTTTATGTGAGTCTATGAACATTCAACACACGAGTGCAGCTTGTTTTTTGCCCATTCTCTGCTGCGTGAAGCTCAAGTGTAGCCCACTCAGTGTGCAGACACGTTGAGATGGCCGTGTCATCAGTCCTGTCAGAACAATGCAGCCCTAATTGCAAATGAAGTGAAAATCACTTCTGGAGAGCCGCAGCTGATCAGTTGGGCTGCATCCATCCTGAAAGATGACATTCTTAATCATCCTTTGAGGCAGATAACGCCGAGCAGTGGCGTGGTCACCTCTCGCCGGTTTGTTTTTCCCTGTACGATTCATCTCGGTTTTGTTGGTGAGCTGGCTCACCAGAAACCCACCTCACCTCTGGAAGACACTGAGACACAAAACTGCCGCGTCACGGCACTGACAGAGGATGCTTCCTTCTGCACGTGCTGTCAGTGATCTTTGACGCTGATCAGAAAGATGAGATGTGCTAACTCTCCATCACACTAAAAGAGACGATGAAAAATGAAAGTTTCTCCAATAAGATGGAGAGAGAGATGGATGGACATCTGTTTGGTGAACCACCTGAAATCTTGACTCACATTGGGCATTTCTTTTTGTAACAGTGAATAACTAAAATTGTGTATTTCAAAGTTAAACACTCAGAATCTTGTGTTTAACTCTATTTGGGTGTGGTTTGATGAGTTTGATTAATGGTGACTAAAATAACCAAACGTAAGCTTGATTTGTTTGAATTCTGACTGGATGTATGGAAGTAGTGACTCCAGCTGAGCATCGCTACAAAGTTCTTACATAGTTTTAAACTTTATGGTCGGTCATTAAGGCTCTCATCACCTCTAATGAGCAGCTTTCAGTTTTGCTAGTTAATTTCATTATCACTATAGTTACAGACACAGGTGGAGGTTCTTCACATATTCTCACTCTAACCTGGAGCTGGATATAAAGAAGTCTCAGCTTGAACCGCTTTTAGTTTTCTAAGAATCCAACATTTGTTAAGAAATATTCTTTTAAAAGGATAGAAAGAGTTTTTGCTCACACCGTCAGTTCAGTACCCGGCGGCCGATGACTGATCAGAGCTGTGTGTTCTAAAGTGCAGCCGAGCTTGACAAGAACAGCAGAATGTAAACACCAGTAAATCTGATTTCATGCAGGAGGAAGTCCGTTCAGCACTTGGAGGCGTTCACTGTCAGTGCAGCCGTGAGGAAGTCTCTGACTTCTGCATAGATAGTCACATGTTTGGCCGTCGATCAAAAAATATCAAACTGAACATGTTTTCTGTTGTCAGATCGCAGACATGATCCTGTCAGATCAGCATCGGGATCGATTTGGGAGGGTCTCACAGCAGAAGTGCAATGTGGATGGATGAGGGCAGGCTGTCTGGTACTTTGCATCTGCATGATGCACTTGCCAGTTCTACCATCACTGAGACAGGTGTAGACAGGTAGACAGGTGTAGACAGGTGTAGACAGGTGCTTGTTTTCACCTGTGGAACGGGCATGGTCATCCTGATGACCAAAGTGATGCACGTCAGGAAGTGTCAAACAAACATGACCTGAGTTGTGCTTTGTTGGCTGGATGACGGGTGACAATAGTAACCTGTTGAATGCTGGGAGACGGCGAGCAGAGGGAGGTTAGAGGAATGAATGGAGGGTAAGAGGAGAGGCACAAGGATGAGCAGGATTTCCTTTCACTTCCATCCTTGGGGAGTCTTAAGTGTTTCTCCCTGCTAGATTTAACCCCTTCATCTCCTCCTCCTTCACCTCCTCCTGCTCTCCTCCACCTCCTGAGCTCTGCCCTCTGAGAGATGAAACTCCACCCTGCTCATCTCTCCCGAGGCCACATTAGTCAGTAGTCATTCTGTTGCTGCGAGAGTTTGCAGTTCTTTGTGGATATTTTTAATAAACTCTGTTCTTGTGCGATCGTGTTAATGAATTCGACAGTGCTTCAGCACGAGCTGGATGGAGACCAGTGCTCTGCACACCAGCAAGCTGAATTCACCTTGCAGAAACCTGACGCAGGACTCGAGCACGCACGTGTGTGTGTGTGTGTGTGTGTGTGTGTTTGTGTAACACACTGTGTGTGTCTCCATTGTCATTCGTGATTGATTATCTGAGAAGCTTGGCAGGAGGACAGATTTATCTCTGGCTCTGAATCCCTCCTCTCTCTCTCCATCTCTCGCCTTTTCTCTCTGATTGTTCTCTTCTCCTCTCCCCTTTCCCTAGCTATCCCTCTCCCCCCATTTGTGTGTCTAAATGGCCCAGTTTACGTGTGTGTCAGCAGGTGTTTCTGTGTGCAGAGGTTTGGTGTGATGCGTGACCTGCAGTAGTTTGGTGTGAAATTGTGTGTGTGCACATTAGCATTCTCCTGATGAAGTGGACTTTCAGCGATGAAGTACCCCAACTTCCTCTCCACATGAACACAACAGTGTGTGTGTGCACGCAGAGGGAGCTGCTGTGGCATTTGCTATAAACTTGTTGATGCTCACACACACACGACACCTCGCTGACACACTTTGAGACACGCCAGTGCACATGTGCATTACACATGCACATACACACACTCAAAGGCATACTCTCTCTAGCTCTCGTATGACACACACACACACACACACTCCCTCGCTGCGCCTTTTTGAAGTATGGAGATAATTTATTCAAAGCCATGATGCTTCGATTTCCATCTGCTACTGGGACCCTGAGCAGCTGGAGAGAGAGAATGAGGGAGGGATGGAAGAGAGGGAGAGGGAGGAGAGGCAGCTGGAGAGGCTCCCAACAGCTGGTAACCAGTTGCCTGTCACAGAAAGTTACTTTGGAGCAATGAGGAGGAGGAGGTGAAGGAAGGAGAAAGGGGAGAGGATTTAGGTCTGCAGGAGAGCAAAGTATGAGTGAAATGAGGTGTCAGCCGGTTTGTTTACTAAGGTTACCTGCTGGAGGGGGCTGTAGCAACAGGGAGTTGGAAAAGGAGGAAGGAGATGAGGAGGTGAAGAGTGTGTGATGTATGCATGGATGGATGGATGCCCCTCCCCTCTGCTCTGTAGTCTGCCATTACTGACACACACCCCCACCCCGTGAGAACATACCGGCACTGACTGACAGGTTGAAGCAGACACCTCTGTGGCACATGTAGTTCGCACTGATCCTGTGTGTGAGCTGAAATGATCATCTCATTCATCAGTCAGTTTCGTCTTTAATCTGAATTCCAGTTAGTTTTTCAGTGGCAGTAAAGTGAGAAGACATTTCATTAATGAAATATAATCACCAAGTTAACTGTTGATGAAAATAATTTAGGTTGTAACTTGTAAAAATGATTATTTTTTTATTGTTAATTCATCTTGATTTTTACAAGTAATCACAAAAAATGAGTCAGGTTCTTAGTTTTGGCCGTATGGTGTTGGCCAAAAACACAGCGCTACGGATCAGAGAAGGTGCGCCAGATCCAATCTCAGCTCAACGCCATGCTGCAGCCAGCGTGGACCATCCAGGTGGACACTCCAGGCAGCTCCCCCACACCTGGCCATACAACATAGTGGCTATTTGCCCCAGCATCAGATCCAGCATCACCAGAACTGTCTGTCCACCAAAGCTTCACTTTACTGAAAGAAGCTGAAACTCTTAGTGGATATTTGACGCTTTATTGCCAGAAATATTTGGATTACAAAACAAACCCTCTGTCAACGCTCTGTAATTGTTTCAGCACTCCAAATATGAAACCAATTTGTATTTTCATATTCTGTGCTGCGACTTTTGGCCAACCTCCTGGCCAAGACCTGACAACAACACTGTGGTTGTGGTTTCCAGCTTTGTTCCTAAATCTTTTGAAAAGCCTTTCCTGAAAGCCAACTGACTACTGTGTTTATTTATGGGGAGGACGGTTATTTAAATCATATGTTCTATATTCTGTGTGAGCCTGTTCTATGTTCAAAAGCTGAAAAACTCAAATTAACGTGAATCTTTCTCCCCCCAGCATTCCCCAATCAATCTGGCCAGGCGATGCCTCAATGATGGTTCCTGACAGGTCGACAGTCGGGCGCCTCGTGCCCCCGGCCAGCCTATCAGCACAGAGCAGCCCAGCCGACCAGGAGACCAAGCCAAAAAGAAGAGGAAGAAGAAAGCAAAGTATCGACAGAGAGGAAGAAGAGGGTGGGAAGAAGGTCGAGGAGAGACGACAAGTCCTAATTTCCCTGAACAGAAGTGACACGGGCTAACAGGTTAGCTGGCACAGGAATTGTAGAGGGGAAGTTCATCACATGGAGGAGAAGAAGAAGGAAAAGAAAACCACAAAGGGAGAAGGCAGAGTGGCAGAGCCCAAAGAGCCTAAGACCAAGACACCCAAAACACCTAAGACCCCCAAAGAGCTCAAGGGAGAAGAAAACCAAGAGCTCCACGCCCAAGATCAAGACCCCAAGAAAACCAGGTAGGAACAGCTTCTTTACATTACTTTGTTTGTGTGTGTCAGGTAACAGTGTAGAAATCAAGTGTCAAATCAGTAAAACATCTTCTCCATATCTATTTGGCACCTTTAACCAGCAGGTGGAAGGTTTCAGTCCTCCACAGCCATCTTCCTAAATATACCAAACTCTTTTGCTTCACCAGATAAATACCTGAAAACCTCTGGATGTCAGTTAGAGACACTGGGGTCGAGACACACACACACTCTTTCTCTCTAGATCCATCACTCATGTGACCAACCAGGGGAACTAGCAACAACCCCTGAGCTGTAAAACACCAGACTGCCTCATAGACTCTGTGTGTGTGTGTGTGTGTGTGTGTGTGTATATATGTATATGTGTGTGTGTGTGATCACAGGCTCAGTGGAGCATGGACAGACAGATCTGACGATCAATCAGCATTTTTTCCTATAGATAGTGATCAACAGGGTTAAACTACTGTCAGCTTAGCCTTACAGGCCAGGTGGAAAGCAAACATAATTCAGTAGCTCGTCCGCTCACACACATGAAACGCTACGTGATAATACATCAATTTTCAGCAGCTCTGCTTTACACTTGTGCCAGTGTGTTTGAGCTTGTTTTGTAGGTGGCGCTCTTTTTTCTCCTCTTAAATTGATTCATTTCAAACAGCAGTCACTCAGTACGTTTACATGCAGCAGAAATGAATTTCTGATCGCATCAGACTTAGTTCGACTAAAGTGCTTGTAAACACCTTTAGTCCGGACTATTTCGGACCTATTTCGGACATCTGAAAATCGGATAAGAACACCTAGATAATTCGTTCATAGTCGGATATTTAACGCCATGTATATTCAGCAATCGGATTCATGATTTTTTGTAGATTCTGGCGATGCGCGCAAATATATGAATGCCGCCAGATAGTTGTTGTCGCTGATAAGTAGAGGTCAACCAAAGGGCTCTTTGTTGAGGGCTGGCAGCGCCACCTAGTGTAACGGAGTCAGCCATGTTCGCCGCTTATCCCATTCTCTGAACGGCATGTATACCAGACGAAAGTGATCCGTCTTATGCATGTCATGATCTGATACGCATCAGAAATTCAATTTCTTGCTGCATGTAAACGCATCGGACTCGTGGAGGACACTGCCTCCATTTAGTTTGCCATCCTCCACAGCTGCTTCATGTAACCGTGGGCCGGAGCGTGAATTTGAACTTCCTGACGGATCTAACTCGTAGCACTTCATCGTGCGCTTGTGGATATCCGCCTGTTCACTTTACTGTCTCTCCGCTCACCACTCGGCCCTCCCTGTAATACTTTTTCATGCAGCACGTGTTCAAGTAACTTGTGCATCGCCTCCTGATGTTCTCACTGGCCTAACCCACAGTCAGATGAGGGGTGTGTGTGTGTGTGTGTGTGTGTGTGTGTGTGTGTGTGTGTGTGTGTGTGTGTGTGTGTGTGTGTGTGTGTGTGTCAGACGGTTTCATTGTGAAGTGGAAATTTGATCGGACTGAGGAATGTGTCAGGACGGCCCCCATCCCTCTCTCTGTCCCAGCCCCCCGTCCCCCCCCCCCACCTCTCTCTCTCTCTCTTCTCAGCCCCTTTATCCCAAGGAAGAGGGAGGGCCAAAGCAGCAGGCAGGGTCAGCGCTGGGAGGTGTGTGTGTGTTTGCATGCATCGGCCACTGAAAAGAGTCAGGGGCGGAACTGGGGGACCCTGAGTGTGTATGTGTGTGAGGGGTATGTTTCTCATGTGTGTGTTGGGGAGGGGTCATTGGTAATCTTTGTGGCAGAAAATGGCGTCTAATGATAATGAAGGCCATGCTGCTGACCACTCCACAGCCACAACTGTGTGTGCCGGGGAGGGGGTGGCAGAGGAAGTGTGGGGGTGGGGGAGTCTACCTCAGCTCCCTGTTATGTGTGTGTGTGTGTGTGTGTTGGTAAATCCAGTTTTTATCTGTTGTCAGGCTTTCCTCCATCTTGAGTGGCGCCTGCAGCTCCCAGGTTAATTTAGCATAATAATGGCTGCTGGCCATTCACCACTCTCAAAATGGTGGACCGCCGCAATCACCCAACTATCTTCTTTCATTCTTTTTCTTCTCCTTTCCTCCTCCAATCCCACCTCTTCCTGCTGAAGAGTGAGTGTATCCTTTCATCTTTTCCTCCTCCTCCCTCTCCCTTCCACCTCCTCTTCCCCATCTCCTTCCTTTCTGTCTTTCTGATTTACACCAACGCTGACGACATGTTTCCTTTTTTCCTCCCCCCTCTCTGCTGCTCTCCCATGCACACATTAAGTTTCCATATTTTTAAAATCAAGTTTGGCACGGCTATCGTAGTTTAGGCTCAGTGTATCTGCAGGCCTTTTAGAAAGCTCACTCGTGAATGACACATGATGTCCTGACTGTATAAGTTCTTCATGTTAAATTGTCACTATTTTTGATTTGAAGCAGTTTTTCTGTGTGTTGCTCTCCTCATGGCAAAACTTTCACCCATGTCTGAATCTTTTTTTTTTTTTTTTTCACGCTCTGATTCTTAAGCGTCAAATCTTTTGAATTGAACTTGAAAATGTCGAGAAATTCCTCCTCACGGCCACCTCGTTATGTTCCGTTGCATTTTTTGGGAGGGGGATTTGTGATTTCTGGTGGGTGGAGAAATAAGCCCCAGAACACACACACACACGTTTTTCATGTGGCCCATATGCACAATTTCTCTGTGCTCGCTGTTATTTGCATGTGTGTGAACAAATAACCACCACAGAGCAGACTGACGGCGTCGCTTAATTGATGTAACCAGGATGTTGGGCTTGTTCTGTTAACCCTTAGAGCACGGGGCTGCTCTTCAGTCTTCACTCCTGTTTACAGACAGGTCATAATGGTCACGTAGCTGCACACGCCTCTCGTTACTTTTAGCCTGCACGCTCTACAGGGCTTCAACACATCAAGTCCACGCACGAAGCCAGGCTGGAGAGGCGCGCTTTAGCACGATCATAAAAATCAGAGCAGATTTCCAACATTGCTCCCTGGCCAGCTTCATCACATCCACATTTGCGATAAATATAAAGACATTTTTGCCCCCATGGTTCCCATCATGCTTCAGGCGCGTGAATTAAGTAACACTTAAGTGAGCTCACTTGAGCTTGGTCTTTTTCTCTCCTCACAGGTTGTTAAATCTGTGCCAGGAGGAGTCGAGTTGCCTTTAGCTAACAGTTCCTGCTGGCATTGATTTTGATGATTACACGGCAACGTGATTTCAACACATGACGATTTCTAAACTGATGCAGATCGGTGATTGTGCCTCAGTGCAGAACAGGCCAACTTTCTTTTTTTTAATGAAAGCAGCGGAGCTGCAGATGCATTCATCAAGGTCAGCTTTAGCTGTCGAAGGTGTGTGTGTGTGTGTGTGTGTGGTTAACTTGTCCACTCAGCTCACCTCCTCTCCTTGACCTTGTGCTTGCTCTCTCTCTCTCTCTCTCTCTCTCTCTCTCTCTCTCTCTCTCTCTCTCTCTCTCTCTCTCTCTCTCTCTCTCTCTCTCTCTCTCCCTCCCTCCCCTCCCCTCCCTCTCTCGCCCCCTCTCTCCCCTTTCCCCCTTTGCTCTCTCGCTCACACTCCTCTGTGTCTACCCTCTCAGAGGAAGTACATCTACAACAACCCAGCTTCTCAGCTGCCACACCTTCCCTCAGTGTGTGTGTGTGTATGTGTACGGACTATGATTTGTTTGCAGTACACACAAAGAAGTCAGACATGCATGGCACCTTGCTTTGTCTGCAGACGTGTGTGTGCAAATACAGCACTTTTTGAACGCACACAGAAGGTGTGTGTTGGTTTTTGTTGCCATGGGTCGAGTGTGTATGTTTATGCGGTGTACATGGGGTTCGGTGGTATGACTCATCATGACAGAGTCCCGCACACCCCACCCTTCCTCCTGGTTTTGTCTCCTCCTCACTTCTCTCCTCCTCGCATTTTACCCACCGCTCTGCTTCCTGTCCTTTATGCCCTCCACCCATCTGAAAGGAGCATCTAATCATTTACACACACACACACACAGCTGGCCAGCATGTGCGAATGCATGCTGTGAGTGAATGATGTGTTCACCTGACAGGATCAGCTTTATATGAGACTGTCCTGATTGGCTGGTCAGCTTCTTCCAACACTGAAGACGTTTCACTTATAGGTAGAGTTGCAAACTGGCAAAACTGTCATGGGATCAATTTTTTCTTACAAAGTGTAGTTGAGTGCTCTTTGACGTCTCAAATGTCTTCATTTGTCCACAAGTCCAAATATTCAGCTTTACTGTTCCAATTTTTTTCTTCAAAGGCCATGTGTAAGATTTAGTGGCATCTAGCGGTATAGATGTGTATTGCAACCACCCCTCGCCCTCTCCTTCCAAACATGTCGGAAAAACTTCAGTGTTTGGTTTGTCTGCTCGAAACATGGCGGGTTCAACATGGCGGACTTGTGAAGAGGTCTGTGTCCTCTCTGTAGATATGAAGGGACTCATTTTTAGGCAATGGAAGACATAACAGTTCTCATTTTCATGTGATCATACACATGATGAAAACATAGTTATGAATATTACTTTTATTCTGCCAGTAGATGCTTCTAAATCTTCCACACCTCAGAATTATTGGAAACTAATGGATCAATTGACTAATCATTATGCTCTACTCATAGATAACCGGCCATCCTCTGACCTACATTACAGCAGCCAGAGAAGTGTTTGGTCGATGACCAACAACTTTATTCTTACAGAAATGTAATGTATGTTGAGGAACACGCTGTCAGCAGGTGAGTCTGCATGTATTCACAGCAGTTGGAGTTCTTCTGACCAGTGATGAAGATCCACAGTTAGTTGTTTGTAAAATTAGATTCGATCAGCAGAAGATCAAAACGGCAGCCATGTTGAGGATGGTGACAAACCACAGTGTATGGAAGCACCTAGAGCTGTTTGATTCATAAGGCGTGTTGTTACTTCACGAAGCAAAGGCCAGTGACGTTAATGGTTTATGAACTGTGTGTCTGATGGACCGCAACCATGAGACCTAATCAACATAGTTTGCAAGTCAGTCATCTAATTAAAAGCTAAAATGAATGTGTTAAGCTGCAGTCACACAGCAGCTTTTTAACATTCAGTGTGTGTGTGTGTGTGTGTGTGTGTGTGTGTGTGGACCTGACCCTGAAGTCCAATATTCACAAATGAGAGAGGAAAAGCAGAGAGGAGCGGAGAGATGGACGGAGCAGGAGGAGTTGTGGAGGTGATGAAGGGAAGAGATGTGAGGCCATGAAGAAGCTCGAAGGAAGAGAGGGGAATGTCAAGTGGAGAAGTGTGTGTGTGTGTGCGTCTGTGCAAAGGTAAAAATAGATGGCTCACATGTGTGGCGACCAGCCAGAGGAACAGGTGCAGGTCACATGACCAGCCGTTACCACGGAGATGGTGATTGCTCTTGGCGTGAGGATGAAAGGAGAAGGGCCCCTAGGGACAGAGGGGCGAGAGACACAGAGAGGGAGAGAGAGAGGGAGCGAGCGAGCAGGAGGGAGAGAGGCCGAGCGACATAGACACAGAGCAGGAGAGAGATACAGTACTATAGAGGGCAACATGAGGGAGAGGCAACACACATGAGAACACAGCGAGCTGTGTACTCTGTGCTGTATCGTCAGTCAGTGCAGCACATTGTCTCCCTCGTAGTTCACCGTATAATCATAAATATGTTTTGATACATGTAAAGTGAAGCGTGGCTGTGTTATCGGGATAGTGTGTGTGTCATTCTGATCCAGCCCAGGTTTACAAACACCTGGGAGTCTCTTTATGAAACGTTGGAAGCCACACACATGCGCAAATTCACCATTTTCATCACGTAGAGTTCAACAGAACTTCAGCCGCCAAAGCCGCAGCTTCAGCTTCAGCCAACAGCAAAGTCAGAAGACGTGCGTTACCCTCGACAGGCGATGGTTGTCTATCTGTCAGTACGTGTACATGCAGAAAGAAATTTGAATTTCTGATCGTATCAGATACTGACATGCATAAGACCGATCACTTGTCTGAGCATACATGCCGTCCAGAGAAAACGGATAAACGCTGGACATGGCTGACTTGTTACTTAGGTGTCGCTTGTAGCCCTCTCAACAAAGAGCCACTCGTTGACCTATACTTATCAGCGATAACAAACTATCTGGAAGGCATTCAAACAAAGATTACATACGCAGGAGATGGACGATGTTACAGCTGCGCATTTTCAGGCATTATTTTCGTCCTAACAATGCATATAAAAAAACAACGGATCTTTTGCCGTCCGTGTGAAAGCCCCAGCAGAAAATGTCGCGCATGCGCAGAATGCAAAATCTGCTTCAGATCCGATTGCTGAGTATACATGGCGCTAAAAATCCGACTATGAACGAATTATCTAGGTGTTCTTATCCGATTTTGAGATGTCCAAATAGTCCGGCAGATCAGACTAAGGTGTTTACAAGCACTTCTTTAAAATCCGAACTAAGTTCGATACGATCAGAAATTCAAATTTCTGTTGCATGTAAACGCACTGTGTGACAGACAGCCACCGCACTACACTACTAAACCATTATTTTTTCAGTGGCTTTAGCCACGCCATAGCGTTTCTGGTGAACTTGAACCGCTGAACCGCAAGCACACCGCAAGTCTACAGTCTGAAAAGTCCATGAATCTCTCTGCGCTCTTCGGACATTAGCAACCTTCTCAGAGCAGACACAACACTAACTGCTAGCAGTGTGCAGCGGTAGCTAATCAGTGTTAGCTCCCGTCGGAATTCATTTTTATGTGAAGCTGTTGGTCAGACAGTGTGAGAAGAATTTCTCTCACTTTAATGTGAAAACTCAAAGGGCTGCTTCAGAGGCAGACTCACCAAGGCCAACAAAACAACCACCGTCTGTATACAACCGATCTGTCTCACAATACCAAAAGTGAGACTTTGTCTATCTGCCCTGTTCTTCGTATCCAATTCTCAACTGAATGGGTTCTGCAGCTGGCCCAGACTACATCCATCCACCCAAGTTTCATGAAAACGGGAGCAGTAGTTTCTCTGTAAACCTGCTGACAGACAAATGGCACAGAAAACACGCTCTCTTTGGTGGAAGTAATAACACGCCAGCAGGAGAGTTACCGCTGGCAAAGGCAGCAGCAGCACTGAAGTGCAGATCCAGGACCCACCCCCAAAGCGGCAGAGAGCAGCAGAGACGACGGCTCATCATCGAAGTCAACCAACAACACCAACAGAAGCTGGCTACATGGTCTTAGTGAAGTTTCAGAATGTTCAGTTAAACTTCGATGGCACTCAAATGATCTTTTAATGTCCTCGTGTAATAGCGTTCCTCAGGACGCGACTGTGGATCAAAATCATATTTTGTGAGTACATACTCTGGTCAGCATGAGGCTGGAGCCGCAGGTTCAGTTACTTTCATGCCAACTCAAGCAGGTTTAATCAGTGGATTTGAAAGGCTTCAGATTTGATAAGCAGATTCCATACTGGATTTTGATGCAGCACTGTCAGGTCTCAGCCCCACTATGGCTCGAGTAATAAACAGTCCTGTGTGGAGCGGCTCCTGCCGTCCCTTTGTGACTGTAAAGTACTGGAGTGCTGAGAGAGACAGAAGAGGGCTGGCTGAGAGTCCTCCTGTCTTCCTCTGTGGTGTGTAGGCACACTCACACACAGAGCCAGCTCCTCTTTCTTTTCCATGCCAGAGATTAGAGGAAGCCTGGGGCCTTTCAACCTCCCCCCTCCTCTCTCTGGGGCCCCTCTTCTGTCCCTCTCTCTCTCTCTCTCTCTCTCTCTCTCTCTCTCTCTCTCTCTCTCTCTCTCTGTCTCTCTCTCTGTCTCTCTCTCTCTGTCTCTCTCTCTCTCTCTCTGTCTGCCTGTCTCTCTCTCACTCACTCACTCCCTCCCTCTGCCTGTATCTCTCTATCCCCCCCCCTTCTCCTCCTCACAGTCTTTCATCATATTAACCCCCTGTGTGCCAGAGCCTGAGGCACACTAATGATTTCTAAATGGATAAATCAAACATGGCGACCGCCCTGGGACACCACACACACACACACACACACACACACACACACACACACACACACACACACACACACACACACACACGAATGCTACCTTACAGTGTGTAAACTGTAAAAGAGGTGGCGCTCTGAGGAGTGGTCTTTTGTTGCTGTTTTATTCCTGAATATTAAGTTGTTTTTTTTTTTTTTTTTTTCTGTTTCCCGCAGCAGTAAGAAGGTGGAGACAGAGGGCGGGGCTAGCGCTGCTAAGAAGGATTCCAAGAGGAAGAGGGAGTCGTCGGTCAGCGACGACGTGGAGGTGAAGTCTCCACCCCCCTCCCCTCCCGAAGATGACGATGACGACGGCGTGCAGGTACGAGCTGAAAGTTTTGGAGCAACTTTTCCAGGCGTCAGAAAAACCCGACAAAGTCACGGCTTGTGCTGCGTCGCAGCACCGCTCCACCAAAAAGCCATAAATCTTTACAGATCCCTCGGTGTCACAGCCTGCGGAGAGCTGGGAGGCGTCCACTGTTTGTGTTGTAAACCAGTTTGTTGACAGAACAAGCAGACTGGTCCCACTGCCAAGTGCACACGATGCACCATCAGCAACTTTTCACCTGCTGCATGCTTCTTTTCTTAAACACAGCTGAACCCCCCTCTAAGAACTTAGTGTGTACGTACTTTTCGAGTGCTGGGTCTGCTGAACTCGGACCAGATTTTCCATGCAAATGTAATTTGTGCGAGCATGTGAAGAGTAGCATCTGGCTATTAGCTGCGTAAAGAGCCGTGGCTCTCATTCAAACAGGGCAGCACCTCAGCAGCAGCATGTCCTCTTTAGCCCGTTCGCTGCAGCAGGTTTTTCCCACTCTTTGGCAACAATTTTGAGCCCAAACAAATTGGCCGATGTTTCCTTCAAAGTCAATATGGAGAACACGTCGCACCATATGGAAGAGAATAATGAATAACGAACGTGTTTTCTTGGGAGAGGGCGGCCTGGTGAATGATCAGAATACACAGCGCTGCTGTTTCCTCTCTCCATCTTGTTTAATGTGGCGTTATATAGCACAGACGGGTTGAGTGTCACTACACAGTCAGATGTGTTTTTTTTTTTTTCGTCTGTGTGTTTGTTGTGTGTGTTTACACCTTCCGGTCTCTTCTCCATCCAACAGAAGCGTCGCTCTAGCCGTCAGGTGAAGAGGAAGAGGTACACTGAGGATCTGGAGTTTAAGATCTCAGAGGACGATGACAGCGGCGGCGACTCACCAGCACCCAAGTCCCCGTCGTCATCATCACAACAACAGGTACAGCCGAGGCTTCTGTCATAGATATGAATGTAAAGAGTCTGTTATGAGAGCTTAGGCATGATGATGATTATAAATACATACAGAAAGTGTCTGTCTCTAAACTACCTCTAGTTTTATTAGGCTGGATTTTGAGGACTGACATACCTCACCAGGACTGGTTAAAATAGCTGAGTATCTGCAGACATTCCCACCTGTAGTGTATCTGTGATGTCAACAAAATGTACTGCATCATCACATACGCAGAGGCAGAGGGAGGGCAGGTGATCCTCAGTTCAGTGCCTCATAATAAAGTGCACATTGTAGAGCGGCCTTTTCTTGTCACCTGTTCAGCATCTTGATGCACCACACCGGTCAGGTGATGGATTGTTGTGGCGCTAACATAGACACTGACCATAATCAGAGAGAAGTAAACCTTGTGTTATAAAGTGTTTACATTTTTTATAACATAAAATTTCATATTTGATCTATTCTGCCCAGTCAGAAACGAGCACAGTGCATTGTAGGAATGTGTAACTAAAAGCTTTTAAAGATTTCTAATATTTTCTTGAATATTAACTCTGTCCATAGCAGATTGGTTCCGTACTCTGACACTCATTGAAACACGTCCGCAGCACCGTTTGTCAAAAATGGTTCAGTACTGAAAGCTGGCATGAAACATCTGCTCAAATTCAGCCTAGTGCCCCGAAACAGATCAAAGATGAAGTCAGTATTTAAGTTAGGAAACAATCTTGCATGGCTGCTCATGACAAGATCAAAGTTGGCTTGAGAAGTTTGGCTCTGGATTCATGAAAAACGATTATAAGCTGCAAAACGACATAAAAACAATGTTTTCATCTAGATATTTAGTTTAGTAGAAGAGTGTCAAACAGCTTTCACACTCTGTGTTTAGAATGAGTGTGTATCACAGCCGGATGAGGCCGGACGACGCTCCAACTCTTTATTTGTTCTGTGTGTTTCCAGGATGTAGTCGAGGCCGAGGGGCCCGTCGTGGAGAAGATCATGGGCCTGCGCAATGGCAAGAAACAGGTGAGACACACAGACACACACAGACACGCTGGCCCGAGTCATGGTTTACGTCATCTGATTAGCCGCTCCACAGCTGGCCTAAGCAGATTACACACACACACAGACACACAGCTCAGGCAGCGTGTATTCGCTTGGTAAGTGGAGACAAGAGTTCTTATATTTCAGTACGCGTGTGTGCTTGGAGCTCAGTGAGCGCGTGTGTGTGTGTGTGTGTGCGCGCTTTGTTTTAGACGGCTTGTCTAAAGAAAGCTCATCCCTGAGCCAACACATGCACGCACACGTGCACATAGAGTCACCAGCCAACTTTCCTTTGCTCGCCAGCTGCCAATGGGTTACCCCCCCCCCCCCCCCCCATCTACACACACACACACACACACAGTCACACACGCACACACCCTCGCAACTCCATTCAGAGTTGACCCCGGGCTTGGCACATAGCCAAAACCACAATGCTAGCTACGCCAGACGCCAAGCTAGCGTTTCCTCAGGCAGGGTGTGTGTGTGATTGATGATTCATGGCATTACAGTAGTAGTAGCATGGTTGGAGGATGTGTGTGTGTGTGTGTGTTGCAGTAGTAATGGTGAATGGAAGCGGACGGCTGTGCTTGAAAGAGCCCCTGTTTGGGTATTTCCCCTTTCACACATCGTGACTATGAATCTGTTTCTACATCTGAGGTCACACTTCTTCATATTTTCCTCCAAAAATCCTCTGAAATGTTTCCAAATGTTCCGACCTTCCTTCACCGACGAGATCAGAATGAAACGATCCTTCCCCGCAGCGTGAGGATGTCAAGCAGAGCGAGATTCAGTGTTGACTGACATGTCGGTGTGAAACTGGTGTGCAGGCTCCTTCTGCGCCACTTCACTAATTCAACCACATGTTGTATAACAATGACGAGCCGCTCGTGCTCTTTCACCATGCAGCTGCTATATTTACTCTGATTATTAACCTTTTTTTTTTCTTTTCAGCTGGAGTCGGGGGATGAAGTGGAGGTGGAGGAGTTCTATGTCAAGTTCAAGGGCTTGTGAGTAACTCGCCATTTCATTATTTTTTTTCTCGCTCTCCACCTCTTTTGTCTTTCACCGCAGGGCTTCCTCCTTTTTTTAGATTTATCCTCAACACGCACACCAACACACACACCATGGTGTCCACAAGTATGAAAGCTTGAACGTGAAAGCTCTCATTCTTCTACCACGAGGTGACTTGTGCATCAGTAACACAGTGGTAGTAGTACAGACAGACATATTGCTCAACATAAACACATGTGCTGTTTTTGTTTGGCGTAGTGGTCATCGGAGCTGTCCACACTCATCAGATTACAGTTTGGACAGCAAAAAAAAAAGAGATTTAAGCTCATTCACTTCACGGTCCAATGTTCTCCTCTTTTGGCGACAGCTGCATGACAACATTCAAATAATCACAACCACGGTTTTGTTTACATTCAACAGTCAGCTGCTGCTTTTTGATCAAGTCCATAAAACTCTATCGAAACTATCAAGCTATAAAACAAAATTTAAAAATATGCACATTTGAGAACATAGAGCAGGGTTCCAGTCCGGCCCTGGCTGTTTGCTACATGTCACCCCCTCTCTGCCCTGCGCTTCCTTCCCTTTACTGTCAGATACCCCCACAAAAAACTACTTGAACCTTTCAGTGAATCTCAAAATAGTTGCCGATGAATTTTCTGTGAATGGAGTAATTATTTCAGCCTTACATTGAAGTCAAGTGACGGCACACAAAATAGATGTTGAGGACCCACAGAGGTGCCGCAGCAGTTTATTCCCTTTGACAGCAGGTAGATGATTTTAGCAGGTGATTATTTCCATACATTAAACATACATTAACGTGTGAACACTTTGGGTTCTTGGGCTGCGGCTCCTCACTTTGATTTTCTTTGATCACTTTTGCAGCAGCACCCTTATTTTTACATCCCGATGGTGCTCATGACACACTTTTTAGATGACTGACCTACAAATTACAGCTGTTCATTCGCCCATCCACCAGCCTCAGTAAACCTTAACTTCACTCATCATGACTAGTCTATATAGTATATCCTACAAACACTCCAGAGCTCCCTGGCTTCGATGTGACTCGCTCCGTGTCTTTGTGTGTCTTCTGTCTCAGCTCGTACCTCCACTGTCGCTGGGCAGATCTGGAGGAGCTGGAGAAAGACAAGAGAATCCACCAGAAGGTCAAGAGGTTCAAGGCCAAACAACAGCTCAACAGCTTCATAACTGAGGTAAGCCAGCCACTCTACACTACAATCAGCACCATTATCTTGGTCCTCAACCTCACACTGATCTGAGGACTGGAACCAAGTGAGAATGATCACATCGTTTATCTCCAGCATCCATAGATAAAAATAGATTAAGTCCACAGCCACAGTCGTGGGAGATGCTTCAAACCACATCAGGTTTCTTTGTGAACATGACATGGCGTGGCCTCGCCATGATACGTGCAGTGAGCTAACCTATCATGCTCTCTAACAGTAAAACTCTCTCCTTGCTCGCTCTCTCTCTCTTCCAGATGGATGATGAGCCTTTTAACCCGGACTATGTGGAGGTGGACCGCGTCCTGGATGTTTCAGAGAGCACAGATGAAAACGGAGAGGTGCTTTGATCTCGTCCTGTCATCTTTCATGGGTTTGAGCCTCTCCCTCTCTCTCACCACACACACACTCACCAAACCTCCCTGCTGTCTGTGTGTGTGTGTGTGTGTGTGTGTGTGTGTGTGTTCATTCAGACGGTGACCTTATATCTGGTGAAATGGTGCAGCCTGCCTTACGAAGACTCCACCTGGGAGCTGAAAGCCGACATCGACCAATCCAAGATCGAGGAATATGAACGCATCACAGCACGCACACCCAACACTAAGAGAGTGGTAAGTGTGTGTGTGTGTGTGTGTGCTCATTGGTTACCAATGGTCTCCCAGCCTCCTCCCTGTAGGCGTGTGTGTTTGTGTGTGTTGGCCTGCTGCCGGCTCCTTCCTCCTCCAGATTTACAGCTCCCTTAACTGCTCTCCACAGGGCCACGTTCTTGTGGTCTTACACACTCACACACACACACATGCACACACACGCCCTAGTCTTGTGGCCAGGCCAAACCACTAACAGTGTGTTTAATGCTGAACAGAAGCAGCTGACTGGCTGTGGTCTTTTCCATCCATCACTCCTTTCTCTCCCTGTGTCCATCTATTTAACTACTGCCTACTGTTTCTCCTCAAGGACCGTAGCAATGCTTCATCATGCAGAGGCAATATTTGGAATATTTATATATTCATATCTGTATCAGCATGGCTGATAACACAGAAACGTCTCCACAGATATCAGGCATTTGTGGCAGACGTTCATGATGAATCCCAATGACCAAAACATCAAAATTCAGCTAACCCGCAGTCCTGTGTATGAGACAATAACCTCTAATAATATTATGTGTGTCTAGGATCGACCTCCTGCAGCCGACTGGAAAAAGCTGGAGGGCTCCAGGGAATACAGGAACGGCAACGCACTCAGGGAATACCAGCTGGAAGGCCTCAACTGGCTAACCTTCAACTGGTACAACTCGTAAGTCACTGTTAACTTTATTCTGTCGGAATGAGTCCCCCAACTGCTGCTGCCAGGCCCCGCACATGTGACAACACCTCATTTAGTATCTAAAGTGGACATTAAGTGGCACTGAAATGTACGCTGACTGTACCATAAGAGACACAGACCTTCATTGAGCAGCTCAAACAGACACATGTGCCTGCAGTCTCACTGTTTGAGGGTGGATATTAGTCATGGATTTTCTGGAATATCATTAAAGTATTAGAGCTGAATTCCAGGCCTGGAAAATGAAGGAATCCAGTCAAATCTCTCGAGAATGACAGGTTGCTATTCCAGCAATTTAGCAGTGTGTTTTCCAGCTTGTCTCACGTTTTTTTTGCATCAGATCACTGAGTGGAAAACAGATTCGTCACCCACTTTGGGAGAATCAGAGTTAATGAACCAAAAGGGGAAAAGTTTTTAGATCATCTTTTAGATGATGGCGATGATCTGTCACCAGTAGTCTGTGGTACCTGGCATGCGGGCATCGAGGTCTTTGTCGGTTTAGCGACACTGAAATAGAAAAGCCAATCCTTCGTCAGCCTCACATTCACACATCACCGTGTCCTCCGCAGACGTAACTGTATCTTGGCTGACGAGATGGGTCTCGGAAAGACCATCCAGTCCATCACATTCCTCTATGAGATTTACATGAAGGGCATCGAGGGGCCATTTCTGGTCATCGCTCCGCTCTCCACCATCCCCAACTGGGAGAGGGAGTTCAGGACATGGACCGAGCTCAACGCGGTGGTCTACCACGGCAGCCAGGCCAGCCGCAAGACCATCCAGGCCTACGAGATGTATTACAGAGATGCACAGGTAAACGGGACGAGACACATCTGTCCTGCAGCATGAATTAATGCTTGATCAATAATTCTCTTCTTTCTGTACTCTGCTTTTCTTTACTTCCCGTCAGCTCCACAGTAACTTTTTTTCACCTCCTCCCTCAGCGATCACCTTACAGAGCTTTTTCCTCCTTAATTTAGTTACTCTGCGGCTACTAAAATGAATTAAAGCGCCGTGAGGTTTATGAGGAGTGTCAGCTCTACAGACTTTTGCTCTGTGAGCCTTCACTATATTCACATACAGCTGAACACACAATTTAAAGCCCTTATCCAGCGACGAGGTCGGAACTTTACCGCTCGCTTTCACGAGCTGGCAGCTCTTCAAACACGGAGTGTAAAAAAAATAAAAAAGATTCAACTTTAGCTAAGCTGTGAATTACAGACTAATGTCGGAGCTAACAAAGCTAAATGTGAAAAGAGAAGTAACTAAATTAAGGATGAAGACACAGTAAGGTGATCAGTGAGGTCGGAGGTGACTAACGTGACCAAGAGAAACATGGCAACAGTAAAATATGATTGAAATTGTGTTAATAAATCATAAAATGTTCATTTTCATGTGACTTAAGATTGCATAGCTATAGGAAAGTCTACTGAGTGTGATCATCAATGTTTCATTAGCTCAGTTAGCCGTCTTGATGTCTTCTCCAGGCTGTCTCTCTAAATGTTTCCGTATAAAACGAAGCTGAGCATAGATTTGGAATGGAGTGAAGAAGTCAACAGAATGTGTAACGCGTCCTCTCAGCAGCTCTGTGTGAGAGTGATGAGCTCACGGCTGTGGAATAGATGAAATGAGATGCCGCTGTGCGAGACAGTCAGCAGATCTGAACACCCTCCTAAGTCAGGGGAAAATCTTCAGCCAGCTGGGGATGGACAGTGCTCCTCTGCTGCTGTATAAGCTCTTTACGGTCCTCTAGCCGTAAGCCATATACTGTAAGCTGCCATTGTACAATGCTGCTAACATCTCAGCTAACCCCCCACCCCACCCCCACCTCGCCACAGTGAAGGAAATAAGCTGGAGTAGCGGCGTCCTTGCTCACCGCTTGTTCCCAATTCAGGCTGAGGTAATCCTCAAGGTCACAGCGTGTCCTTCATTCCTGCAATGCTGGATTCACAGCAGACCGAGAGGACACGCAGCAGCTGCGTGGAGCACTCCCAGCCTACGTTGTGTATTTGTTAGTCTTGGATGGCTGACAGATTTAGATCATAAGTGGATGAATAAGGAAAAAATACAGAACAAAGAGGACAGGTATGAAACATGGAGGTTTTCCTGTATAAAGATAATGAAACCAAGCAGTTACTAAGGTGCACACACCAAAGCTGTAAATGGTAGGAGTCTCCTCCAGTACAGAGCTTCTCTTCATGTTTTCTCACATTGTTTGGAGCCGTTTAGTTTTTCACTCTTCTCCTTTCTTTCTTTCTGTCTTGGTCCCTCCAGGGTAAGGTAATAAAAGGAGCATATCGGTTCCACGCGGTGATCACAACCTTTGAGATGATTCTGACTGACTGTCCGGAGCTTCGCAGCGTGCCGTGGCGCTGCGTGGTGATTGACGAGGCCCACCGCCTCAAAAACCGAAACTGCAAACTACTGGAAGGACTCAAAATGATGGACATGGTGAGTGGTGAAGAAGAAAGGAGGAGGAAATATTATTATTATTATTATTATTAAGGTTTGTCACATGGTTTTAGGGGTAATACTATCTGAGGTTAAGGCCTTAAAAAGCCTATACTTCAGTAGTTTGAGAGATGTGGCAACACTGAGTCACGTTGATGTAAATAAAACATGTTTTGCCTCTCCGGATTTTTTTTTCAGAGGTCTTGTAGAATCTCCGAGTTGAATTTGGCCCACTGCCATGCTAATACAATCCCTCTCTGCTCTTCTTTGTGGCTCAAGACATCCTGCTTTCTAATTTGGAAACTCTAAATATTTCTTTCCTGTCCTCCTCCAGGAGCACAAAGTTCTGTTGACAGGAACTCCGCTCCAGAACACTGTGGAGGAGCTCTTCAGCTTACTCAACTTCCTGGAGCCCGAGCGGTTCCCGTCCGAGCAGACGTTCATGACTGAATTTGGAGACCTTAAGACTGAAGAACAGGTAAACGGACGAGTCAGCATGTCGTCCTTTTCCCCATGATCTCCCACTGAATGAAGAGTTAACATTGCGTCTGCCTGTGTGTGTGTCTCAGGTTCAGAAACTGCAGGGCATTCTGAAGCCCATGATGCTGAGAAGACTGAAGGAGGATGTGGAGAAGAACCTGGCCCCTAAAGAGGAGACCATCATTGAGGCAGGAGCTCTCATCATAGATCTCTCAAAACTCTCACTTGTCAGAATCGGTAGATTAACTGTTAACACTGTTATTGTTGTTGTCAGGTGGAGCTGACCAACATCCAGAAGAAATATTATCGGGCCATTCTGGAGAAGAATTTCTCCTTCCTGTCCAAAGGAGGTGCAGGCGGAGGAGGAGGAGGAGGCGGAGGATCCAGTGTCCCCAACCTCCTGAACACCATGATGGAGCTGAGGAAATGCTGCAACCACCCCTACCTCATTAACGGTACACACATGCTTCCAAAATGAATTAAGTGTGACTGCAAACCAAACCTCGACGTTGGCCAGATCATCTTTTTGTGTCCTGAACAAAATGTTCTCCCCCGTCCAGGAGCGGAGGAGAAGATTGCCGAGGAGTTCAGGGACTCCCACGGGACGGACATACCGGACATGGCGCTCCAAGCCATGATCCAGGCCGCTGGCAAGCTGGTGCTCATCGACAAGCTGCTGCCCAAACTGAAGGCTGGCGGACACAGAGTCCTGGTGTTCAGTCAGATGGTCCGCTGTCTGGACATCCTGGAGGACTACCTCATCCAGAAACGGTGAGAGGAGAAGTCAAACATGTAGACATGATTTTATATATCTTAAAGACATGGCTGGATTAAAAAAAAAAAAAAGACTTAACTATTAACTATAAAATTAATCATCTTGCATTATTGACATATATATGAATGAAAGCAGCTCTTGTTCATGTTGACTGTCATGAAGCTGCCAACACTCACTCACTGTCCTCCTGCTCTGTGCAGATATCCCTACGAACGCATCGACGGCAGAGTTCGCGGTAACCTGCGTCAGGCAGCCATCGACCGCTTCTCCAGACCCGACTCGGACCGCTTTGTCTTCCTGCTGTGCACGAGAGCCGGAGGACTCGGCATCAACCTGACTGCGGCAGACACCTGCATCATCTTCGACTCCGACTGGAACCCGCAGAACGACCTGCAGGTACAAACTGCAATAAAGATTCTAATAGAACTTGCGTGACATTTGAAGTGTCAAGAGACCAGCTATAGCTCGGAGTTCAAACTCTCTATTGTAACTGCACGTCTCCAGCTGCTTATACTCTTGTACATATGTATACTTGCTGCAGAACGTTTCTGACTCTCTGATTGTGTCCTCCTCCAGGCACAGGCTAGGTGTCATCGTATCGGCCAGTCCAAGGCGGTCAAGATCTACCGTCTGATCACCAGGAACAGCTACGAGAGGGAGATGTTCGACAAGGCCAGTCTGAAGCTGGGCCTCGATAAGGCTGTCCTCCAGAGCATGAGTGGGCGAGAGAACGCCAACAGCGGGGTGAGACACAACACACACATGCCACCAAAACGCCAAAATACCTTCATATTGATCATTTAATTTGTCATTGAATAAAATGTTATTGTTCCCGGTCCAGGTTCAACAGTTGTCCAAGAAGGAGATCGAGGACCTTCTGAGAAAAGGGGCGTACGGAGCTCTGATGGACGAGGAAGACGAAGGCTCCAAATTCTGCGAGGAGGACATCGACCAGATCCTCCAGAGGCGAACCCACACCATCACCATTGAGTCTGAGGGCAAGGGCTCCACCTTTGCTAAGGTACAGACATTACAACACCTTTGTCCTCCTTCACTTGCTCAGCCTGTGATGAACTCTGAACATGTGATGACCCGCTTCCTCTCGGCTGCAGGCCAGTTTTGTTGCTACAGGAAACCGGACAGACATTTCTCTGGAGGATCCGGACTTCTGGCAGAAATGGGCCAAGAAGGCCGAGTTGGACCTGGACGCCATCAATGGACGGGTACTACACACACACATACTGTAAACACCTGCAATGTAGGGGCAACAATCACACTGCGCCACACACACACACACACACACACACACACACACACACACACACACACACTTGGTGGTGTCCCCATATGGAAAAGGGACTAGCAGTGGTAATTAGTCAGCGCTACAAGCTAGGAGGAGGAAAGTAAGACAGACCGAGAGGGAGACAGAAAGATCGGGAGGGAAGCAGAGAGAGAGATTAATATTGACAGTTGGGAATCTCCTCTCTTCCTTAATTACCCATGTTTCCCTGCTCTCGTGTGTGTGTTTGAGCGAGAAAGAGTAAGCTGCTTAGCTCCACTTAACAGAGCGCAGATGCCTGGAGGGTACAGAGATATCACTTAGGCTAGGGCTCTCACACACACACACACACAGACACACACACACACACACACAGCCAAGCTCAGGCACATTCTCTTTCTCTCTCTCACACACACACACACACACACACACAGTGCTCAGCCTTACAGGCGTCTTTATGTTCGTCCTTCCCTCCATATTTGTTCACTTTCTTTCTCGTGTGTGTTCGTCCCTCCTGGTTCCTTCGCCTCCCTCGCTTGCCTCTCTTGTGGAGGACCCTCCACTGGAACACTTAATCCAGCTCCACGAGCATAAATGCGGCCCGCTCCCCTGGGAGTTCTTATTGTGTGATCTTAAAATGGAAACGACGGCAGCGCTCTATGATAATTGTGGAACTAACTACTGCCCTGTTTGCGCATATTAATAGGATTGTGGGGGGGGGGGGGGAATCAAATTAATTGAACAAAAATGTAATTCATTAGACAACATAATTAATGTCAGTTTATGTTTGAGCTGGGCACCAATTTTCTCAGCATTAGGAGTGAAACACAGAGGGCCAAATATCCAATTAATCAGACTTTGTACAGAAGACACCATGTATTCACAGGATTCACTCATCATACGAGTCAGAATATACAAGAAATGTACAAACAGGCCACTTCACAGCAGTAAAGCAGAAGGCACTTTGCATATTGTTGTTGGTGGATTTCAGGCCATCTGTAAGTGAAACCAAACACTACAAAAACATTCCAGGAGGGAAGAACGTGCAGTACGCCAAAGGACACTGACTAACATTTCCATTGAATCTGTCCCCAGAACACGCTGGTGATCGACACGCCGAGGGTGAGGAAGCAGACACGGCACTACAGCAGCGTCAAAGAGGATGAGATGATGGAGTTCTCCGAGCTGGAGAGCGACGACGACGAGCCAAGCAAACCCTCATCCAAACCGCGACGGCCCCAGGACAAAGCCCAAGGGTACCCCCGATCCGAGTGCTTCAGAGTGGAGAAGAACCTGCTGGTCTACGGGTCAGTCACACACTCAAAAACCAGACTAATGACGATGTTTGCTACTGGCTTGTTCATTTATTTCTGTATTTAGATTAGCTTTAGACTTCAGTCTATTATTTAACCTAAAGCTCTCCTATTAACACTTTACATTTCACATTTTTACCTAAATTTAGAAACCACAAGTTTTCTTGGCCTGTGCAGTGACTTCCTGCAGCCGCTGCTAGCCACTGCGTAGCCTCACAATGACAACAAGACACTGGATTTAGGACAGGTTAAATAAATCGGATATGTAGCATGTTAATTAGTGCTGGTGGTTGGTCTTTGTTACCTTTAGCCAGAGCTACGCTAGCCATTTCCCCTTATTCCCAGTCTTTAAGGTAAGCTAAGCTAACCAGCTGCTGGCATTAGCTCCACTTAACCCTTGGTGATGTTTCCCAAAGTGTTGAACATTCCTTTAATTATGCGGACAACTGTGCATGTGAAGGAAAGATCAAAGAAATATTGAAAAATAATACAAGTGTAATTAAAACCTTCACACAACTTAAAAGAACCTCCCCAGGGAGCAGCTCTGAATGGTTAAAAACATGAAAGGAACAAAACATCAGTGAAGCAGACAATACAACAGAAGAGAAGCTCAGGTTGTGGTGGATGGTGGAGTCATGTTGGTGGGTGGAGTTCATCCCTTAGATAATGTGTGTGTTGTGTGTAAAAGAGCACACGAGTTAAAGGATGCAGTGATGTAGTCCACAGAACTCTTTGGACTCACGGCCGCCCGTGCTGATTACTTAAATAACTTCTACATATTTTTCACATTTTTCTGAATGTCTGTTTTCTATTTTTGCTTCTTGACTTTCATATTTCTTCATATTTTTTTACTAATTCATCCCTGTGCATCAAAACAGCGAGGCTGGTTCGTTGCTTGTGAAGACCTGCTTTGCATTAAACCCGATTCTGATCTAGTGCACACAAGTTTGTCATTTACATACAAACAATCGACCCTCTGTAAGCACCCTCCCCTTTTTGCTCCGTGCTCCAATCACAGTGAAGCTCTATACAGTGACAGTAGAGCATCTATTCCGTCTACACACACACACAGGCAAATTGACACACTTACCACAGATAGTGATTATCGGGCGAGCTCATCCATTTTCACGGCTGACTTGGTGCGTGTGCACGCGTGCGTGTGTGTGTGTGTGTGTGTGTGTGTGTAAGAAAGAACGGTGGTGTGGTGAGATGTCAGCGTTGTTGTTGTTGTTACGGTCTAGTCTCGTGGCCCGAGGCTGTAGGACACAAAAACACACTGTCTGACTGGGTCTGTCCACGCCGCTCAGCTCTCTGTTGTCTTTTCCCATCATCCATCTCTCTCTCACTCTCTCTCTTTCTCTCGTCTCTCGCCCTCATCCACCATTTTACCCTGTCTGAAATCATTCAGAGTGAGACTGGTTCACATGGTTCAGTGGAGATTGGGAAGCGGCGGTGGAAATATCTGAGTTGAAAACAAGACAGTGTAAGAGATGCTGTCCACCACGTCGTCAGCCTAGAGGGTTGCTCACTCTCCAGAGGTGGAGGATGGGGTGGTGGTGGTGGAGGATGGGCTGTCACGGTCTGTCGTCCATGAAACACACACAGAGGGATGCCCGGGTGGCACTAGTTAGTGTGACAGTAATGGTTAAATCAACAGACTGGTAAAATGCGTAATGAGACCTGTGTGTGTGTGTGTGTTCAATATTCTAAAACAATGATGTTGCACACTGTTGAACAAATGTTCAATATTAAATCTTTGATGTCTGACGCTGACGGGCTTGTCCCCTCTCTGTCTTCCCGTCTTCAGTTGGGGTCGGTGGAGTGACATCCTGGCTCACGGCCGCTTCAAGCGCCCCCTGAAGGAGGCCGATGTGGAGAAGATCTGCCGAGCTCTCCTGGCCTACTGCCTGCTGCATTACCGCGGTGACGAGAACATCAAGAGCTTCATCTGGGACCTGATCACGCCGAGCGAAGACGGGACCACCAAGACACTGACCAACCACTCAGGTAACACACACACACCCCTGATTACTCTATAGGCACACTGAGGATACAGTAATGGACTAATTATTTAACTTATATTAAAATCTGAAAATGTTTGACCTTGTAGCGCTGATAAGTGGCTGAAAAATAATTAGAATAATGACATACTCTGGCAGGATTCTGGCTGAAGTTGTGTGAGCACAGTGGACTTCCTCTTTCATTAGTCATTAGTTAACTGTTGAGTTTACAGACCATTTCACACCAAATGTTCAAACAAATAAAGCCATACAAATAAAATGGTGGCGAAACTTGAGACATTTAGACGTCATCCTTTAGTACTCAACATTCTCCAGAAGTACAGACACATTTCAGACACTGAGGTTCGATACTCAGCCCTCATCCCATCCAGAGCGACCTGATAACTGACCCCAGCAAAGTCTTGGCTGAATTGTTTTGAAGATGACAAACTGGAAATCTGACCCTGGACAGGTTGGATGTGTAGAAGTCTCTTACCACCTTCTCTCCTCCTGCAGGTCTCTCTACTCCGGTCCCTCGAGGCAGGAAGGGCAAGAAGGGGAAGCCTCCAGCCCCGCCTCCACAGACCCCACGAGCTGATTGGCTGGCCAGCTGCAATCCCGACCACTTACTGCAAGAGGATAGCTACAAGAGACACCTGAAACATCACTGTAACAAGTAAGTCTCATTCACTCACCAGTTAGAGAAGTGTTCACATGATGGACACAGAACTAATGGAACATGGACACGAGTGGCAGGATGATGGCTTGAGGCTGGCTTGAGCCAGACACAGCAGCCTCCCTGTCTCTCTCTCACACACACACGCACACACACACACACGCTCTGTGGTCAGCTCCCTCTCCTGTTGTCAGGGAGATATGCTTCCTTGCCCTCCAGATTCAATTCCAAGATTTTTTTCTTCTTGAGGGGGGAAGTTTGTTTGCTTGTGTGTGTGTGTTTGTGTGTGTGTCTGGCAACGAGCCAGGCCAGGTGCTAGGCAGGCAGACCTGTTGGAAGTGGGTGAAAGACGTACACTCACACACACATACACACACTTGGGGGTGATTATGTGGTGCCATCTGCTAGGCTGGAGCACAGCGTTGTGTGGCTAATCAGGCCTGGCACATTGATGGATGAGCACACACAGCCTGCCAACAAACACACACACACTGCAAGTTGTGATGCCATCGATGCACACACACACACACACAGCAGAATGAGTTGCAAATGATTGTCTTTATACCCCCTCCTCCTCCTCTTCACTGCCTCTCCAAACTTTCTGTTCCCTCCCTTCCAGCTCAGCTCTCCGTCCTTTCAATTCTCTCCCTCTCTGCTCCTCCCACTCTCCTCCTCCTCCTCCTCCTCCTCACAACCCCCCATCACTCCTCCTCTGTCTTCTGCTCCAAACACTGCTATTGGCATTAAATCCCGGTGACAAATCTGGTGACAAATGTTTACAGTGAAACAGAACTCCCAGATAGCAGCGTTTCCAATGTCAGGAGATCAAATCTGATGGAAAAGATTCATTTCAGTGACGAGGAACACGTGTGATATGTGTCCAGAGCCGACCGTCTATTAGACAGCAGCAGCAGCCGCCGCCGATGGCGCAGAGGCGCAGTAATGAATTATAGTTTATGTAGTCAGTATTTCAGCGGAGGAAAACCTCGGGACATTTTCTGTCATTTTTATATCAAAAATCCTGTTCACACTTCATACAGCACATCATCCAGTAGAGTCAGCCCAATAGTGAACACTGTCCTCCTGCTCATGAAATATTGGATATCATTGAGTATTAGAAGAATACAGCATATTCCCAGCTCACTTCAGTTGTCAAATGACTGTAGAAGCGTCATCTTTAGAGCTGAGCCCATTTATCAGTTTGTCACTCAACAGAGAACCAATCTTCAACAATGTATGTAAACTGACAAATGGTTCAATATATTTATTCAGCAAAAAATACCAAACATTTCTGTTTCCTGTTTGGGTTTTGGATGCTGGTCAACACATGAAGACGTCAAGATCACAGCTGGGATCTGTCACTGTTTTAAAGTCCATTTTAATCCATTTCTAACTAATAACATTCAGTGAATCATAAAGAAAATAATCATGACATCTTTTGTCAGAGTTTTACTGACTTGTTCTTGTCCTGTAGGGTGTTGCTGAGGGTGAGGATGCTGTACTACCTGCGACAGGAAGTCATAGGCGACCAGGCCGAGCGCATCCTGGAGGGAGCCGACTCAAGGTGAGCAAACACTGCTGATGTCTTCATTTTGAAGTGATCTATAAAAACAAACCCAGCTTTTGTGTTGACACACTCTTACATGATGAGAAACTTGACCGAACCTCCTCGAGTGTTTTAAGTTCAGCAGCCTGATATTCACTCCAGCTCATCCCAGTATTTTTGAGGTGTTTACAGTTGAAAGGCTTTCATGTGTTGGATGCATCCTGAAAGTGAGTTGATGGATATTTATATGAATATGTGATGAATTATTACTGGGGTGTATTTCTGTCTGTTCTAGTGGCCTCTTTGGCAGCGTTCTTCCTATTCTGACAGATACAACAGTTTCTTCATCAGGGGAGATGAGCTTTTTCTCATCGTTTCGACCCATTTAGAATTTTTATTCCACACTCCGACGAGCTCTGGCTTCTTACAGTTTGTCGCGAGTTGAACTCCACAGCTCACCTTTTTTCCTCATTGTGACAGCTCCTCTGCTGCTTCCTCCGTCTCTTTCTGTGACACACACACACACACACACACTTTTCTTGCCATCTGTCCATCTCTCTCTCTGCAGTGCACTTTAGTCTCTCATCATGTCCCATCCCCCCTCACCCCCTGCTCATCACCCTTTCACCCAGATGTGAATGCATTTATAATGTGGAGCACGTGCACTTCATGTTGATCTCTCCTGCTCCCTCCCCTCTCTCCCTCTCTCGCTCCCCCCCTCTCCCCTCTCAATGGCTACTGTGACAGACCCGTGTGTGTGTGTGTGTGCACGCGCACGCGCGCATGCCAGACGTGAGCATACGGGGTGCCATCGTGCCAACATATGCCAGGGGGATTTAGCATGCCAGTCTTGGCGCGCACACGTGTGTGTGTGTGTTGCCAAGGCCGGGCATGCTGCTGTTTGCAGAGATAAGGGACTGTTTCCCTGGTTTCTTCTCTCCTCCTGTCACCCTCTGTGTTTCTGCTTCCATTGTGTATTGTACAGGCTATTCTCTCCATAACTAGCTGGAAACACCATTTTCTACCTCCTTCTTTCCATAATGGAGGATTTTTTTTTTTTTTTGGTGCCACAACATAAAATCTGTCCTGCAAAAAGCTTGAAATTCTTCTCATTTAGATGCATGAACAGTTCTGGTGTTGACCAGATAAGTGGTCCTGGTTGGACTGGTACTGTTACGAAGTTATCTGTATATTGTTTGTAAGTTACTGTCAGTTTAATTGAGATACCTCGACATAATTTAAATCAACAAATGAGAGCACAGGGGAGATGATTGATGTCATGTGTCCCTAAATTTGAGGCTGAGGTGGAAACGGTCTGCAGATTTAGCATTACGCTGCTGTTACGTTCTTCAGTCATGATGGACAGTTTAAAAAATGATCATAGTCAGTGCAGTGAAACCAGATAAATCCGCCTTTTATTGACACATTACTTGCCAAAAGAAGACCTATGTTACCCACAATGCAACTCGACTGCTGATAGCCTTGTTAGAGATTCGAGTGTGTTATGCTAGAAGCACCCCTCCAAACAGCTGGAAGCACTTGGATTATTGAATTTCCTTTTTTTTTTTTACTATTTGTCATTACTTCATGGACTAAGTTCTACAATAATTCATAAAGGTTGAAGGGAGGGCGACAAACTCCTGGTGGGTTTGATAGAAACAGTCAACAGTAAGATTCATGTTGGGGAGCCATCATCATGTTTTAGTCCTACAAACTGACATGATCATAAAATACAGAGATCTGAGAATATTCCATTGATCAAACTGTCTGCGCTCGTGGAGATGAACCACATTAATACCAGTATAAACCAGTCTATGCCAGATATCCATTCTGCTGATCTGTAAACACTTGAGTTTGCTGGTGCAACAGTGCCCTGCTTTCTACCTAATGAACTCCCACATGGTGCAGAGGCTGCTCATTGGTGCTTTGTTTACTCTCCATGAACGTAGTCCTGCATGTGTCGCCTCTCAAACAGGTTCTTGTTGTGGAGTTGCGTGTTGTTTAGACTCAAGCAGGTCTGCTGATCAGTTTGGGGTCTGTTCTTGTTTCAGTTCACTTTGAATTTGAGAATAAAACCAAATATGTTATTTGAATAAAATCAACGCTAATTTGAGTTTTGATCATTTGTAAGAAGACAAATCTCTGCAGCCAAACAAAATCTATCCCACTGAAATGATTTGATCGTTGCTGTTTTGGATCTACTTTTAAGCGTCACAGCTCCAGTCCACTGGATTGTAAACACTGCCTGTCATGTCCTTCTCGCTTTCAGTTTTCGCATTAACATGGCAACAAAACAGACACGGGCAAGCAGAACATCCTGTTTAGATCCTACTTCCTGTAGTTCCAAAGAGGGAAGGGCAGAAATATTTAGATGCATTCACGTCAGCTGACAGCTCTTACAGTCAGATTACAACACCATTGGCTCATGATCTGATTCCCTCTCTTCGTTTCTCTTGTTCCTCTGTTCAGAGTTGAAACACAAGACCGAAGCGAGCTGAACACAAACAGTTTAGTTTGATTATCAGTGATCTGATCTGTTTATCTCTGCCACAGCGAGCTGGATATCTGGATTCCTCAGCCGTTCCACGCTGAGGTCCCAGCTGACTGGTGGGACAGCGAGGCCGACAAAGCTCTGCTCATTGGAGTCTTCAAACACGGTAACACACACACACACACACACCCACACACACACACACACACACACACACACACACACACACACACACTGTACATACAGATCCACATCTTCCAACATGGCAGCCAAAACACAGTGAATACAAAATGAACATCACACACACACACACACACACACACACACACACACACAGATAACATGTCAGCACCTTCAGACACACTCGCAGACACACTCCAGTGGCTTCCAACCCAGTAAGCATCATGCACACACACATCATTAAACTGGGTGAGGGCTCACACACACACACACACACACACACACACACACACACAAACACATCCCACCCACTTCTGCTGCCACCGGTTGATTGGTGTTGCCATGGCGATAGCGGTACGCAGCTGGCAGGCTCAGTGTGCTATCGGGAGTGTGATTGATGGCTGGTTTCACTACTGTCTACGAGTGTGTGTGTGTGTGTGTGTGTGTGTGTGTTACAGGTGTTAATGTCGTAAACAAAGCTAATGTCAAAGTTTAAAATCTTTTCTCTCTCTGTTAGCCGTTAGCCAATTGTTTTGGAGAAGTTGTGTGCCACCCCCACCCCCCACCCCCCTGCCTTTGGGTGCTGACTGGGTGACTGAATGTGACTCCCACTGTCAGATCAACAGGGCTGTGTGTGTGTGTGTGTGTGTGTGTGTGTGTGGATATAAACCCTCATTCATATTAATTTGACATAATTGTCGTCATTTTTCCATCATTGCCACCCTCTATGATTCAATTAGGACACACGCGCATACACACACACACAGGAATACAAAAGGGCTCACCCATAGTTAATCATAATCCTCATTCACCAGGGAGGCCCTTGGGGGGGACTGACTAACACGCACACACATATATACACACACACACAGTGAGCTTTGTATGCAGACACGCACGCAGGCACACAACAATGCGTCTCACACACACACAGGAAAGTGATGGCCTATAAAGGCTCTGATGATTAACGTTTGGCTGCGGGCAGAGTGTGTGTGTGTGTGTGTGTGTGTGTGGGGTTAGGAACAATACGTCACATCTTTCGTAATTGAAATGTGACGGAGAGGAAGGAAGGAAGGACGGATGAAGAAGAGGTGGTGTGGTCCTGTCCTCTCCTCCTGCTCACCCACTCCTCTCCTTCCTTCCATCTCTCCTCCCCCTCTTTCCTCCCCCATGTGTCTCAGTAGGATCTGCACATTCTAATCTGTTCTGCCTGAATGCTCCTAACGGACAAACACACACACACACACACACACACACACACTCACTCACTCACTCACTCACACACACACATACACACACACACACACACACACACACACACAGTTTCTCAGACCCACTAGCTCACTTTCATAGACGCCATGACACACACTTCTCTCTCTCCCTCTCTCTCATAAATGAGCACCTGCAGGCTGACTTGGATCAACACGCACACACACACACACACACACACGCACACACACACACACACACACACACACACACACAGGCTGTCTGTCTTGTCAGCAGCTGGCTCCTGGGGTCTGCCCTTCTGCTGCTGTTTTTGTCGACTCCTTCATTTAATATTGGATGCTGTGTGTGTGGTGGACTGTGTAGCTTCATGTCTCCAAGACAGACAACTTTTTTCACTCTTCTTTCTTGGAGTTTGCCTTTAGCCGTGTGTGTGGGGGTGTGTGTGTGTGTGTGTGTGTGTGTGTGTGTGTGTGTGTTGACCAGTGATACCACGTGTTTAAAATGATACAATCTCTGTTATTTAAGCATTCGATAGTATTTTAAGTTATTAAAAACAGTTGGTTTTGATCGGCTACGTCATCGTGTTGTTCCTGTTTGATACACAGTGAGTAATATAAGGTGGAGAATTAAGATGGAAACCTGAGAAGTGACTTCTACACCTCCAAACGTCTCCGTTTCTCACGTCCTCTTCTTCTCTTCCTCTTCAGGCTATGAGAAGTACAACTCGATGCGAGCTGACCCAGCCCTGTGTTTCTTGGAGAGGGTGGGCATGCCGGACGCCAAGGCCATCGCCGCAGAGCAGAGGGGCTCCGACATGATGGCAGATGGCGTCGAGGGGTAAGGGAGCAGGCTGCACTCCACCAACAAAAAAAAAAAAGCAGATAGCTCCTCAGCTCAGCCCGTTCCCTCTAGTGTCGTTCTGTTGTTAGTCTTCATCTCCATCTGTGATTCATCACGTTTTAACACCTTTAATCCAATCTTCCCCTTTCATGTTCCACTCTCTGCTGTCAACACAAAAAAGGGCTCAGAATGTTTGAAATGAAATGATTTAAAGCTAAAAGACAAACACTATGAACTGTCCAGTCCCTCCAAATCATGTGAATGGTAGCAGGTGTAGACCCACAGGGTCTCTTCTTCCTTGTCCTTGTTGTTAGTTCTTCAAATATTAAAACAGAAAATGGTTGGCTTGTGACATGTAGCAGTCAGTCTTTCCATGAAATTCAAATCTTTCCTCCAACCTGCAGTGAGGACGAGGATCCCGAGTACAAACCACTGCGGATGCCTTTTAAAGACGAAATGGACGACTTCACCAACTCTCCACTGGACGACAAAGATGACACCGTGGAAGGTGAAGCTGAAGGTAAAATTCAAAAGTCGTGTTTTGTGAAAATGTGAACCCTCTGCAGGGGTGGAGCCTGATCATGTTTCAAGTAGTCAAACTCTTTAAACACCACCCAGAACTTGTTTTCCTCTTACAAAAATGTGGACATTTCAACAAGATGCTACATGTGGAGCTCTGCCGTATAAACAGATTGCTGACTGCTCCTCTCTGCTCCCCCGTAGCTAAATCAGGTGAAAACGGTCAAAGCGTGCCCGCCGTGGGTGGAGCTTCAGGCTCCAACGAGCGACTCTATTGGCCAGCAGCCTCAGCTCTGACCGCCCGCCTGCGTCGCCTCATCACGGCCTACCAGCGCTCCAACCGCAGAGAGCAGCTCCGCCAGGAGGCCCTCAACCGACCCGACGGTCGCAGGAGGAGACGCAGGGACTTCCTGCCTTCAATCGGCATGGTTACTGATACAGGAGGAGGGGCAGCTTACATCCAAGATGGGGCCGGTGTGTTCATGGCAGAAGGAAGCCCGTATCTGGCTAAAGGAAGTGCTTACTTTGCCAAAGGTGGACAGTTCATGCCAGAGGCGTCACCGGTGATGACCGCCAGCTCGCTGATGACTGACGGAGCTATGTACTACAAGGAGAGGAGACAAAGGTAGTGTAGCACTTAATGTGACATTATTAAAACCAATCCTGCAGCCTTTTGGTGTCCGTATCTGTTCTCACATTGTTGTTCGGTCCTCTGTCAGGTGGACTCGTCGTGAGGAGGCTGATTTCTACCGTGTAGTGTCCACCTTCGGAGTCGTCTTTGACACCCAGCGACAGAAATTTGATTGGACACAGTTCAGGGCCTTTGCTCGACTGGACAAGAAAACAGACGAGAGCTTGGAGAAATATTACTACTCGTTCATCGCCATGTGCAAACGAGTGTGCAGGATGCAGGTCAAGACTGAAACAGGTAAGAGCAAATGATCACTGCGAGGCTGAAAGGTGTCCTTCCATCATCTTGTTCACTAAGATAACTTTCAAATAAAAGTAGTAAAATGGTCTGACATATTTTGTTATCTGTCTTTTACCTCATCAGAACTCCCAGATCCAACCCTGATCATCGACCCCATCACGGAGGAGCGCGCCTCCCGCACACTGTACCGCATCGAGCTGCTCCGCCGCATCCGAGAGCAGGTCCTCCCCCACCCGCTGCTCTCTGAGCGCCTCAAGCTTTGCCAGCCCTCCCCAGACCTCCCAGAGTGGTGGGAGTGTGGCCGCCATGACCGGGACCTCCTCCTGGGGGCTTCAAAGCACGGCGTAAGCCGGACAGATTATCACATCTTAAACGACCCCACCTTGGCTTTCCTGGAGGCCCACCAGCGTTTCACCAGTCAGCGAGGGGCCGGCATCTGCACCGGAGCCCAGGCAGAGATCCCCAAAGCTGGGATGGGAGCAGCGGAAAGCAGCATCTCTGCGCCCATCCTCACCACTGCAGAGCTGGCGAGCGCCGCAGCTGCTGCCAAAGTTGCAGCTAAAGAGGAGGGAGAAGGGAAGGAGGTGAAGACAGAGGAAGGGAAGACAGAGCTGGAGGTGAAAATGGAAACAGAAGGAGATGCCAACGACATTCCATGTACCAAGACTGAAACTCCTGATGAACAGAAGGAAAATGAGGGAGAGGGCAGTGAAGGGAAAGATGAAACTGCCGTTTCACCGAAGAAGGAGGTGAAGGAAGAGGAGGAGGCACAGCCAAAGGTCGAAAAAGAGGAGAAGGAAGAGCAAAAAGAGGAGCACAGCAGAGACACAGAGAAGACTTCCAAGCCAGCAGAAGACCAAGATAAAGACTTAACAGAAGAGGACAAGACTACTGTTGACACTCTTGGGGACCAGAAGGAGACGACCACTGAGCTACCAGAACATCTGGACTCGTCTCCTAAAGCACAACCGGACCGCAAGACCGCAGAGGAGGAAGACGGAGAGGAGAGGGAGAACCCAGAGTCTCTGAAATCTCCAAAGTCAGCTGACACAGAGAAAAGCCCAGAGGAGGAAGACGAGGAGAGGATGGATGAAGACGACAAATCAGAGAAATCCTCTCAGGCTGAAGGTGAGGGGGCGAGGGGGGTCAACGTCATTCTCACTGGGGGCAGTTTTTAAACTTTGTACTTAGTAGATTTTATCACAGATGATGACATGACGTTCTAAATGCAGCTTCCACACAACACTGCTGACAGCACGCTCGGTCACAGGCTTATTTCTGGTGTTTCCCCTCATGACTTGGCAGAGTTTTAATGAGTCCAGTTCCAGAGGCGGGAGAGTAAAATGAGTTTGGATCCCTTGATAATGAAACCCTTTTTTTAAATTAAGAGTGACAACATGACTCTCTCCTCTCTCCACACAGCGAGCGCTGCGTCAGAGCAGAAGAACTTTGACGAGGAGAGCATCGCGTCCGTCAGCACATCAGCCCAAAACGAAACCAGAGATGGCTTCTGCCCCGACGACCTGCCCGAACCTTCTGCACTGCAGGCCTTACAGGAACGCGCCTACGGCTTCTCTTTCTGGCCTAAGGTGAGTCTCAAACAGCAGCTACATCGACACATAAAGGCCAGTCTCTAGTAGGAGCTGTGTGATAATAGTAGAGGTGCAGACAGTGATCCTCACCTCTCTCCCCCGTCCTCTCAGGATCGAGTGATGATCAACAGGATGGATAACATCTGTGAGGCCGTCCTAAAGGGCAAGTGGCCCGTGAACAGACGCCACATCTTTGACTTCCCCAGCAACCTGTTGCCAGGGCATGGCTCCACGGTAACCACAGCGGCCGTAGCCACGGTGACGGAGAGCCCGCTGCAGAGGCGGAGCCTGGCCGAGCTGACGATGGCCGGCATCCACACGCCTTACAGCGGGAGCGAAGACAAAACACTATCCCCACAGGTTCATGTGAGTGTTTGTGAACAGAGACTTGACTTTGACTTGAGTTACACCACTAGAAGCCTTAGCATTAGCCTGTTAGCATTCTGTTTTTGTAAACAAAGATGCTGTTGCTGTCATCAGCTCCCCGATAAGATGCTGTTAAGCAGACTCATGACACATGATGACCTGATGTTACAGGAGGACGCTCTGAGCCTGACGGTGCCTCGACAGAGGAGGAGAAGGAGGAGGAAGATCGAGATCGAGGCGGAGAGGGCAGCCAAGAGACGTAACCTGATGGAGATGGTGGCTCAGCTGAGAGAGAGCCACGCTGCTACAGAGTCCCAGAGTCAGGCCATAGACCTCACCAAGGTGCTCACACCTAACACTCTTAACACTCCAACCATTATTTGTGTCACCAAATCAGAAAAGAACCGTTCAAACTGAAGGTGCTCTGTCTGTCGTTCAGGGTATGCATCATCACCACAAGGCCTCCGCTTCATTGGCTGGCTTCCCCAGTGCCCTGGTGACGAGCCCCTCGCTCAAAGCCCAGATGGAGCTGCTGCAGCAAGCTCCGCCCTCCGGACACAGAGCCAATGGTTCACTGGAGGCCGACCTGCCTATCATGAGGAGGAGGCGGGGCCGCAGGAAAAATGTGGAGGGCCTGGAGCTGCTGTTCATGGGCAACAAGAGAGCAGGAGGGGTATGTGTGGACTGTGTGTTCTGCTGCACCAACACTAAACACAGTACGAGTATCAGCATTAAATATTTTTTCTTCTCCCTCCTCTGTGGACATTCAGGATGATGCTGAGGAGACGAAGGTTTCAGGTGTGGAGGCTGTTCAGGGTGCTGCCCGTGCCCACAGAGCCCACACCGTCCCTGAGCAGAGCCCCAGCGCCAGATCTCTGGCATCCGGCAGTCTTGAGGACGACGAGGCAGCAGTTTCCAACAAAGAGCTGGGAGAGTGGCTGAGGCAGCATCCGACATACACCATGGACATGGCTGGATTCACACCAGTACGTCATTCTCTGATTTTATTCACTTATTATCTCCAGTTTTTATTCTTCAGTCTGTAAACTGGATGTTTTCTCGTTCAGCAGCCTTCTCTCTAATCCAGTCATGACTCATCTAGTCATTCACACCTGCCCCTGTTTTTGTCTTGCTACAACAGAAGAGCGAGGAGTTATTGCTGTCTCAGTTTTCTAAGCCCAAGCAAAAGCGCCATCGCTGTCGAAACCCCAACAAGATTGACATCAACACGCTGACCGGAGAAGAGCGAGTGCCCGTGGTCAACAGACGCAACGGACGCAAGGTGAGCTCACGTACAATCAGAACGCTCATCACGGTTACGCTGCAGAAAGAAAGAAACTCACAGCATCTTCCTGTTTCTCAGATGGGCGGGGCCATGGCTCCACCAATGAAAGAGCTTCCCAGATGGTTGTTGGAGAATCCAGAGTTTTCTATCGCCCCTGATTGGACAGACATCGTCAAACAGTCGGTTAGTAACAGCACGGAACATACAGTTTGTGACAGCTCATCTGTTAGTTTCCTTCTGAGAGACTGACTTGTTTTCTGACCTCCACACAGGGTTTCCTCCCAGAAGCCATGTTTGACCGCCTCCTGACCGGCCCTGTAGTCAGGGAGGAGGGCGTCCGTCGACGAGGACGACGACCCAAATCAGAGATCGCCAAGGCGGCAGCCGCCGCTCAGGCAGCTGCAGCAGCTCAGGCTGCCCAGGTGTCACTGGCAACTGCTGCTTCATCTGCAGGTACAGACATCACACAGATACAGTCTGCTGAGGAGACGAGAGCCGTCTAATGTCATAGCATTAGCGTTAGTTGGTGTGTGTGCTGAAAGAGCTTCATGTTAACCCTTTGTGTGTGTGTGTGTGTGTGTGTGTGTCTGCAGGAGGCATCAACCCTCTGCTGTTGAACAGCCTGTTTGGAGGGATGGACCTGTCGTCCCTCCAGAGCCTCCAGTCTCTCCAGTTGGCTGCTGGTCTGATGGCCTTCCCTCCACCCACCGACCCCAAGCAGGCTGCCGCTAGCGCCGCTGCTGCTTCCATGCTGCCCCTCATGCTGCCTGGCATGGGAGGCCTGCCCAACATGGCCACCCTCCCCAACATGTTCAGTCTAAGCGGGCTGTTTGGTGGCAACCTGGCAGCAGCCACCGCCGCCACGTCCAACTCCACAGTCACCTCCGCCGCATCAGGGAGCACCAACGGAACGATGGAGGGAGAGGGCGACGAGGCGGGGGCGAAGAGGAAGCGAGAGGGAGAGGAAAAAGATGAAGGAGACGATTATGAAGAGGGGGGAGACGAGGAGGAGGAGGCGGAGGCTGAGGGGAACGAGGGAGGAGTGAAGAAGGCGAAGAAGAAGAAGGTGCAGAAAGAGGGTGAGGAGAAATCAGCTGATGATGTCACTGCGGCTCCTCAGATCCCGGCTGCTGATTCGCCAGCCGAGACGTCCATCAACGGTGACGCAGCAGCTCTGTTAGCAGCAGCCGGCATGTCCGCCAATTCTCTGGCGTTCAACCCCTTCCTGCTCTCCACCATGGCCCCCGGCCTCCTCTACCCCTCCATGTTCCTACCTCCAGGCCTCGCAGGGCTCAGCCTGCCCGGCTTCCCCACCGCCTCCACCCTGGCCGAGCTGCAGAGTGCCATGGCCGGAGCGCTGGGCAGCAACGTCGTGACCACAAACCCCCCAAGAGAAGCGGAGGAGGGGAAGAAGGCGGGGCTGAAAGCTACAGAAGGGGACGAGGATGACGAGGAGGAGGAGGAGGAGGAGGAGGAAGGAGGAGAGAGTGACTTGGCCGAGGAGAAGGAGGGCGGAGCGGAGGAGGAGACGAGAGGCGAGGACTCAGCCCTGGAGGACGGAGGGATGGGAGGCGAGGAGGAGGAGGAGGAGGAGGAGGCAGCGGCGTCCCCGCAGAAGGACAAGAGTGACTGAATAAAAACACAACAGTGACTGGCCTTGGACATTTCCTCACCCCCTGACCTCCCCCCTGCCTCCTCCTCCCCCTCACCACGTTTACACGCCTCCACCAGAAATATCCAAACTATTATGATCCTGTTTTTTTTTTTTTCTTTACATTGTTGTTGATGATTTCTCTCTCACTCTTTGTTCATTTTTTTGCCAGGTATATTTACTATGCGTCAGAGAGGACGAGGTGTGTGTGTGTTAAGTTAAATCTCTCTGATCGATAGTGTAGTCAGGGAAAATCCTCACAGCCGAGCTCGGCTCCTCTTCAAAGACTGTTTCTTTCTCTCTGGTCGGCCTGCGCGCCCACACTTTTTTCCCACAATCCCTCAAATAGGATTTCACGAGGTTCCAATAGTACTATTATTATTATTATTATAATTATTGCTGCTTTCAGCTCTCAGATCTTTATTTTTTATTTCCGCTTCCTTCTTCCTCTGGACTATTTTGTTGTTGTTGGTTCTTGGCAGCATCTCATGTAAAAGAGGAGAGACGTCGCGCCGGCGGGCGGCGCTTTTTCTACCATCAGTTCTCGTTTTAAAAAAAAAAACAAACAGCATTACAGCTGACCCGGCTGTCTGTCTGACAAAAGCTGCTGCAAAAAGGAATTGTGGGTAATGGAGTTGATGGCGCTCTGTTTCAGAGCAGATGTTTTTAAGTTCTCACATATCAGATACCAGGTAGACTCTGAGGAGGAGACGAAACCAGACTGGCCTAAGAGGCAGTCTCACACACTGATGACCACAACACACACACACACACACACACACACACACACACACACACATACATCCCAACACATACTTGATCTTTAGCTGCGCACATGCACACACGCATTCAGAAGTCCACCACTACACACCCTTAAACCCCCCCTCCCCCCCTCCCCTCTCTCTCTGTCATGTGACTGTTTCTGGGAGGACTCGTCCCTCTTTTGAGTGTATGTGTGTGTGCGCTTGTGCGTGCACGCTGAACCAATACTGTTAAACCAGTCCCACACTGTTTGAATGCCAGTCTTGAATCTTTCCGCTGCCACCTCTGAACCCTGTCTCTTGCTCTCTCGTCGAGGCGGCAGGTTTTTGGCTCGGGGGCGGGCTGGGTCTGCCACCAATCAGGCCTGCTGATTGGTCCGTTTCACACCACCAAAAACCGGCCGTCCCCGTCTGGAGGTTTCTGTGAATGGGTTTGGGTCGGTGGTCCACACACAGGGATGTGTTGTTTCAGGTTTATTCTTTAAAGGGGGGCACATGAGATGGTTGACTTTTCCCGGTCGCTGCCACATTAAAAAATCCTCAGTTTAATTTTTATTTTTCCTTTCATGTCCCGGTAGTTCCAGACCAAGTGCTGCCTCCCTAGTGACCGTCTCTTTAATGACTGTTTCTCTAGTCACACACACTGACACCAGGCCTGGCCAAGACAGGACTGAGACACATTTTCAACAGAGTTGGAAATTCACAAGTTTCTCGATGAAGTTCAACTCTGGTCGCTGAGTAACTTTTAAAATGCTTGAAAAGTGCTCGCGGCGCTTGATTTGTTTCCATTTCTGAGGCCAGTTCAAGTGTCCGAGGGAAATCAAGCGCCGCGAGCGGTTCAAATATTTGAAAGTGCATTCAAACACACACTGTGGCCAGGTCCTATTAACATTTGCTATCACAGCCAGCCCAGCAGATGCAGAGATGGAACTGAGACGGAGGGGGGAGAGATCGCTTTTGGCTCCACGGATGATGCCCCCTCCCCGTCAAAGATCCTTGTTCTCCTCTCTAATGCTGAGACAGCAATAACCAAGGCAGCTTTTGAATGTTCCAACATCACTCTCCCAACACACACACACGCACACATACACACACTATATGAATAACCACAAGTGTCGTATGAATAGAAAAACAAAACTAAAACTGTAAATGATGACAAATAAGTACTGCAATCAATTTTGTCTCACTCTGTTCCTGTTGATGCACTGGTGTTAAAGAGTTAAAATAATCAGGTACCTTTATTACTTAGCTACTTTTCTTGAAAAAAATGGACTTTTTGTTACTTTTAGCCAGCAAGCTGAAGAGCATTACCTCAAAATTCTTATCTAGCCTTGAAGTTTACAGACATACCATGTAAATGTTTTTTTTTCTTCTTTTTTTTGGTGTTTGTCGTTTTGTTTTGTTTTTTGGAGACATCATGTATGATGAATTGTAGCTATGATGCTTTTAATAAAAGTGAATCATGATATTCGCCTAGGAAACCAAAAATCCGCCTGCGTCTCATTTGTTTCACTCGTGTTCATGTGTACTCTCTGGAACTTTTTCCGAGGCGTTCAGTGGAACATGCATCCATCTTAACTCGAGAGCTCAACTGAGCAAATTCTGCTGGTACAAGAGGTCAAAACTCAAAGGTAACCTGACGAGGGTTCAGTTCAGTGTTTCTAACCAAAATGTGTTTAAGAGAAGCACCGTGACGGTGTCTTAAAAGTAGTTTCATTCAACTATTTCAGCTAAAATCAAAAATTTGTTTGGAGATTATTTTTAAAAAAAAATGATTCCTGGATTATCACATTAGTTGGTTAATTTTATGTGGATTGACAAATTGGCTAATTGTTTCAACCCAAAAGTTTACCGTGATGCTAAGTTTTATTGATGATTGTTATTCATCTACTTGATGATTTCATGTTGTTATCCAGAGCAGTGAAGCTGCTCTTCATCTCTGCCATTACTCCGTCTGAAACTAAACTGCCCTTGAACTGAGTTTTTTTTTTTTTTTTTTTTTTTTTTTTAATGCAGGACTTGAGAGGGAGGGATGTTTAGCTAACGTCACAGAAGATGATTCAGTAGTCTGAGTGTTTCCACTCATACACTGACTCTACTTTGATATATTGTTTAGAATGATGAGTGTAAAATTAGATTATTTTAGATGACATTAAAAACTGTACAGAGCAGACAGGACATGTTTAATATTCATATTTATATTTTCAAAATGTTATTGTTACCCATGGAGTCAGACGTTAGAGGGATATACTCAGGAAAGTGTTGCATGGAGTCTTAAAGGCCTGTTAGCGGCCCCTAGAGGCCTCATGGGTCATTATAAACTGGATCAAGCAGTGAGAACAGACTGGTGTGAATAATGCAAACGGTATGGTTAGATGTGGATGTTGTGAACAGTGCGTGTGTCAGCATTAAAGAGGAAAAGTTGAACATTCCGGTCAAATGGGGGTGAAATAAGAAAACAGGAAGAAATTGTTAGCCTGTGTGTGTGTGTGTGTCTCATGCCAGCCAGCTGTCAGAAATGGCCTCTCTCCCACTGGAGCTGCTGACAAAACATAAACTGACAGCCAGACCCCACTCTGTGTGTGTGTGTGTGAGTGAGTGTAAGAGAAAGAGAGAGGAATGGACAATGTAGTTGAGATTCTGGCTGTTCTTTTCTTGCATCTCAAACCACTCATGTACACTGCATTCAAAGACATTGTTCCTAAATGTTTCTAATGTGTGAAAGAGCTCACAAGCAGGTATCGCATTGCTCATCTCAAAAAATTAACTGTCCTTTAAATCTTTAAACCAACAATCCTGAAACGGAAACTGTCTGTCCATGCTGCTGCTGGATCCAGAGGAACCAGTTCCAGCTCAGTCCCGTAAAGTGTCACAGTGACAGTGACAGTGAACCAGCATTCACAGTAGCAGGACCTCCACTGAGTGGAATGCAGCCATCATTGATACACCTGTGAGTGAGCTGCTATGAAACATCAAAATGTCTGCTGTGTGACCAGTCCATTCTCCTGTACATTACCATGGTGGCGCTTTGTGCAACATTTGAGTCATAGCATGCTAACATACATTTTTAATGCGATGTTCACATCTGAGTTTAGCATGCTAACATTTGCTAATTAGCATAAAACACAAAACACAGCTGAGGCTGGTCGGACTGTCATCACTTTTTCACATCATAAACCAAAGTTGTGGGCAAATCCAAACTTTGTTGTGATGGTGCTGTGAGAGGCGAGTCTGGGCATACCCAAAGTTGTTAGGACGAAGGTCGTTTGTGAACAGTAAATGAGTGCGCCAACTTTTGCGCCAATCCATCCAGTGTTTGTTGATCTATGGGCCTTTTCCACAGCGGCCATTCTGACATGTAACTGCAGTGTAAACTCAGGTCTTACCAGTGATGCTAATTAAGGTTCAGTTCCATTCAGGTCAAACAGAGTCAGGGTGCTGCTGTGGTGCATGTTGGCTCACTGGAAAGTCTCTGCTGCTATAAATGGAACTGAACCTTAACTAATGTCATTGGAAACACTTGTGTTGAGCCACTATTTTATGTGAAAATGGCTGCTGTGGAAATGTCTATTGTCTAAACATCTCTGTTGATAAGGACAAGGCCAACCTCTGTTTATATCCACAAACTGGAAACTTTGTTCACTTATTGTCCATTATCCAGCAACCTGCAACATACTGTGAATGTTACTTTGAGTTATTAATATGGTCAAACAAATGAGAACACGTCTGAAATTCTTCAGTGATGCTACATTAACATCAAAACAAAATGTCTTTCTCTTTGCTCTTTGCTCGGTACAAAATATCATTTCTGAATTCAAACCTTCCACCAGATTCAGTGAATCTGAAGGGAAATATTGAGCAAAGCTGCTACAGAGAAAGCTAACCTTGTAGCTATCACTTCATTTCTTCTCTGGCAGAATAAAACCTTGACAGAACAGAAGTTTTATCAGTCAGTCATCTCACTGAGAACATCCTGGGTTTATACTTGTGTTCTGTGTTCGGTTTTGTTATATTAGCATGGTAGCTTATTACTTGGTGATGTAGCTCAGCTTATCATGGTCGCGGTGGGGTTGGAGCCTATCCCAAGCAACCTTTCACATTTACACCTACATTCAATTTAGAGTCACCAATTAACCTGCATGTCTTTGGACTGTGGGAGGAAGCCGGAGTACCCATGCAGACACAACCCAGATGAAAACATGAGTTTTACTTGGTATTATAACAACCGCAGTATTTTTCATGTGTGATCCAGTGACATTCAATGCAAAGTACAGTGACGAGGCTGCCAGTCTGCTGAGTGATGCCTTAAAGTGTTTCCAGTCATCATATGTCTGAGCGTTGGACTGATCTCACAACAGCACCTTTAAAAAAGCAGCAGAATGTCCCCACTTTAATAGTAATACAAACACAACTGTGTGTGTGAGCGAGGGTGTGTTTACTCTAGCAGACAGTAGAGAGGTGGAGTGTGTGTGTGTGTGTGTGTGTGTGTGTGTGTGTGTGTGACAGACGTCTGGCCTAATCGCCTTGCTGGAGGAAGTGGGACGTGAAATCCACCAGCCGCTCCACACACACGCGCACACACACTGAACACACACCGACACAGCATGTAGTCTTGTCTTCTACCCTCATTTTCTCCTTTCAGGAATTCAGAAAAAAAACCTCGAGCTGAACAGATTTCTAGTCGTGGATTGAAGGTCTTTGCAAAACTGTAGATCCAGTCCAGTGATACAATATACATAACATATGTAATTATAATATCATTTTATATGAGAAACGTGAAGCGCTGATGAAAATGGACTAAAACAGTTACATTTCTTTGGTGTGTATCAGTGTGTGGTACTCTGGGTTGCTGACACCGTTTCATCAGTTATCTTAATATGCAGAGCAGCTGAGTATAACTGCGTGTTGAGCAGTGATATATCGGGACAAAGCCTGCCTTTGTTTCTGAAGGCTCTTCAGTCAGAAGCCGCTCTCCTGGCATCACGGCTCTGTCTGTATCCGTATCACAGCTCTCTGTGCTGCCAGGCTGCGCTCTGCCAGATAACTTGTAATGAATTTGCCCAGATTAGTTGAATATGCGGCCTTATTGTCCAACATACTGCATGTAATGTTCATGATAATCCAGATCTTTAAACCCAGATATCATATCAGAAAAATCCACATTAAAGGGGCAGTCCACCGATTTATTTTTCAGGTTACCAGTCATGAGGAGTAATTTATGAAGTGTCATGTTCTGTGGCTGTGGAGGAAGAAGTGCTGGTGTTACAACACTGTGGAAAAAAGTGGGCATTTATGAGGGAGCAGGACGGGTCTAATGATGCTATCAAGTAGCTTTATGGTAAATGTATCCATACTAGGTGCTGCATAATGCTGCATTCATATGGACTCAGACAGACGTTAGACGGCAGACGGACAGCACCTTCTGGTCATCACAGGAAGAACAAACACACAGCCTGATGGAACAGCAAAATGAAACACACGTGATGACATGTTGCCATGGTGACTTTGTATTGTTTACAAGAGTGGGATAAAGTACAGTAAATAAATGTCATGCTTATTACTTTATGGAATAAATGAATTCCCTCTTCATTCGTCCATCCTTGTTTCCTCTGTGTGAGGGAGCTGTGTAACACCTGGGTGTAAATTCCATCACATAAAGTTAGAACATTTTAACTTTGGATGGCAAAGGACATCTGCTTTTATCGCTGGTGTTATTCTCACCTAATTTTACATGACACATTAACATGATATCTAGTTAGCTGGCTACAATCTGCCTGAATCCATGTGAATGCAGCATAAAAGTCAAAATATCTCTGCCTCTTCTGCTTCGCTGCAGAACCCCTTCAACCACATTTTTTAAAGGATGTGGTAATGTGTGTGTATCCAAAGGCTGTGCCGTCATGGAGTGCCATTGTTGTCAAAAAAAAAAAAAGAGTGAGTGTGTGTGTGTGTGTCTGAATGGGTGAGTGAGAGGACGACTGTACAGCATTTTATGGGTTAAGGTAGAAAGGCGCTGAATAAATGCAGTCCATTTACTGTATTAAAAACTGTGTTAAAAACACATCAGTGAAACACACTTTTGCTCTGGGTGACATCTTCCTTCATTTCTGAACAACTCCTCTCACCTCCCGCATGAGACTGTGAAGGCCGTAACCCTTTATAGGGCACTCATTGAAATACTTGAAATTGAAATTTCAACCATGGAGTGTTATTGGTGGATATAAGAAGACTTTTTTGACTGTTTTAGGTTGCAAATGAAAGTCAAAGAAGTTACCGTACCCAACCTAGGGTAAAAAAAAAAAATCAACCAAAATATGTGGAGCATTTATTTCCAAATTAACAATCAGAAATATGTCTTACAGAACTTTTGACACTTATTTCAAAATATCTACTGAATAAGATCCATTAGAGGCCATAGCAACACTGCCTGTGACATAACCTGACATTCGCTGATTGGTTGGAGAAAGTCACGTGATTCTGCTCCTTCATTAATAGACGTGGGGCACCATTGTTAAAGCCCGTGGAAGTGACCATATATTGTTCCCACACCCGATAAAGGGTTAAACAGCTTCTTCAGTAACAGACTTACTCCCACCATGTATGAAGACGCACTACTGCAGGTCCTTCATTCCAATTCCAATTCGCATCGAAAGTGTCACAGTCAGAGCAGAAAGGTTCAAAGGTTCTGAGAGGCCGACTGTCAGTATGGGTTTTGGTCTTTATGACATTTGGTGACAACATCAAAACATATAGAGTATCACCAGCCTTAGCCATCAAAGCTGTACTAATCAATATTTTTGTACAAACAATGGCTCAGATTACTGCGCGTAGCTAGAGTGAATACTGGACTTACATTCATCAGGTGAACTGCTGGATCCAGATATCAGGCGCATCAGCACTGAGCTTTGATGACAGATGACAGGTTTGTTGTGAGTTCCCCTGAACCAAAGAACAAGACTTTCTCTCTACAGTCGCCTTTTTTCATCAATGGTCAACAATCATTCAGGGAGAGATCCGTCAGTGAGGCGGTACAGAGACCGATCCGTACACCTACAGCAGCAGGCAGTGGATCATAAGTCACTGCAGGAACACGAGTAGTGTTGAGTGATGGGGACGTTAGAGAACTCAGTGCTGCTGACTGACGAGATCATCTGTCAGTCATACATAAAGATGTGAATATAGTCGTAGATATGTGGAAGATTTCTATTGTAACCTGGAATGTAAGTTAATATTTGAAAGCAGTCAAGCATCAGAGGTGTAGACCCTGACCCTTTTTTCTGGTCTGGTCTGAAAGTGGATGAGCAGCACAAAGAGACCTGTTATTAGACACTGACAAAGAGTGTGTGTAATAACTGCAAGGCAGTTGATGCTTTTAAAGGCTTTATTTCAGATGAATCTAGGAATCTTCTGTGGGTGCCGTGCTCTCTTTCTCTGTCATTGTATGATAAGATGTAATACCTACTGTATATATATATCAAAGAAAGGTAAGGTCAGTGGGAGCACATGGTTTTATGTGTCATTTCATGGTGGTATGTTTCTGATGGTGACTGAAGACAAGAGGCAATTATAGTCAAGAAAAAAGATTTTAAAGCAATATGAATAAAAGTCCATTCCATAGATCAGTGTGTTTGGATTAACACACAGTGAAGGGTGTGGTGATCTTTTGGCACATGTTGAACTCTTCTGTTGGATAGCACCACATTTACCACAGGTAGATAGATAGACAGAAGAGTTGAGTATAGTAATAGTGAATATAGTAATATAATAGTGAATAGAAAATCTTGAGAAATCCACAGTTGAAGGATTGTGAAGCATACAAGCAAGAGCAGGCAAAGAGGGGTGGCCAGGGGTGCCCCTAACCTTACCACAGTAGGAAGGTGATTGGCTTAATATCAATGATGGATTACTAAACAAATTGACTGGGTGTAGGCACAGAGACCTGGACCAGAACATCTGTATGAGGCATAGACTGTAAAAAAAAAAAAAAAATCATGGATGTAGTATCTGTGATGTCACCCACGGGTTTCTGAAGAGCTGTGAAGCTCTGAGTGTGGTGGCTCTGGTCATCTCCATTTAACCTTAATATCATTTGAACAGGTGAGTTGTATATAAATTCACCCTCAGTGCAGTTGTCATGAATGGGGAAATTAGCTCTAGAGACCAAAACTGTTTTTGTACCAGGCTGTAAACATGTTTATTTCTGCTGTGAAGTTGGACATTTGAACATGAAGGCTTATGGAGACTGACTCACTTCTGGAGCCAGCCTCGAGTGGATGTTTGAGGAACTACAGTTTTGCCACTTCTATCTTGGCTTCACTTCACAGACACTGAAGTCTCTGCTTATTCCACTGGCTGACTGTAGTACTGCAACAACATTTTCCTGCAGTAAAACTGCTCACAGTCGACGTCCAACAGAAAATTACTATTAGTAGTTTTTCTGTTATGATTTTTTAAATATTTCTCTGAATATTTCTACTCTGCTGTGAAGTTGGACATTTTAACATGGGGACTGACTTTGGAACCAGCCTCAAGTGGACCTTTGTGGAACTGCAGTTTTAGGCTTCACTTCACGGCCACAGAGGTGGCTGCTTGGTATGTTAAGTGGCTTAATATTTCTTGTTTGAACATCAATCAGGTGACCACAACAAGACACAAAATAACTACAAAGAAGTAAATGGACTCTCTCTTAACATGTTACTGTTGTGTTTGCAGCTTGTTGTACTGACCCCAGGTAGCTGAAAAAACATATTACTGCAGCTTTAAAGGATTTAAAACTGGGTTTAACTTGAGTCTGATTGTAGTTTGAGTAGTAGCATTTCACTCAACAGCTTGATTGCAGAGACAGAAATACAGACGTTGCAAGACGGTGCTAGTTACAGGTGTGATTGAAGAAAAATATGACAATTATTATTATTATTTTAGAATTAAGATTATTATTTTAAATTTAGAAGACGTGAATAAAAACATTGCACCAAAACAAACATAAAACAATGAAGTCAAATATGAAAAATTAGATGAGCTTCAACTGGCATAAACTGGAAGCTCTGTCAGTCTCCCTCTTCTCCTCACCCTTTCATCTCTGCTGTGTGTGTGTATGTGTGTGTGTGTGTGTGTGTGTGTGTGTGTGTGTGTGTGTGTGTCCTGTCCAGATGAATCTCTCTCCACTCGGCTGGATGTGTCACTTCCTGCTCTCTGCGGTTGTCATGGAGAGGCCAGGGCTCCAGCGATAAAGAGCCATCTGCCGTCGGCATGACCACCTACAGCCCGGCCGCCGTCACGGCAACCGTGATTGATAGCCCCCAGAGAGTGACAGAGAGAGACACAGAGAGAATATGATAGAAAAAAAGGAAGGAGAGAGAAATGAAGAAGGCACAGAGGAGGAGGAGAGGAGAGGAGAGGAGGGAGGGAGAGAGACAGGTCCAGATGTCCTCCTGTTTGCTCTGAGGTTTTAAGTCTCTCTCTCTCTGTTTCCAAGGGAGACAAATGGTAGAAACATGACATTGAGAGCCAGTGCATCAATTGCCCGCACATAAACACACGCACACACACACACACACACACACACAATGGCATTCATTCAACCACACTTCCTCCGGCTGAGGGGAGGATGTATGTTTCTGCCATGATGAGAGTTTGGAAGACACATAACTCTGTCTTCTTCATTTGAGATGTTTCTAGATCTTCTGTTGCTCAAGATCAGATCTGACAAAATTTGGAATTGTTTTGATGCTACATACATTACATACCCCATGTCTGTTCTCACACTATGTAACTTTGTGCTCCAGGTATGATCACCCACGAGAAGTACGTAACGCATTACGGCACTGAGTCACATCCCACCAACTATTTGACTGATTTTGGTAAAAGAAAATATTTTTTGGTTTTCCCTCTGATGTCCTCCGGCTGCTCCGCCTCAACTATCTGTGATTTACAGAGTTTCCTGATGGACAGTGAAGTAAACTGCTGCTAACTGTAGCTGCTGTTAGCTAATGTTAGCTCAGTTTGTTAGCCGGGCTGTCCGGAAGGTGAGCTCAGAGCACTGGGGGAGTGTTAGTGTTTGTACCAGAGCTGTTTTGGGAAGCCTAGAAATGAAGCTGGGCTCAGGAGAGGAGGAGAAGAGACCAGAGGGGACGCTGATAAAGGAAGCTAAGCAGATGAAATGAAGGAATGAGCAAGCAAGAGACAAGAGTAAATCTGGGATTGACTTTTAGTCATTGGTGAGAGCTTGGTGAAATAAAAGGCTGAAAGACAGACGCCGTGCTGGGCTGACTGCTGTTGGACTAGTCAGTAATATTAGCTGGCTGCTATGTCTTGTAATAATAATAGTAACAAATAGTAACAAATACACGTGTATAGCTGTCCATATTTACCACAGTGGGATTACACACTGAAACTGGGAGAACTAAAACACAAAAATACCAATTTCTACGTTCACAGGTTTCCTCTGTACGAACAATGACATCCCACATGTAAAACAGAATGTTGATTTTAGATGAATCTGAAAAATGAAAATTACAGTATTTTTGTTACCAACATGTTGAAAATGGATTATTTCTCCAGCTGACAGGCCATGCTGGTTAATGTTAATGTTAAACTTTCACCACACCATATGAATGTATGAATGTTACGCAACTTTCTTTATCACTAGCTTTGGATGTAAATTGTGTCCTGCAGAACTAGACAAAAGCAAAGTGAACGACAACTACATGCCACCCACACATGCCTCACACACACATACAGGCTAACTGACCGAGGGTGCGGCGTTTAGCTCAGTTGGTAGAGCAGCTGTCCCATGTGTGAGGGCTCAGTCCTTGCTGCGGAAGCCCAGGGTTCAAATCTGACCTGTGGCTCTTTCCTACATGTCATTTCCTGTCTCTCTCTTCCCACATTCCTGTCACTCTTCAGCTGTCTCTGTCAAAATAAAAAGCTTGAAAAGGCCAAAAGAAAAAAGCTAACTGACCAACAAGAAACATGACTCAGAGTGGGCAGCCCTTGTAGGGCAGAGGAGTTGTTTGGGGTCTACTTTCACTCTGTGGTCCAGATTCACTAAATGTCGCTTTAACTGTCTGAACACGGGTGGATCATGTCTACATGTACACATTTATTAGAGCATGTATGGAATTTCAAAATGAAACTGTTGACATCAAGATGATAATCACTGAAATGTACTCATATTTTCTACAGCAGTGATCATCGACTGGCAGCCCACAGGCCACATCCTGCTCCCCATCAGAATATTAATGAATTCGTTAAAATTATGGTGACTCATAATAACAACCAAAACTTCTCAGTCAAAAAAAAAAAAAAAAGAAGAAAATCTGTTTAATTAACTCCTCAGTTGACTTCCTCTTTGGTGGAGAACAGACAGCATGTTATAGTTCTACTTTAAGGAGACTGTTCACACTGATACAGGCTCATAAAGATAACATACATTTTTGAAAGAAAGGGGAAATAATAAACAATAATATTCGTTAATTAGGCCTAACTAAATAAATTAATACCTTTTTTGTCCCTTATTTGTCTTATTTGTCTTGTTATTTGTCTGTTCAGCTATAATGCTAATGTTAGCATGCTACTTTTCTCAGCAACAATGCTAACATGCTGAATGATGTGCAGCAGGCAATGTTCACCTTTTTCACACTATATGCAATGTCTCTTAGCATGCTAACAGCTGCTAATGCTGCTAATTAACGGAAGGTACATGCATGATTGGAATGCATTCGTTTTGCAACGTGTATGCAACACTGAAATATAAAAGTTTGGATGTTCCAACATCATTTCTGAAGAGTTTATATTGTTAAAAATTTGATGAATTTTGTATCCTTTTGTAAAAATAATCACGTTTACAGTCAGTATACAGTAAGTCACAGTGTGATGTGGATGTACAGATGGATGGATAGCAAACATGTCAGACACCAGAGATCAGTGTTTGTTTCAAACAGCAGCCTCCTGCTTTGTACTTTCATTTGACCAGAACAGTTTGTCTCTTCTGTTTTTCTGTCCTCGTTCCTGCCTGAAACAAGAAATTCCAGTAACAGACTGGTAAGATGACCGGTCAAACCAGTCAGCAGTGGAAACAGTGAAACCAGCTGAGCTCTTTCCTGGAAACATCCAGCTGCTTCGTTACCACAGTTTTTTTTTTTTTTTTTTATTGTGACGACCTTGAGTTCTCTGAGGTGACTCATGACAATTTCAGCAGTATTATCTCATAATTCATTTCAGATTAGAGCTTCATGCCGTATGTAATGTCTCTCTGTCACCATATGTTCTATATATATATATAACTGTTTCTATGTGTGTATCTTGAACAAATTAATTTGATTAATTTCTCATTTATTTCTGAGGCCGATCTCATTTCATCCCATTCAGTTCATCTCCTTATCGAAATCGATAGAGATATGAATCAGCCCTGTGTGGTCTGCAGCGGAAAAATCCATTTCTATGGTAGGAGATACGAGATCCTCACTGGGCCGATGTGTGTGTGTGTGTGTGTGTGTGTGAGAGAGAGAGAGAGAGAGAGAGACCAGTGAAATATGACCCAGGGTGTCTGGGGTCCATCCATTTCCAGCAGCGGCTGCTGATGGCACTGTGTCAGCCTATCATATCGCTTAATGACTCTGAAGTCATCACTTACCTCATCCTGACATCAGGTATCGATTGGCTGACTGAGAGAGGGATGATGAATAGATGAGTGGACAGACAGACGGGCGAATAGACAGATGGACAGAGGGGTGGACAGCTGAAGATAGAGCTAATCTCATTAATGTGACATGTTATTTACATACAACTCCATCAGTGATACAGATCATAAAAAAATGAGATCATTAAATATGACTACAGCTGTGTTTTTACTTTTAGATCCATCATGGCTGCATCAGTTCACTACACAGGAGGCAGATTCAAGATGACACACTTAAGTCCAGAACCAGAGATACTGTCTACATGCAGTCTTCCCTTCTTTCACTTTTTACATTTTAACATGGGGACTTACGGTTACTGACTCACTTCTGGAGCCAGCCTCATGTGGACGTTTGAGGAACTGTAGTTTTTGCCACTTCTGTCTTGGCTTCACGTCACAGACTATGAAGTCTCTGCTTATTCCACTGGCTGACTGTAGTACAGTATGTCGATGTCCAACAGAAAATTACTATTAATGGTTTTTCTGTTATGATATTTTAAATATTTCTCTGAATATTTCTACTACAGATCCTGGATGTGCATGACAACACTCCAATATAAAGTTTATGGACCAAGTAGGTAGGGCCAGTTATGTGCTGGGTGAACAATTTTCAAATGAACAGGTGGCATCTTGAAGTGTGGTATAAAGTTCTTATAATCCATCCATAGTCTGGTTGGGGTCAGCTGGCGCTCAACAGGTAGAGCAGGTCGTCTATTAATAGCAGGCAGGGTTGGTGGTTTACTCCACAGCTTGAAGCGTCCTTGTGAAACGCACTGAACTCCAGTGGATAGGCCAGCGCTGTGTGTGATGACCTACTGTGTGTGTGTGTGTGTGTGTGTGAGAAAGAGTGAATGAGAGGCAAAATGTAAAGTGCTATGATTTAATGTCTGGTGCTGTTGTTTGGATGTGATGCTGTGCTCATGCAAGAAATGTTTAAAGTGTAAAGCTTTATTCACACATTAAACAAGCATTGGTTGGCCCTAGGTGAGAGGATGAAGTGACTGACTAAGATGTTGATGTAAATCAGATTTCCACCTCTGAATGTCTCTTTACAATCATCCATTTAAACAGTCACACACCAGTTAAAGAAACGGTACATACGAAGCAGTCGTTGGTCTCATTCGGCTGATGTTCATAGTTCTTCATGTGCAGAGGAAAGGTGGGCAAGAAGAACTTTTACATCCTAGTTTAGTTCCTGAGTTTAGATTCTATGGTTCCCTGTTTCTAGAACAATTTGGTCTAAAAGACACCGATGTACATGCTTGTCAGCAGAGACTTTCTTCTCTCTGAAAGAACACATTCTATTCCATGGACAAAATCCATTAATACCTTGAAATGGCTCAGATGTAACTCTACAGCTCTGCCTTCATGTAGTACGTGCAAATCTATGAATAACAACTAGTCCAAATAATCTCCACCCTCTGCTCTGCTGCTCGCCTGCCGCTTGAGTGTACCTGCTCACCTTCGACTGTGCTCATCAAAAACACAAACATCTGCCTGTTGGCTACTTCTTCACCACAGATCACATGAAAGCACTATGTGCACTTGAATTAGCTAACCTTATCTTGCTAACACTATACTAGCAGGTATAATAGTAGGACTTTCTTTGTGAACCAAGGTCACAAACTTTTCTGTCAGAATCGTCTAATTCAGCGGCCTCTCTGACAAACTGTTTGGAGGAACGTCTGCCCTGACTTCCTTGTCAACATCACAATGACATATAAAATGTCATCTCAGCAATTGACATGAATCTGGCTGTCTGAATCTGTGTTTTTGAGACATTGGCACACTTCACTTGGAAATGCTAAGCCGTGGGACTGACAGCTTATTTTCGCTCATGTCTTATAGCAGATAACAACACCACATGGACATGTTAACAAGGTTAAAAACTTGATTTTCATCAGAGGGTGTTAGTCCCTAAGCTGCTCCACTTGGTGTTCAGATGGTGTTCACATCCGACTGGGAACGGACCCAGGACACACTCCTGGGACTTTAATGCTGGTTATGCTGAATTCACATTACACAATTTTAGCCCTGATATTCCTCTGACCGACAAAAGCCCCAGATCAGAGGCGCTCGCTCTGCATTTGTTCCTGTGATTGAGTGAATCATTTGTGTGAACTGTTCAAAGAGGTGATCAGAGAGCTCGCAGAGGCCTTGCAGACCCCCAAAAGATGTAAAGTAGGATAAATACCTGGTTGTGTTAGGGAGCCATACAACAAACTATACAGCCAGTGAGAGCAGACACAGGCTGCTATATGTGGGCCGCTTGTTTCTTACAGTCTCTTGTGTTTGTGTGACAAAACATTGTTTGGATGACTTCAAGATTCCTGATTAAAAAACAGGAGTTGTGTAGTTGATCAAAGCTTTAGTCATCTGTCTTTGTGAAATGAAGACACACTTTGGACCGTTTCTTCCTCTCTGCCATCTTGTTGCAACACTTCAGTTTAATGTCATTAAAAACATGCCGGCATTGATAAAAGGCACTGACAAGCTCTGAGGCATACAGCTCTGTTGGAACAGATCATTTGGAGTCACTCCTCTCATCAACACTACACTAACCTGTGACACAGACCTCAACATCTGTTAATCTGAGCAGCTGTTAAAGCACCACAACTAGAAATGTCTGAAATCACGGCAACAGAGCTGAACTGTTCTTCTGAGCTCTCATTGTGGCAGAAACATACATCGCCCTGTCAGCTGGAGGAGGAAATGAGGTTGAATGAATGACATTGTGTTTGTGTGTGTGTGTGTGTGTGAAAGAGAGAGTGTGTGTGTTTGTAATTATTGGAAGAAAATGTGCGTTCCGTCGTTGCTCTGCAGGTTGTTGCAGTGGTGAAGGTTTGAATCCTGTCTTATAGTTCTTGGTTGTCTTAAATTTCTGTTGGGACTCAATACACCATCACAAACATGGCTCTCACTGCAAGTCATGGATACACCCTTCTGTGTGTGTGTGTGTGTGCGTGATGCTCCTCCTGCCTGCTCCTCCTTTTCACCCCGCTGACTAATGACCTACACCCCTCCACCTCCCTCCCACTCTCCCCTCCCCCTCACCACCAAGGACTGTGAGGAAAATGGAGGTATGGAGGAGGGGAGGGGAGGAGCAGATCAACCACAGATCTGTGGATCATCTGCATCACTGAACACACACACACACACACAGGGGAGGGGCTGTGAGGTCATCTGGGAGGCTGCATGCTATTGGTCAGCTTGGAGGTCATAGATCTGTATGAGCAAAATTCTTTCTTTCTTTCTTTCTTTCTTTCTTTCTTTCTTTCTTTCTTTCTTTCTTTCTTTCTTTCTTTCTTTCTTGCCTTCTTTCTTTCAATCCCATCATGCATTGGGTGAAAGTCATGGAGGCCACCATTCACTCACAGGGCTAACACAAGTAGACGCATATTAGCATCTGACATTACATCACTTGGATTCTGGAGGTTCTGCAGTTGGTCTTGGAAACATTTTTTGTCTCCAGGACTTTTTTCAAGGCAACATCTTTGTCTTTGTTTATAAAAGAATACATGTTAGTAGAGATGCAAATGTGTGGTCATTAAGCATGAGTTAAAAGGGTCGGTTCACACAGACGACTCTACTCTAGCAGAGGATTTGTAAAGTTTGCAGCATTGAAACATTATTTTTATATACATGTTTATATTCTGTGTGTGCAGAAACAGTGTCCATGTTATGCTGGATAATCCACAGACCTCACTGTCAGGCTTCACTGGAACTACTTATTACTACTCTGCTAAAGAAATAGTCCCTAAATAAATAAATAAAAACTGCTGAAAGTGAGAAACAGTAATTTTCTGCTGCTGTTACAGACATGTTACTGTTGAAATACAAAAATACCTACCTACTTCATGTACACAGACAAAATACAAACTATGTAAGTAAGTAAGAACACTGGCTGAACTGACCCTTAAAAACTCAACAAGTCTAGATGTCTGTCCACCATGAGCCGTGTTCAATTTTCTGTATCTTAAGGGAAGTTTTTCCTCACCACAAGTGCTTGCTCATGTTGGGTTCATCAGTAATATTATAAAGAGTACGGACTAGACCTGATTTACATGGAACGTGTCATGAGATAACTTCTGTTATGATTTGGGGCTGTATAAATAAAACTGAATTTTAAGTTACTCTTTCTCTGGGTTACATTTCCTCTGATGGCATGATGCAAATAAACATTTTTAAATACTGTGTGTATAAAAGTCTGATTTGTGTTCTTTCTCTGTGGTGCCATAGAGCTCCACATTGTCCAAAAACAAACAAAAAAAAAAACTAAATGAACCACACTGTTGTTCCTTCATCACCATGCTATAGATTATTTAGACTCAATAAGCCTTTTTGGTGTGTCACAGTAGGAAACATTGTTTGTGGAAGTGGAAGTATTGACTAACACATAGCTGGATTTGGTCTTTTCATAAGCAAAAATATAAAGAATAATGTCAGCTTTATTCTTTAGAGGAATGGATCTGTTAGATTCACATTTGTTGCTGAAAGTTGTTGAAGATGTTCAGATTGTATTCACTCACATGTTTGGATAGGAAATATGAAACTACTGCCAGCAGCTGGTTAGCTTAGCTTAGCACAAAGACTGGAAACAGGGGTAAACAGCTAGCCTGCCTATGTCATAAAAAAAAAAACACCTAGCAGCACGTCTAAAGCTCATTAATTAAGACATTATATTATATTTTGTTTCATCTGTACAAAGAAGTATGGAAACATGAAGTTACAGTGTATGGGGAGCTTAACCGTAACCGTGACTCTTACCTAGCATAGTTTTACCTTAGACTTTATGTTAAGCTAAGTCTGCTGGCTGTAGCTCACTCATCGTGGAGGAAATTGAGACTATCCTCTTAGGTTCAGTGTGTAGAATTTAGTTGCATCTAGAGGTCTGTATTGCAATCTCCTCACATCACCCTCACCTTCTTAGCGTAAAGGAGAAACAACACTTAAAGGGCCCTGTTTAGAGTCACTGTTAAGTGTGTCTGTTCTGGGCTACTGTAGAAACATGCTATTTAAATATGCCAGCCTCCATGAAAGAGGACCCACTCCCACTGTAGATATAAAAGGATCATTTTTAAGTAACAAAAACAAAAAGATTTTTATTTTCAGGTGATTTTACATGCATGAAAAGATAGTTATGAATATTATATTCTGTGTCTGTCTTATTCTGAAAATAAAGTCACCAAATCTTACACACTGGACCTTTAATACATTCTTCCATCTTCATTCTCGTGCTGATCTCATTTTAAATGTTTAGCATCATATTACCGACAGACAGCTGAAATTATTAAAAACATCAAGAAAGCATTATGAAGGTTTATTCAGCTGTGTTCCGACTGAAAGGATGGAGGAGGGTGACATCATTCATTTAAACCATCTAATTGGAAGAAACACAAGTGTTCCATGCTTAGATCAAATGCTATGATTAGCAACAGTGTGCTAACTTTATCTGAAAGCACTGAGCCAGATAGGCGAGTGTTGGACCATGTCGTGTCCATGTGTGTGTTTGAACGGGTAAGTCAACAGGTAAGTCAGGTAACAGAGTAGTCCACAGAGCTGAAGACTTCCAACATGGCCGCCAGAGTGTTGTTGTTACATCAGTAAGTGCCTCCTGCAGAGTTCAATAGAGCAGCACCTGGCTCAGAGCTCCATCCACCATCTGTATGAGACAACAGTTGTCCGATGATCTCATCCTGGATACAGTCGCTCTCACTGTAACTCTATCCCCCTTTATTCTCCTCTCACACTGTGTGTGTGTGTATGCATGTAATAAGTGCTTGGTTATGAAGGCTTTTGTGAGATGAACCCTGATAACTGCTAACAACGGAGAGTTACAGACAAACAAACCGATGCATAATATTTAGCTCAGTTTATTTATATTTGGTGGCACTGTGTTGTTACTCCTGGGATGAACCTTCAGCAGTCTCAGTGAGTCTCACTGGGAGTTTCAGACTGGTGCTGGCTCCAGGACTTGGCTCAGGCTGACCTCTGGTGGAATGCTGAGGAACTGCATCTCATACCAACATGCTGCATGAATGGGGACATACATATTTTACATAAGTTCAGTTTCTATGTCATGAGAACATGAGTAATCCATGGGGACAGTTGTATAATGTGTCTTTGTTTTAGTTTTAACAAGCCTGAGAAAAAAAAAACCTGGTGATGTCACTGTAATGTCATCAGGGTTATCTGAGCTTGGGTTTAGAGACTACAAATGTATAACAGAAAGCCGCATTACAACACTTGGGTTGTATTATGGGAAATGTAGGATCCAGGGCCAGGGCTATGACTAAAAGTCGGGATATTGAATGCATTTTTCTTTATTCTGTCACTAGAAAGACGAAGTGTTGGAAACACAACAGCAAACCACTGAATTAATTTTTTAATCCAACAGACTGTAAAAAAAAGACAAACCTGATTTATAAAACATATTAGTACCTTCATTCAAAGAACATCATACTCTCACTGCATGTGCACTGTACCTCACTCCACTTACTCTGGATGTGATTTCTAATATGAATATATTCATATGTAAAATGATGTTCTCGTACCAGTCCTTCATTTATTACAATACACTTGCTTAATGATTTAATAACAATAACAACAGTGACTGTGCTGGAGCACAAGCAGTTATTCGAGTAAAGACCTACTACTACTACAACTACTCAGTAAATGTACTTTGTCCTCCACCACTGCACACTTAACAACAAACTTCTCACCTAAAAATACTTGTGTGTAAATGTTTTTGTCCCGGTTGGTTCCACTTTTTTTGCTCAAACAGAACAGAGTAGAGACGTTGCTGTTCAATGGTCTGACCTCACCAGTTGTTATGCTGTAGCTTTGCTGCAGCACCAACCAAACTCTCACTACCAGCCACATACGTGCGAATAAAAAAAAAACAGTAATTCATTCACAAGATTAATGCATCATGTCTCATCTCAAGTTTCCTCCCACATGCATATGTGATCCGTGTTAACAGACATTTTCACAGCAGTCTTTTTGACTTGTCATAGCAGGTGACACATTATTTGTTCACAGTGACCCAGTTCCAGTCAGTACGGGGACGTTGGGACAAGTCCACCTGAATGAGCTGCAGTCATTTCTCGTGTTATCTCTGACACTGAGAGATGACAACGTCTGCTGTGAAAATTCAAGTTGCTCCTGAGTCCCTCCTTTTTCATGTCATCTTCTGCACCGTTGATCTCTGGAGTCTGAATCACACACGGTTTGTTTTCATTGTGTTTGTTAGTCCTGCTGATCATCCTTTACCTCCTTCAATCTGTGCCGGTGCTGAGGCTACAGCAGCTCACACCTGAGTAAACCCAAGACAGTAAATCGAGCAGAATGACTCAATTAATCTATATTTACTCTGTCTTCTGTTTTCTCTCCTGCTCTGACTTCTTCTTTTTAAGGACTCGTGTCATAACAAGACTTCATTAATGATTATTTGATTAAGTCGTCAAAGGTAGAGAACAGACAGATGAGAGGAGAGGATACATTTGACTTCTTTACAGTTTTAAAGCTGCACTGCAAAACTAGGCTTAATGGATGTGATGGAAAAGGCTTGCGATGCAGAATTCAGCAACACGACCAAAAGTGAAATAGTGCTGCATCATGTCCAAAGCTTAGACACTTCAGAACAGGAGACAAGAAAAGTTCTGCTTTTCATGAGCTCTCCTTTACTTTTAACTTCAAAATATGCATCAGCCTGCAGAGTGAAAACATTGTGTTTTTTAACATTTACTTATCAAAGAGTAGTTCACTTACTGCAGCACAAATGCCCCGCTCCACACCAAGTTACACCCAGTGATGCCTGGAAGCTGATCTGGACATTGAGGAGCTCCTCTGGGACTCTTTCAGAGTGCTGGCTTAAAGACACATCAACGATGACGAGGAAGAAACAAGTTCTGCTCAGATCCCTGTCCAGATTGTTCTCACTGCAGGTTAATATTTAAGTTTGAAGTGCTTCAGTTTTATGGTCCCACACAGTGACTCAGTTTGGTCTGAACTAAAACAAAATGCAACTCACAGGTGAAGCTAATATTGTCTCTATGGAGGCATCAGATTCATTTCTACTGACTTTATATTCATTGTCATTTAACCATCCACTATCCTTTTTTCAGCACAAACATTATTTCATCAGTTTAAAAATGATATTTACTCAAAATATGAAAGAACAACTTTAAGAACAAATGTAAGAAATGAAACTTTAAGTGTAAATACATGTGAAGTGTAATTCCAACTGTTAACAAAATGTCCATAAGTCCATGTATGCCCTTATGATTATGAGCCTTGTCAACAAGTTCACAATATCAAATTTAAAAGTGATTGTGTGCTGTAAGAGTTATGTTGGATTCATGCTATGTCAGAGTGAAATAGAAACACCTTTACATGGAATTTGGGGATGTAAACTGGTCGACCTGTTTTGGGAGATAGTATTGGAACATGAGTAAATGGTTAGGTACTGTGGTACCTGCATCACCAAGGCCACACCATGTTTGTGCCAAATGTACGTAATTATGAGCAGGCAGGTATAAAGGTCAGGGTGGTCACAGCTGCTTGAACGATCCTCAGATTATGGAAGACTACAGCCTCTCCAGATGTAAAAAAATGGATCAAACTGATGTCAGAAATGTAAACACAGCAACATGTTGGCTAGAAAAAAAAACAATGAAGGGAGGGCATGGGACCTCTGGGACACTTTGAAGGTCTGGTTTATTATATGCCTTTGTATATATTGTTCTGTTTAATTTTATATTTATGTATGCTTGAATGAATAAACACTTTAATGATCACATGTCCTCAGTGAATGCACTGCTGAACAGATGAGTCCAAATTCTGTCTTCAGGGTTTCTTGTATGGTTTTGCTCCCTGCAGGCCCACACTAAGTTGTAGCTTTGTTGAGCAGATCAGTCCCAATTAAACCACAAAAACTGAACACACAGCTGTGTTGTGGTGCTGCAGACTCACAAATTGTTGCAAAGATTTGAAAAAACAATGGATCAGATCTAGACAGAAGAGCTAAAGGAGGGAAAAGTGGAGAGAAAGAAGTGAGGAGCAGAGAGAGAACTGAACAGAGTGAGAGAAGTTTATTGACAGGTAAGATACAGATGAGAGTGAAGGCCTGAACCAAATCTGAACACACACACACACACACACACACACACACACACAAACACAAACACACATTTAGGTTGTGCTCGTTGGTAGAAAAGACATGTTTAATTTGGGCTAATCTGAAATCTTACCACAAAAGAAAAACTCAAGTAGAAAATTTACAACAATCTCCCAAAAAAAGTTCTGAAGAAAGAACCAGAGCTGAGTGAAAAATAAAAACCCTCTGTGGACATGACCTCAGGTCAAACAGTGTCCCAATGATCTGTGCATCTCTGATTGATAAACTCACATCGTTAAGACAAATGGAGGACTGGGAAGACGAGCTTCGCTTCTATTTAAAAAATAATTAACAAAATAATCTGTTTCTACAGGTTTACAACACAAAATCAACAAACATGAGCAACAAAACGAGCTGTCCACAGACAGATCAAACTAGACTGAAGCAGACTGAAGGCACATGTACTTTGGTCCCAACAGGCTGCCTCCCAAAAGCAGACCAAGACCAGAATCACATGTTGAAACCTTGTCTAAACAGACAGCCGCGTGTGTATGTGTGTGTGTGTGTGTGTGCACATACACACACAGTTTATAAAAAAGACCGGGGTGGGATTTAAACAGGAACATTAGAGGTGAGTCCATTCTTCACCTGGATCCAGAATATTATCACGTCAGCAAAGTGTTAATTTCATTACATTCCAAGTTATGTAGTAAAGAAGTGTTGGGGGCCTTCAACAAACAGTATCTTACTGTTCTTTCAAACATCCATGATGAAATTGCGGTTTTTAAATCAGTGTCAGAGTGATTGTTCAGAAAGTGTGTCCGTTAAGAAGAGCTGCCTCTTCAAATTTAAAAATTGCTTCTTTGAAGATTTCTGGGTGTGAAACAAAAAATAAAATTTTACTTACGTCTGGTGTTAAACTACATTTAAAATGAGTGTGTGTGGCACAGCAAATCAGTTAAAGCTACAATGCCAAATTACAAATGAGAGAACAGCATCAAACACTTCAACCTTTGTCATCCCCCTCTACTCCTTTATGCGCGGAGCTTGGAATAAGATATCTGTATGGATGATTTTGAAAGTGCACAATAGTCAGGATGGGATCTGGAGGAGTGAAGCAGCACAGTGACAGAACAGCACTCATCTTAAAATAACAGCAGCTAATGACCACCTAGCAGGAAAGGAAAGACTGACTGACGTGTAGAAAAATAACAGATCATTAATTACAGGAACTTAAAACCTCAACAGAAAATCCAGGGAAAGAGACGGCAAGTGATCGCTCTGCAGGGCAATACAAAAAATTAAAAAATTAAGATTGACGGCAGCAGGTGAAAGCAGTGTTTGTCTGTCCTTCAAGTCTGTTGCACCTCTGAGCAGCATCACTGATGGATGTGGTTGGGTGTGGTCGTGTGCACTGGCCTTGAACCATATCCAACAGTGATGTCACAGCGCACTGGCTGACACTGGAGTTCACTTTGTGCCGTATGTACCGTTTCTACTGGTCAACAAAAAGAGCATTTTGGATTTTCTCTGTATCTTTAAACTGTTTCAAATGTTTAATTTTTCATTTGGTCACTGAAGTAAATTTCAGTGATAACATATTGTATTCCTGATTAAAGATTTGGGGAGGAAGAAGAGGTTAACAGAAGATGTTGACTATAAAAACAGATGGTGGAGACTTCCTCGCTCGTCTTAGATCTTAACGTTCAGGAGTGAGCTGTGGGGGTCAGATGGTGGACTTTGAAAAGGAAACTTTCAGGTGGTGATTCCCTCCCATGTCATAGTTGTGAAGATCCATTAGAGCCTGGATCGCTTCCTCTACTGACGACATCTGGATCAAAGACATTTTCCGGTCCCTGTTGAGGACGGAGCAGACAAACAGTAGAATATTATGGAAAGTTCATGTTTCTTGTCTGTCTGCATGTCACTGTCTACTTCCTGGGTCATAAGCCCAGAGCAGAACAAGCCCCTAATCCATCATGTACAGAGTGCAGAAACAGAACATGTAACTTAAATGAAAGATGATCAGAGAAACATTAAAAAAAATAAAGCTTTAAGAAGTTTGTGTGGACATTTGTGTAATTTTATTTTGAAGTGTTTCTTACTGGAAGAACTTGAAGGCCTTGACAGTTCCTCCACTGTTGGAGAACAGAAGACGTAGATCCTCCTCTCCAACTCCATCCCTGAACATGTAGAAATAAACGGTTACCATCTTAAAGCAAAGAAGGATGAAGCCAGAGCTCTGCCTCACTGACACACAAACACACACAGCGTGTAATGGGTGTAGTACCGGATATTGGAGAGGTGAAGAGTTGCAGATGGAGGAAAGATGTTCTGAAAGTTTTTGGATCCTGGCTTCTTAAAGCGATGAAGAGGTGAGCCAGAAAAATCTGTTCAACAGAAACAAAACGTGAATGATATTTGTTATTGTTATTAATACTACTGTTATTAGAACTTTGGTACTTTACAATATTGCTTCTACCCAACCTGCATCATTTTTTAAAAATATTTTTTGTTGAATGTAATTTAAGGATTTGTCCTCTGATGTTGAATTAACAATCCCTCAAAATCCCTCTTATTATCCACAATGCAGGTTTAGGTGTGTTATGCTAGTAGCAGCTAATATGACCTGAAGCCTTCAGCCTGCAGTAGAGACTGGCAGCTAAATACAGAGTCTGGTACCATCCATCATTTTCCCAACAGTTAAGATGAAACTAAAGTGACTTGTACTACAACAGTAGTTGAATAACAGTAACGTGGGCACTGAATTGGATGGATTTCCTGTTTATTTATGTGAAACACTGTGAAGGACTGTGAGTTAACAGTCTGAAGCTATGTGGGTCTGTTTTTCTTCTGATTGGTTTGTAAAACAAACAGCCAGCAGCGTTAGCTTTATGAACATAATACAGCCTCTATGCTTGACTCACACTGTTAACTCTATTATGACTACAGAGGAGTGACACATGCAAGTGTGGTTCCCATGGAAACACAGCTATCAAGGCTTTCTTAATAAGGAAGTGAACATGGTTTCATCTAAACTGGGTTGGATAGACTTGATCTGATCTTTTTAACTCCACACCAACTGATCTGTGTTTGAAACGTGATGGCTCAGCCACAGCTAATGCTGACTCGTGAGTCATCAGCTGAGGACATCTAGAGACTTCACACAGCTCCCTGTGGAGACACTAAAAGCTTTAAACTACTTGTTTCACATAGTAGTAGGTCCGATATGTACAAACTGGGACAAATGTTTTGGAAAACACAGTTCAAAGAGGAATATTGTACAACAAAGGCTTATATTATTATACTTCATTCAAGACTTGTCATGGATGTGTGAATATCTGATCCAGCACAGGCCTGAACCAGCAATGCTGCAGGACGCAGATAACCTCTCACCTTTAGTTAGTAGTTGGTCATCTAATCCTTCTCTGGGCAAAGCCACAGTTTGATGTTTGGACAGAGTCACTCTCATCACTTTACCAAACACCTTTTGACCGTTCAAGTGGCTCATGGCTACAGGTGAGGACAAAGAGAAAAAATGGGCAGGTGATTAGTCTGAAAGCCTGGCAGCATTTCCACATCTGTTGATACATCTATCATATGAATCATCGCACATCCACCAAACTGTTCTATGGTTACAGAACTAATGAGGAAGTGACCACTGCTGCACTAACTCCAATAAGTAACATTAAAAGGATACATTGTTTGTGTGGTTGTTTGAGGTACCACAGTCAGTGTGTTAAATACAGTGAACGGCAGTAGGAACGCCTCCAGTTTGGAGAAGCAGACAGAAGGAGCAGCATGAAGCTGAGCGATGTACTGCTGTGGACGTGGGCTGCATCAAAACAGATTTAAGACACATTCAAAATATCAGTCCGTTTAGTTAGAACCACTTTCATTTGAGTTGCTGGTCCAATGCTGCCTCAGTCAGTTAGTTAGTTTGTGTTATTGTGCGACTTCCTGTTTTAACACACTTCAGACATGAACTGACATTAGTTGCAACTCTTGTGTATTGTGATGTAAAATTACATTTTTATTGTCTGGTGGTGTTGAAGAGAGCATAGATTGATATAAATGTTTGAGTCTACATTCAGAAAGGTCTGATGCAAGATAAAGCAGTAAAAATATTCTTAATATAGTGAACACTTCTGTGTACATGTATGGGTCTTAAATCTGTTTTGATGCAGCCCATGTCCACAGCTGTACATCGCTCAGCTTCATGCTGGTCCACCTGTCTGCTTCTCCAAACTGGAGGTGTGCAGACTGCCGTCCACCGTAGTCCAACAGTACAAAACTGTGTTTTTGTAGCAAGACATCATAAAAAACACAAACATAAAATATGAAACACAAAACACACTCCTATAACAGAAGATGTACTATGTGCGCAATTCATAATAAAATAAGGGATGTGTGAGAAACAACCAAAGCTGTAATATGAAGAATAATAAATGATTTAAAAACAAACATTATTTATCTTTATTTCTCAATACAGTTAGGCCTGAGCACAAACGAGTGTATGTATTGTGTCAATATTCCCCATAAGACATTATGGTATATGATGGTACATGATATTGTTTTGGAACACGTTTCATTTCTTGACTTTCGCTGCCTCGTATAACCTTTCAAAATAAAATAAAGTCATCCTGTCTTTAAGTATTATTTTGCAGTCCAATACTAGTGACTAGTGCGACATTGTAAGCACATAAACTCACCCAGCTGAGCCTGGTTGCCATCAGACAACTGTATGAGAGCGCTGTCCTTTTTGTTGTAGAGGATCTTCACCCTCTGGACATCACCATAGACTCCTGAAGGCAGGGAAGAGAGCAAGAGCGAGAGGCAGACCAAGAGAGGGAAAGAGAGAGCGAGAGAGAGCAGGGTGGAGTAGAAGACGAGGAGGAGGACAGAACAGACAGAGCAGGAGAGATGGAGCCGACGAAGATAAAAGAAGAAGAGGTGTGAAGGATGGAAGGAATAAAGTTAGTGCTAGAAAGACAAATGAAAAGAAAAGATGGAATCGTCCCATCTGACTTCCACTAAATCAAACGCCTCTGTGTAACCGAGAGGTTATGTTATGTTATGACTGTCAACCAGCAGGAAAAGTGAGACACCTCAGCGTTACCACTGACATACACCTCAAACTGTCTGTCGTCTGGCTAAGTGGTGAGTGCATTCATTCAGAAATCCAGCTTCAAGTCTGGTGATTAAAGATGTACAATCAAACAGACAGTGCAGGAAAAAAAAATCAAAAGCTTTTCATAGTCATGCACTAACCTAAGACAGAAACATGGAGAGTAAATGCAGGAGGAATAACTAAACATGTTAAGTTCTTTTTACAAATTTTTCTTTTTAAAAACTTTAGACTTTGAAAGATGTGTGGATGTCCAGGAGTAGCTGGTCCAATATGTATCAGGGTGAAAACATAAATATTGCTGGGCTGGTTGACAGTCTGATGTGACCCTTACAGCATGACTAGTTTATGTGGCAGTAATCCCAACTGTAATAAAATGGAGAGGTGAACTATGACTGCGCTTGTTAATACAAAATCTAGAGAAAAGGCAAAAAGGCTGGAGGAGGTACACTGAGTCTTAGTGAGTACACTGGACTGTCATGATCAACTTAACCAATAATGTGGTGAGAACATTAACACTACAATAATGCACGGGTCCCCGATAGTGTTCTACACTGTCTGTAATGAACTCTCTTTGTTTTAGTTTGTCAAGTTACTGAGATGAGAAACCTGTTTAGAGTTAATGAGGAATATGAGCGATGGGAAATTAACAATTTAATTAGGTTAGCACCAGAGCTTAGAAAATCAGATATTTTGCCAACTGTGCACTGAATCGATAATAAACACAACCCTACTCCCTTCATGTAGCAGGTTTGAGGTACTGGCTACTAACCTCATTAATATGTTATTTCTATTGATCTAGATTTGGAGGTTTGACACTGCGTACCAGTTTTAACAGTTATTAAACAGGTCTTGCTTGCTGTAATCATTAAAATAACCTCTCCAAATACTGCTCCAATGATGTGATCGGGGACACTATATGCAGTATTCAAAACTTTATCTGAAGTTTACCTGAGGCTTCAGCAGTCTGAGTTAGATAAATCAAGTGGACATTCTTCAAAATAAAAGTGTCTCAGTGATTTCTGAGACAGTCTGTCAATTTTTTCAGTCATCGCTCTTTGAGAAGAGGTGAAATGTCTCCATGCATGTATAACCAAGTCTAGTTTCCCAAGATTTAACTTTAAGTTTTTGCAGTAAAGGGATGACAACAAAAAGAGGACACTGAATACCAAAAGAGCTCTGGCAGATCTATTTGTGTAACACACACTGATGAAGCCTCATAAGCTTCGCTGAGGAATGACTGTTGACCTTTTTAGGCTAGTACGATCAGGAGAAAATGATGAAAGCAAGAAAACCTGTTTCAGTGTTCATGTGCACACCTGAATATTGTTTTAGGTGATCATTGATAGGCATGAAACTTACAAGTCATAATAAGCAACACTTTCTATGTGACATTAAGAAGGAAACATTTTAAAGCCGTCCTCACAATACAAGCTCCAGTCCCAATGTGACGGACAAACTATGGATCGGGTTTTGTCTTTGTGTGTCGACAACACATGAATGCTTCTGGTGTTTGTTCTCATCAGTTAAGAGATAAGCTGACCAAAGAGACAATCTCTCAGACTCACTACTGTTTCAATGTAGAGACAGAAGAAGATTTTAACTCTGCAGTGGACAATATGATAGAGGGAGGCTCAGAGATACAGAAAGATAAAGAGGAATAGCGTGTCCACGACATCACTGAAGAAAGTGAACAAACTTGGATTAACAGAGAGAGATATACAGATAGAATAGTAGAGGTTGAACATACCGAAGAGGGTAAAGAGACTTTGAGGCGTGACCATCTTTAGAGAGAGAGACCGCAGAGCAGAGGACAGGAAGAGGAGGAGCAGAGGAGGAGGAAGAGGAGAGACGAGGTAGAGATCAGACCGCCCAGCGTTGGACGAGGGGGGAAGGTGGTGGTTTCCATGATGATGCGGGGTGGAGCAAAGATGATAGGCATGGGGAGAGGGGGGTTGTTTGGGAAGTGGGTCAAAACGGCAAACCCAAAGTCGGGTTAGACCGGATTAAGTAAAGTGAAGAGAGGAAAAGGAGGTGAAAGAAATTTGGGATAAAACAGTACATGGGAGGGGGGAAGGGTTTTAAAGAGAAGTGTACAACATTACAGGACGTGTGGCCGAATGGAGAGACAATAAATGTGTGAAGGGAGGAGCAGAGGAGGGAAGAAAGGAGGTGGGGAAGGGAGAAAGGAGGAGAGGAGGACAAAAACCAAAGCAGAGGTCAGTAAACAGAGCATCAGTGGAACATCAACGGAGTCTGAATGATTGCTGGATCCACCCCCACCCCCACCCACACACACACACAATTCTTCTGGTTCTGTTAACTCACACACAATCGTGCACACACTTTCCCTGCTGGATGCATTTATCAGTGAGGAGAACAAAGGATGGGAGGGAGGTAGAAAATAATAAAATTAAGGATGGAATAATGAATGAAGCATAAAATATATCAGTGAATGACAGAGTGAGTGGCAGGACATATAAAACCAAAAGGGGGCAGTACCATGAAGCAGATTACCAAGCAGATCACGTTATTGGACACAACAGCTGCCAAAAGGACTAAACTCACTGACTGACAGTAAAGAAACAACGCTACTGTAATGCAAACAGATATTTTCATTGTTTATAAGATAGAAAAGCCGCAAATACGAATTACAAAACTATTAATGGTGGAAAACTATTTGAGATATTTTGACTAAAAAGGATCATAGTATGAAGCAGTCACCTTTGAATGGGATGCTCAGCACACTGTACTAACAGTTAGATGACATGTTCATTTACACAAACATATCTGACCCGTTTGTGATTCACTACCATGTGATCATTCAAAGAGTTACGTCATGACATACTCCATCATCGCTCACAGATGTTTAACCTATATTCATTTTTCAGATGGTTTCTGATAATAAATGTTTGGGCTTTCTATTGCTATGCCGCTTGGAAACAGGGTAAGTGATTTGATGACAGGATGAATAGGTGAAACAACACTCTCCTGGATTCAACACTCACAACATGAATGCCACACGACACTCAGCCTCCACCTTGCCACTGGACTGTACCGAGTAAACTGTACTTCTACCGAGTGCAGAAGCTGCTGCTCTCAAGCTCATCGGTCACCAGAGACAACAGTACGCTGCTACCAAACAGCCAGAATACAGCTGCTGAACCGAGACTTTACCAGAAGGGGGCACAAGTGTGAAAACCATCACTCCACTATGGAGTCACAAAGACAGACAGAGAGAGAGAGGGACTGATATATGACCACACGGAAACAGAGAGCAGATACTGGAGGTACAGAGATACAGATGAAAGAGTAGGTGCACATTTACAATTAGAGAGTGAACTGAAACTTGACAGAAGAAACAGAAATGCAAGATCAAAGTATAGAAGTATGTCGGTGTTCAGTTTAGAGAAACCATGAGGCTTCAAACACAGAGAGATAATGTGCTCAAACAGAAACAAGTTAAACATATTTAATACATTTAAACTTATGAAGTCCACAGAGAACAAAAATCAATATGAAGAGTCCACACACACACACACACACACCACACACACGATAATTCTCAGGGTACCATTCGTTTGTAGAAGAAGGTGGCAAACAATGTCAGAATTTTGTGATGGCAGTGAACAGTGATGGCAGTCTTCTGAATCTGTCTGAGAACTAGGGCTGCAGCTACTGATTCTTTTTGAAATCGAGTATTCTACCGAATATTTCAGCAATTAATTGAGTAATCTGATTTATTTATTTGCATTTTTAAACAACAATACTGTAACAGACCGTGTATACACTGTGGCTGTTTGGGTTGTGTTCAATTAGGTTGTACTGGGGAGTGGTATTATCAGAGGCTGTGAAGCCTGTCAGTCATGGCAGTTGCCATGGCAACGATGGGGGCGAAGTAGCCAGCTGGGATTAGTGGAGGACCTGTGGGGGTGCGTCCAGGGTGTGTGTGTGTATAGGGAGAGAGATGCGACAGAGCTAATGTTGATAACACTATATGCCGGTTGGACTGCGTGTTTTATTGTTTTGTACACAAGTGACTACTTAAACTAAATTAATGATTAAACGAGTAATCGATATTTATAAATATTTCAGGATGTATGTGTAGTCTCTAAAGAGGAGTAACATGCAGTGAAAGGTCTGTCCTGTATGGATTGTAGTTTTTTTTTGTTTTGCCAAAAAGACGGTTTAAAAGTGAGTTTTCAGTGTGCAGTATAACACCTATAACTAATATTTAATTTAATATTTTAAAGATTAGACAGCTAATCGTTTAGATAATGTATTATACTTTGACACTTTAAGACCACAGTCACTCTTTTAATCTACAGTAATTATTTTAAACAAATCAGATCTTAGTAAAACATACATGATAAATCATGCTGTGAAGTGGGCTATGCACACATGCAACCACACACACTCACACAGGAATTCACACTAATCATTCAGCAGTTAAAATGAGTGACTTGCAAATACTCATTCATAGTTTGTTCATGGTTAGTGTACCTCTTCATTTAGGTTGGATGCCAACAGGACTCCTGACACTCCAGAGCCAGACAGAGCAACACGACCAGCAGCTGCTGCCGCTGCTGCTGCAGCACTCAGTGGACTGATGGCTCCTGTAAGGAAAACACAAGACGGCATGTCAGAATCATACGAGGAATACAAGATTCAAAGCACTAAAAATAAATTGTTTACATTAAATTCACAAATGAAAACAAATTACATAAACTTCTGTCAAGACTAATAAGTCATCATCAATAGATTCTACATAGATGGAAATATAAGACAGAAATGCAACACATGCTGTGTTTATTAGTTAGCACAGAGAGCTGCAGCATAAAAACATGCATAGAAATCTGAATGAAATAAAGAAAAAAAAAAGCAGATCCAAATCAGAGATGGTGACTGGCTTGATGCCATGACAACATGCTAAATGGTATTTAAGATTTGTTAACCTCCAAGCTAATGATCTAGCAAACATAATAAAACCTAAACAATATCATCTTCATCAAAACATACATTACTATTAACACAACATTTCTCAGGGGTCTAAATGGTCAACAGAGCTCCTTCAGTAATGAACATTTAATTCATTTAATGAATTATTTAGATTTAAGGAGTTTGAGCATGGCGTCAAACAACTCAAATCCCTGCTAACTCATCTACCCCCCGCTATGTACTCACTTAATTAAGGACTACACACTCTACCACTTAAATGGAATTAAAACCTAAATGACTCAATTATAAATTACATAACTATAATAACTTGAAAAAGGGAGTGGTGGGATTTCAGAACAGTTGTTTTATATTCTTGGTTTCTTTATTAAAATTTAATGAACAATGCATTAAAAACACAGATTAGCAGATCGGAGTTTTTTGTTACTTCCTGTTATTAAACGCATGAATATACTGTCATTGTGAAGAGGAAACCGCCTCAAAGGGTGCAGAAGTCAGAGCGATATGTGGGGTGAGGTCAAGCTCTCACCACGCCATGCAAAGACAATTAAATAAACAATGCATTTAATCTTAAATCAACCAAAAATCAAAAATTCATCTCATTTGTATGTCACGTTCAATCAACACATTAAAAAAAGGGAGACATTTTGAGAAGGAAAAAGACAAATTTCACTCGGTTTCACTTTTGTAGTCACCAGATTTTTCACAATATTCAAGTTTTTGTTAGTCTAAAGGATTGCACAACACAACGTCTCTTGAAACAAAGTGAATTTATAATTATACCTCCAGTAAACTTCCAGTGGTAACAAGCTGAGCTCAGTTTTAAAACAAGGCCTCAGCTAATACAGGAATGTGAACAACTCCCAACTGTCAACAGCTGCTTTTCTGCTCAGTATTAAGGATTCTTTAAATTCTAAGCAAAGAAAAAAAAAACATCTGATCAAAATATCTGATAACAATTAATTAAGCCTACTGACTCCAAATAAACAGGCAGACAATAAATATGTAATAAAGTACACTGCATTGTACCCATCCACACAAGGATTGAACTGACTGGCTAATTATCCATCCTAAGGCCAGTGTTTGCCTCATCTATTATTTAGCTGTACTATTCTCTCAGGTCATTGAACAAAACCTGTTTTCCAGCCCTGGTGCAGTCACACAAGCACAGCAGGACATGACGAGAGACAGGAGAGACAGACAGCAGAGACAGGCTCATGTAAAAACAGATTTAAGAAAAAAAAAAAGAAAGGATAGGTACCTCCACCCTGCGAGAGGGAGAGAGAAGATGAGTAACCTCCTCCACTAGAGTAGGAAGCTAGCGCTCCAGAAGGGGTACCTATAAGACAATGACAACTAGATTTACACCACAAAACACTCATCTAATGTC